>BSBM01000467.1:1597500-2797500 GCA_027924585.1 Larix kaempferi
TATAAGGGAATTAACTAATGGGCATTGACCCTCTCTCTTTTTCACGTGGAGATAGTATGCTCAACAAGCAGAATTGTAATAATTGATACGGCTCTCCTTAGGGAGGCCGTCCCTCACCATCATAAACATGGAGACGTAATTAATACAAATGTTGGGGAATCAACCCTCTTGTAGAGAGGTTGTCCCTCTCTCCTCTACGTGTAGGTGCTTTTCAATAGAAATCGATGTGCAGAGAGTTTAGAGCTGCTCATCAATATAGAATGACAAGAAAAAGAATGGAGAGACTGCTCTTCTCCATGAAACGATATGCTAGAGCGACATGTGAAGACCACCCTCTTCTTGGAGACCCCTTTCTCTTTTCAACTAAACAACAAGATACTATGGTAGTTTAGGTGGAGTCATTATCTTTACAAAACTGCTCTTCTCTATGAGAATCCCTAAATATATTCCTTAACAACTCTAACCCATAAGTTGTTTATAACAAAATCGTAACTCTGACTCTCCACCTTTATTAAGAGTTGAATACAATTAAACAAGCTTGTAACTGCAATATTTTAATATAAAGAATAACTTTAAATATTACATCATAAATATAATGTAACATTGTAATTAACACATGAGGAAAGTTGATTGCTTAAATCAACTTAGGCATTTTCACTTTCATTATATTCCTCAATGCATGAAATATATATAATGTACAAGCAAAGATATTCACTATAGGATATGATAAAATAATAGTAACATTGTGATTAAAACACATGACCTTGTTATAATAATAATAATAATCCACCATTTCTTGTAGCAAGTATTGGGATTCCTTGGGGTTGTACACTCATAGTGATAAGTTTTCTTTTATCATTCCTTAGCTTTAGGATTCGATACATAATAATACTTCTAGTAGACTCCTAATAATAATAATACAAAATAGTTGCTTTGCATGCATAAGCGAACAATACTCCATTCGCTTCCTGATGCAAAAAACACATTGTCTCACACTGATCAATAGATTAATAGAGAGCTCATAGTAATTTACTTTCTTTAGGTCATGAGAATAGGATAAGTCACCCTTGTAATGCAATCTTGTATTTACACTTGTAATTAAATAATAGTTTATTCACCTTCTCACTCAGATTATGCATCATCTTGCAACACCCAAAGGATAATTGTAAGTTCATACTCATACCAATGGGATTTAAGTTAATAAGTGAGCAATAACAACTCACTTGATTTTCTTCCCTCGAAGGTACAAAGATGACTACTCGATCATCTTTACTTTGATTCCTAAGGCTTCTACTAGCTTCTAGGCCTCTCCCCCCTAGTGGATAGAGTCACCCATTTCGTTTTTGTTTCCTTGCACATTCATCCCTAGGTTTATTTTATTACTTCATCAATTACATCATAAATGTGATGTCACCATGCTTTAGCTAGTGCATGGTCCTACTATGAAATCAAAATACTGTTTAATGCTACAAAGTTCAGTGGTAGGGCCTTCACCTTGATCTCCACACCATGAAGTGGTACATAAATACATTTACATCACTTATATTCAAATACAATAATAGGGGTCAAGACTGAGGGATATTACATCCTCCCCCCTTAAGATAACACCATCCTTGGTGTTCCGGGTTTTTCACAATTTTGGAAATTGCTTTCAGCTTCAAGTTGCTCGCAACACAACAACTTCTATCTTCAATTTTAGTTGTCCCTATTGGGATTTCTAGGACAACCACATACTTGCAACTTCTTTGATATGTTTTCAAAAAAATTTCATCCAGTCATACCTTTTCTTCATAGCAAACTAATACAAGTCTTTTTCTTTTTCCAAAATCAAAGTAAAACATATGCATATTTCCGGCATAGAGCCCTGAGGCATTACATCCTATTCATTGTATTCATTTTTAGTTAGTTTTTCTTTGCATCTACAGTAATTTTCAACATTATAAAATATGTACAATATCATAAATTTAAAAACTTGTTCAAACACATCAACTTGTTATGACAGCAACAATAATAATACATCTCCATTGCTTGTAGAAACTATTAAGTATTCCTTGAGGCTGTAGTCTAATTGTAATAAGTTTTATTTTATCATTCCCTAGCTATTAGGATTTGATTACAATAATACTTAGAATAGACTCCTAATAATAATACTAATAGTTGATTTGCATGCATAAGTGAACAATTTACTTTGTTTTCTTTCTCATGCAAACAATGTGTTGTATCACAATGGTACAAAATTAATAGATATCTCATAGTAATTTACTTCCTTTAGGTCATGAGCATAGGATAAGTTTCCCTTATAATATAAATTTTTTTTTTATGCTTGTAAGTAAATAATAGTCTATTCACCTTCTCACTCAGATAACGTATTTTCTCGCAACACTCAAAGGATAACTGTAAGTTCATACTCATACCTATGGGATTTAAGTTAATAAGCAAGAAATAACAACTTGCTTCTTTTTCTACACCCCAATTGGTACCATGATGAAACCTAGTCATCTTGATTTGATTCTCAAGGCTTCACTAGCTTCTAGGCTCCACGCTTAGTTTATATTGTCCCCACCTTTTGTTTTTGTTTCCTATGCACATTCATCCCTAGGTTTATTCTATTATTTCAGACATTTGCATTTACATCTTACACATGACATCACCATGCTTTAGCTAGTGCATGGTTCTACTAATCAAAAACATTGTTTAATGCTACAACATTCACTGGAGGGGCTCTTGACAATGAGCTCTACACCATAAACTAGTACATAAATATATTTACATCACGTATATTTAATTACAATAACATAATTCAAGAATGAAGTATGCTACAAGGGGGAAGAGAGGGAGATATGGAGATAAATTGGGGGTAAATTGATAGGTATGGATGGATAGAAAGTGTGTCTATGTTCCCTTTGTGGTGTGGAGAGAGAGGGGGGTGAGGGACATCGGGGGGGAGAAGAGAGAGAGAGAGAGAGAGAGAGAGAGAAGGGAAGAGTGGGATATATATATATATATATATATATATATATATATATATATAGAGAGAGAGAGAGAGAGAGAGAGAGAGAGAGAAGGGAAGAGTGGGATATATATATATATATATATATATATATATATATATATATATATATAGAGAGAGAGAGAGAGAGAGAGAGAGAGAGAGAGAGGGGTGAGAGATATATAAAGAGGGAGATTTTGTGTGTGTGTGTGTGAGAAAGAGAGAGAGAGAGAGAGATAGAGAGAGGGAGAGGGTGTGAGGGAGAGATGGGGATAGAGTGAGTGAAAGAGATAAGGAGGGAGGGATAGAAGGTGAGAGAGAGAGAGGTGAGGGAAGAGAGAGATAGAGATATATGGTGGGGGAGAGAGGATGGTAGGGAGGGGGAGTGAGGGAGTGATTGAGATAGAGTGAAAAAAAGAGATGTATGTAGGGATGAGAGAGAGGGATGGAGGGGGGAGGGACACACACACACACACACACACACACACACACAGAGAGAGAGAGAGAGAGAGAGGTGGGGGAGAGGGAGTGAGGGAGTGAGGGAGATATGGGGATAGAGTGACCGAAAGAGATATGGATGGAGGGATAGAAGGTTAGAGAGAAAGGTGAGGGAAGAGAGAGAGAGAGAGAGAGTGGGGGGGGGGTAAGGGAGGGAGAGAGAGAGAGAGAGAGAGAGAGAGAGGGAAATAGAGGTAAAGGGAGGGCGACAGAGAGTTAGGGAGGGAGAGATAGTGAGGGGGGGGGGTAGGGAGATATTTGATGAAAAATATCAAATCAATAATATTTTGATAACTTACCTTATTTTAAAATTCAAATGTAAAGAGCGAGGGTGAGGGAGAGATTTGATGCAAATGAAATTATGCAATTCAATTTTCATTAATTCAACAAATGACAAGGATCAAGAAATTAAATTTTCTTTTATATGAAAATTCCAATCATATAGGAGAGACCCTAAATCACTACTAAAATATTTCCATTCTGCCACTTTTTCACTTCTTTTTTTGTGTTGTGTTTTTTAGATGCACAATAATATGCAATAAGAAGCAATCTCTTTTTTGCTACCATTTTTTCTCCTTTCCTTGCATTCCCAATTTTGTATTTTTAATCCTTTAGTGTTATTTTTAGTCTCCTTTTCATCCTATTTGTATCCTTCTTACATTCCTTTAGCATCCATAATGCATCCCTATAGAATCCCTAGTGCATCCTTTAGGTCAACACTTGCATCCTCTTTGCATCCAAGTTGTGACTTTTTCATAAACATTCCATCCAAATTTCATTCTTTTTGTTCCCTAATAGTACCCTATCTACATCCCAATGTTATAAGCACACGTGTATTACATATGTATAAAACAATATAGTTCACGATGTTAGAAACACACTTGTATTGAAAAACTAGAAAACAAAGTTAAATCTATGCATCCAAAGGTTCTAAATTCTCTAATCAATGGTTTCCTTCCACATCATTTCTCAAGAGGGGTCACATCCCATACTACTTTGGTTGAAACCATGCTCATAATATAATTTGAGCAAGCTACAACCTCTACCAAAAACTTGGTCGATAGTCCCTTCACTTGAAGAAAGCATCTATCTATCTCAATTAAGGTTTCATTATTCCTCTCAACAATACTATTCTATTGAGGAGTGTAAGGTACTTCTATTTTCCATGAGATGCCATTCTAAGATAAGTATCCTTCAAAGGAATCACTCACATATTCTCCTCCATTATCAAACCTTAAACATTTCATAAGTTGACCACATTGTTTTTCAACCAATGGCCTAAAACCCTTGAATTTCTCAAAACCATATCCATTGTCTTCAAGAAGTAAACCTAGAAAATTCCTCAAGGAATGTGAGAACATACCTTGCACCTTCTACAGAACGATGCTTCATTGTACATAGATCATTTTGCACAAATTCCATCTCTGACTTTTCCTCCAAACACTTCCCTTTCTCAAAATATTCTTATTGATGTTTTCCAAGAACAAAATTCTCACACATGGATTCATGAGGAACAACCCTAGGAAGTGCATGAACAAAATTCAACTAAACCAATAACTTTGTACTTTTGAAATTTAGATGCACTAATTTTTCATGCCAAATTATTCTTTTATCATCAATTTTAGCAATGAGGAAAATGGCGTTTTACTTCTTCAAACCAATACTGTAAAAAAAGTATATAATATATCCCCGAGGTTAATATTTCTCTCAACAATAACCTCAAATCATTGCTAATATCCTTCACAGCAAACCCTTCAAGCCAAAATTCAACTTTCTTGCCAGTATGGGTGGGTTATGGTACATATAACAGATTTTCACTTAGATGTGGTACATTGTAAACATCAATAATCACACTATTCTCACAATCAAATCTACCACTACCAATAACAATAATTTCATATTCATATGCAACACATACCCTTTCTTCTTTGGCCTCATTCAAGGAATAAAAAAGAGAAGAATCCTGATCAATGTGATGTGAAAAGTCGGAGCCTACAATCCATTCATATTGAGAAGTATGATCATGTAACACCTAAGAATACCAAACATAAAAGACATGAATAACATCACCTTTATTTTATTGATATTGTCATGCAAATGTTCACTGTCAATACTCTTAAACTTCTCCCCAAGGTCATTAGTCTTCTTCTAGAAAGTCTTCTCAAAATGGCTTGGTTTGACACAATAATGATAAGTCTTCTTGTTTTTTACCTTCCTTGTCAATTGTTGACTATTGCCTTCATGTCTTCTACTTCCAATGTGATATTCACATTCCTTTTCAAAGTCTACATAATGGATTCCTTCTTAATTTCCATCTCGACCTCTTTCTATAAGATGAGCCTACTTAGTACTAATATTTACTTCAACAAACAATTTTTCCTATGCACTAATCAACACATATTAAAAAGGGTCAAAAGCATAATCCTTACCATTTTCCTTCCATGAATATCAATGTACTTGGAATGTGGAACATAAAATACTATATGGTGTTTTTAGCTTCATTGGAATCAATTTTATTAGCAGTCCTTCCTTCTTTGGGAAAGTAATCCCACTATTGCAAAACTAAATATCTCTTGAGATGTAGGTTTCCATAACACCTACAACTTTATCCTTCTTTCCATTAATCACAAACTTATCATATTCATCCATAAGGTTAGGAATACCATTTTTTCGTAAATTTCAACAATGCTTTTCTCTTTAGTAAAGTCTTCATGTCTTGTGCCGACATACAATGTTTGTGCTTGTTGAGCACCAAAAGATCCTATATTGAACCCATAATACTCTTGCAACACCTTGATCCAAAACTTTGCAAGTCCAAATACAAGTGTTCTTGATAGAAATTTGATTCCGAAGAGCCTAAAATTGTTCCTGCAATGGGGCGACCTCCAAAATGCCTTGAAGAAAAAGAATCAATCTAGGATATTGAAAACCTAGACTATGCTCCCAAGTTAGAAACATAAAAGTATTGCAAAAGTATGCAATAGAGTCTATTCTATGAGATATGGTGTTTATTAACTTTGTTACTAAATCATACATGATTCAATATCACACAATGATAGACAATGGATATACACAACATAAGAACATCATTTTCTCAATTAATTATATGGATTGATCCATATAACATATATTTATATACTAGAGTGCATAGCTAATATTATTAAAACAATGTTGAGTTGGTTAAGTTTTATCACCCATGTTTGGCCCAAATTTGTTATATAATCAACATTTTTAGGCCCTTTCCACCCCCAATAAATTGGTCAAACACAAGCTTGTGGTTAGTCGCTTCTAATTGATTAGTTAGTAGGCATTATTTATTTTAAACTACTAGTCAAAATACACAATTCATGTTCAATTTATTTTCTAATTTACATCCAAAGAGTTTGGTCTATCACACATTCCTACACCCAATTGCATCCATAGTGCATCATTTTAGTCTCCAATATGTGTCCTTACAACATCCTTACTACACCATTTTTTACTTTCGATTTGTCCCATATTGGCATCTTTGTTGTGTATAAACGACATCCTTAGTGTCATCCTAATTGTGTCTTGTTCACATCGTAAACACCAGGGATACTTTTAAGGATCCATAATTTTCTCAAAGTGTAGAAACCTTGGCGAATCTTACTAATTCTTAAATTTGCAACCATAAAAAGTTTGTCTTTTCTTTGAAAAAAATATTCAAATTTATAAGGACTTTATATAGTTTTTGGACAATTTTGGTGATTTTTAGAGTAAAAAAAAATTATCCCATGGAATTTGGGTGAATCATCTTTGAAAAATAGGCAAATTGGCGAATCGTTTTTTGGAAAAAAGGTCGAAAAATAGCCCATGAGCTAAATTTTTCCCCTAAAATTTTCCTTGGTAAATACATCATTGTGCATCTTGTTGGGAATCTTGGTAGTGTCCTATTGGAAACTATTTTTATGTCTATTTAGATTCCTTATTCCATCATTTTATTCATTTCGATATCACTCAGTTTTATTCAAGATTTTTCCTAATGTTGATCTATAGCATATCATGCCTTTTGTAGTGTTGTCACCTTTTTTTATAATGGAGGCTCCATATTTCCATTTTAATACGTTTCATATAACAATATATTCATTTTCGTTTTGAATTTACAATTATGACCCTAATGGGGGCATATATGAGGATAGATGTAGATGAATTGCGATTAATTGTATATAACATTAGTAATTTGAATGGTGGGACCACATATGCCATTAGTAAGAATATCTATATATAGAGGTGACTATAATCATTGTAATATATATTGACTTATGATTTGGATATATGGATGTATTTGGTTTACTTTTGAGATATAATATATAGGGGTCATTGTGTAACTCATCTATTATCATTTTGGAACTTGTGTTCCACACTTACAGTTGGTGTACATTTAGTGTATATTGATTTATTATGTTATTTTAAGCATTGGATTCATAACATTCGGTACCAAAGTGGACAATTCTTTCTTTGGTAAACTTCTGCCATTTTATCTATAATGTTTGCTAGGAAAATCCAAATGAGGTTAGACTTGAAATATTGGAAATAATATAGATCAAACTATATCTAGCTCAAATTTGAACATTATAGGAATGATAATTTCAAAGGTACAAGTCATACAAGTTACTTCTTCCATTGAGTCTTGAAAATTGGCTAAATGTAGCAGGGTTCACTAAAAATAACATATCTTGTGATTTCCAAGTCCAATTGAAGTGAGACAAATGCTATTAGATAAAAGACCGAGTTATTGTAGATTTGAAACTAAAGGCTATGCCTAAAAAATTGGATAATTTATAATTTGTACAACTTCACTCTCCCGATAATGGTGAAAATCAACATTTTATTGGCACATTGGACATAAATATTCTTGGCACATTGACATTTAGTAAGACCTAAGGTATTGTGAAGAAGAAATATCAAGCTAACACAAGATTCCAAGAAAGAATTCCATACTTAATTGTGAGAAATACATCAATTGCAAGGTTGACTTATAGTGCGGTCTTTGAATAAGGGTTAATTTTTTTTATTGGAGATAAGGGTTTTTCACTAGTAGGAAAGGTTCAATTCCTACAAGGATTGTTCCTAGAATCATGGGGTCACCTTGAGGTAGTGGTTGGATGTGTGGTTTTACCTATAGAGATTATTAAATAATCTCATGACCTACACAAATATAGGTGTATCAAATCACACTCCCATGTGCTTCAATTTTAATTCAATTGGGTCTAGCTCAAGTGGTAAAGAGAATTTATTATCCTCCCCACCTAGGTTTAAATCCCACTTGTGACATTTTTGTGCTTCATGAGATAATTGTTGATTGTGGCTCTTCATGAGCTACTTGTTGTCAGGGGCCGACAAGGTAACAACAATATCATTCTCATCTACAAGATGGAGGGTGGGATCTTGGTAACATAGAGCCAAGGAATGGATTACCAATTCAAATATGAGAGCATCCCATGTAGGCAATTCCTTCAATTTCTTGGGGATTTGAACATTCTTCCAAGGAATTAGATGTTAAGCCCTAAATGTTGGCACATTACATATTATTGATGTTGTCTTGAGTCTATTATTTGTAATTTTCATTAGTATTATTATATTAGTTATGTTGGCTTGGGTCCATTAGTTATAATTGTACCTCTTTGTCTCCTATATATAGGAAGGAGACCTTTTCATTTGAATCATCTCATCTTGTCTTTTCTTTTGTACTTAGTACATTGTGTAAGGAGGTTTCCCCCTCAAATAAGAATTATATTCATCTCTTTTCTTCATTATTTAGGTCTTTCTAGGACTTGGTTGTATAACATTTGGTATCAGAGCTTGGACGCTTCCAAAAATATTCATATTGGAATTTTCTCTATATTTTTTTTCTAGGATGTTTCAGATAGCCAAACTTGTAGGGGAATTAGAGGATAGAACAATAAATATATGGTACAAGTTTTAGATCCGGATTCATTATAGGTTCAGAGTTATACTCAATGGAGGTTAGGGTTTATGACTAGTCCAAAAACTAGTCTAAAACATGTGTTCTGGGAAACAAATTATATCTAGAGCATGCAAGATCCAAATTGAGTGACACCTGTTGCATAAAAAAAGATAGAAAACAATATCTTGGGTAGCAATTTCATAATCAAACTCAATAAATTGGCCATGTGGTCTAAATGTACCCAAACCCCTATTAGGCACACTAACTTAATTCTAAAAGCTTGGACATACAAGTGGTAGGTATGAAACACTTACAAGGCTACAAATTAGATGGGATGAAGGTCAATAATATGATAGTGGCACATTCAAGAGTGCATCACGCTTGGGTAGACTCCTTCAGATAAACCAAAGGAATCAAGGTGATATCCCCAGAACTTTTGTGGAACCTCCACTGCTTCTGGTCCACACTGGGAGTAATATAACCTTAGTTAAGATTAACTGACTGCCCCCAACCTCATATGGATTCAATGTGACTTGGAAATAAGGATCTAATAGTAAAAATTCCAACTAGGAGAAAAAGAGCGAGCCTTGGACTAGTGAAAGAGAAAACTTCCAAATGAATTTGAATTGCCTCATGAGCTTCCTAATTTATATTCTAGAGGTATGGATGGGATGTAATACATATGAATTAGATAACAACACCTTCATATCATATATTAGTGGCACACTTGATAGTTAAAATCACCAAAACATGAAACTAGTCAATTTTTCCTTACTAGGGTGCAAACCTTGAAAACAATGAATTAAAAACAATAGTAAATGATCACAAATTATGAAATACACATCATGGATGATGCTAAAAAACATTCCTTTGAAATATATCACACTATAATTAGACATTTAGAGCAACAATTGACAATATATTGAAGCCGAAACTACATAAACGTGTTATACAACTTGATGAGAACTTTATACTCAAAAAGAGAACTCTAGCCATAAAAACCCATATTTTTGCATAAAAAACGCAAAAAAAAACACCCCGAATAAAAAAGTGGTGCTACCTGTAGCAAATGTTTTCTAAAAATGGCATTATTATGTCGTTGTATCATAATTTAAAATTGTATTTATTAATTCTCTTAGTAACACTATATAAAATTAGCACCTAGTTAAACACAAAATATTCAAGAAATTATTCCACCTCTCTTTCTATATAAAATAAACGAATTTATGAAATTGTTCATAATAAAACCATACATTAAACCATAAGGCGTAGAAATGATGATAATTGGGTGCACAAGGGAGGGAACACAATCTATTATAAAACAAAAAATAGAAGTCTAGCCATACAAATTCATATTTTTGCATCTAAAACACTAAAGACAACCCCAAAGACCTCAAAAAGGTAAAAAATCATATTTTTGCATCTAAAACACTAAAGACAACCCCAAAGACCTCAAAAAGGTAAAAATGCAAAAATGCAAAAATTATTAAAACAATTCAAAAATGAAATTAAAAATTATTTCAGAAAACCATTTGCAACCTTAAAAAATTATAAACAAAAAAAAAAATCCAAAAAAAATTAAAATTAAAATTAAATGAAATAAAAATTTCATAATTTAAAAAAAAATACAAACTAAAACCAAAACACTTTCAATAATTTAAAAAAAAAAATGTCCATATCTCAATTTTGGAAAAAAACATTTCAAATATGTCAAACTAAAGAAAAATATTTAAAGAAAATTTAATAAAAAAAAACAAAAATACAAAATTCAAATCTTTAAAAGCAAACAAAAATTTCATAAATTAAAAATAAAAAATATATATAAAAAACTTCAATTTAAAACCAAAATTTAAAAAAAATTAAAAAAAAAAATTTAACAAAAAAAAAAAATTATATTAAAAGTTTCATTAAAAAAAAACAATTTAAAAAACTATATAAAAATTTTAAATTGAAAAAAAAAAAATTAAAAATGAATAAAACAATAGAATTAAAACCCCCCCCCAAAAGACAAAAAAACAAAAAAACTATAACCTCCCTCCACTAAGCCCCCCCTCTGACACCCCCTTCTTCCCTCCACCCCCTCTCCCATCCGCCACCTGCTTCCTCCCTCCACCCCCTCTCTCCTCCACCACCCCCTTCATCCCTCCGGCCCCCTCCCCTCTGCCACGTCCTTCCTCCCTCCACCCACTCTCCCCCCCCGCCACAGCATTTTTCCATCCCCTCCCCTACCCCGTACCCTTTCCCCTCCTTTCCTCCCTCCCCACCGCCCTATCCCCCCTCCCCCCTCCCCCTCCCCGCCCCTCCCCCTCGCTACTGCCAACATCGCCCAGTATGGTGGCGCGATTATGAGAATCGCGCCACCGTTAACAGCCAGCACGATCCGCTCATTTCTCCTCCCACGCGCTGCCCGTTAGCGATGGCACGATTCTCAGAATCGCATCGCTATACTGGGCGCTATTGGCAGCAACGGGAGGGGGGGGGGCGGGGAGGGAGGAGAGGAGGGGAAGGGGGACACGACAAGGGAGGGGGAGAGGAGGCGGGGGAGGAAGGAAGGGGGGGTTTGGAGGGGAGGGGATGGAGGAAGGGGGTGGCAGAGGGGAGAGTGGGTGGAGGGAGGAAGGGTGTGGCAAAGGGGAGGGGGGGCGGAGAGAGGAAGGGGGTGGCGGAGGGGAGAGGGGGTGGAGAGAGGAAGTGGGTGGCAGAGGGTAGGGGTGGAGGAAGGCGAGTTAATTTTTTTTTATGTGATGTTTTAATAAATTAAAATTTATTTTGCTATAAAAAATAATTTTGTTTTTTAAGTAAATTTTTTAATTTTTTTTATAATTTTATAATTTTTTTAAAAATTGGTTTTTAATTTTTTTATTCTTTTTCAATTTTTTTTAATTTATATTATAATTTTGTTATTTTTTAAAAAAATTGTTTTGTTTTTCGTTTTTAAGTTTTATCTATTTTTTTTAAATTTTGTTTTTTTGTAGAGAGTTGTTTTTTTCAAAAAAAAAAACCTAATCGTTCAAATCTTAAGTTATATAATTAAAATAGGTGAAAATGAATTAAAATTTGTTAAAAATGTCTTGATTTTTTTTTTTAAAGAGATAATTTGCCAAAAAAATGGCTTCTTTAAGATAAAAATTTAATGAAAAAAACTTTGAAAATGGATATAATTTTCGTTCTAACCAGCTTTTAAATATTAAAAAATTCAAAAAGGTGTGTATTTTTTCAATATAACTAGTTTTTGTAAACTTTGAAAAAACAACCTTGTAAATAAAAGTTATAGTTTTCTTATGACCAATAAGTTTCAAAATCACAAAAAAATGGCTCAAAATGAAAAGTGGTGCTACCAGTATACACACTTTTTAAAATGGAGGTAAAAATAGCTACTAAAATTGACCCCCCAAAAAACGAGAACAATGTCGGGTTCTCGTCAAGTTTTATAACATGTTCATAATGTCCATAATCCTTAAGATCTTACAACATTGAAGCAAGAATAGAGTATCTAAGAATAAAAGAAAGGACTTTCACTACTAGATCAGAACCATGGGTAGGAAGGTACCATATTACATATCATTGAGGGCACATGAACAACTGTAACAACTCAGAGGGGGCACAAATGCTTAAATTACCCTCTTCTTTGGGCAAAACATATCACAATCAAAACACTGCTGCAACTATCTATTCACAATCTCTTGGGATTCGAACACTTCATGCTATGGGATGATCAGATATGAAAATCACGCCATCATGGATTCATTAGACTATATGAATAATATTGGACATCCTCTTCCTCTAGCACCGAATGTAATATCTCTTAATTTATCAGAAGGATAAATGTTTCCAATGGGGCACATCAATCAATGCTGGTAACGGGTGCATCACCCAAGCCTATGAGATCTCAAGAAAAATTCTCAAAATGACCAAAATTTGTGAGAGGGTGCACTCCTCCCTCTTTTATAAGATGAGTTGGTCTCAATATACATTGAATGTGGTCCATCCATCTCAACCAATGTGCCCTCATTGACTAATTGTGATCCTACAAATTTTAGCTTTATTTTTCCTTTCTTTGTTGCCTTTATGCTTTGGTTTTCTTTTCTACTTTTGGAAACATCTTGATTTTCCTGGATTTTCTCTGCTTTCCTACTTTTGTAGTGCTTTTCCTACTTTTCTATTTTCTTCTGCTTTTATGAACTTTCTTGTTTTTCTGCTACTTTTTGCTTTTCTAAGTTGTCCTGCTTTTATGTTGCCTTCCATCTTTTTAGTGGATTTATTGATTTTCTTTGCATTTCTTCTAGTTTCCATTATGGATGATAGATCATAGGGTCTACTATATGTCTTATGCGCCCTCTTGGGCCACCTAATCATATCCACTCATCACACATTTCAATAAAAAAAAATATTTACATTTTATGCATCACACACTTCCCTATGTTTCAAATTTAATTATACTAGACAATTAATGCATTCCAAATTACCCTGGATGCGGGTGCCACCATGACTGCCAACACGACTGATGGTGGAGCTACCTACCCTCTTGGCATCACAATGCCTCCTTCCCAACGCTAACTCCCATGCTGGAATTCTCCCAAGATACCTGCATTAATGGTGGACATGACCTTCATCCACTTGCCCTCTTCACACACTCCCGGTCTCATCACCCACATGGCCCGGTGGGTGCAATTAATTTCATCCCTGCCTTCAATGTCCCCTCCCCCTCTTAGGATTCCCCTCACCATTAATCCCTCTCATGTGACATATCCTCCCCCCAGACTCCCCCTTAGGGATATGAAGTTCCCCATCCAGGCTTCTGCAATCATTACCAACCTTCACCATTCTGTGTCTGCCTCCACAACTGAAAGCTCAGCTCCTGTTAAGTCTTCCCACAAAGTTTCTGATACCACCATGAAGCGCACGCGAGGCACCTCCAAGCATGGCTCTGGTAAAATGGTGTCTACTACTAAGAAGGAGCATGCAACCAACATCGGTTATAAAGATAATGTTTCCATGCCCATTTGCCATCTGGTAGATGACTGGGAGTCACGCAGCATTGCTGAAACTCTTGCCTTTGGTAGCCAAGGAATTCAAGTGAATTACTATTGGCTTCTGAAGAATATGATAGGTACCCTGGTGGAAGAAATGCTCACCAACTGGAATATGGCGAAGGTGGCCATCATGGACACCAAGGCCAACATGGCTCACCTGGATGGGGTTCTCGTTGCTCTAGAGGGTAGCCTTATGGGTCGTCGTTATTCTCTGTTTCCGCATCCTGTTCCTTCAACAGGATTTGTTCCGGCGGGTCCAGTTGCTGGTTTAGGGGAGGAGTTAGTGGTTCAAACCAAAGGTGCAACCACTGTTGCAGCTACGTAGGCTACTGGCAGCTATTTACATGATTCCATGGGCCTTACTACCTCTGATGGCGCAATTCCTGCTCCCGATCACAATGCTAGTTCTATCTCTCCTGCGGCCATTGTGGTATAGGGTGCCACTCCTCCTAGGAGTTCCTTTCCGGTCCCCTCCACCATTGATGTAATGCATTACAAGCACACCCGAAAGGTCGAGGACATGGTGGTTCTCCCTCGCAAAGAAGAGCCTCTTCTGATCAAGATCCCGACGCAGTAATGGATGGATGCCTTCTTCGACCCCTGTCCCATTTCTGAATAAATTCATGGCTCGAAGGATGCAGAAGCTAGCACATGAAATAACTCATTTCAAGCACTATTCTCCTGGCTTTTGCACTCTATTTTTTCGTTTAGTTTATCTCTGTTTAGTCCAGAGTTATGCTCCGTTTCTGTCTTTCTTGATCGGTAGTCTTAAAGTTTATATCACTAGGCCTGTCTACAGTGTCTTTTTTTGTAATATCAGTATCATGAGAAGCTCTAGAAATCGATATTCAAACTCTCCTGATGATTGTAACCTTTTTTGTACCATAATATAATTTTACTATGCAGCTTACAAAAAAAAAATGCATTCCAAATTAACCCCTACACTTTATTGAATTTTTTCCAGAACCTGTAGGGATTGATAAGGCAGAAGCATAACCATGGAGCCTTGAGGGAGGGGACATTACATCCCTCCCTACCCAAAATTGCTTGTCCTTAAGCAACTGAATTCCTAGAGGTTGCAACACTTGCTCACCCTCCCATTTTCCATCTTCACTAGGAAAGTCTTTCCACAAAACGAGATATTCTTTGATGGTTCTATTTCTCAACCTTCTTTCTCTAGTTTCAGAATCCTTTTTGGTGCCAATATTAGTTTTCCTTCATCATCCATTGGTGGAAGCTATTTTGATATTTTCACTTGTTTCCCAACTATTGGAATATTCTCACCATCATTTTTTATATTCTGCATGCATCCAGTCATCAGTATGGTGGTATCCCCAACACCTGGAGCCTATTTTCAGCCCCCTAGATCATGTTTCTAGCCCTCAGTAGCCCTCCTAACTACCTAATGTGCCTTGTTTTCCTCACCTGGATGACATATGCACCCTACTACACAACTTGGATCACTAACAGTTAGTTGCAACATTGAGTTGACCAGTTCTTGCATTTATTGCTCATTTTAACTGCCTGTAGCTTCAAGTTGTCTGTATCGGAGTTCCACTTGACCTACTGGCAGCCTCATGTGCCCTCCTTGGAGTCTTCATCCCTTGATTTGTGCTCACATGGCTCAGTTAGACGCAGTTAGACTCATTTGATTGACTTTTGACTATTTGTGACTACTACCACTAATTGGATGATGTCTCCAATGCCATCCAAGCCACACACTGAGTAGAATTCAAATCACCTTTGGATAATTCAAATTCACTTGACAGATTCATTATTGTATTCAGTTTTCACAGTGCCGGCTTACACCTGATGTATGATTATACTGCATATTTCTCCATTTCCGAGTTCATGAGTGATAATTGATTCATTTATTCTTCTTCTTCTTTGCAATTCTTGAGTGAGATTTGTGAGGTTTTCTCTAGTTGTGTGATATTTCCTGTAGATTTACACATGGTATCAGAGTTGGAGTCAGCTATTCTAATTGCAGCAGTAGTATCAGTTGCAACAATTCATTGAGCAACTGTCTTTCATTAAGCACCAAAAGCCTATGTATTTCCACAACAATTCCTAGTGCAATTGTATTGAATTCAATGGAGAAATCTAGTGAGGTCTACCTTGGTGTGACGGATCCAGCCACATGTGCTCATTGTCCTAGGTAGTGTTCTCTCGATTTGTAGCAAATATCCATCATCAATTTCATTTGTTTTGTAGGTTTATTCCATCATTCGAATTCATCTTTAATTCGACTTCAACAACTACCAATGGATCTAAAACTGAATTCATTCAATTATGTCGAATGGAAGGCCAAGATGGACATCTTCATGAAGTCCAAGAACATCTCTAGAGTATTGAATGGGACTATAGTCGAACCCACTGGTGCAGTAGAGAAATCCAAGTACTTGGATAAACATGATGAATCAGTAGGAATGCTACTCCTTAGCATTTCCGAATACCTCCATTTTCATGTCATAGATATAGCCACTCCAAAAGAAGTTTGGGACAAGCTCGAATCTCTTCTTGGACAGAAAGATGACTTGAAAGGTCACAAGTTGGGAAATGAGCTTATCTCACTGAGCCCTTGCAACTTCGACTCGATCAATGAGTTTCTTACCAAGTTTAAAAATATGATTTCACAATTGAAGAGATATGGAATATAGAAGGAAGAGAATCATCTCATCCTTGCCATACTATCAAAATTGGGCCCTAACTACTCAGTATTTGTCTCTACCTTTCAAACAATGAAGATATCCATCCCAAAATGGAAGTTTGCCACTCTTGATGACTTCATCCAATCACTCACACAAGCGGAGGAGAAGTTGATTCAAATGGGAATGATAATTTACCCAATACAGATTCAGTACTTGCAGCTGCTGAGTTGAAGAGAGCGAATGTCAAGGGAAAGCAAAACTTTTTTGACAGAAAGTTGAATGAGCATAAGCAAAAGGAGGCTCCCTATCAGTCAGAAGGGGCTTCGAATTCCAAGAATACAAAGCATTCTCAAAAGGAGAAATCCAAATGTACCTATTGCAATAGAGGATTTTATCCTGAGAGTTCTTGTATGAAGAAGACTATAGACTTGATGGATCAACTACTTGAAAAGAATAACCTCCCAGTACATGCATGTGCTAGGAAGAAAGAAGCTGAACCTTCTAGATCTGAGGATAAGGAGAGATGCCATGCTCTCATGGCAGGTGCATCAAGATATTCCTCCTTCATCATAGATTCAGGAGCATCAAGACACATGTCTTCCTCCAACTATCTCTTCACTAGTTTTGAATGCACTGTTGGCCCTTCCATCATGTTAGGAAATGATTCTGAGGTCTCCTCTGAGGGGATTGGAAGGATCAAACTTGATCATGGATACTTCTCAGATGTATTCTATGTTCCTACATTGACTTCCAATCTACTTTTGGTCTACCAAATGACCCATAATGGAGAGCCCAATAGGGTGATCTTCTCTCCAAATGGGGTCGAAAAACAAGACATGGTTTCAGGAAATATCATTGCAAAAGGTGTTCCAAACCAGAATTCGAAACTCTATGAGTTCTCTCACTTTCTTCCTCTCTCCAAGAAGTCTTCTCTTCACACTCATGCAAATGAAGAGAGTAGGCTATGGCATGAAATATTTGGGCATCTCAAGTACAAGTACCTGCAAGATATGCATACTCAAGAGATGGTTGAAGGACTACCCAAATTCAAGTTTTCCAAGGGAAACTGTAAGGGTTGCTTGATGGGAAAACATCCTGAAAAGAAGTTTGAGAAAGGAAAGGAAAGGAGACCCTCTCAACCTCTAGATCTGATTCATAGTGATGTTATTGGGCCATTTCCATATCTATCTTTGAACAAGGCAAGGTATATTCTTACTTTTATTGATGATTATTCAAGATTTACATGGGTATACTTTCTCATATTAAAATTAGAAGTGTTTGGATACTTTAAGTTTTTCAAGTCTTCTATGGAAAATTTTTCAGATAGAAAGATCAAGGCCATTCGCACTGATAATGGAGGAGAGTATGTCAAGGGTGAATTTCAATCATTTTGTGATGATGAAGGCATAGATATGCAGCATATTGTTCCCTACACACCAAAAGATAATGGTGTTGCAGAAAGGAAGAACATAACATTAAAGGAGATGGAAACTTGCATGCTAAAGTCGATAGGGTTGCACCCTAGTCTTTGGAAAGAAGCCATCAACTGTGCTACTTACCTTCAGAACCAAGTACCTCATAAAGGACTGAAAAATACGACTCCTTTCGAAGCATGGATGGGATACAAACCTGATGTATCCCATCTTAGAGTGTTTGTATCCAGAGCATGGGAAAGGATTCCAATAGAGAAAATGAGAGCCCTAGATCCACAAAGTAGAGAGTGTATACTGGTGGGCTATGCATTGAGTGCAAAGGCCTACAAGCTTCTTGATCCTTCTACTATTTCAACATTCATTTGAGAGGAGTGTACAGTTTGAGGAATGGCCTCTTCATGATGCTCATCCTTGTTAGTTTTTACTTGAGCATCATATATCATATAAACAATTACTGAAAGATAAACAAGCACAGCATGAAAGACAAGAGACACAATTTATCCTAGAAAACCCTTTTGGGGTAGAAAACCTAGCAAAGCCTTCCTCAATATAGAAATCACAAAGTACAAGATAAACCCAAGACAAAACAGCTACTCCTCCACTAGTCCGCACCTCTCTTCTTCACCTATGCGAACTTGCTTGAGTTGATGGGTTGAATAGAAGTGAGAGAGAGGTCCTCTATTTATATTCTTCTGTTGGGTTGACAAATTCCCCAACAAGGCTGACTTGTCTACTTGACTGGTCAATTACATAATATAATAATCTTTTCGGGGCTTTTCTGAGCCAACACATGAACTAGGGTTTACATTGATTCTTTCAATGACCTTTACTATCATTATTAATTACATGACCACCAACTCCCGTAGGAGGAATACAATAATATAAATAGAATATCTCACGTAGTTACATTATTTTAATAATCATGTTGAGCAAGAGAGCTTTCCTACCACACCACCACTGCTTGATGAGAAAGAGAGTGAAGCTTGACCGCATGAGAGTTCAGATTTTAAATCTGAAAGTGAAGACGTTGAAGAGCGAATGCTAGATCCAGATCCATAAGAGCTTGAAGATATAGCACCTGAAAGTGAAGATGAGAGATTAGAAGATCCATATCCATAAGAACCTGATGATCTTGCACTCAATGATCCTCCTCTTCTGAGATGGGAATCCATTACTCTTATATCTGTCGGAGATCTTGTTGGTGATCCACTTGATCAAAGGAGAACCAAATCTGATTTTCATAATGGAAGGTTTCATCCTTCTCACATTGATCATTCACACAGTGATCCATTTCTTGTCGATCGATCCTTCTTTGATAAATAAGGTCACTTGCCTCCTTTTGGGGTGAGTGATGCCATGCTACATTAGCATCCTTTAGTCTATTTTTTTATGGGGGGATTTATTCCCACTTGGTTTTCTCTCTTTCCTCACTTTATTTATTTAGATTGTTGTACAGGGTGACCTTTGGTCTTAGTCACCAGGGCCCTACCACTAGTTTTTCAGTTACTTCCTCATAGTTTGGCTTGTAGAGGGGTGTTGGAATATTCTCACCATCATTTTTTATATTTTGCATGCATGCATGCATCCAGTCATCATGCATGCATTTGCATGCATCCAGTCATTAGTATGGTGGAATCCCCAACACCTGGAGCCTATTTTCATCCTCCTAGAGCATGTTTCTAGCCCTCAGTAGCCCTCCTACCTACCTAGTGCGCCTTGTTTTCCTCACCTGGATGACATATGCATCCTACTACACTACTTGGATCACTAACAGTCAGTTGCAGCATTGATTGACCAGTTCTTGCATTTATTGCTTAGTTTAACTTCATGTATCTTCCAGTTGTCTATATCGAAGTGCCACTTGACCTACTGATAGTCTCATGCGCCCTCCTTGGAGTATCCATACCTTGATTTGTGCTCACATGGCTCAGTTAGACTCAGTTAGACTCATTTGACTGAATTTTGACTATTTGTGACTACTACCACTGATGGGATGATGTATCCAATGCTATCCAAGCCACACACTAAGGAGAATTCAAATCACCTTTAGCTAATTTGAATTCAATCAACAACTTCATTATTGTATTCAGTTTTCATAATGCCATCTTACAACTGATGTATGAGTATAGTGCTGATTTCTCCATTTCTGAGTTCATGAGTGATAATTGATTCATTTCTTCTTCTTCTTCTTCTCTGCAATTCTTGAGTGATATTTGTTAGGTTTGGTCTAGCTGTGTGATCTTTCCTGTATATTTACACACCAACAACCTTCTTAAGGAAAGAGACATGAAACACATTATGTACTTTGCTTCCTTCTGTAATATCCAATTCATAAGCAACTTATCCTATCATCTGCACAACTCTGTAAGGACCAAAGAACCTTGGTTTTAACTTTTCATCCCCCTTTCCTTTCAATGAATACTTTTTGTATGGATACAACCTCAAGTACACCAACTCATTAACTTGAAAACTGTGCTCTATCATGTTCTTATATGCATACATTTTCAGTTGATTTTGAGTTGTCTACAAGTTGTCCTTGAGTACTCTCAAAATGTCTTGAATCTCTTGGAGCCGATCCTTTTCCTTTAGGTCCCTACGGTCTCCAAATATCAGATTTGCAAATGTGGGAGCATCATATCCATACAAAACCTTGAAAGGTGTCATGCCAATGGATATGTGGAAAGTTGTGTTGTAGAAGAATTCTCCTATGTGCAACCATGTAATCCAACCTTTTTGTTTCCCTATGACATAGTTTCTGAGGTAGCCTTCCAACCATTGATTCACCCTTTCAGTTTGTCCATCAGTTTTTGGGTGATAGTTGGTTCTCATGTCCAAGCTTGTCCCAACCAGCTTGAAAAATTCTTTCCAAAATGAACTTGTGAATTTGTTGTCCCTATCACTTATTATGGTTTTGGGAAAATGATGCAACTTGAATACTTCTTGAAAAAAGAGACCAGCAACTTCGCTTGCTACAATAGTGACTGCAACAACAAAAAATGTGAAAATTTTGTTAGCCTATCAACCACCACAAAAATACAATCTTTACCTTGAACCTTTGGCAAGCCGGTGATGAAATCCATGGAGATGCACCTCTCCACTTTCTTCTCTAGAATGGGTAGAGGTTGTAAGAGTCTAGAAGGATGTATATTCTCCACCTTGTTCTATTGTCATGCAATGCACTCCTTTGCATTCTTAATCACATCATGTTTTAGGCTCTTCCATGAGAACCTCTCTCTCACCATTCTGTATGTCTTCAAGAACCCAAGGTGGCCAACTAAGGGTGCATCATGAGCAGCTTCTAAAATTTTATTTTCAATTTTGATTCTGGAACCAAGAAGATGTAGTCCTTATAGTATATGACATCATGGAGAACCTTATATGCATCATGATGTACCAAACCATCGATAAACTCACATGCAAACTTATTCCTAGAGTACTCTACTGATAACTGAACCTTCCAATCAGTAGGAAATTCCATTAAAGAAAGGGATGGCATCCTAGAAAGTGCATTTTCCACTACATTCATTTTACCCTTCTTGTACTCTATGTCAAAATCATAGGTGTGAATTTTACTCACCCATTTTTTTTACCTATCATTGAGGTCCTTTTGTGTCAGAAAATGCCTTAGATTGTTGTGATCAGTCTTGAAAACAAACTTTCTCCCCACCAAGTACTGTCGGAACTTGGCCAATGCATGGATAATGGCCAACATTTATTTATCATAGATTGAGTAGTTCCTTTCTTGTGGCTGCAAATTTCTTCTCTCAAAAGAAATGGGGTGCTTATTTTGCATCATAAATGCTCCAATGCCTTCACCAAAGGAATCACACTCAAGAAAAAATGGTTGAGTGAAAATAGGTAAGGCAAGGACCGGTAAGCTACTCATCACTTCCTTAATTTTGTTGAAAACCTTCTTATCTTCCTTGTACCAACAAAAAGCTTCCTTGTTTGTAAGGTTAGTCAAGGGTGCTTTCAACTGAGAGAATCCCTTGACAAATTTTCTATAGTAGGTGCAAATCCCAATGAATCCTCTCATTTCATTCACATTCTTGGGGCTTGGCCAGTAAAGAATAGCTGGGATACTCTCCATGTAGAATTTTACCCCATATTGTCCAATCACATGGCCAAGGTACAACATCTCCTTCATTCCAAACTCACATTTGGATAGCTTTACATACAATGATCGTTCTGCCAAAATTGTTAGTACAACTTCCAAATGTTGCAAGTGTTCATCCCAAGTCTTGCTATAAATAAGAATGTCATCCAAAAATACTAACACATACTTACTGAATACTACTTTGTTCATGCAATATTGGAATGTAGCCGGAGCATTAGTCAAGCCAAAGGGCATGACTAAAAACTCAAAATGTCCATAGTGATAGAGGAAATATGTCTTATGTATGTGTTCCTCTCTCATTCTAATTTGATGGTAACCAGAACAAAGGTCTATCTTGGAAAATAATTTGGCCCCATGCAAATAATCCATTAGCTCATTAATTCTTGGAATTGGATACCGGTTCTTAATGGTCTTCTTGTTTAGATCCCGGTAATCTATGCACATCCTCGATGTTCCATATTTCTTCTTCACTAGAACTACTGAAGAAGCATAAGGACTCGAACTTGGTATGATGAGTCCTAATTCAAGAAGTTCCTTAATATCCTTTTCATTTTCATCCTTGAAATTCTTGGGGTGCTTATAGGGGTGGTTCATGATGGGTTGTGTTCCCACCTCCAATTCAATCACATTCTCTACTCCTCTATCTGGTGGCCTGCCATGAGAAAGGTCTCCAAAAACCTTCTCATTCTTTCTAAGAAATATCTTGATGTCCTCAGGGTGTTTTTTATACATCAATGGTGGACCCTTGAGTGGTGATGAGGCATTCAACAACCCACTCAATGTCTCCATGCCTCAAAATTTCCCTCATACTATGTGAGGACACCACTTAATTTAGATAAGTGTTTATTCCTTGCAAAACAATCTTATTGCCATCAGAATCTAGGAAGCATATTTGAGGAGCCTTGTAATTCATGGAAGGATACCCAATGGAGTACAACCATTGCACTCCCAACACCAAGTTAGTATCATACATATTCACCACATAAAAATTGTCTATCAAAGTATAATCTCCTATGATCACTTGCAGCTTCAGAATCCATGGAGTTATTACCTGGTATGATCACTGCGAAACCTTCAAAGGTTTAAGTAGGAAAATTTCTTCTTTCCACCAGGGCTACATCAATGAAATTATGGGTAGCACCTCCATCAACCAGAATTGAAACCTTCCGTCCTTGAACCACTCCCTTGAATCTAAAAGTGTGGAAGCGAGGTACTCCTGCCAATACTGCAATCTTTCCAGTTGTTGGTGGTAGTTGTTCTTCATCTGCAGTATCATATTCACCATCGAATTTAATTGGATCCTCCTTAGATTCGTTCTCTAAGAAGACCTCAATGTAATGTGCCATTCCTTTGGAATGTTTTGTGGCCTGGAACCCATGGTTCCTGGCAGGTGAAACATAACTTTCTCCTCCTCAATTCATCTTGATCTTTGGAATTATACTCCTTCTTGGAAGTTCCATTCAAATTACTCAAGGGAGGTCTTTGACTCTTGATCTTGTTAGGTTCGATATCCTTAGGAGGAAATCTTGTTCTTGGGAGGGAATCTTGTAGATATTTAGTTATTCTCATTACATCCTACAAACTAGATGGTCCATATGATTTGACCAACCCTTTCAATGGCTTTGCTAATCCTTCTATGAATAAAAGGATCAAGCAATCTTTTGATATATTAGTGACCATTACAACTAGCTTCTAGAAATCAGAAATATAGGCCTTAGTATTTTCTTACTGTCTCAGATGTGCTATCTCACTGAAGGATATCTTAGGATCCTTCTGATCTAATCTCTCGACCAATATTCTAGTGAACTCTTCATAGGTTGACACTTGGTCATGCCCCAATGTCTCATGGCCATGGAAGCACCAATCATTGGCCTCTCTATCATGATGCAGGGTGGCCATTTTGATGGAATCCCTTTCGGCCATGGGGTTCAATTGAAAATAGGTATCCAATTTTTGGATCCATGCACTTGCAAGTGACACTTGGATGAACCATCAAAGTATGGGAGAGATATCTTAATGAAATTCTTCAACTCAAAATTTTGTGCAGGAACCATGTTTCCCCCTCTTGGATGGACTTTGTATTAGGATTCAAATAAATTATTGAAGGGAAATGCTCTCCTGAAATCTTCACTCAAATTTTGATACTCTGCATAGAGATCCTCCCATGTAGCAATGGATTCTCTCCGCACTTCTGGTTCCTCTTTATTCTCTTCTATGAATTTGGGCATGGTAGGAATTGGCTAGCTCTTGATCTCACTCTTGAATTCATGAGGCCGATTGTGAGGCCATGTTTTTTAAATAGAGACTCACCAAAGACCTTCTTCCCTTCATGTTGAGAGCCACTGCTACTTCCTTCTCCATCTTTGTTTACCAATTGCTTGGCAATAAATTCTCGACTCTCTTGACCTAACTTGATGATGTTCTGGGATATGTCTTACATGACTTTCAACATGCTCTGAACAAAGTATATGAACTCTTCTCTTTCATCCATGTTAGACATGTATTTTTCTCCTTGAAGCTTTCCTTTAATGGAGTTAGTATCCTCTTCAACGAGAGGTTCTTCTAGATATTTCCCTTTAGGATATAGTTTTCTCTTAGGACTCATTAAGGATAATCATGAGCATGTTCAGAGGACCATGCTTTGATACCACTGTAATGTACCCAAACCCCTATTAGGAACACTAACTCAATTCTAACAACTTGGAAACACAGAGGGTAGGTTTGACACACTTACAAGGATGAAAATAATATGGGATTAAGGTCAATACTCTGACAGTGGCACATTCAGGAGTGCATCATGCTTGGGTAGACTCCTTTGGATAAACCAAAGGATTCAAGGTGATATCCCAGAACTTCTATGGAAACTCCACTACTTTTGGTGCACAGTGGGATTAATATAACCTTAGGTAATCTAAATGGAATGCCCCCAACCTTATATGTACTCAATGTGACTTGGAAATAAGGATCTAACAGTAAAAATTCCAACTAGGAGCAAAAGGGTGAGCCTTGGACTAGTGCAAGAGAAAACTTCCGGGTAAATTTGAATGGCCTCTAGAACTTCCTAATTTATGTTATAGAGGTATGTATGAGATTTAATACATATGAATTAACTAACAGAACCTTTATATCATAGATTAGTAGAACACATGACAGTTAAAATCACCAAAACATGAAACTAGTCAAATTTTCCTTATTAGGGTGCAAACCTTGAAAAAAATGAATTACAAACATAGTAAATGATCACAAATTATGAAATACACATCATGGATGAATATAACAGCTTTCCTTTGAACTATATCATACTTTAATCAAACATTTCGAGCAACAATTGACAGTATATTGAAGCCAAAATTACATAATGTCCATAATCCTTAAGATCTTACAACATTGAAGCATGAATATAGTATCTAAGAATAAAAGAAAGGAATTTGAACACTATATCAGAACCATGGGCATTAATGGAAAATATTACATATCATTTAAGGAACATGAACAACTGCAACAAATCATAGGGGGTGCAAATTCTCAAATTACCCTCTTCTCTAGCCAAAACATATCACAATCAAAACACTGTTGCAACTATCGCTTCACAATCTCTTGGGATTCGAACACTTCATGCTATGGGATGGATAATATATTAAAATAAAACCATCATGGATGAATTATAATCTATGAAGAAGACTGGACATCCTCTTCCTCAAGCATCCAATAGAAGACCTCATAATCTATCAACTGGATCAAGGTTTGCAGTGGGGCACATCACCCAAGCCTCTGAGATCTAGAACTATCAAGAAAAATTCTAAAAATGACCAAAATATGTGACAGGGTCCCTCTTTTATAATATTATCTGGTCTCAATATACATTGAATGCAGTCCATCCATCTCAACCAATGCACCCTCATTGACTAATTGTGATCTTGGAGCTTTTACCTTTCTTTTTCATTGCTTTGTTTCATTTATGCGTTTGTCTACTTTTTTGCTTTTGGAAACATATTTATTTTCCTTTATTTTTTTTGCTTTCAAAATTTTGTATTGCTTTTCCCGCTTTTCTGCTTTCTTCTACTTTTATGAACTTTCCTGCTTTTCTGAGTTTTCCTATGTTTATGATGCCTTCCATCTTTTTAGTGAACTTATTGATTTATGTGCTTTTCTTCTTGTTTCCATTGTGGATGACAGCTCATAGGGTCCACAATATCTCTTATACGCCCTCTTGGGCCACTTAATCATATCCACTCATCACACATTTAAATAAAAAATAAAATATTTACATTTTATGCATCACACACTTCCCTAAGTTTGAAATTTAATTATGCTAGACAATTAATGCATTCAAAATTAACCCCTACACTTTATTGAATTATTTCGAGAACCTATAAAGATTGATAAGGTATAGCGATGACCATGTAGCCTTCAGGGAGGGGACACTATATGGTAGGTCGTACACTCTTGCTCTTTTAAAAAGGCCAAAAATAACAAGTGTTGGGAAAATTGTCACAACTTTTTTTGGGCACATCCAAATTAAACAAAACCTATGGAATTGGAAAGAGGACATATTAGGATACCACAGGCTAAGATTTTAGACTCAGAGGGGCTTAAATTTTAGGGTTACCTAAGTTGGAAGGTTAGAAAACAAATCGGTCTTCAAATCAGGTTTTGAAAAAGGTACATCATTTTAAATTTGAATAAATTTTAGTAGAAGGATCTATTTGAGGTGAACCCAAGGTGTGATATCTATTTCAATTGTTCAAAATAGTGGAAAAAATCACACTCCAATCAAGCCACCTGAATAAATGTTATACCCTTGGATGAGACCCCTGAACTGATCATATGTATGATGTAAATATTAATATGCAAATTCCTGTATGGCAGAACAAATGTATATTTTGTAATTATTAATAATAAAAATTATAACTAGATGTGGTTGAGGCAGAACGCTGAAAAGATCGGGGACTTGTGTATTCACCAGAGTCAACAAGGCGATTAAAAGGCCTTAGGTGGGGGAAACCTTTTCTATGAACCTTTTATAATCCTAAGTTCCTTAAAATACCCAAATTTTTGGCTAAGTCATAAATTCCATGACTTATGACTTAGGTTTAAATCATAATTATCAATTAATTATGAATATGTGGGATTAAGAAAAGTGTTTATGTGTTTTAATTAAAAGAGATAAACGTGGGTCTCTTGGAGAGCCCACGTGGTTTAAACTTGTCATGCATTTAACTTATGCATGAAAGTGGAAAATCATTCAATTCATTAATTCTGGGAAAAAGAGGGGGGCAGATCTGAAATTATTTGTGCCTGGGAAAAAGTCTGAAGAATTGGAAAGGGGAAGTGCACAAGCACATGAGGAAGAAACAGAGTCACGAGCAGAGGTGACTCTGGTCATTGAACCTTCCTTAATTATCCCTGAGCCATTGATTGTTTAAGTTTTTTTTTACTACTGTTCTATGGTGAAGGAAATGGTGAATTACCAGGGTTGGAAGGTGTGGGGGGAGTAATTCTTGACTCCACGGGGAACAAGCAGAAAGAATTTTCTTGTGGCATTGGGAGGAAGACCAATAATGGAGCAGAGTGGTTAGGACTCATAAAAGGATTGGAGATTGCAACCATCCTACGAATAAAGAAACTCACAGTTCTAGGAGACTCCCTAATCATAATTAGAGAAGCCAAACATATTATTGCCAAAGGGAAAGACCCCATCTCCAAAATGCATCACCTCTTACATTGCATTAGTATTGATTTCCATGAGCTCACCTTCCTTCATATTTTGCGAGAATTAAATGAGAAAGTTGATGAGATGGTGAATATTGGAGTCGAGATAGCTTATGGCACTCTAAGGCTCGATAATGAAAGTTTGGAAAACTCTTGAATTCCTTAACTCAAGACTAGGCTTTTGGGATTAGTCCTAAGACCCTCCTAACTTCCCCATTCCTCATTTATGGAATTTTTTCATTTAATTTGCATCATTATTGAAATTTTTTTGGAACTCTCCCTTGGAGATTTGACGGTTCTCCCCTCTCTCGATCATTCCCCTCGCATGCAAGAAATTAATGTCTCTCAGTATTCTACCAGTTGCCTGGCATGCGGGCTCGTTGACTCGATATATCCTCATTTTTGGGTGACCCTCAAACCTCATTCCTTTGCCTCTCCTCTCCTCGTCGCCCTGAACGGTCTGCGTTTACTGATAGTTTTCTAGAACGGTCTCTGTGTTGGTATGATTATGGCTCATTATGGAGTCGGGCGTGGTGGGGAAAGCTATTATCGTGGTGTTGGATGCTTCCAGGGAGAAGTGAATCCCACCTGTGGAAGGTGTTGCAAGAACGGAAGAGGCCCCAATTATGGGTGTAGTAGGGGAGTTCAGTCGAAGGAAATGTGGGGTGATTCAATTGAACTTGAGAGCCACCCTGGACTTGGCCCCCATCGCAGGCACGCAGGGGTAGGAAATGTCACCGGTCAGGACGGGAAACACAACATTTCCAAGTTTGAGGTGGAGTTTCTTGTCCATTTGCAGGAATTGGAGTTGCAGGTGAGGATGATTCGTGGTGATAATATTGAGTTTAAGAAAGTAATATCCCATCTCTACAATTTTGTAACCACTTCCCATTCTCAGGTCAAAGCTCATAATATCTGTGTGGCTAAGAAAATCGAGCATTTGGAGGAAACCCTGGGTCTAGCATATCCTCGCAAGGATTGAAAGCTCAAAGTAACCGGCAGGGAACTTGAGGACATCAATTGGAAGATGGAGAAGATGCAAAAATTCATGGAAAAACTGGTAATTTCTTGGACCTTAACGCTGAGAAGAATATGGATGCAGACTCTATGGGCGCGACCATGGACGTTGGTCCTCATTAGTAGCTTGTCTATTCTGGTCACGGGTTGGCTTTTCTAGTTTATTTATGTTATCTAGCACTATGAACAGGAACTCTACTACTCTTAGTATAGCCTCTAGTTGTTTTGCTGGCATCTTGGTAGGGCTTAATGCCCATATTTTGTATAAGACAGTCTATCAGAAATGTTCTTCTTTTGCATACTTCTCCTAGGTCAGTTTGTTAGATGTTATAGTTTTCACAGGACATGAATGTATCATGTTAATTATGAATTGGAACATGATGAATTTGGAGTGATGGTTGTCTTCCTATCATGGGAGCAATCTGATGAGTCTATTGTGATGTAATTTTCCTTTTTATATATAATCAAATCTATTAGCCGTTTCTGTTAAAAAAAAACGAAATGGTGAATTATACATAAACTGTTCTCGTGGATTCCTTCTGCACTAGTTAAGCAGTGATGGTTTTCACTGTGTTGTGATTGGAATGAAACCAGGATGATAAGTGTATGGTTTGGAATGGAATTGGCTTAACATTGCGTTTCCTGGATGCCTGAAAGTTTTTGTGAACCTCTGAAAACTGCGAGGAATTACCCATGATAATCCTGTGATGGAATGATAGTGGGTGGGAGAAATGATTTTCTAGTGAATTCACAAGTCCTATCTTGGGGGTGGTGTTCTACTGAGATATTAATGAGTATAACTACCTACGGTTGGGTGGAGTGTTGCTACCATAAATCCAATTGCTTATTTCAAATATTTTACTGATAAGTTTAATACCTGAAAATTTTGTCTTAATTTATGAGATGTTATTTAATTAATTGCCGGTTAAATATTTGCATGAATTCCTTGTTAAATTTGCTAAGTTTGTATACAAGGTAGGAAATCATTTTAATTTGGATTAATTCATGGACATGAAATAATTATAAGTCTAATTATGTGATATTGATTTTATGCAAGCAAGTCTATTTTTATTTAAGTCAAAGTTGAAAATGATTTACTGTACAAAATGTTAATTTTCAAGTTTGAAACTGTAATGTTTAATTAAATTATGTGGAAGAGCACAAGGTTTGGAAAATTTAGAAGAATGGATATATAAGCTTGAATTTTGTTCATTTCTATTAATTTTCCATTAACTTAAATATTTATGGAAAAAATATAATATTATTACCAAGTCTATGTGATAATGTCAATGTAGCTCCAAGGAAATGAATATGCAATTCATTAGGGAATTAAGTCAAAGTTAATTGGTAAAGGAAATAGAAATGTCTTGACATAAATATTTAATAAAGTTTTGGTGAGGGTTCGACCAATTTACCTAATAGAAATAGAAATTGTTTGATATAATTATTTAATAAAGTTTTGGTGATTGAGTTGGGTTAGACCAATTGGTGTAAGGGATTGGGTTCAACCAATTTGTCTAATAGATAAATTAAAAACCATAGGCTGATTTGAGTTAAGGCATGTTTGTAGGAGCTTTGTAATGAGTGGTATTTGAAAACCAAGGGTTGGAGTGGTATAACTACAAATTTATACTTTAGTCCAAGTTGGACATATATGAATATGCTTAAGTTGAAGTTATATAATTTGACCATATTTGTTTGAAAGAATTAGTTGGTTAATGGACTAGCTTATTATTGCCGCTAAAATTATTTAATTTTGTTAAAAGAGGTAATGCATTTAGTTGGTTGATAGAATTGAACAGCTGGTACTTTTATTTTAGTTTTATAAGAGAATTGTGGAATTAATATTTCATTCGCTTAGTGAAATGGAAATATGCATATACTTTGGAAAATGATAATTTCCTTGTCTTAAGGAAATATTTGGAATAACATACAACTATTTGCTTTTGTCGAAAAAGACTATATATATATATATATATATATATATATAAGCTCTCTATTTTCATTATTGTCAGTTAGTCTACAATGGACAACTATATGTTTTAGCCAAAGTAGACTATATATATTTTATTTAAAAGCTCTCTATTTTCATAATTGCCTGGTTAGTCAGTTGCGAATTTAGACAAGTATTTGTTTAGTCGGTTAACTAATCGACCACATTAACTCACATTAACTCGACTGTTAGCATAGTTTATGAAAAATGGTAAGAATAAAATTTATAAGAAAAGAATTGGAAATATTGTTTCTGGGCCAAATATTTTATTATGGTTGAGTAACCTTATTTGATAAAAATACCATAATTTGGTATTATTATGGGTGCATAAATATATGTCTTAACCTTTTTAATTAACATGAAGTTTAATATGCGGTAAGTTTTGAAAAGTAAGGGATAAGTCGAAGTTATTTTTATCTTTGACTTAATTAATGGGTAGACAAATAAATAAAGGCATGCTAAATTAATATTTATAAATGCCTAGTTAAATGTCTAGAAAATAAGTTAGAGTTATTTTGAAAAATTTTGTGCTTCCGCCATTTCATTTTATAGTTAATATGCATTATAAAATTCATTTGTCGAAAGGGTGTGTTACAATATTCATCTTTGACCTACAATGAAAGTGAAGACCTATAATCTTTTCGAGTGTCTAAGTTGGAAGATATGATTAAAGGGTCTGGTAAAATGGTTGATTTGCTTAATTTAGAGAAAAGGATGGGACACATGGAGAAGATGATGGAACATATGGATAATAAGATGGAGGAAAATATGAAAAATATTGCTAATCTCATACAAAATTCAAAGGATAATATCCCTATAGGTGATGATGTGTTCTAGGGTACTTAGGAAGATAATGATAATGTTCATGTTGAGAAACCTTCCATTAATAAGAATATTCCAAGAAGAATTGATTCTAGTAATGGAAGTAACTCGGATGGTCCCCAAGGGGTATCCAACTCCCCAAGATTGACATGAGGAAGTTTGATGGCAAGGGCCCCATAACATGGATATTTCAGATGGAACAATTCTTTAATATACACCAGGTGCCAAATCTCCAAACGGTACCTATTGAATCTTTATATTTAGAACTTGAGCACTTTGTGTGGTACCAATAGCTTTGTGAACTCAAAAGGAACTCCATTATCTCTTTGTACAATTTTACAGAAGAATTTATATCATATCATGATGATTTTAAGATAAATTCCTTATTACTTGATAAATCTAAGGCAAAAGGGTCCAGTAAGCAAGCACATTCAATAGTTTCGAAAGTTGAGTCTCGGAGTGGAGGTAATACTAGATGATAACTCATTGGATATCTTTATTGGAACCTTGAAGGATAACATCCAACATGAGGTATGCCTCTTCAAACCAAAATACTTGATAATTTCATCTTGGCAAGGAAGGTTGAAAGTAAAAATATGGCGATGGCTACTAGAAGAACCACCTCCAACACATATAGAGAGAATATTGTTCCTTCTTCTAACCGACCTCAAAGGTTGACACCACAACAACTAGATGAAAGACTTAGCAAAATGTCTATGATTTAATTGTGACAACACGTATAGTAAGGGACATAAGTGTGGTAAGAAGAAATTATTCTACATAGATTGTGAAGAGGAAGAAGCAAAAGAAAAGGAACATCTCTAGCTAAGGAAATAGAAGAGATTACTCCTTATGAGATTACTACCAACATATCTTGTCATGCATTGGCTAGAATTAGCACTCCTCAAACTCTCAAGATCAAAGGATATATAAAAAATATAAAGCTAATAATGTTGATTGATTATGGTAGTACTCATAATTTCATTCATTGTAAATTAGCCAAAGCTCTCAATTTCTTGGTATATCCAACACCATAATTTCAAGTAATGATTGCAAATGGAGGAACTATCAATTGGTTAGGGAAATTCCATAATATCAATCTTACTATGGGGGGTATGTATTGAATAGTCCTATGATTTCTATCCCAATGGGTGGTGTTGATCTTGTCTTAGGGGTTCATTTGTAACAGTCATTGGGAATAGTGGATTTTAATTTTCAATAACTTTTCATGAAATTTTCTTGGGAAGGAAAATAATTTGAATTAAGGGGTATCACATGAATCTAATCAAGGTAATAATCTCTAATGGTATGACAAAATTGTTGAAAAATGGACATTAAGGTGTAATTTCACAATTATGCTGGCTAGATGTTCAAACATCTAAGCCTCCTATTCCCATGGATCCCCAAAGGGTCATTGATAAGCACTCCAAGGTATTTAAATATATTCCAAAATGTCTTCCACCTACTCAATATTTTGATCATGTTATTCACTTAATTATAGGAAGTGTTCCTCCTAACATCGGACCTTATAGATGCCCCTATGGACAGAAGAGTGAAATTGAGCGTATGGTTGAAGAAATATTTGAGGCTAGCATAATTAGGCCTAGCCAAATCTCTTACTCTGCACCAGTGGTAATAGTACACAAGAAGGAGGGATCATGGCGTACATGTCTAGATGATAGAGAGCTCAACAAGCTCACCATTAAACATAAGTTTCCCATTCTTGTCATTGATGAAGTGTTAGATGAAATACATGGAATAGTTTACTTCACAAAGTTGGATCTCCATTTAGGGTATCATCAAATTAGAATGAAGGAAGAAGATATCCCAAAAAATAAATTCAGAACTCATGAAGGTCCTTATGAATTTTGGTCACGCCTTTTGGCATTACGAATGCACCTACCACATTTCAAGTTTTGATGAATTCCATTTTCAAGCCCTTTCTTGGAAAATTATGTTTCCAGTTTTTGATGATATACTAATCTATAACAAGTCTTGGGAATAAAACGTTGAACATGTTAACAGGGTGCTACAACTACCAAAGGAGCAACAACTATATGCAAAAGCTTCCAAATTTTTCTTTGGTGTGAAGAATTTAGAATATTTGGGTCACATTGTATCTCATGAAGGTGTCAAGGTATACCTTAACAAAATTAAAGCCATGATGGACTGGCCAATTCCCAAAACTTTGAGGAATCTTAGAGGATTCTTAGGTTTGACAGGCTACTTCCAAAAGTTTGTTCAAAACTATGGAAGAATAGCAACGCCTCTAACAACATTATTGAAAAAGGAAGCATTTTCGTGGACTTCAGAAGCAACTCAATCATTTGAACAACTTAAACAGGAAATGTGCAAATCTCTTGTTTTGACCACGCCAAACTTTAAAAAAACCTTCATTGTGTAATGTGATGCCTCGAGGAATGGAATTGGTGTTGTTCTAAGGAATGAAGGATGACCCCTTGCTTTCGAAAGATGACCAATCAAGGGAAAGAACTTACCAAAACCCATTTATAAGAAGGAAATGATGGAAATACTACATGCACTTAAGCAATGACGTCCTTACCTAATAGGCAGGAACTTGAAGGTCAAAACAAATCATGATAGTCTTAAATACTTCTTAGAATAGATACTATCTTCAAAAGAACAAAAAAATGGGTATGTTGGGATATGACTTTGAAATCATCTATAAAAAAGGGAACCAAAATCTGGTGGCAGATGCACTCTCTAGAAAAGATGAGGATGTTGAGGCATTACTTTGTGCGATTTCGATTATACAACCTGATTGGGTAGTAGTAGCAAGGAAGAATGGTAGAATGACCTATCTATGTGGACACACATTCAAAAGCTAAAACCGAATCTCACTATATCAAATACTTTTGTATGAAAAAATGAATCACTATGATATAAGGATTACTTATATATATGTAAGAACTCCCAGCTCAAAAACAATATTCTCAAAATTAGACACCTCTCCTATAGGTGGGCACTCATGATTCCTAAAAACGTACTGTAGGGTCAATAAGGAATTCTTTTTAGAAGATCTTAAATTTGATGTTCAAAGGTTCGTGGCAGAATGTTTGGTTTTCCAACAAAATAAGGTTGAAATAGTTAAGACCCTAGGTATTTTACAACCATTAGAAATACCTTGCCAGAGTTGCAAGGAAGTATCAATGGATTTTTTCACATGACTACCCAAGTCATAAGAGAAGAATATTATTATGGTGGTTGTTGATAGACTAACAAAGTATGCACACTTTTGTGCATTCTCTCACCATTCTAATGCAAGTATAGTTGCTACATCCTTCACGGAATGAATTCAGAAGTTATTTGGAAACCCAAATATTATTGTAACTGATAGAGATCCAATTTTCATTAGAAAAATTTGGACTAAATTATTTTATTGTTTGGGTACCCAGTTGGCTCATAGTTATTCTTATCATCCATAATTCGAACTAAGATAATGAACAAATGTTTGGAAGTCTATCTTCACTGCTTTGCATCCGATAAACAAACACAATGGGTGAAATGATTATCTTTGGCAGAATGGTGGTACAATACTTCCATATGTCATAAAAAATGTCTCCATTTATGGAACTTTATCGGTACCACCCTCCATCTATCACATCCCCCTTAAAAGGAAAGTCTAAAGTTCAAACCATGGAAGATCACTTAGAGCACCAACAAGAAGTTATCCAGTTATTGAATGAAAACCTGGCTATGTAAAAATATAGGATGAAAAAAAGAGCATATCAACATTGCAGTGAAAGGAGTTTCGAAGAAGGGAATTGGGTATTTCTGAGGCTGCAACCTTACAAATGGATGTCCCCAAAGAAACTAAACATAGACAATAAATTATCACCCATGTGCTATGGTCCTTATAAAGCATTGCAGAAGATTGGTAGTATGGCTTACAAATTGGAGCTCCCTTCATCTTCAAGGGTACACCTAGTTTTCCATGTTTCTTTCTTAAAGAAGGTAATACAAGACAATATCCCGATTCATAATATCTTGTCAGAGGTTGATGAAGAAGGAAAATTCATATTGGAACTTGAACAGATCACTGAAACAAGGAGCAAAAAACTACACAAATGGGTTATTTCTAAGCACCTCATCAAGTGGAAGAACTTACCAATTGAAGACTCAACATCGGAAGATGATTCCTTTATACAGAAGCATCCATAATTAATCAAGCATTGAGGAAAACACTTATCTAAAGGGGAGGGGCATGTGAAGCCCTAAATGTTGGCACATGACCACCTATATGGTGTCTCATTACATATTATTGATGTCGTCTTATGCAGTTTTCCCAATTTGAAAATTAGGCACACTAACTCCAGTGTAACAAATTGGGATTAGATTTTTCCCTACTGACTCTAAACACCCTCAAACTTCCCCAAACTTTCCCAAAATGAATATTGGGGTCTAATGAATACTTATGATAGAATGTAAATATATTTGGAAGGTGGAATTAGACTCCACCTCTATAGATGCACATTTCTGGGTACATCATGTTTGGGTAGACTCCTTTGTCTAAACCGAAGGCTTCAAGGTAATAGCTCCAGGATTTATGTGGAAACCAAATAGATTTTGGTGCAAATATGGAGATAGATAACCATAAAAAAACCCCAACCAGATACAAGAATTATCATACTCAAAATTCGGAGGTTACTTGGCTTTTTAGAGGAATTGTGAGAAAGTGCGTTACACTGGACAACTCAACTAGTTAGTTTACATCTATTCCAAAATAGTTCCAAATCCCCAAAAATTTATGATCTGAAGCTGGGGATGGCCCCTATGCTGTCCCACCTACTTGAGGAAACTTAGAGAACTCGATTTGGAGCTCTATAACTCAACATATGTCTCAAACAATGAAGACTAGTCAAAATTGCAATACATTGAGCATAGGCAAAATAAATTATTGGAGACAAAAATTTGAATAATAGAGAAAGGATCATATTTTATTCATTTCAGGTTTTCAACATAACATAGGGATATAGGAACAATAACCATGATTACATATACCTCAATCTACACTCCAAATGATTACAAAATACCAAATATGCAACTAGTGCACCACAACACACTGGAAACTTCACTAAACTGGAACAAGTACTAGAATTATATTTTGATGAAACAATATGATTAGTGAATTGAATGAGTATCCACTCCACAATGGCCAACTAAAATGAAAAATACCACTCCAATTGGTTACAAAATATTAGGGGCCCATCTCCCTGGTGGTTTTCAAGGGGCACATTTCCCATGCATAGAATTGCAAAAGCAGCTCAACAATAATTTTGATTCACAAACAAGCTAACCCATGATAGGCACCTTTATTCTCCTTTTAAGCTTGAGAGACATACAATACTATGGTCCAATCCCATGGGCATCCCAAAACCATGCACTGGATAGTTGGTGGTTCATAATTGCTCCACTACCTTCATGAGTGCACCCTCTAACCACTTTGATCTTCATAAATGAAACCTCTAACCACCTTGGCCTTCATGACTGCATCCTCTAACCACTTTGAACTTCATGAATTCTCCCTCTAACCTTCTTGACCAATTCTAACCAACATGGATTGTCCACTTGCTAACCAACTTGGACTTGTCCACCTGCTAACCAACTTAGTTTGTCCACTTACTAACTAACTTAGAATTTTCTCACTAGACTCCTTGGTGCCATATTGAATTGGTTAACTTCATTTAATGCATGGATAAGCACTACTTGGTTCCATCATTACCTTGGTCAACCTCTTGCTTGATGTGGACAAACTTTTCCTTTGGATTTTTTTTTATCAATTTCTTTGTGCAAGGAAACCTTTGATCAATTTTAATTCCCTTATTAATTTGGCTTCCCACTCGAACCCATGGGAATCTAATGGGTTAGGGGATGGATCTATATGAAACTAAGGAGGGTACATTATAGCTTGGGTATATTAGTGGTAATCTTCATTAGTATTATTATATTAATTGTGTCGGCTTGGGTCCATTAGTTGTAATTGTACCTCTTTGTCTCCTATAGATAGGAAGAATACATTTTCATTTGAATCGTATCATCTCATCTTGTCTTATGTACTTAGTAAATTGTGTAAGAAGGTTGCACCCTTGAAGAGGCTTGTTGTTCATCTCTTTTATTCATTATTAAGATGTGGATTAATCTTCGTGGTCTATTTATGCTCTTTTCATGCTCTTTCTGGGACTTGATTGTGTAACACTAGATTTAGGAGAGGAGGGTAGGGAAGAGGGAGTACATAAAGAAATGATTTAGATTTTCCCTTTGGATGAAATGATGTAGGAGGAGAATCAATAGGAATTAGGAAGCTACAGGTTTTACTTGAGATATGCTCCTCCTCTTTAATCTCCTCCAATCTTTTACCTACTACAACCCTTTGAGGAAAAGTTTATTAAAGATGACCCATTTCCTATTATTAACGACAACAAAAATGAACGTTGATGAATTCCACACACTACAAATGAGTGATGCCTCCATATCTCAGTTCAATAACTTGAAGAAGTCTCTCGTTAACATTCATTTCCACATAGATCTTGGTGATTAACAAGTTATCCATTTTGAGAGTTTGGTTGTCAATTTTGATGTTCCTTCCAATTGTATTAGAGCTCTGTAGAGTTTAGAATTCCAATGAGAGATTTGGGAATTTTGTCCAGATTGGGATATTTGTGATTCTTTCCTTGGTTGGATTGAAACTTGGGACCCATCCATGAATGTATAGATAGGTTGCATTATGAAAATATGGACCTATTGCCTTGATTTTGTCCTAGTCTCTTTGATTCTTGAACAAAAAGGTGATGAATACTTGGGACATTTTCCAATGAGATTACCCCATTTCGCTCCCACCCATCCTTTGAGGAATTTTCCAACATATCCATTAGATCGCTGGATTTCTAGATAAATGCTCGCTCAGAGTATTGAAGAATGATAATCTTTACCTCCAATTAAAGAACCTCTAGATGCAGTTTGCTTGGTCGTTGTTTGACACACTTTGTTTTCTTGTGCTCAGATTTTGGGAGCTTTAGATCTTTGTCACCACCAAAACATAGTTGATCAAAGGGGAAGGTATAGGAGGAGAATCCCATGTTGACAACGCTTTAATTAGGTCCACTAGTAAGAAATCTATCTAAGGGTTTTTGCTAGTGGATGATATGCATTGGTTCCTATAGTAGTTGCATTCTAAACCCCCAATTTTCATGTCTCTGGTTGGAATTGTGATTGAGTGCCTCATCAAATAATTATGAGGTTCCAAATGAGGGAGAGGAAGGTGGATTTGTTTGGAAATCCTTGCCATAATTGGTAAGCAAAGGTAATGAAAGATCCGCATGGGGAGGCTTTTCTGAGGCAAGTGGATGAGTATAGTGAGGTGACATGGTGGGCATGGTCGAGATGGGATTGATAACTACAAACAGATATTTTGAGATGCATTTAAAATGAAAATGATATAGTTTTCCATTGTGGGATCCTTCACCTACCTCATCCTATGCCTTGCCTTACAAATAATTTATTCACCTATTCCATCATCCTCTATATCCTATTTAGAAAAAACTTTGCAAAGTTCATCTAAGTTCCATTTTCCTATTTATTCACCTATTCCATCATCCTCTATGTCCTATCTAGAAAAGACTTTACAAAGTTCATCTACTCCATTTTCCTTTTGTAACATCAAAAGGCCCTTTTAGTTTGAACTTTTATTGATATCTAAAGAGGGGTGATGCCAATATCTATGATTTGAAGTGACTTAAGAGGCTTCAGATATATCATATGTTTGGAAAGTGTGTCCTACAATTTGCCACTTTGTGGCATTGAAAGCCACTTTACATTGTGACATTGGAAGAAAAGTGAAATATTAATGATATAAATTAATATCTCATTCTCTTTGAAATGTGTACTGTTATATTAGGTGTAACTTGCAAGCAATTTAAATTCTGAATCCCAAACAAATTATACTATTCTAAATCCAAAACAATGATTATACTTCAAAACTGGAAGTGAATTTAACAACGTTATATGTTCTTTGGTGCAAATCATTTCAATGTTGATATTTTATTATAAATATCTTTGCTTTTGTTGTGTACTTTGAGTTTTTTTTTATTTTCTATACTTTTATGTGTTTCAAAATTTAGATTGAGAACAAAGGTATTTCAGTTATCATTCAGTGAAATTTTTTTAATACAATATAGTTTGAAGACCAAAGTTCAATTTTTTTAATACAATATAGTTTGAAGACCAAAGTTCACTTCCTGACAATGAGAAATAAAATTACTAGTATGGTTGATTCCATTTACAAGCTTCAAGAGATCAACTTCACAAATTTCAAGAGATCAACTTCAGCGCAGCCACACCATTAATGTTAACCGCTTTGAAGAAGAATTGAAGCTGTGAAGAAGAATTGAAGGAACAGCAGTAATTGCAAATGAGTCTCAATCAAAGTTTTCAATTATTGAAGGAACAATCGAAGCTCTTAATAATGCTGAATCCTCGGGAAAGAGTCTATTGATAATGTTCTTGTTAAGACAATTCAAGATTCCGTTGGCTTGAGTGGCTTCAAGAAAAACTGACGCGCAGAATATGGAATTTGACACAGGATGCTCATTTATCAGTGTTGAAGATGCTTCACTTTCATGCTGTCAGCCTTCCAGCTCTAGACAGATTGTAAACATTGATACCCTAGAAGGTTTGGTTTTGAAGGCTATGAAAGACAAGGTACGCAATATTTCTCTGGTTATTGACTTAGCATTATTGTTGGTGTTATACTTTGCATACTCTTCCTCCATGAGTAAGTATGATGAATCCTTGGGAAAAGAGTCTACTGATATTCTTCCTGTTCAGACAGTTCAAGGTTTCGTTGGCTTGAGTGGCTTCAAGAAAGCCGATGCGCAGAATATGGAGTTTGATATAGGATACTCATTTACCTGTGTTGAAGATGCTTCATTTTCATGCTGTCAGCCTTCCAGCTCTAGACAGATTGTAAACATTGATACCCTAGAAGTTTTGGTTTTGAAGGCTATGAAAGACAAGGTATGCAATCTTTTTCTGGTTATTGACTTAGTATTATTGTTAGTGTTATACTTTCCATACTCTTCCTCCATCAGTAAGTATAATGAATCCTCGGGAAAAGAGTCTACTGATACTCTTCCTGTTCAGACAATTCAAGGTTTCGTTGGCTTGAGTGGCTTCAAGAAAGACGATGCGCAGAATATGGAGTTTGATATAGGATACTCATTTACCTGTGTTGAAGATGCTTCACTTTCATGCTGTCAGACTTCCAGCTCTAGACAGATTGTAAACATTGATACCCTAGAAGGTTTGGTTTTGAAGGCTATGAAAGACAAGTTATGCAATCTTTTTCTGGTTATTGACTTAGCATTATTGTTAGTGTTGTACTTTCCATACTCTTCCTCCATGAGGAAGTATGATGATTTCTCGGGAAAAGAGTCTATTGATACTCTTCCTGTTCAGACAATCCAAGGTTTTGTTGGCTTGAGTGGCTTCAAGAAAGCCGATGCGCAGAATATGGAGTTTGATACAGGATACTCATTTACCAGTGTTGAAGATGCTTCACTTCCATGCTGTCAACCTTCTAGCTCTAGACAGATTGTAAACATTGATACCCTAGAAGGTTTGGTTTTGAAGGCTATGAAAGACAAGGTATGCAATCTTTTTCTGGTTATATTGACTTAGTATTATTGTTCGTGTTATACTTTCCATACTCTTCCTCCATGGGTAAGTATGATGAGTCCTCGGGAAAAGAGTCTACTGATACCCTTCCTGTTCAGACAATTCAAGATTCCGTTGGCTTGAGTGGGTTCAAGAAAGAAGATGTGAAGAATATGGAGTTTGATACAGGATGCTTATTTATCGGTGTTGAAGATGCTTCACTTTCATCCAGTCAGCCTTCCATCTCTAGGCAGAGTGTAAACATTGATACCCTAGAAGGTTTGGTTTCGGAGGCTAAGAAAAGTCAGGTATGCAATGTTTTCTAGTGATTGACTTGGTATAATTGTCACTGTTTCTGCATTTCCTATACAGTTAAAGAATATGTATGATTAATTTTCTAATAGTTAGTTTTGATTTTTTTGTTTTTATATTATTTATGGAATTTGTAACTACATCTATAAAATCAATTTAGATAGTATGCTTATCTTATCCTATTTTAATCTAGAAAACACATATATGATATTCCACTCAGATTCTGAAATATAAACACATATTAATGTAAATATGTAATTGTTTGAAAACATATTTCAATCAGTGTAGATAGCAAATACTTACAGGCCTACATTCATCCCTCTGCAAGGAAATACATATATTGCATTTAATGGTATGCTTCTTAATATATTCATTGTGGGTTTTCTGATATGCTAACCATGCTCTGAAACAATAGGTAGATAAAAATTTGAAAGCCCTGAGAACTTATATTGCCAGAAGAGAAAAAGAAGCTGCCGAGGAGGAGACAATGAAAAACGAAGAAATGCCAGGAAAATTACGTTTAGCGGAAGAAGCTCTGATGATTGAAGCGGCACAAGATTGTTCCGAAAGCTCAAATTGTTCGAAAACAACAAAATCTGAAGATAGTCCTCCTGTGATGATGTCTCCTAGTGATTTTATGCATAATAAGATTATTCTAGTGCCAGACACTCGAAAAACAATCTGTTGAATGCCAAGTATATTAGCGGATAAACAGGTTTATGTACTGGAGAAGTAGAATTTTCTGAGATTTATGATGCTTCATTCTTTGTAATGATTTTGGTCAATCATTGGTTTGAATATTTTGTGATTTCGAATTCTTGATTAAAGGAGAGCTTAAGATTTTGGTTGGTCAGAGTGTTTATGAAGATGTCATTTTGTCTTAAACTTCTTAACACAGTGAACAATTTTTCTGTCAATTCCGAGTCTATCTAAGGTAAAAGGTCTTCAAAGTTTTCAGATTTGCAAATTTGTAGTTTATAAACAACTCAATAACATAATGGAATTTATCTGCTTCTAGGAGGAACCCACTAAGAGGGTCGCCAGCTCCTATGTGCGAGCCCAACCCCTCTCCCTAGCCACATTAGTTACCCCACAAAATTGATCAGATCGAGGGGGTGATTAGGAGTGTTGCATGTGGACTCCTTAGACACATCGCCTTTGTAGCAGAGACTACATTGGAGAGATAGGTTTGACTCTGATAGAGACTTAGGTGCAGGGCCTTCATGATAGAGTCAGGATAGACTTGTGACTGGTGGTAGCCATGATGGGACTTTTAGTTCGATGGGGACAATGCCACATCTTTGTCCCCATTGCAGGCACAATTTCCCTGAGTCGATCGAGGGCTTCTATATGGAGCAGGTTATCACTTTTTTTAACGTGTTTTCAATCATCACTTGATAATTTGTAAAGTAATTTTAAAGTATTTTTGTTTGACTTAAACTATTATTTCAATGTACAGTTATTTGTGAGTTATTTATAGCTGAGACGCTATCATGGGAAAACGTAGGATCTCCCAACCTGGATGCAGCAATGGCAGCAGTAAATGAAATTGCAGCACCTCACACGGAGGTATTGTAAATACCTCACACAATATTGGGTACCCGCATGAAGCTGGTACCCAAAAAGGCCGCAATGGAAGCGCGGTGAGCAAAAAAAAACAAGGGTGCGCACGTGCATTCAAACACGCGTACGCGCCCCTACTTCGGTAATGTCGATCGTCCACGTTGATGATTTGCGTGGACAAAGCGTGAGTTCATGTGTTATTAACACGTATGCAAATATATGCGCGCACACGTCATTAACGCTTGCGCGTGCCCATTTTTTTTATAAAAAAAAATAGACCGCGGGTTTGTTATCACAATAACAAACCCGCGAGCTTGGAGTGGTGATATAGAGACCCCGCGAGCGCGTGTTGGAGCACCCAAAAACCTCCTACTCATCATCAAATTCAACCTCCACTCCATTGTCGTTATTTCCTCCAGGTAGGTGCTCAACCAATCAATTTTTTGTTGTTTTTTTGTTTTTTTTTTATTTCCCATTACAAATTTAAATTTAAAAAAAAATACAATCAATTAAAAACCAACAAATTGCCATTGCAAATTAAATACACCTAACAAAATGAAAAACACACCACAACCATCAGAGGAAACCAATGAAACCGAACCATCAAAAGATAACATCAACATTGGAATGGATAATGAACCTGGTGATGAACCATCTGAAAACCCCGAGGATGAATTACATCAATATTTAAACGAATTAAGGGTATTAAGCGATGAATTGAAGAGCACCAAGGAACCCTCTCGGGTTTCCTTGGCTACATCATTGCAAAACATCATTGAATCTATCAACATTTCCCACAGTGAGATCACAAATATCAGCCAATACAGGGCTCGAATGAGGGAGCACTATTCCATTGGGATATCCAAAGAACAAATTAAAGACCTCAACATCACAAAAGCACAATTGTACAGCAAATTCATAGATCCTAGGACAATACAACCTCTAGATGTGAGGAAGAATCGGGTTTGCATGGATTGGTGTATTTACCATCCATGGAGAGATAACTGGAGAAAGAGATGGTTTATGGTGTTTGACAGGCCCCCATGCAATAATTTGGAGGTCCTACAGTATTTTCTTAGGAAATTGTGGGATGAGTTTGAGCTAGGACACCATGTCAATTATTTTGACATCACTGAGTTTCAAGGTGTCGGTCTTGGATCTGCCCAAGATCAACTTCAGGCCCGCCACAACCCACTCATAGGACCTCCTGCACCCAGGAGAGAGCCAAACCCCCCTCCTCAGCCACCTGGGTTTGGTAGCAGCCTAGATGAGATTGATGACTTAGTTAGATGTGCCACATGTCATTTGCTTAGACATACCACATTTGTGGCTATGTCTTCACAGAGCTGGGAGGACAACGATGAGACACATACAACTGCACAGTCTATGGGTGGTGGTCGAGACATGTCAGGTACAGGTGGAACCCAGGCAGGGCCATATAGTTCGAATGGAACAACGGCACATCGTTTTTCTCACTGTGGTCATTCTTGCCATGGTCCTACGTAGCAGCATGCCACTGGTATTTACCTTCCTTGCTATTGAACCATTTTTGAAGGTGAAGATCCCTATCCAAGTTAGTTGGAGGATAGGCCATTAAAAACTATTATAAGATATTAAATCAAGTGTTTTTTTGCAGGTTTGATTCCCTCTTCGATTCGAGCTCATCTCATATGTCTTCTTCTACTATATCTTCTTTCATTCTCTTCTCAATGTCTATGTTCTAGTGTTAATGGCACACTCATGGCTGCATAGAATTTAATGAGTGTATTTGTGACTCCATGGATGTAATATCAAATTTATCGAACTATATTGAGCTTCATATATTATCCATGGCTCTAAATCTCAAGTGTATCATGTAAAAATTTCCAATGCAAACCTCTCATTCGAGCTAGTTTTCCTCTATCATTACTTGTGGTATTTTGGAGTAATTATGCATCTATTTTGTATTTGAATTTCTCCAAGTTTCTGAAGCTTATTGAAAATCCTCTGATGTACTGTAGATGACCAAATCACTTTATGCAGTCCCTTTGGGAATTTGATTAAATTTTATGAAACAATTTCCATGTCCATTGTTGACATTTTCCAAGCAATATCTATGTCACAAATTTATGTTTTATGGGTGTAATCGTAGATTATAGAACATGATAAATGCTTCATTTTGATTTCCCTTGAGGTCCTTTATCCAATACAATCATCTTTTCAGAAATTAGGAAATTTCGTACAGTGTTTGGGAATACAAAAATTCAATGACTAGTGGGGGGTTTCAACATCATATTCACTAGTATTTTTCCCTTTCATTCCTCGATTAATGCAAGACATAAATTCCTTTAGCAAGTGTATGGGGTTTCCATTATATGCATTAGGATGTCCTAAGACTCATCAATCCCTTCCATACATAATTCGAAATCATTTGGGAGCATTTGGAACAACTTGGGTTTCACTAGTTCAAGGTTCGAAATTGGCCAAAATTGAGTAATTTTACATGGTAGGGATGTTACAATGGTATCAAAGCATGGTCCTTACACCTGATCAGGGAAACCATTGATGAGTCCCGAGGGATAAATCCCACCCCTAGTATCAGAGACAGAAGATACCTTGAGTGGAGAAGAAGTAAGTTATGTTGAAGCAGTGAGCAAAGGTGACAAAGGAACCTCAGAAATAAAGGTGAATGAGGAGTTCAGGAAGTTCATGAAACCATTTTTTGAGGACATGAAAAGGTAGATAATGCAAGGGTTTGACTTGTTGTCCATCCAAATTGGGAGCAAATTAGTAACAGGAAGTAGTAGTAGCTCTCATCCTGAGGAGAAAAAGGTAGGTGGAGAAACAATCTTCTCAAGGATCTATCCTCACAATCGACCTAATGAAATCAAGAGTCCATCAAGACCCACTATGCCCAATTTTATTGAGCCTAAAGAGGATCCTGGCAATCAGTACGAGATGAAGGAAGCCCTTGATGATTTTCAGTAGCTGATTGAAGAGTGTAGGAGGACCTTACAATTCGAACAATTCTTTAATGTCTCAAACAAGCTCAAAACCAGAGGAAGTATCATAATACCTTTCCAAAATCAATAATTGAAGTCTACAATCGGCAAGGTATCCATTTCCCCTTTTGATGGCTCACCACAATGTTATTCTAGTGCATGGATACATAAATTAGATGTGTATTTTCAATTGAATCCAATGGTTGAAGAGGATGCATTAAAGATATCTATTATGCATCTTGAAGGAGAAGTTAATGATTGTTGGTTCCATGGAATTAAAACCTTAGGACATGACCAAATAACATCCTATGAAGAGTTTGTTAACAGGATGGTGGAAATGTTTGATTGAAAGGACCTTGAAATGCCTTTCAAGGAATTGGAACAGCTAAAGCAAACTAGAACCCCTGAGGCCTACATGTTGGAGTTTCAAAAATTGTTAGTTATGGTCACTGAAATCTCTATGGTTTGCTTAGTATTTCTCTATACTGAAGGGTTGGATGAACCTTTGAAAGGATTGGTTAAATATCACAAGCCAGCTACATTGAAATATGCCATGAACTTGATAGGATATATGCAAAATGTGCTACCCAAGACAAGGTATCCTCCCAAGCCCACTTTTTCTTCCAAGTTCAAAGATGATAAGAAACCATGGAAATAAGACGCATTTTGGAAGGATAACAAAGAGGAACCAAATAAGGAAGAGATCAAGAGGAAGAATCTATGCTTCACATGCCATCAACCATGGCTACCCGGGCATAAATGTGTTAAGTGGAAAGCACATTTCATTAAATTTTTTTCTGATGAGGATGAGGAACTGGAGGAAGAAATACAACAATCATCCCCAAAAGAAGGATATAAAACAATAGAATATGATCAGCCACCACATGAAACAGGGAAGATTGTAGTATTTTCAGGGGTGCCTCGGTTTCATACCCTTTGATGCAAAGGAGTTGTCCAAGGGAAGAAGGTTTCAGTTCTAGTGAATGGACAAGAAACCCATAGCTTCATTGATTCGGCCTTGGTGGAGAGGAGAAAGTTTCCTACTGAGACATTTGATGGGTTTACGGTCATCATCCCAGGTATCAATTCTATGGATTTTAACACATGGATTCCAAAAATACAACTTATCATAGGAAATTACACTGTTATTGAAAGTTTCTATGTGGTGAATGTTGTTGATACTAATGTGGTTTTGGGAGTCCAATGTTTGTACTATATAGGATAGCATTTAGTGAACTATAGACTACCTGAAATGAGGTTTAAAGATTCACAAGGAAAGCCAATATTGTCGAGGGGAATGCACACCTATCTTAACCAAGTGGTGTCTTCCCACAATATGAGGTCCATTTTGATACATGGAGACATTGAATGGTTTGAAAATTGTCTAATCACTTCCCCCAAACCAAGCATAAAGGTTTCATAACATCCGAAGGAGATAAGGTAGCTATTGCACAAGTATGAAAAGGTTTTTGGAGACCTCCCCCTTGGAAGGCCACCTGACGGGGGAGTTGAACATGCCATTGTGTTGGAGGCAGGAACTCAACCTATCCAAATGCAACCATACAGACACCCAAAAAGGTTCAGGGATGAGATTGAGAATGCTATCAAAGAAATTTTGGAATTGGGACTCATAAGGCCAAGTTCAAGTCCCTATGCTTCATCAGTTGTCTTGGTGAAGAAACCAGATGGAACCTTGAGAATGTGCATTGATTTCAAATCTCTAAATAAGAAGACAGTGAAGAATAGATATCCCATTCCTTGGATAGATGAGCTCATGGATGAACTATTTGGAGAAAATTTATTTTCAAAGATTGATCTTCGATCTGGTTACCATCAGATTCGAATAAAGGAGAAAGTTGTGTAAAAGACTGATTTCAAATGCCATTATGGTCATTTCAAATTCCTGGTCATGCCTTTTGGTTTGACCAATGCTCCTGCAACCTTCCAGTCATGCATGAAAAAAATAATCTGCAAGCAGCTCCATAAGTTTGTTTTGGTTTTCTTTGATGATATTTTGATTTACAATAAGACATGGAAGGAGAATTTGCATCATTTAGAAGTTGTGTTGAAAATCGTGCATGAACAATCTTTGTTTTCTAAGATGTCCAAGTGTGATTTTGGGTTGACAGAAATTATGTACCTTGGGAACATTGTCGAGAATGATGGTGTAAAGGTGCAATTGGAAAAAATAAGGGCCATTATTAATCGGACACCACCCAAGAACATCACTGAATTGAGGGGTTTTATTGCGATCTGCACTTACTATAGAAAATTTGTGAAGGGGTTCTCTCAAATGACAACTCCACTCACTGACTGACCAAGAAGGATGCTTTCCAATGGAATGAATATGCAGAAAAGGAATTTCAAATAATGAAAGAGGTAACGAGTAGTTGTTTAGTACTTTCATTAGTATATTTTTCTAAACCATTTGTCTTGGAATGTGATGCATCAAGGGAAGGCATTGGAGCAATTTTAAAGAAAATTCAACACCCCATAACTTTTGAAAGTCAGAAGCTACAGAGACATGAAAGAATATACTACATATATCGCCAAGAAATGTTGGCCATCATGCATGCTTTGTTCAAGTTTAGACAATATTTGGTAGGGAACAAATTTGTGGTCAAAACTGATCACAATAGCTTGAAGCATTTTCTTACACAAAAGGACCTCAATGAAATGCAACAAAAATGGGTGAGTAAGATTAAAGACTTTGATTTTGACATTGAATATGTTAAAGGGAATAATAATGTTGTAGCAGATGCATTATCTAGGAGACCCTCACTCTCTCTTATGGAGATTTCAGAGGATTGGAAAGTAATACTAACAATAGAGTATGCCAAAGATAAATTTGCTTGTGAACTTTTAGATGGGTCCAATGGTGATTATAGGTATAAAGTCTTGAATGGAATAATATACTATAAAGATCGAATCTATTTAGTTTCTAGTTTGAATTTGAAGTAAAAGATATTGAATGTAGCTCATGATTCTCTCTTAGAAGGCCATCTTGGTTTCTTTGAAACATATAGGCAGCTAAGAGAAATATTTTTTTGGAAAGGATTGAAGGGTGATGTTATAAAGTATTTAAATGAATTCAAGATATGTCAGCAACACAAACTTGAGCACAACCATCCTGCTGGTCTCCTACACCCCTTTCCTATTCCAAAACAAAAGTTAGAAAGCATCTCCATGGACTTCATCATTGGCTTGCCTAAGGCATTTGGTAAGGAATATATTTTTTTTGTGGTGGATAGACTCACCAAATTTGCTCATTTCCTTTCTATTACATCATCTTTTACTGCTGCACATTTGGTTGAGCTATTCTTTAGAGATGTTTTCAGATTGCATGGAATCCCAAAAAACATTGTTAGTGACAGGGATAGCAGGTTTATGAGTGCATTTTGGAAACAAATTTTCAAGTTGGTGGGAACAAAATTCACTCCTAGCACAAGCAACCATCCAAAAAATGATGATCAAACAAAAAGGATGAACCAATGGTTGGAGGGATAGTTGAGAAACTATGTTAGTGAGCAGCAAAAAGCATGGGTTAAATGGCCACATTTGGGTGATTTCTGTTACAACGGTACTTTCATATGTCCATTGGCATGTCTCCTTTCAAAGAAATATATGATTATGAAGCACCTACTTTTGTTTATCACATTTTTGGTGATAGTAGATCCCCAAAAGCTAAGGATTGGATTGAGTAAATTCAAGATTTTTTGAAGGTTTTAAAAGACAATTTGTAGGTTGCCAAAAATCAACAAAAACAATACGCAGATCAGCACAGGAAATAGAGAATTTTTTAAGTGAATGATTTGGTATATTTGAGGTTACATCCCTACAAAGAAGCCACCTTTAAGGGAAAGGGGTCATAAAAGTTAAATCCCAGGATCTATTGACCATATAAAATAAATCGAAAAATTGGGAAGGTAGCTTATGAAGTGGAGCTTTCGAAAGGGAGTAAAATCCATAATGTGTTTCATGTTTCATGTTTCATCTCTTAAAAAGGTGGTAGGGAAACAAATTTTAGTTTCAGAAACACTTCCTCCAATGGATGATGAAGGGTAGGTCATACTCATTCCAGAAAAAAACTTTTGAAGGTAAGGGAAAGGAAACTAAGGAACATGACCATAAGAGAATAATTGGTGCAATGGAAGGATTTACCAAGTGAGGATGCCACATGGGAAGATGAAAAAAAATTGCAGCATCCAAGTTTGAAATTTCTTGGGGATAAGCAATCTTGGGTGGGGAGGACTATAATGTCTCCATCCAAATAAATTATCATGGAGGAAAATTTCCACTAACCTACTAGTTCCCTAGGTTGGGGTGGAAGCATTAAAACTTGGAATAAGGTAGCTACAAGACCCAAATTGAACTTAGAAGTACAAATTCATATTAAATGGGACAAATAAACAATAATAACAATAAAAATAAGGTGGAATTGGATCATGAGGGTGCATAAGAGGGTGTGGGACCCACATGTGGCAAGAATCCCCACTACACTTAGCGTCATTCTCACACAAATTTGATTTCAAGGTGGAAGGTAACATACTTGGGGAAGATGAAGAGGAAATATTCATGGAAAGAATCAAGGATGCTTGACTTAGAGTGGAAGAGTAACTCCCAATGAAGAGGAAGAGGCATCATAGAGAAATTGTGACACTTGTAACAAGATTCCATGGCATCTATGACAACTATGAAAAATTCAGACCTTATTGAAGACCTATGAAAAATATGGCATATCAGGGATAAAAATATCCATCAAGAGGGAGAATAGAGGGATTTATGGTCATCAAAGATTCCCAATTCGAATTGGGGAAAGAGGAGTGCAAGAAATAAGTGGACAAGTGTCTCATGAAGGAATCTATCACTAAATCGAGTTGGGTGAGTATATTGGGGGGAATTATGACTCAAGATTCCACATGAGGTTAATAAAATAGGAGGATGAGGAAGGCGAGCATCTTTTGTATCATTTTTTTTTTGCACTCTTGGAGAGCTTAGCTTGTCCATGCACGGTGGGTGTTTACCTTCCCTGCTATTGAACCAATTTCGAAGGTGAAAGATCCATGTCCAAGTTGGTTGGATGAGAGGCCATTCAAACCTATTATAATAGCTTAAATCAATTTTTTTAGTTTTGATTCCCTCTTCAGTTCGATATCATATCATATGTTTTCTTCTACTATCTCTTCTTTCATTCTCTTCTCAATGTCTATGGTCTAGTGTTAATGGCGTACTCATGGATGCATATAATTTAATGAGAGTTCATTTGTGACTCCATGGATGTAATATCAGATGTATGGAACTATATTGAGATGAATATATGATCCATATCTATAAATCTCAACTGTATCATGTAAAAATTCCAATGCAAACCTCGCATTCGAGCTAGTTTTCCTCTATCTGTACTTGTGGTCTTTTGGAGTAATTATGCATCTGTTTTGTATCAAAATTTATCCAAGTTTTTGAATATTTTTTAACATCCTGTGATGTACTATATATTACCAAGTCACTTTATGAAGGCCCCTTGGGAATTTTATTAAAGTTTATGAAACATTTTCCATGTCCATTGTTGATAGTTTCCAAGCAATATCTATGTGTCACAACTTTCTATTTTATGGGTGTAATAGAAGATTATAGAACATGATAAATGCTGAATTTTGGTTTCCCTTGAGGTACTTTATCCAATACAATCCTTTTTTTATAAATTAGGGAAGGTGGTATAGTGTTTGGGAATCCAAAAATTCAATGACTAGTGGGGGGTTTCAACATCAACTTCACCAGTATTTTTCCCTTTCATTCCTCCTTGATTAATTCAAGTCATAAATGACTTTAGCAAGTGTCTGAGTGTCCAATAGATGAATTACGATTTCCTAATACCACTCAATCCATTCCATATAGAATTCAAAATCATTTGGGATCATTTTGGATAGCTTGGGTTTCACTAGTTCAAGGTTCGAAATTGGCCAAAATTGAGTAATTTTACATGGTAGGGATGTTACAACTTGATCGCAACCACCAATGATTAAGAAAATTGCATTAAAAAGAGAATATATTCCCTCATTTCAAAGGAATGGATTTGTGCAGGTTTCTTTCTCAGGGAAGTCCCAAGTGTTCATTTTGAAAATCCCATCCCAAAGTCTATGGTGATGAAGGAGAAATCACATTTTCATAGCGGTAGTTGTCAGAATCCTATAGAAACATGATTTTTCAAGTGTTCGAAATTCCATTTTCTCATGCCAAGTCGCAAATCATCTCAAAAAGCAAGAAGTGTCAACCTCAACAATGCATATCATTTTGGCTTTTGTAATCCTCATCATGATCCAGTTCTCTTATCCACATGCTCCATAGCTAATCATTCCCTATTTTTACATGTAACTCCCATTTTGACTCGCTCTCAAGTCATGTGATCGCCATCATTGAGGATCATTTACCAATACTCAAATCCTGATTCATCATATTTTACATATGATATGAATCATTACGAAGGACATCTCCTTTCGTTTAGAGCCTTTATAAGTAAATCTTTTCCACCCACCATTCATAGCATGTTTCTCTTGCTAAATATTTCCCCATGTCTCATCCTGAGATGGAAGCTCAGTCAATCCCATTGGAATCTATAATGATTCCACTGATGTTTTATGAATGTCGGTTTCCTCGGAAGGATTGACTCAATTACTTTCATAAAAATCGTCTCATTAATTGCCCCAAGCCACAACTTATACTAAATAAAAATTTTGATGCTTCACTCTCAATTGGGGGAGAAAGGATCTTATTAAATAAACATTTTGAGAAGTCCCAATTATTTATCAATAAATATAGCCCTTCTATTCACCCCACGTCATGCTCTCTCATGCTCCCTATTTGTCACATTAACATAATTTGGGAGTCTGAGAGAGTGAGTGATGCAAGATGAGGTGAGTCTGCAAATATTTTAGGTGTATGTGCTTGTGTCTCACATTATAGTGGTGTATCTCTTTGATACACAAAGGTTTGGCCTAGAAAGATTGGTACCGAATTGGCTCCGTGAGTACTAGTCTCCTTTATGCAATGGATCCCTCAACAATAAAGGTTTTGCGGAACAAGCTTCTTCTATTGATTCTATCTCCTAACACACTGCAATGAGGAACATTGTGAACTCCCTTTCATATTTACTTTATGCACCGTGATGGTGTTGATGAGAGAAAAACATGCTCGTCGATGTTGTTCATTACTAGAATAAGTTTCAATCTTCAATGACAAGATAGAGAAAGGTGCACATAAATTTAAGGTCAGTAGAAAAATGCATACAGGGTGATGAGTTGTCCCTGAAAATTAGTTAGCCAATAACAACAAAAGATTTAGATTCCATAAATGTGGCAAGGCAGTGTGTCCATTCCGTAAGGGCACAATCAACACTAGAAACCATACTTAAACTCATCTCTAAGAGGCACACCAGGAGGTTTATCATTTTTCATGAGTTTTGACACTGAAAAAAAGTAACCCAGATCTTTCAGTGAGTCTTATCTCCTTTTATTTCCTCATTCTTCATAGCATAGGATCACTAAAATTTTGTTGTTGATCTAAAAGAAATTAGGATTGGGGCCTAAATGAATTAATCCCCTCTATTGTATAAATGAAATAGAAATGTTGTTCTTTGAGGATACTCATTATCGATGCGAGACTGTCACTAGGGATTTTGAATTAAAAGTGTTTTTATTTCAATGAAAAAGGTGTTGTGATTTGGGAATAACCAAGACTGAGGTGAGACTGCCACTAGTATTTTTGAATTAAAAATGTCTTATTCCGAATGTATGGGACACTATTGTTTGGGAAACCAGGACCGAGGTGAGACTGCCACTGGTTGTTGAATAAATGGTGTTTTATGCATGCTTTAATGTACTTTTGAGACAGTATGTCAAGTCTTTATATTATTCTCTACTAGTGTGGAATTGTGAGAGTGAATCCCCTTGTAATTATTTGTGTATATATATATTATATATGGTGTGGATTTGAGAGGGCATAGCCTTCTTTGTTGAATTGAATTTATAATTGTTAATTATTTCTATTGAAACATTTCCATGAGAGGGTGTGACCCTTCTCTATTGAAACCAACTTATATTTACAGTTACTTGTGATTGTAGTGATTGGTGGAGAGGGAGTTTTCGCTTCTCCATTAGTCGAATTTGATTATATAATTATTGTGTGGAAACCAATTCATGTGAGGGCATGTACTTTTCTAATGGAACTAATAAATATTTAATATTGTGTGGTAGGAAGTAAAAGAGAGGGATTATCCCTATGATCTTGATCTTAATGATAATTGAAGAAGTGAGGGCTCTGCCTTTGATTATTCATGTTTATGATATTGCTTCTATGTCTAGGGGAGTGGGAATTACTCCTCTGTGATCCTGTAGATGATGAATTCTATTGATCTCTTTATACAAGTGCTCATGTGTACAGTGATAATATGATAGGGAATTTCCCTTTGGTTGTTTAATGTTCTAAAAATGATCTAATATTGCTTGAGCAGAGATGTTAGGGCATGGCCTTGATTGTTTAATGTATTTTGTCTTATGAGGGCATTTTCCCATTTTTGGTGTGAATTCAATCAATGAATGCTACAACCATTTTCTATTTCTTATTGCTTGAGATGGGGACCCAACCCTTGAATTGCAATAATATGATCAATAGTTTATTCAATTATTGATTGTATACAGTCCTCGAGTTGCACTGATGGTTCTACAGGTTACTATTATTATTATATGTTGAAGGTTGAGGTGGTGGTCCTTCTATGCATCTCATTATATATTAATGTTTGTGTGGGTCTGATTAGGGTTCGGTAATTTCCTCCCTATGCATTTGATTATATGTATTTTTGCTTATGCAGTGAGTTGATATTGCTTTGGTTAAGGGAGGAGGGAATTTTCCCCTTTGGTCTGAATTTATAATTTATGGATTAATATTCATGCCTATACAAATTATTTATGATTGGTTGGTTTAGGTGCATTTCCCATCCATGTTGCAATTGATTTTTATATTGTTGATGTAACTGTAAGTCCTTTGTGTTGAGATAATGGATTCGTCCCGATGAGGAAATTGTGGTATTATTTCCTAGTGATTCAATGAGTTGATGGTAGCTATGTTCAAAAGGAAAAGGTTGAACATGCTTCTTTTGAGTTAGCAGGGTTGTTGTAATGATATGATGATTGGAAATGGACGTTCCCTTGTCTTTATATTGTGCATTACTAGGACGTAGGATCTAGCACTTTACCTATGGAGGATCAACTCCATATAGATCCTTGGGATCTAAGCTAGTTATGGATGTGGAATTTATGTCTAGTTTATGTTGGGAAATATTGGAAGAGAATTTTGTACTCCTTTTCCCTAGTGGAACCATTTCCCAGCTCGGTGGTGGCCTCCTGGAAAAAATAGTATATGTTGGATGAGCACTTATGGTTGGTTGGAACATGGTGCTTGCACACTCAATTGTCCTACACGAGTTGCATGTTCTATAAATTGTTGTCTAGTTCTTTTAAGGGACTTGTTTGAGATGTAAAGGTATCATTGTACTGGATGATTGTGTGTGTACTAATGATGTTCAAAAGTATTCCCAATTTTGGTAGCTATAAAATGGTAAGTGTTTCAAATAATGATTAGTATTGGTATATATAAGCATGTGGTTTTCTTATTGTAATGTTATTCAGTACTATGAGAAGTGAATCCCTATGAGACATGAAGATTTAGATGTGGTATTGCTTGTTCATGGTTCTGAGTGAATACTATGAGGTAACCTCCTTGGAAGGTAATTAAATTATGATGTTAAATGTGCATGCTTAATACTTTGATGATGCCATCGATGTTAATGAAATAAATACTATTACATGCCTACACTAAGTATCCAACATGATTCATGTGATCATATTTCCCTATTTTGTAAAGGTTGACATCATCCTTGATGTATAAAGGCATGTTTGGAATCTAAGGGAATTGTGCATTATGTGTGTGGGTGATGAATTTAATTTATAATGATTTATTTTATGTATACATATATATCATCTTACCAATATTGTTGATCAAGGTTTGGGTTTGGAAACACCATCGATAAATGGAAGTAGGTTGAAATCACATGTTTGATTGAGTAACATCTTAAGTTATTGGTTATACTTGGATACTTTCATGATGAAGAATGGGTGATTTCCCTCAAGTATGGTATGGATGACTTCCATCATCAATGGTGAGGTATAAATAATATGTGATTGCATCTAATACTCATTGTGGTTGATCATAGCATAGTCTTGATGTTGTTCTAATGATCCCATGTGGTTAATGATTATGATGCACATAAAGGAGCAATGAAAGATAGCATAGTTTTGATGTATCTATAAAAATCCTATGTGGTTAATGTTTATGAGGCATGCTCATAATGTGTAAAACCATGATTAAAGCTATCCATGTACTTTGTATTGTTATGACAATGTTACTTTATAGATGATCATAAGGCATGTTCCCTTATGTAAAGGCATGGTTGTTAAGTTTTCAAATAATTTCACTAGCAAGATCACTGAAAGAAACATAATCACAAGATAGACAAAGATTTACCCTGGGAAACCCTCATGGGGTAGAAAACACAATCACAATCAGCAGCATCGTCATCACATGATCAGCATCATCGTCATCACATGAACAACATCATCGTCATCACATGAACAACATCATCGTCATCACACGATCAGCATCATCGTCATCATACGAAAAAAATCACCATCATCACATGATCAACATCATCGTCATCATAGGAACAGCATCATCGTCATCACACGATTAGCATTATTGTCATCATACGAACAACATCATCGTCATCACACGATCAGCATCATCATCATCATACGAACAACATCATCGTCATCACACAATCATCATCATTTTCATCATACAAACAACATCAACTGGATCCTCTTGATCAACAACACAATAGCAGCATACTCTGCAACACACATGATCTATTTAAGACATCATATCATGTCTAGGGACGATGCAGTCCACTCGTCAACTTAGACAAAGTCTAAGGACCACCTATTGGAGACATCTGTCTGCGGATCTATTTAGGACTGAAGTCCAGGGATGATACAATCCTCTCGTCAACTTAGACAAGTCTAAGGACCACCTCTCGAAGACATCTGTCTACAGATCTATTTATTACTGAAATCCAGGGATGATACAATCCACTCGTCAAATTAGACAAAGTCTAAGGACCACCTCTCGGAGACATCTCTCTGCGGATCTATTTAGGACTGAAGTCTAGGTATGATGCAATCCTCTCGTAAACTTAGACAAAGTCTAAGGACCACCTCTCGGAGACATCTGTCTGCGGATCTATTTAGGAATGAAGTCCAGGGATGATACAATCCTCTCGTCAACTTAGACAAAGTCTAAGGACCACCTCTCGGAGACATCTATCTATGGATCTATTTAGGACTGAAGTCCAGGTATGATACAATCCTATCGTCAACTTAGACATAGTCTAAGGACCACCTCTCAGAGACATATGTCTGCAGATCTATTTAGGAATGAAGTCCAGGGATGATACAATCCTCTCATCAACTTAGACAAAGTCTAAGGACCACACATCGATCTCACCATCGGAACAGGTAACCTCATCATCGACCTCACCGTCGAAACAGGTAACCTCAACATCGACAAAAGTATCCACACCATCGATACAGTATCCTCATTAATATAGGTATCATGATCATTGACCTTACCGTTGATGTAGGTAATCTCATCATAGATACAGGTATCCACATCAATACCAGTATCCAAAAATATCATCATCGACCATATCACTCCCCCTTTCGAGGAGGGTCCTTCTAAACTACACCAAGCTTGTCTTGGAAATACTCAAACTTTAATTGAGACAGGGGTTTGGTCAACACATCAGAAACTTGTTCGTTAGTGCTCACATAATCGAGCTTGATAGCTCCTTTCTGCACCATATCCCGTATGTAGAAGTATCAGATCTCTATGTGCTTTGAATTATCATGGAACAATGGATTCTCTGTCATATTGATACAACTCCGGTTGTCACACAGGATCACAGTGGGGTCCATCTCTAGGTAAAAAAATCTTGATAATAATTTATGAAGCCATCCCACTTCACAAATAGCAAAGTAGGTAGCTATATATTCCGCGTCAGCTGTGCTGAGAGCCACACTTGACTACTTCCTGCTAAACAACGAGATCATGGCAGATCCAAGACAATAAAATCCACCTGATGTACTCTTGTTGTCTGAAACACTTCCTGCCCAATCAACATCTGTGTATCCATACAATATGAAGTCATGATCTCCACGATAACATAGACCAAAATCTATCGTACCCTTTAGGTACCTCATCACATGCTTTGCAGCTATCAGGTGAACACACCTAGGTTCCACTAGATACTGACTCAAGGTGTTCACAGCAAAGCATATATATGGCCTTGCATTCGTCAGATACATCAATGACCCAATAATTTGCCTATACAGAGTCACATCCACTAACTTTGAGGAGTCATCAGCTAATAAATTTAAGTTGGAATCCATGGGAGTGGCCATGGCTTTACATTCCAACATATCAAATATTTTTAAGATTTCCACAACATACTTTCCCTGGTTGAGAAAGATTCCTTCTGGGCCTTGCCATACTTCCAAACCTAGGAAGTAGTGCATCAATCCAAGATCTTTCATCTCAAACTCTAAAGAGAGCTTCTTCTTGTACTCGACAATCTGTTTCTCATTTCCAGTCAAAAATAGATCATCCACATACAACAACAAAATGACAGGTTCATCATTCATAACCTTGAGATAAAGATTAGGATCAGCTTTACTCTTGGTAAAGCCCAAGCTAGTTAAGAAACTGTCAATCCTTCCATACCAAGCTCTGGGAGCTTGTTTCAACCCATACAAATCCTTCTTCAGTTTGCATACATGGGTTCTTCTGTCTTCCACCTAAAATCCTTGTGGTTGTTCTATGTACACTTCTTCTTCAATTACACCATTAAGGAAGGCTGTCTTCACATCCATCTGGTGTAATTCCCACTTCATCATGGATGCAAGTGCCATGATGGTTCTAATGGAAGTGTACCTTGTGACTGGTGCAAATGTCTCTTCATAGTCAATTCCCTCTTTCTGAGAGAATCCTCTGGCTACAAGCCTTTCCTTATACTTTTCAATACTGCCATTCGCAGCATGCTTTATCTTGTATATCCATTTGGAGGATACCACACTCTTGTCCTTTGGTTTGGGAACTATATCCCAAACATCATTCTTCATTATTGACTAGTACTCCTCCGTCATTGCTTCTACCCATTCTTTCTTATGAACTGCCTCTTCATAACTAGTAGGTTCTTGATCTACAAGATCACACATCAAAGCCACATAGTTGGAGAATGGCTTTGGTTTCTTGCTCACTCTAGTGGAGCCTTCTGGATCTCCATAATTTTCAGCTCCTAGTATAATGTCTCTAGCCCATGCTGGCTTTCTTTTTCTTGAAATGTTTGTAATGGGGGGTTCCTGTGGTTCTAACATGTCATGGTCTTCAGGTGTTTCATCTTCAGGAGATGGTACAGCTTATGTAATTCTAGTAGGTAAATCTTCTTCATATACTTCTTCATGATGGCACTTCCTAGACTTTTTCAGAGCTGCTTCTTCATCAAATGTCACATCCCTACTGATTTCCATATGATGGAATCCTGGGATGTAAATCCTAAATGCTTTGGATGTTTCACAATACCCAACAAATATTCCCTTCTTCCCAGAAGGGTCCAACTTAGTTCTCTTTTCTTTAGGTATGTGAATATACACAGGACACCCAAATATCTTGAGGTGACTTACCTCTAGCTTCTTTCCTGTGAAAACTTCTTCTGGAGTCTTGAATTCAAGGGCACTATGATATAATCTATTTTGCACATAGACTATTTTCATGGCTGCTTCAGCACATAAATATATAGGTAGGTCTTCATCATGTAACATTGTTTTTACTGCTTCCATGATGGTTCTATTCTTTCTTTCCGCAACACCATTTTGTTGAGGATTGTAGGGAGTGGTTAGTTCCTTTTTGATTCCAGCTTCTTTGCAAAAGGCTTCAAAATATTTTGAAGTATACTCTCCACCATTATCAGTCCTGAGTATCTTGATCTTCTTTTCTGAATGGTTCTCTATCAAGGCTTTGAATTCCTTGAACTTTCTAAAGACTTCATCTTTTCCTTTTAGGAAGTATATCCAAGTCTTTATTGAATAGTCATCAATGAAGGTTAGGTAGTATTCATATCCACTCAAGGATGTGGTGGGCATGGGACCACATACATCTGAATGGATCAATTCCAAAGTGCTTCTAGTCTTTGTTTCATTCTTTGGAAATGGGTTCTTAATATTCTTCCCTTTTGCACAACCCTTGCAATTTCCTTCATGGTCAATCTTTAGATCTGGTAGTCTTATAACTACTTTTCTCACATGAGGTAGTGTTTTGTAGTTAATGTGAGAAGCCTTCTATGCCATAGCTCACTTGGGCTAGTAGCTTCATGAATAAGGGCAACTTCTGAACGACCCTTGAGTTTGTATAGACCTCCTTCCTCTTCACCAATGACAATTGCATCCTTCATATTTTTACCTTTGGACCACATGAGCACTTGTCCATCAATGAATGCAACCCTATAACCTTTCTTATCCAAATCTGAGATGGAAAGTAGCTTCTTCTTCAATCCTGGCACATACAATACTTCCTTCATCTTCATGGGGGTTCCAGAATAAAGCTTGTAGTTTGGTTCACCAATTCCCTTGATGGGATATTGATAGTCATCTCCTAATGACACTTTCTGTGGGAAGGTCTTCTCTTCAAGTTTTGAAAGAGTTTTATTTTGTCCTGTCATGTGCTTTGAAGAACCACTATCAATAAGCCATGTATCTTCTCCAGGTGTTATGGATCCAGAGAGTGCAGAAAATAGAACATACTCTTCTGCATCTTTTTCTTCTTCTCTTCTAGATCTTTTCTTGTGAGGCCTTTCTTCCTCTTCTTCTTCTGAAATATTTGTGGAGATTGAGACTCCTTGTGACTATCCTTCTTGAAGTAGGATTGATTCCTTCTTCTCTTGGTGTGGGTGGCCAAGGCTTGGTCATATTCTTTGAGCAAGGCTTCTCTATTGGAAACCCTAGCTTCTTGAATGCAATCCTCCCATACCACATCAAACTTCATGCTTTCTTTTCTGGCACACATAGTTTGTATGCTCCCAAGGGTATCTCCAATAGCATCCAGTTGTTCCTTGAACTGGGAAACCCTTGAGAAATAGTCTTGAATAGATTCTCCTTTATTCATCTTAGTGCTCTTTAATTGAGCTCTCAGGTTCATCTTCCTATTGATGTTCTTTCCCTCATACATTCTGGAAAGGGCATCATACATTTCCTTTGGAGTCTTCTTGGATGCCACTTGGGGAATCAAGTGGTCTTTGATAGAATCAGCAATGAATCTCTTTGCCCTAATCAAGTCCTTCCTATACTTCTCTTTGGCTTCATCTTCTTCAGGTTCTGCAACCTCATCTTTGATATATTGGGAAAGATCATTCTCTTCAAGAATGAGACCAATCCTATATTTCCATGCATGGAAATTTTCTATACCCTCTAGTTTGTCCTCAAATTTAGTGCTTGGGGCCATCTTATCCAGAGGGTCACCAAAAATTGAAAATTCCAAAAATTAAAAACTGACCTTACCAGGAGATTGGCTTGACTGAGGTGAGGTGACTGGTGTGCTTACTTTCTAGAAACTTCAATTTTTTAGCCTCCAAACTTGACCAATGAATTTTGGGTCTACTGTAGAAATCTGGTTCTGGTTTTCTGCACTTTTGGTCAAACTAGGGTTTGAATTTCCCGGAGTTCTACCCAACCAAAAATCTCGATCCAGGGCTCAAAAATTTGATTTTGAGGAGGGCTATCCAGCCATGTAATCAGAATTAAAAAATACTCACTTTTGCAAAAACCCTAATTTTCACCGGAGGAGGAGAGAGAGGTATTTTCACCTTGTGAAAATGTCCTATTCAGGCTAGCTCTGATACCATGTTAAGTTTAGACATAAATTCACTAGCAAGATCACTGAAAGAAACACAATCACAAAATAGACAAAGATTTACCCTAGGAAACCCTCATGGGGTAGAAAACCCAGCAAAGCTTTCCTCAATATAGATAATCAACCAATACAAGAGGTAGGACTCAAGCAAGAGCTCCTTCTCCTCCTATGTAGACCTCTCTCTCTCCTATGCGCCAATAACAAGTGAGTGAATGAATGAGATAAGTGAGGAACAAACCTCCTCTACTTATACTCATCTTCGAACTGACTTTTTACCCTAATGGGGCCAACATCTTCTAAGAGAGTCTAATAACCCCTAATAAAATAACTCAGGGCCGATCCCACATGGGAGATCTAATAACCCTAGTTACCACAATCCATCGGAGGAATAAACATCTCTGGATACATGATAAAGTCTCGTCGGAGGAATGTAACATATCCGGAATGATAGGACACAAATATAATATTCTTAGAGGTTACAATATTTCAACAATGGTGAATAATAGCCTAGTCCTTTATACTGTAATTCTTATGTTACTTGATTGAAGATCATGATGCATACTATCCTAGCCTTCACACTGTAAGGATGATCTTACTTGGTTGATGATCATGATGCATATTATTCTTATGTAAAGGCATGGTTGGTAAATTATTAGTGTTAATGTTGCTATTTATAATGCATGGCATGGTTAGTAATAACATTGTAATCCTATTGGTTTATCATTGGGAGAGGCTTGGTCCTCTGTGATAACAGTTCACACACTACTAGATTTAGGGTGAAATTTTGATGTTTCTACTGGCATATAAAGTCAAAAGTCACTTTAAACGTCGAAAACACATCAGTTTATTGGGTTTTTAGAGACCATGCTTCAAAATATCTGCATGACATCACTTAAGTGCCATTATATTAGACGTCGCTTAAGTGACGTTATATGATGCCACTTAAGTGACATCCCTCAAGCATACATTTTTCCAAAAAACCTTAATTGCTTATCGTTGCTTAAGAGACAAGTAAAATCTATAATGATTTTCGTCTTTTTAAGTTAAAGTTGGCAAGTTTTGAAACATATTCAGACATAACACCTATTTAGGTTTTTTTCGGTTCAATTGGGAAAAATTTAACACATATTTAGGTTTTTTGGGGGGCGGTTCAATTCGGAAAGAATACTTCGTGGAATAATTTTGGAGGGAGAACTATGATTATAGGTAAAAAAATTGTGGATTAATGAGATTATATCTTGAATTAATTTATTTCATTTGGTTAATGATTTTTTTTTGTATTTCCTCTTACTTTGATGATGTATTTTATTTCAATATAGAACAATGTCAAAAAATCATGTCCCCTGATTTTCTAGTAGATCCAAACGAATTGTTGTTATGCAATTAGTTATCAATTATATATTTGGTGACAAAAACAATACGGGTAATGCAAATGATCAGAATCAATCCTTTAATCGTGAATACATAGTCAATTATGGAAAATGTTATTTCCCTTGTACGCAATGCAAAGGGATAGAAAGAAGAAGAGTTGTTAGGGAAATAACAAAAAAAAATTGGTTTCAGTATGGGCACTTGGGAGGTGGAAGAGAGCATCATTCACTGGTAAGATATCAATTTTTTTATTATTTTTTCTAATTTGTAATACTATTATTATTGATTTCTATTTTGATACTAATTAGATTTATTTTTCCATAATTATTGCATAGATAAGAGCACCAATGCTTGTAAATCTAGTTGCTACAATTCATACTAGAGATGGTGAGGGTGGCGGCATTAAGGTTGATACAATATAATAAAATGACCACAACCTTATTGAGAATGAAGAGATAAATAGGTTGATCAATGACACATTTGTTTCTATGAATGAGAATGCAACTACAAATGAGATATACGAAAACATTCATGCTGTACCTCTTATTTATAAGACAAAAAAATCCTTATACAAAGACTCAAAAACAAGTATTCTCTCTACTCTTCTGTTGCTAGTCATCTTGAAGGTGATGAATGGTATTTCAAACACATCAATGATGCGGTTGTTAAGGTATGCAATATTTATACATTTGTAATTGAAATTGGATGCTTTTTTTTATTATCATTGTCATATGTAAGCTAAGGTAGTGATTACTATTGTTACATTAATTTTTTTGTTTAGATTGTTAGGTGATACTCTTCAACCACTGTCAAATACTTTACCTCGCACATACTGAGAAATGTGTGTTGTTGAGAAAGATATAGGAATGGAGTATAACATAATTGATGTGTGTCCCAATGATCATATCATATATTATAGGAAACATGAATCAAAGAGTGAGTGCCCTGAATGTGGAATTAGTAGATATCATATTGATCAGGTAGCAAATAAGGTGCCCCTCAAAGTTCTTCTCCATATCCTAATTATTCCATGTTTTTGATGATTGTTTAGGTGTAAAAGCATTGCAAAATTTATGAATTACCATGCATGACACATAAGTGTAGATGGTGTCATGTGAATTCCTAAATGTGGATCTGCATTCGAATCCATTGAGGAAATATGGCTAATTTTTAAAGAAGAACCACGTAATTTTAGAGTTTCATTGGTAGATGATGGTGTCAATCCATTTGGAGAGATCATAATCAATTACTTAGTATGGCCAGTTTTTGTTATAAACAATAACCCTCCTCTACGGATGACAATTAAAAGAAGCACGCCATGTTGGCATATTTGTTCTAGGTACTTATATTTTTAAGAATGTTAACACAATATAAGCAATCCATTTTTCTTCATTGTTGCATGATCAATAACTTATTAATGAGCCTCTTATAGATGATAAAAGGATGTTTATCTTGAGCCTCTTATATATGAGCTTTTAAAATTATGAGTTGGCATTAGTATGTATAACGTTTCCAAACATTAGGCCAAAAGCAATTTCAGTTCCATAAAATACTTACATGGACAATTCACGATGCACCTGGTCTTATACATTTTTGTGGTATGTAAATTTGTCATGTATTGTTATGCATCATTTATTATTGAACCTATTTTTATAATTTATGGAATTCAATATATTAATTCACTATTCCATAACTTGCAGGGATTCAAACAAAGGGAAAATATGCTTATCTAGTATGTGGTCCAAGAACAATATCTAGACGTCCAAGAACTTTAGAAAATGACCTGTACAATGAGTTTAGGAATTTTCTCCATAAGGACCATAGATATCGGATTATCGAAAGAAATGAATTTAATGGGAAGGAAGAGAGTGGAAAAAACCATGAAGAATGATGCCTCAAATATGGAAAAGGGAATTTTAGAAGATCCATGGTAACAATACTTGTCTGTAGTTACTACTACATTCTTGGTCACTTGTGTTTATTTTAGATTTCCATACATAGCATGACTAGTCAAAAATATTAATCTTTCATTGGTACTTCTGAAAGGTCGTCATGGTCAGCTTCCATGAGGTTTAAAATGATACTCTACCCAATTTAGTTGATTTCCATACTATGAGCTCCTACAAGTAGCTTATTTGTTTGACACAATGCATATTGAAAAGAATGTCACAGATTGCTACATATTGGAAAGAATGTCACGGATTGCTTGTGGAAAATTATAGATGAGAGGAATAATAAGGAAAAAAATGCAATAATTATAAGTGACATAATTTCAGGAATCCAACTCATTGCAACAATTAAAGGATTGTTATGGTAGTGGAAATTCTACCAATCTTCCATGGTTATTAACAGAGCAAGAGAGCAATTCTATAAAATAGGTTGTATGGAAGATAAAATTTCCCACTGGTTTTGCTTTAAACATAAGTAATATATTAACAAAGCAAGGTGATTTCGGTGGGGATAAATGATCCGAGAGGATCATCTGATTTCCAATCTGATTTAAAGTCTTCAAACAACAGTACAAAGGTTACCGTGGTAAATAGCTCGTCGATAACTTTCCGTCAACATTGATTTCGCGTGAAACAACCTCCGGATGAAGAAGTTGTTCACATTTGAAGTTTTGTCAATGATGATTAAAATGGTTTAAAACCATGGTTGTTGAAGTTTGGGAATCAAACCCAAGGCCTGGTTAGGCCACCTTGAAACTTCATTTTGTTAAAAAGGGCATAGCCCTTGACCCATGCCAACACCGAGGCATATGTTATAAACCATAGTATTAAACCACATAGAGTGGAGCCAAGCACATACCACATGTTACATCAACGTAGAACTATATAAATAAACCTTATCTATAAAGCGGTGGAACTATTCATAGCGTAACGTGGAACCATATAACAATATACCAAGGTAAGCGCCATATGTTATAACCATATAACCATAAATCAACGTGGTTCAAATATGTAAAACGCGCAACTATATCAATAAACCTTATCTATAAAGCGGTGGAACTATCCATAATGTAACGTGGAACCATATCACAATATACCAAGGTAAGCGCCATATGTTATAACCATATAACCATAAATCAACGTGGTTCAAATATGTAAAACGTGCAAGAGGAGGAGAGGCCCGGGGATTTTGACCCCTGAACCTCTCCCTTCACAACTGTGAGCCTTTACCATTAGGCCACGAGACCTCCATAGAGGTGGGAGCGGTGCCAAACTCCTAAAACGCTACAGGTGCCCATTTCTATATAAATCACGATTTCCGGCCACAGTGGTAAAGTTCGGATTTACACAAAGCGCAGTTCTGCACAGAAACCGAGACAAAGTACAAGCATGACTCCCGAGATACCGAGGCAGAATCCGTACTGTCAGTGATATTTTGTCTTTTATAGAGGAATTTGATCTCGTTTTGCGTGCCAGAGGAGGTGTCAGGTATTTATGGTCAACTTTATATTCATTTTTCTCAAAATTTTGAGAAGGTCACACTGGTGCAGTCTGTTTCTATGTTTGACAGACAGAAAATATAGGTGTTTCCAGAACACTCAATTTGTACTCTTTGAAGACTTAATAAGATCGGCCTTCCCATTGGATGTGGCCCGGAGACATAGCCCAATAGGAGTGAAGTCCGTTATCATCTCTTGTGTTCTTTTTCTGGTTTGCATCTCTCTTTTATGTGCTTATGTGTTTATTTTGAAGCATTTAAAAATCATCTTTTAAGTCAATTTTATGAATATTTCATGCAAATTTCAAATGCAAGTTTTTGGTTAAAAAGATCTTGATAATTTCAGATCAAGTTTGGTATCAGAGCTAGTTAACCATTGTATTGTGAGTTTGTTTATGTTAACAAGAGAAAGGCTTCAAAGAGGTAAAGCAGAGCTTGAAAAATTTGATCATGAGATTGGATCAAGAAGAAGGAGAATGGCTTCAGAAAAAGGAGATGATGGAACTTCTTCAATCCCTTTTGAAGAGGTTTTTCTCAAAGATTTCATGAAGATGAAAAGTATGGTGGAACTTTATCAGGATCAGAAGAAGGGAGAACAAGGTGGTTCTTCTCATGGAAAAGGTAAAGAAGGAGGAGGTTTTGAGGAACCTCCTAAATCTCCTTCATCATCACCATCTTTTCTTGATGGTTCTTTAATTGCCTCACCTAAACAGAAAATTGATCTCAATATGCCTCAATTAAAGCTTGATATTAAGTTTGATTTACCTGTTTACAATGGAGAACTTAATCCTGAAAAGTTAGATAATTGGATTCGTCAGATTGAAGTGTATTGTAGGATTCAAAAGTTTGCTGACGATAACTTGAAAATTCAGTTAGCTTCTCTCCGACTTGGAGGGACCGCTCTCATATGGTGGGAGAGTAGAGCTCAAAAGGATTTGGCCTCTAAAGGAAATGTTCTATCCTCTTGGCATGAGTTCAAATCAGCATTAAAGAAGTAGCTCTACCCATTGGGTTATATTCAGCAAGCAATGATGGACTGGCAGAGTCTGAGGCAAGCTAAGGGTTAAAGTGTGCAAGATTACACAAAAGATTTTCGGAAGAGAGATTTAATACTTGGTATACCTCTCTACACCCAGGAAATTCTTCTTAAGTACGTAGGTGGATTACATAGATATTTAAGACACATGATACTTATGTTTAATCCAACTAATCTTGATGAGGTATGTGTTCAAGCGACTCATATGGAGTCAAAGGGGAAGAATACAAGTGAAATTTTTTCCAAGAAACCTTACAAACCTGAAGGAAACAAGTTCAAAGGTAAGCATACTGCTACAGTGAGGAAAGAAGGAGACAAAACTACATGCTCTCATTGCCATAAAAAGGGTCATGATGCATCTAAATGTTGGAAGCTTCATTCGTAGCTTAAGCCTGAGAAGTTTCGGAATAAGGAGGACAAGAAGACCACTGCTACAGCTATCCAACATGATTTGGGATCAGATTCAAGGGATGATACTAAGATTGTTTCTATAGGCATACAAGGTAAAAATCATTCCACTTCCAATTCAAAGCATGAATATGTTGTTGATGAAAGAAAAAGAATGAGTTGTTTCACATAAGAGTAATTTCTAAGCATACAAAGATAGATACCCTTTTTGACAGTGGATCACAAGCCAATCTAATTTCAGAATAGATAGTTAAGAAACTTAATTTGGAAACTAAGTTACACCCAAAACCATATCCTCTTTGATGGGTATGTGATAATGCACAATTACAAGTGACGAAACAATGTAGACTTAGATTTGCTATCACTTCTGGATTCATTGATGAAGTAGATCTGGATGTAGTTCCATTAGATATATGTGGTATTGTTTTGGTAAGTCCTTATCTTTATGATAGGAAGTCTATCTTTTACAGAGAAGATAACAGATATCAGCTCACTAAAGATGGAATTGAATATTTTTTTCGTGCACATCGAATGAAAACTAATATTTCATTAGTTTCTGCAAGCCAAATGAAGATACTAGTTAATGCTAGTAAGAAATTTGTTCTTATGATTGTTAAAACAAAGGATGTTGGTCAAAGTGAATATTTTAAGGGATTTGATCCAAGGCTTAAGAAAGATATAACTAAATTTGTAACTGATTATGATATCTTGTTTCAATAACCTAAAGGATTGCCTCCAAAAAGGGAAATTCAGCATGAGATTCTTTTACAACAGGATGCACCATTTCCTAACATTGGCATGTATAGGTCTTTAGTAATTGAAAATGCAGAGATAAATAAACATGTTTAGGAATTGCTTGAAAGAGGGGATATTCGACCAAGTTCCTCTCCATGTGGTTCACCAATTGTTTTGGTGCCAAAGAAGGATGGCACATGGCGTATGTGTGTTGATTACAGGGCACTAAATAGAATCACAATTAAGAACATGTATCATCTTCCTTGGATTGATGATATTTTGGATCAGCTTAAGAATGCAATTGATTTCACTAAGTTAGACTTAAGAAGTGGCTACCATCAAATTAGAATTCATGACAATGATATTTGGAAAACTGCTTTCAAAACTAAACAAGGATGGTATGAATGGATGGTAATGCCCTTTGGGCTTTGTAATGCACCCACAACATTCATGAGGGTGATGAATGATGTGTTTAGGCCCTTCATTGATGAATTTTTCATAGTCTACTTAGATGATATTCTGATATTTAGTCGTACTTGGGAGGAAAATGTCAATCATGTTAAGCAAGTTTTTGATGTACTTGTAAGGGAACAATTGTATTTAAAGATGTCTAAATGTGAATTTGGGAAGACATCTTTGGTATATGTAGGTTACAATGAAGGGGTGGTGAATTGAGGATTGATATTTCTAAAGTTGAAGTCGTTGTAAATTGGCCTAAGACAAATAATGTAACCGAGGTACGAATCTTTTTGGGAGTAGCCCAATACTGAAGGAAGTTTATTGCTAACTTCTCCTTCATAGCTTCTCCCTTGCATGCTTTGACATGTATGAACAGTGTCTTTTAGTGGAAAGGCAAAGCACGGAACACCTTCGACACTCAGAAAGAAAAGATCAGTACAACTCTAGTACTTGCACTTCCATATCTACAACAACCATTTGAGATAGAGACTGATGCTAGTGGTTATGTCATGGGGGCAGTCTTAATGCAACTTAAAAAACCAATATGCTATCATTTTGAAACTTTCTCTAAAGATATAATTAACTATCCAACCTATGATAAAGAATTGTATGCATTAGTACAAAGTGTAAAGAAGTGGAAACATTATCTAATGGGTAAAGAAACAATCATACATATTGATCATCAACCACTTCAATATTTACAATCTCAAACTAAGCTACAACAATCAAGGCATTTTAGGTGGATGGGTTTTCTACAACAATTTCATTTGATCATTAAGTATAAGAAGGGTATTCAGAATAAATTTGCAGATATGCTATCAATACCTCCAACAAATGCTTCTATAATCATTCAACAAAGTCCTTTGGTTCATTCAAGCTATGTTGAACAATATGCTAAGGATGCAGATTACAAAGAAGTATATGAATCACTACAATATGGCTCTCATAATGAAGAAATAAACTATCATATTCATGACAAGTTGTTGTATAACCTAGGAAATATTTGTATTCCACAAAGTGAAAGAGTACATGTAATAAGGGAAGCACACACTTCTCTCATTTCGAGGCACTTTGGTGTAGGGAAAACTGTAGCACAATTACAAAAGTTTTTCTATTGGCCTCGAATGAATGAAACTGTGTCCAAGTATATAAAATGATGTGTTATGTGTGCAACAAGTAAACCAAGCAATAGAAATTTAAGCTTCTACACTCCACTTCCTGTTCCTTCTCGTCCATGGGAAAGTGTTTCAATGGATTTTGTAGGAGGGATAACTATGTGGACATGACTACTTATATGTTGTTGTGGATAGATTCAGTAAAATGTGCATTCTAATGCCTTGTAAAAAGTAGATCACAGCTGAGATGACTGCTCATTTGTTTTTCCAGCATGTATGGGTTCATTTTCGACTTCCTACTTCTGTTATTTCTTATCGAGATTCCCGCTTTCTTGGGAAATTTTGGTCATATTTATGGGAACTCATGGATACAAAGTTAAAGAAAAGCACAGCATTTCATCCACAAACTTACGGGAAAAAAGAAGTGGTCAATCGGATAGTAGTACATTGTCTTCGAGGGTATTGTGCCAAGCATCCCAAGCTGTGGGATGAACAGTTGCATTATGTTCAACATGCCTACAACAGATCCATGCACTCTTCAACACAAAAGTGTCCTTTTTAGACATGTTTTGGTTACTTTCCAAAGTCTCCCTTAGACTTTGTTTATGGGAAAGATCCAGTGGGATATGGACAAGTTGATGCGGATAAAGCATTAAAATTTATTCAGCAGATCCAGTTAATACATCAAGCAGTACAAGAACAGTTGGAATCCATTCAAGCCAAGTACAAAGAAATGCATGATAAGCATCGGGTGGATCATCACTTCCAAATTGGTGATCGAGTATGGAATCATATCAGCAAATACCGACTCCAAGGTGAAGGTAGAAAGTTGAAACCTATCAGGTATGGACCTTTCACAATTTTGGATCAAGTTGGCAATAATGCTTTTCGGTTAGAGTTGCCTCCTTATGCAAATGTATTCCATTGTTAATGTGGAAAATTTGAAACTGTATGAGCCTCCTATGATTGTGGACCAAGATGAACAGGCTCAAGTTTATTCTTTTGATGATTTTGCTCCTGAATATCTCAATGAGATTCAGGAAGATGTTATACTTGGAAAGAAGGTCAGATCTACACGAAGCGGTAACATGGAGTTACTTCATATGGGGCTCAAAGGAATTCATCCAAGCAAGGCAAGATGGTTAGATACCGGAAGGGTGAGGGAACTATACCCTAACTTGTTTTCTGATTGATTTCATGCTTTTGGGGCCCAAAAGCTTCCTAGTGGGAAGGTTTGATCCAGGAGGATCATCTCATCTACGATCAGATTTAAAGTCTTCAAACAATAGTACAAATTTTACCATGGCAAAGATCTCATCGACAGCTTTCCATAAACGTTTGTTTCGCGTGAAATGGCCTCCGGATAAAGAAGTTGTTCACATTTTAAGTTTCGTTAATGATGGTTAAAAACTGTGGTTGTTGAAGTTTTGGAATCGAACCCAAGCCTTGGTTAGGACACCATGAAACTTCATTTGGTTAAAAAAACATTGTAAAAAGGGGGCCCTTGACCCATGCCAACGCCGAGGCATATGTTATAAACCATAGTATTAAACCACATAGAGATATACCAAGGTAAGCACCATATGTTATAACCATATAACCATAAATCAACGTGGTTCAAATATGTAAAACACACAAGAGGAGGAGAGGCTCGCGGGTTTGACCCCAGGACCTCTCCCTCCACAACTGTGCACCTTTATCATTGTGCCACGGGCCCTCCATTGAGGTGGAAGTGGCGCCAAACTCTTAAAAGGTTACAGGAACCCATTTCTATATAAACCACGATTTCCAGCCACGGTGGTAAAGTTTGGATTTACACAGAGCGCAGTTCTTCACAGAAACCGAGACAAAGTACATGAACAACTCCCGAGGCATAGAGGCCATTAATGGGAATGGGTCCTGAGGAAGAATCTGTACTGTCAGTGATATTTTTTCTTTTATGTAGGAATTTGATCTCGTTTTGCGTACTAGAGGAGGTCTCGGGCATATATGGTCAACTTTATACTCATTTTTCTTAGAATTTCGAGACGGTCACAGTGGTGCAGTCTGTTTCTACGTTTGACAGGCATAAAACGAAGGTGTTTCCATAACACTCAATTTGTACTCTTTGAAGACTTAATAAGATTGGCCTTCCCATTGGAAGCGACCCGGATAGGTAGCCCAAGAGGGGTGAACTCCCTTATCCACTCTTGTGTTCTTTTTCTGGTTTGCATCTCTCTTTTATGTTCTTATGTGTTGATTTTGAAGCATTTAAAAATCATCTTTTAATCCAATTTTATGAATGTTTCATGCAAATTTCACATGCAAGTTTTTGGTTAAAAAGATCTTGAGATTTTCAGATCAATAAAACTCTGATTGGAAAAAATTCATGAAGGTTTGACATTTTTCAAGATCAATTATTTTATGATATATACATTATATGTCAACAATTAATGTTTACATTTATTTAAATTATATGTAATGATATATACCTTATTTGTTAGTAATATATGTTACGTCCTTGTTGTAGTATGTTCTACCTCTAGCTCTACTTAATAGCTTTGACAACAACATAAATAATTTTATTTATGATCTTGGCAAGTACATGAGGTATATATAGAGTTATAGTTTAACTATTGATTGTATAGTCAATACTTGCATTTATTTCCTTTTTTATATTAATGGGGATACATCAAATTTCTTTGCACTTATAAGTTGTTGTCATCTAAAGAGATACATAAAGAAGATATCAAGTATTGGAAAAGATAAATTCCCCAACTAATGTGTGAGATGCAAAAGAATTGCCTCCAAAAATTTTCAATGCATAGAAACACTACCTCATACATCTCGTGGAAGAGATTGAAATATGTGGACCCGTACACACAAGGTAAATTTGGTTGGTGGAGAGGCACTTGAAAGCATTGAAGGGATTTGCTAGACAAAGAGAACATCCAAAAGGATCAATGATTGAAGGCTACATGCTATATCAATCCACTATATATTTTAGTGAGTACTTACCCCAAATAGTGGGTGATATAGATGTGACACTCCCTTGGGATGCCAATTCGACCAACAAATTTAAAGGGGAGGTGTTTTGGGGGAAAGGTAGATGGAGAAAAGTGAAAGGTAAAATCTTATATTTTATTTAATATCTGCATAAATGCTTCTGGTAGATTGGTTGTTTAACTAAATCTATTTTTTTTTTCTAATTGTTATAGGTAGTATAGAGTGGGATGCAATTCATTTATACATTGCAAATAATATTCATTGGATGAAGAGATGGATAGAGTGATGTGAAGAAGTTTACAGTGCCTTATCATGGAATAGGGTGGCAGAGTTGATCATAAAATCTTATTTGCATCATGTAAAGATTTAACCCAATAGGAAAATTATATAGCATATGGTGCAAAAGATAGAAATGTAAGAAATATTTAACTTTAGATTTTATATTTCAAATCCCATAATTGTTTTTTACTCGCAAATTATGTTATACATAGACTTACCAAATCATGACATTCCATTTTTAACATGTTGAGAATGGAGGTGAAACATCATAAGGCTATGTGGTGCAATGGCAGAAAAAATCACATGAAAAAATTGGAGGACAGGAGGAAAACATGTGATAGTGGTATAACTTCAATTTTTTTGGTTACTAATATTTGCCATGGGGGTGATAGACATCCAATCACATAGGATTTGAGGTATTATGGATATTTGGAAGACATATTTGATCTAGACTTCAAATCCTTCAGAGTGGTTCTTTTTAAGGTGAGATGGTATAGATTGTTGTTGCAAGGTGATGAAAGGATAATTATTAATCATGAAAATGGATTTACCATGATAAATACTAACAAGTATGAGCCAAATACAGAGCCCTATGTACTTCCAAGTCAATGTGAGCATGTATTTTTTTTAGAGGTACTAGGTAGAGCAGGTTGGTATTTTATTGTTAGATTTGATCCAAGAGGACAGACCATAATATATACTTTTCCTAGAGTTTAATATGGTCACGATTAAGAAGAAGAAGAAGATCAATATGATTAGGATCAAGAAGAAGAAGATGTAAGGGGGAATCAGGTTGACCAGACAGTCATTGGCTCACATCTCGATGATGACTTAGCACTAGATGTTGTAGATGCTATTTTGGACAATCCTTACAATGATTCCAAAGGGTTAGATACAAATTCTGATCTTCATGAATCATATGTCGACTTGGATGAAGTTCAAGATCACTCTGATACGGAATTGTAAAATATCTTGTTCAATGGATCTCTCCTTAACAATTATGATTTTTTATGCATAATCATGCTTATGAATTTATGTGGGTTTGTTTTATTATTGTTTTACATGCAATGACGATTCAATTTCTTGTTTTGTACATCATATACTTGCTCCCTTCATTGCCTAAATATCCAAGTCATATTTGTATTGCGCATATTTATGTCTATTGGAATCATGCACTGTATCGTTTTGTGAAACATGCACATACAAGGCTTGCAATTGAGTTTAAACTATCAAAATTTAAATCAATATATGGTATCCAATCCTCATTTTAAATGTCAATTGGACTCCATCCATTAAGAGTAAGTTTGTGATTAGGTATGTAATATACAAGCATAAAATAATTAACATGCATTAATTCAAATTCAAATAAAATTGCGTTGATATTTAAGAGACGGTGGCATAAATATGTTGCTTCCTTATTAAGTCATTGGAGGATAAACTGGGAGACCATTCTACAAAATATATATGTCGATAAAAACACTATAACAACTAAATTTAAATAGAAAATGTGGTGTGACAAAAAAATAGAGAATTGGAGAAGTATAGTGCACTATAAACATATTTTTTCTTTTAAGCTTTCACTGTGTTTATGTTTATGTCAAATCCATAGTTTATGTTTTTCAAGGTTGACTTATATACCATGAACATTATAGAAAAAACTATCCACCTAAATTTGAAATCTTGTGACTATGTGATATAATTAAGGTCAACCCTCTCTAAGGTCAATCCTCTCTTCAACCCAATTTTCCTCATAAAATTTTTTAATTCCATTGTTGGAGAATTGTAGCTATAAATTTTGACTCTAAACTTTCAATGGTAAATGTGGTATACTAAAAATAAATTTCTCCAATCTACAAATTCAACAACTTTCAAATGGAAAACTTTTAATACTTACTAGAGATTTTGAAATGGAAAACATCCATAAAATCAATGAAAACATAAAATAATCCATGAGCTTTAAGACCCAATATATTCAAATCCTTTTGATGGTTTCAAAAAATATAAGACCATGCTAGTCGATTCCTTCATTATCTATAGATTAGTATATGTGACCATTGCTTATGTGTAGAATATTAACAAACTAACCCTATACCCTCTATCTAAAGGACTTCTAGAGATTAAGGAACCATTTTGGACTTGATCTAGAGGAGGTAAATACACTTTTTCAAATGGTTGTCTATCATGTTATTACAATTGATTTAGGACCTTATCCCTAAATTATTTGGATCAGGATATCATGATATCAAATTTTATGCAAAATATTTATTCCCCAAAAATTCAAATTAGGGATTGCACTAATGAATATGATGAGAATGAATCCACTAATGGATCCACAAACATGAATAACTTGGATCATATTGCATATATAAAAGATATTTTCAATGTTGAATCATGAAACCCCCAACGTTAATTGTGAGAGAATAAATTTTTTGATATTCTTCACGCATGTCATGATGAACCGAATGAGGATCATTTTGTTGAAAAATAACAACTCTAAAAGTTTTACACACTAGATAAAATTGGCTATAACTTTACCAATATTCTAGTGAATGTGTCAATAGGTGTCACAACTAATGAAATGCCTCATCACCCACAATTCTCCTTCGAACCATTAGAAAAATAGGGATTGGAATTTGTGGGACCAGTTGAAACTCCTTCCAATCAACATCATTATAGTTTGGGATATACATATTAACTTAACAATTGATTGAGTTCAAAATGATTAAAAATGAAAAAGAATACAATGTATTTGAGTTTTTATATGAAAACACCTTCACCAAATTTAGTGTTCCATGGGAGTTAGTGACAAATCATGATTCACAATTCACTTCAAAACTATTTAAAAGTTTGGCTTATTATCACAACATTCATCATAGGAATACTAAATCATACCATTCATAGGCTAATTGGAAAGTTGAGGCTATAACAAGGATATTGAGAACATTATTACCAAGCCATTTTAAACACAATTTTCCTACAACACAACTTGGAAAAAAATATAGCATTTAGATTGTATGAGATAATATAGGGAAAAATAATGTTGTGTCCCATATAATTGAAATCAAAACTCTATGGAAAACATTAAAGGTGACTTGAACCGTATATATCACATAGATATTGAGTCAACCAAACCAGTTACCAAGATGAGATATTCCCTACAATTTACAGTTTTACTTCCACGTGACGTTACTTAAGCGATGCTCTACTGACGAGAAGGCTCAGTTATTGATGTTAAATAAATGTCAATAGCATAACACAATCATCATTATGGCATTGCTTAAGTGATTCCATGCAAAAATAAAATAGGGAAATCAACCTAGTTAGGGGTGCAAGGGTCTAGACAATAAGAGTTAGGGGTGAAAGAGAAAAGGGGGGGTGTTAGGAGGTTGGTGTAGGGAGAGTGGGAGAGAGATAAAGAGAGTGGGGGATTTGGGGTAGGAGGAGTATGGGAGAGATAGTGAGATGGTGTATGGAAAAGGTAGAGAGAGGGGGGTATTAGAGGGTTATAGGTAGATATGGGTAGGGGTGTTAGGTGTTTTAAGTTGATTGGGGTTTTAAGTTGATGGTTTATTTAATTTCAGTATTTTTCCAGTTGACACAACTAGCATGATTCCAAGAGGATATTTGAACATCCAGATGGGGAAGGTAGGTCTCAAATTATGATGCCACTTATGTTCCCACAATATAATGGAGATCATTTTGTTTTGGATTTGAAACCAAAACAATACAGTCCAAGGACATTTAATCAAAATCGAAGAGGATATCTAGACACCTAGAGGAGCCAAGTGAGTTCCAAGTTACTACTCCATCCATTCCCATGCCACCTATTCCTAATTCTATGATAGTAATGCGGAATCATTTAGAGCTATTCCTTTCACACTATGGTTACATTCATGAAAAGGAATAAAAAGGTTAGCGGGGGCGTTAGCGGTAGAGAGAGAGGGGGGAATCTAATTAGGGGTGCTAGAGTTGTGTGTTGCTTTCCCAACAATTTTAGTAGGTGGAAAATCCACTAGTGGAAATTTTAGTAGGTGGAAAAAAGTGAAATTTCCTTGGAATCTCTACAAGTGTTATTTCATCACTCATTAATGGCCATATATGGAGGAAGCCCAAATATTGTTTGCATAATAGGAATCCCAACAACAACCATACATATTCACTAGCCATTTTCCTCCACAATGCAAGTAAATGCTTGTTGGTATTGTTGGTAGTGCTTTCTCACTCCAGCAGGGAAGAATGGAGGTTATACCGGCTTAAGGGAGCCAAGGTAGAGAGCGTGCAAGAGGAGTCCTCTCGCGGCTCTTTGTGTGAGAGATGTGAGGTAAAAATGAGTAAAAGATAGTACAACTAGGACTAAACTATTCAAATGAAAATGTAAACTAAGGTATAAGGCTCATGGGCCGTGAACATCTAAAAAACTTGAAATGTAAAAATATACTAGTGAATCTACGCAGTAACAGTAAACCCATAAATGCATATGGTAAAAATAAACATAGTGAATACTTGACACAACTTTACGCATGGTTCATGGAATGATGAATGAAATTTTATTTTATTTTTAGAAATAATATGATATTTAAACTAATTTCGGATTACCTTGATGGGAAAAGGGCCCGTGTGTCCGCTTGAAGTTGTTGCATATCTCTAGTTCTCCAAACAGTTCTCCTCCACCGAGCCACCACCGGGGATTAACAAGAAAGGTCTCAACTGAATGGGAGTGAAGGGAACTAAGAGGTGTTCAACCTTCACATAGGAGAATTTGCATAGGGGTAGCTTCGAAGGGATGGAGGTTTGCAAAAGAAATGGTTTGCATCTATCAAATTAGGGTGAAAAATGAAATATATATAAGTGTGTTTTAGGTTTTTTGAGGACCCTAAACCATGATGGTTTTTTCTTTCACCGCTGGTAAAATTTTAATAGGGACGGGAGTTTAGACTTTGTGTGGAAATCCTCCACTTTTGGGGGACTTCCCTATTTTTGGGGAAACCCCTATTTTGGTGGAGGTTTCCTATTTTTTAGGGAGCTTGTCCAAAGTGGGTTTTAGGACTTAGGATATCATGCATTTTGGTTTTTTAGCATTAATTTTCATGTTTTAGGGTCTTAAACATAGGAATAGGGTATGTATGATGCATGGTCATTTTTTTGGTGTTAACAGATTTCCCCCTAATGTGTGAGTTTAGGAGCTAATCGTATGATCGATAGACATCATATGACCTTCAGAATAATGGTGTGGTGGTGGTGACCTAGATCAGAGACTGCTTCAACGAAGAGCATATACTTCAGCGGAACGACACGGGCAATGCAGTGCAAATACAATACTCATAATGGATGAGGTACATATAATCTCAAATATACATGGAAGAGGTGGGAATCCCCATGCTCGTGTCAATGTCTCAATAAATAAAAATAGACAGGCCCATAGGGGGTCCTGAACAATACATGGATTACTGTGTACATCATAATGATCTAGAGGGGACACAATTCTGGGACATATTCATGGTCCAACCATGGCTGATATGAAGAGTTGGAAATGGAAGCAATGGCATCCATCCAAAATACGGTATCATAACAACTGATGCTCTGTTGGATCTGAAGGGGTCCAAAAACTAGATGGACTCAACAACTAAGGGTCAGAACATCAAATGTACCATGGACTACATTTGAAATGGATAATATAGGAAGAATATAGCTGAAGGGATTCCGAACGATGTTGCCAACGCATACCAGATATCCGCGAGAACATATGACTGGGCGGTTCCGAATAGACTCACCAATGTTATAGATTCAGGGGACATCCGGGGTCTTCGACCAATAAATGAAGGGACCAATACCTTGTATGAATATCAACAGTGCGATGATGGAGTTGGAGTCAAGAACATGAGAAACAACCAACTGAAGAGGGACTAATGACTCCTCTCGGATGATCCGTAGGAACTCACCACTAATGGGGGTGAGGCCAAGATATAGGGACCTCTGGGTTTATCCTCTGGAATAGATGTGCTAGCGTCGACAGAGGAAGACCTGCAACTACCAAGGAAATGAGGTTTACTTGATAGGAGCGTGAGGTGTACGACCAAGATGTGATAGTACTGGGCCTGAGACTGAGACACCGTGGAGGGATATGAGGGTCGTGGAGTGATGGGACTCAAACTTCCTTTGTTAAGAGTATGATGACAAGGATGAACTGGAAGCATATGAAACTGATCTCGGCGGGACGGACCATAGCTTAGGGGATCCTGAGCTATGACCTCAATGGGGGGGACTCAGGTGGGGGGGAAGGGGAAACTTATTAGTGACATTAGGAGACTCCAAGGATGACCCATCGTAGAATAATATGAACAAAGGTGACCATACTTAGAAATGCTTCCATAACATGGGGTTGTGCGTGATATGTAGGGGTGCTGAAAGGCACCATTTGGGCCTTCTTCATGGTTTTAAGGAGCTCAAAGAAGGGATAGAAGTGTGCTCGATATGGTATTGTCGTGTGGATTTGTAAGAGCCTAGGATGGTAAGTGCTCATGGCCGCTTTAAATTTTAGAGTCTGAAAGAAATAAGAAGACTTCAGTGGGTTCTTTTTTTGTAAATTAGTCTGTTTACGGACAATCTGTAAGAGAGGACTCCAATGAATCTCCCTAGTCTGAATGGTTCAGATCTTGAACAAAACAAGTACATAATACAAACAAATTTCCTAGATTGATTGAAATACAAGATATTGAAAGAGGTGGCTTACCTTATAAATTCAGATCTTTTCTCCTTGTTGATCCAAGTCCCGATCTTCAGATCTCGAGCTACAAAACCAGTCAACAACATGTGGAACCAGACAAGCAATAAAAGCACATGATTGTGAATCAATCTAGATAAATAGTCAAAGAGGTTAATGCTAAACATTATTAACACAACAAGTTTATGGAAATAATTTGCATTAGATGTAATAATAAGAAGTACAAAGAGAGAGGTGTTACAACCGATGCTTTGACGTCATAACCTCCTTCCAACAATCCTAGCCTCAAGATCAAATGCTCATCCTTTAATGGATGAAGAGGACATCCTAGCAAAATTCCACCAGCATATAGGTACTCTATCCTTGCTCCCTTAATAATGGAGAGAGGTTTAATATATATAGGGATAAATGGATAGGATAGGTTGAGTATTTAGGGGAGAGGCTTAAGGAATCATCCCACTAGGTAAGGGGATCGAATTTCAGCTTCCCAGATATGTAGGGATAAGTCTCCACGCCATCCAAGCTTCGAGAAGTCGCTCGAAGCTTCTCTTTATAGCCAACAATGACACACTTTGCACAAGGAAAAATAGGGCCAACGTGAGAGAGATGCACCTTGTGTAAGGGAATCAAGAATTACCGATGCACTCTGTTAAGGTGCAGAGCGCGTCACCTTAAGTATGGCGCACCTTTGCATATATAAGGGAATGTTGGGGTGACAACACAAAGTTAAAGGGATGAACACCAACTTCTCTTTTGGTGTTTTAGCCCAGGTACTTTAGGAATTAGGGCATATAGAGGACACATGAATCATGCTAACGATATTTTGGTGTAACAGAATGCCCCCCAAAGCATGAAGCTTGAAAAATAGGGTAGGTGAAATGGTTTGTAATAGGAAAAAACTGAGGCAACGATTTTCGGTTGGAGTGATGAACAAATACCTCTTGCAGTACAACTGACTCTGAGATATATGTCTCAACTGAATCACAACATGGTTTCTGACCAATAAATTGCATATCCATGATAGTAAAGAATAACTAAAAATAATCATGGCTACTAGACACAATCTTAGATCCCTGATGAGATGATAACACAGCCACGACCAATAGATGAGTTAACCCAGGGTCTTCAATCCGAACTTGCAATGATACAAATATAACCATGTGATTACAATGTCTTAAATTCGAACATGTTAGAAACCACTTGATTACCGGTCATTGATGTATACTGTTCACAAGTGCGAGGGAAATCACCATTGATTCCAATGATCCCCAAGGTATCATAGTACATACCACTAAATGTGAATGAATGATTTGAGGTCAAACATTCAGTGGAATATTTCAATCAGAAATCAATGATGTGAACTTATTGTATAAAGTGAGGTAACCTACCATTGAGGCATGCAGGACCAATAAACTTGATTGGTTTCTAGGTTTAATCCTTGGATGATGTGTTGAAGTTGAAAAGGATAAACCGATTGAAGGAGGGCCATGATGTTTCCCTCACCATCGAAACAAAACAAGGTAAAATATTTTTGGAGTAGATCATACTATAGAGTGACACTCGAGACTGACTCAGGAATGACCAATATGATAGAAGGTGGAACGACTGCAGAGATTAACTCTATGAATAGACCTCTCTTGAACATGGGAATGGCATGACTTAGCAGCATTGACATGATGAGAATGACAACAACCCCTAATGCAACTGATGATGGAAGCATTATTTGAATGACTCAAGGGAGTAAAACAAATCATGGAATGGGTGAGACTCGAAGACAAGCATATTATCCAAGTGTTTGAATGCATATGCAAATGAGTGCTATGTTCAAGAGTGACTAAGTACTACCATAATTACAATGAAATGCAAACTCTTTCCTTATCCCCATCATGATTGATGAGTACCTCTTTTGTATTTTAATGAGCTTGAGCAGGGTAAAAGATGCTCGGTATAGCTCATGCTTTAGACGAGTCTGATCTAGTATGTTTTACGAACCTAAGATAGGAGGGGTTCGTCCCAAAAAGGGCCCTTTAATGTCAGATTTTAATGAGTCCAAAGAAGGAATACTTGGTGTCATTTCATATTTAGAGAGTCTAAAAAGAACTAAAGAAGACTCCAAATGGTTCTTTTTCATAAAATTTAGTCTCCTCATCTGAAAAAGGGTAAAGAAACACAAGAGAGAACTCTTCCAGTCATGATTAATTAGAGTGGGCTCAAGTGAAGATGACATCAACTTGACCACTTCAACTCCACTCTTTGAAGAAAGAGTGACATAGATCAAGGATGGATCTAGATCAACTGCTTCATCAACTAATGGGGGTTAAAGGGACAACTTACGATATCAAGTTGGAAGGTGTTTATGAGATACAGTAATGTCTTCCAACAACTGCGAAGCTTCATCCATGTGTGGAAAAAGGTAAGTAAGGTTCATGCCCTTACATAACAAACAAGGATTCTTGACTTTACCTTTCTGAACCTTAACCATGGAGTCACTAGTTGATGGGGTATCATCAGTACAATGTCCATAGGATGATGATATAGGTGGTTTGGAGTCTTTATAACACTCTTCTAATACTTTGGAAAGATCGGGACAATCCTTGAGAAGGTTATCATCAGAGATTGGATACCTGTGTATAGTTTAAGTTCTCAAACTATACACAGGTATCCAATCTCCCTTGATAACTGCAACCTGTGAAAGCCTTAATGAAACCAAGGTTATCATCCTTGCAAAGATTTCAAGGGAACTTGGGTCTATGAGGTGTTCGAATAGAATGAGTGCCATCGGAGATAGATGGTTGATGGTTGGTCCCAAACTGATCCTTCCCCTTCTTTGTTGGATGTATCTTATTCTATTTCTCCTTCCTCGAATGATAAAAGAAGTAGTGCTCTTAATCAGGAGGATAAGAATAAGAAGAAAAGGAAGACCAAGAAGAATAATGATAAGAAGAAGGAATACTTTTGTTACACCAAATCATCGCATGACTTCCAGTCATCAAAATTCCCTAAATGTTCCACATTTTTTAGTGGTTTCTACCCCTTAGGGATGGGGGGCATGTATCCAACCTCTAGACAGCATGCCGGAGTTATCCCCCTAGCTTCTTATGTTGGGGGGAACACTACCAACCTCTAGACATCATGTTGGATAGGACAAAGTTCCCAATCATAGTTTACTTTTGGTTTCAAGCTTCTGTAAAAATGAAACCAGTCCCAAGCATAGTTTACTTTTGGTTTCAAGCTTGTATAAAAATGAAACCATTCCCAAGCATAGTTTACCTTCGGTTTCAATCTTGTGCAAAAATGAAACCATCTCCATGAGCAGAGTTCCCTTCCTGTGTCAAGCTCGTTAAAAAATGAAACAGATGATCACGAGCATATTTCCCATTATATGTCAAGCTCGTTAAAAAATGAAACAGGTCCCCATGAGCATAGTTTCGTTATGTTTCAAGCTCATTAAAAAATAAAATGGGTCCCTTCAAGCATAGTTATTTTCTATTTCAAGCTTGTGTAAAAATGAAATAGATCCTCCTCCCATTGAGTCGAGTCTTCCACTAGACTTACTACCTGAACCTTCTTTTCATCCACCTATACCATTTGATCATTTTTCCTCTTCCTTATCTAGTGAACATATTCCTATTAGTATCCAGGAATTAAATCGAGTGAAGAGCTATTTTAGGAGAATGATATGAAGCTTGGGGGGCATGTCTTCAACCTATGAATATCATGTTGAAGTGGATTCGATGGCCTCTCCATGCAATATTGGATTTAAGTTGCTTACTTCTATCAATCATACTAGGGGCATGTACCAATCTATGGATATCATGTTGGGAAAACATCCTCCAATGGGATTTTTTTTTCAAAAATGCAATCCATTTCACTTAAAAATGCAAGCAAAACACTAGCTTTGACTCAAAGGGCCAAACATGGATCTAAATATCAAGAATATCCAAGAAAGGAGGGAAAACAAATATGGAGGACTTAGAAGTCAGAGTGAACAAATCAGATAAATTGAGAGGGAGTCACAAGACTGAACGTACTTGTGAGGGATTGAAATTGCCCATGAACGGAGAAAAATTCGCTTGACTAGCTAGGACTCAAATCAAACTAAAAATTCAAAAACAAGCCAAGGACAAAGAATGTTGTGTCTAGGAGGTTCTATAACTATCAAAGGAAATGCATAGAACTCAAGAAATCAAACCAAAAATCAATTTGGGAGTTTTTCCAACTTATGCACCAAGTGGTGAAGGGCGACGCACCCTACAAGGATAAACCAGATTGTTGGGAACCCCAATGATGCACTCTTCTCACTCAGGAAGTGATTCAGGGACATAGGATGCAAATTGTCAGAAAGTGTCAGCGACTGAGGCTGCTAAAGGATGAATCATGTCAGAATTATTGTGACGTGGGAAATGAACTGCCCAGGTGCGTCAGGCGGGATCCAATAAATAATAATAAAAATCTCTCAAATAATAAAAGGTAAATGGATCAATAAGGATCCCATACAGAGACTCTATGGCCTAGAAACTCTCTAATGGTCAGATCCAAGAAGAAGAGGAAACTTAGAGGCTAGAGGCTAATTTGGAAAGAAATAAAAGAAACCAAGAAATGCAACTAAATAAAAACTATGGATTACTCTCCCCAGTATGGTCTCCAATTTTTTTTATGTACTGTTAACACCCAAAAAATGCTCACTATCTCATCCCCCTAGTCACATGACTATGTTGACCATTCTTCCTACCATTCTAGCCTCCAAAACCTTCAAAAATCCCCAAATAATTACCCAAAAGGAAAAAGTCAATGATATCCTCCTCAAATTAATCTAAAACCCTCAAAACATACCAAAAACCCTCAAAATGGGTCAAATATTCCCAAAACATAAATAAAAGGGAATAAAATTGGAAATAAATTCAAAAAAGGAAAAAATGAGGGAAAATGAAGGGGAAAACCCCAAACCATTGACCTAAAACCACTATTTGCCTAAAACGATGGGTTAGCACTCCACCACCCAAAATATCTTTAAATAGGTGATGGAGGCCCCCCATTTCTCATCCACTATTCATCCTATCCTTATGCTACCAAAATCACTCCAGAACCCTAGCCCAACCATTTGAGCTTGAGTTCCCCATTTCGAGTGAACCTTTGGTCCAACCATTATAGCATTTGGAGAAGAGGAGACTTTGGAGCATTGGAGCATACTCCCTCATATGGCTGCAAACTCTCCACCAACCTCACCTTTTAGGTAACAAATCCATGTAAACTCCTATTTACGGTTATAAAAAAGAGTGAAAACCATTTTTTACTATGTTCTTATATGGATATTTCTCATTTATTTGCTTTCATGTTAGATTTAGTTTTTATATGTACCATGCAAATGCTTAGTTTTTAGGTTGTTTAGTTTTACTATTTGTTTTCATTTGCATTAGGTTTTTACTGTTCTTTCGTAATTATGCTAAGGATTCCATTATCCTTAGCAGGTGCTCATTTGCACAAGCTAGGGTGAAAACCATAGCTACACGTATAATCTGTAAGAGCGGACTCAAACGGATATCCCTAGTCTAAATGGTTCAGATCTAGAACAAAACAAGTAAATAATACAAACAACTTTCCTACATTGATTGAAATGCAAGATAGTGAAAGAGATGGCTTACCTTATAAATGCAGATATTTTCTCCTTGTTGATCCAAGTCCTGATCTTTAGATATAAAGCTACAAAACCAGTAAATAACATTTGGAAACAGACAAGTGATAAAAGCACATGATTGTGAATCAATCTAGATCAACAGTCAAAGAGGTTAATCCTAAACATTATTAACACAACACGTTTATGGAAAGAATTTGCATTAGATGTAATAATAAGAAGTACAAAGAGAGAGGTGTTACAACCGATGCTTTGACGTCATAACCTCCTTCCAACAATCCTAGCCTCAAGATAAAATTCTTAGCCTCTAATGGATGAAGAGGATCTCTTGGGAAAATTCCACCAACATATAGGTACTCTATCCTTCCTCCCATAATAATGGAGATAGGGTTCATATATATAGGGATAAAGGGATAGGAGAGGTTGAGGATTTATGGGAGAGGCTTAAGGGATCATCCCACTAGGTAAGGGGATCAAATTCCACCTTCCCAGATATGTAGGGATAAGTCTCCACGTCATCCAAGCTTCAATAAGTTGCTCGAAGCTTCTCTTTATCCATGTTAAACAACAATGATGCACGTTTCACAAGTACAACTTGTGCCAATGGGAGAGAGATGCACCTTGTGTAAGGTAATCAAGCATCACCGATGCACTCTGCTAAGGTGCAGAGCGCGTCACCTTAAGTCTGACGCACCTTGCCAGAGATCAGGGCATGTTGGGGTGACAACACAAAGTTAAAGGGATGAACATCAACTTTTCTTTTGGTGTTTTAGCCCATTTACTTTAAAAATCAGGGCATATAGAGGACACATGACTCATGATGATGAGATTTGGGTGTAACATAGTCCCCGTAGCCCAAAAAAGTTTAAAAGTATGCAATGGAAAACTCTTCTAGCTAAAGAGACTAGAGTATTCCTTTTTTGTAATTAGTCCATCTGGTCCGAAAAAGGGGTAAAATCATACCGAATAGATGCCCTTTCAAATACTTTAATGAGCATGAAAGGATGCAAGATTGCTCAACGATATTTTCACTCTTTAACGAGTCAGAAAAGGGATTAATAGAAACTCCATGATGGGAGCCCGGGGAATGGCCAATGAGTGATGATATGAAGAACTGCATGTAGCTTCAACTCAATATGTCAAACTGCAGGGGCTCCCAATCCTAAGAGGGGTTTGAACGACATGGCTTCCAAATGCAATGGGTTATAAGAACAATCACCCATGTGGAGGGAGGATCTACTATCGAGCAGGTGAAAATGCAAGGGTGGTTGGGTGCGGCCACCTCCTCAGGAAGGGAGGAGGGTCCTACAGGAACAAGGGAGAATATTGAGGCAATGCATCAAATTTTCAAGGGGAAAGGATGTCTTGTATGCTAGACAAGGGGTCATACCTGTGGAAGAGGTCATTACCATAAGGGGAACGCAACCGTATCCTGCATCTGTACACAAAACAAGGATACCCGAGAATAAATGTGTGTCTCGAATATAAAAATTGTATACAAATAAAAACATGACTTGTGTGATGGCACACAAATCGAGGTGGACCTAAAAAAATGGCTCAAAGGTGACTTCCTGGGAAAAAAAAACAGATGCCATACTTGGGAAGTGTGTGGAATGTTGATTCTATTGGTGAAAACAACACATCAAACGAACGTTGTATGACTTAGGGACACGTGGAAGAATATTGGCGCATGGGCCTATAAAAGGGGGAGGGGACCACTTGAAACATGCCATTTTCACTTCTTGAGTTGTGGAGAGTGTGTGGAGGGCCTTGGAGAGATTCATCGACATCTTTCAATTGGAGAGACCATTTGCGATTCCGTGACTTGCAGGTAAAAGATGGTCAAATTTATCATTTATTGATGGTCACTTTTATGAGATTTGGCCTCCTAATGGCCTAGATTGAGCTATTGAGGGTTTGAGTAGGGTAGGGCGCACCTTTCAAGGGAAAAGGAGCGCCCCAGGGAACCCTTAATTGGATCACAGGAGTGTCCTAGGGAGCTCTAAACTGCCTCCCAGGAGCACCCTAGGGAACTCTTATGTGCCTCCTAGGAGTGCTCCAAGGCGCCCTCTTTCCTAAAATAGGAGTGCTCTAGGCCTAGAAGGAGGGTTGCATGATAGAAACAGATGGATTCCTGCTTTTTTCCTTATAGGATGCCTCGGGTGGAGTGGTGGGTAAGGGACATTAGAGACCTTCATTGCGAAGTGGAGGAGGATCCACCGATGAAGAGTACTTTGGCACGATATGGTCTATTGAATTCCTTTCAGAACTCATTGATGAGGAGTGCCAATTTCCTATTGAAAAAACTAATGGAGTTTTGGGATCATGACTCAAAGGCTTTCATCATCCAAGGGGGAGTATAGAGATCACGATGCAGGATGTATATCTCATGACAAGGTTACCAATGTATGGTGTGATAGGTGACACTTAGCTGAAAATCCAAAAAAACATTTTGATGGAGGATCTAGTGGAGCGCCACTGTGACGACATAAAAGACCTACATATTGGTCTGTGATATTGATATTTTGGATACTCGTTCCATAGCAGCTGCAATGGTGAGGGTACTGGGTGCTCACGAACCTCATAAGGTCTTAGGAGGGAAGATGCTGATAGTGGAGCAGGTGCTGAGGGGTACCTACTTTGGGTGGGATAAGATGTACATGTCGGTCATTCAACATTCACTGAATGAGGTTAGTCAGAGGGGTGGGTATTTATGCTTCCCATCATTCTTATGTGAGTTCTTTTTCAAGTGTGTGCTGACGTTGAGACCACATCATCGAGTGGATGACAATGGGCCGAGGGATCCCAGTATGAGGAGATAGTGCAAGCTAATGATTCGCGAGGGAAGAGGTATGGTGGGTCGCTTATTTACATGAGAGCTCTTTGCGTAGTGGTGCCAACTATCAATACTAATCGAGGAATTCCCTTATGCATACATGGAATACATAGGAGATCCCCAGCTTCTTTGACCACCCAGCCATGTCTGGGGTCCAAATGGTATGTGCATACTTAATCCTTACTCTAATGTCATATTTATGTCAATAGATTAGATGGTAGCCAGTTTTTATATGGTGGATGTTGATGCACTCTTTTGTAGTGTGTGTGCAGATGTGGGGCCGAGACCACCAGTGGGTTACCGTCAGCGTCGAGGGAGATTTGCTGGGGTTAACCCACTAGTGGAGCAACGACGACAATGCATAGAAACCAATGATGCAATGGACTATATAAGGACTGGGATCAACCGTCTCTTAGAGGGAATAGCCAATGAGGGTTGGTAGGATCTACTTGATAATATTATTTCCATTTTCTACCAGGATCTGACCAAGTGGTGATCTACTATGCGATGCATAGCCGTAGCAGCTAAGTATGTATGGGATGCAGCCCAAGGAGATGTGCCGATGGATGAGGAGAGCTATGATGAGGATATAGATGACGAGGACTGTTACTAGTATCCTAGCAGCTGATGGAGCTTCCCCCTAGTGTGATGAGCATAGGGATTTTGTATCGGCCTACTTTACATGATACTTTATGAGGAAGCTGTTGGGGATCCTCTTGTATGTACATGCCTATATGATGATGCAAACATTATGACTTTTTGATATGTATATGCACATGGATGCAGTTTTTATGTATTTGTTTATGTTTAATGAGCCTCTTATGTGATGCTGGTGCCTATATGATGTGTATGTGAACGAAAAAAATGATACGATGATGCATGTTTATGATTTACTTCCTATATAAAGTGATTGATGTGCCATTATAGGATTTCATTAGCCATTTGTTATACGACACTATTATGATCTCGTGGAACATGTGTGAATGTGATGATTCAAAATGCCTAGCTAGTTGTTTAGTGCGTAGGAACTTTCTAAAAAGGAAAGGGTCACGTACCTGGTACCAGTTGTTTAGCTGGGCGATGCGGAGTTGCGAGTCTAGAAACACACAAAGGTGACTAACAATCGACTGCAGGGTGGCAGTTAAGAGATCGTTCACAACATCATAGTCAACTTGATTATTGGTGGCAGTGCTGATACACATGCCATAGAGGAGGAATAACTCAAATGAGGGGGAATATAAAACCCAAGCTGCAGAGGCGAGGTTAGGAGACCACCTGCTTGCACCGTCAACAAAACCAACATAGATCAAGGGGGGAGGATCCAATTGGTATTAGTCAAGGAATAAAACCATGAGGCTTAGAAGGAAAAAGTAAAAACAAAAAGAAAGAAAATTGTACAACTCGAATTGATGAGTTTGGTGGGGTTAAGGGTAGAATCGTTTGAGGTACAACCCATTGCGAGGGTTGGTCAAGAGGCGTCCTTCGGAGTCAGTGAGGAGGTATTCCCCCTTGCCGAGGAAATTTTCGATGACGTATGGACCTCGCCACATAAACTTGAACTTCCCTTTTTCGTGTGGATCATGATATTGGTCATAAAAAAGCACAAGGTCGCCTTCTTTGAAGGTGCGGGGTTGGACACATGTATCATAATGGATTTTGGATCTATCTTTGGCAGCTTCAATCATATGTAAGTCTGCCCGATGATCTTCATCTTCCTATGCAAAAAAGAGTAAGCATTGCTTGAGTGGTGAAGTATCTGGGAGGATTTCAATGACAATGCGCAATTTTTGGATCTGACATTCGATGGGAAGAAAGGACTCCACACCGTGGACCAGGTGGAATGGGATAAAACCTGTCGCAGTCTTGGCGGAGGTGCAGTAGGCCCAAAGTGCTGGAAAGAGCATGTGGTTCTAGTTGGAATTGTGTTTATCCATTGTATGTTGAAGCATGGTATTCAGGATCTTATTGATAGCCTCAACTTGTCCATTACCTTGGGGGTAGTAGGAGGAGGCGTACTAGTGTTCAAATTTTAAAATGGTGGAAAACTCTCTCCAGATGGAATATTCGAAATGTATTCCATGGTCTGACAAGAGTTGCTTGGGGACCCCAAAACAAGTAATGACATGATTAAAGAAGAAACCTACCACAGTCTCAGCTTTGTAGTTAAACGTAGGCATGGCCTTAGACCATTTGGTAAAATAGTCGATGGCCATGGCCTTAGCCCATTTACTTGTGACCATTGGTCGAGGTTGGATTACACTCCATAAAATCAATGGCCCATTTGCAGAAAGAACCGACGGTGACAACGGGATGGAGTGGTTTGAGAGGTATCCTTTCTTTGGGGGCAAAGAGTTGGCAGTTGTGACAATGTTTGACTACCGTGATGCAATCGATAAAAAGGGTTGGCTAGAAATAGCCAGCGCGGATGACCTTCTGAGCAGTGGCTATTCGCAAAAAATGTTCGCTACATGCTCCACTATGACAGTCGTTTAACACCTACTTGTTAGGATATTCCTATACTCCATCCTAGTCCCACCAGTATTTTGATCATTTACATTTTTAATCATGCATAAACCTTTAGGGTTTGCATGCATCCCGGTCATCAGTCCAACACCTAGCCCTCAGTTAGCCAGCCCCCAGGAGCTTCTCACTATTCAGTTTTAGCCCTCCAATTGCTTAATGCGCCCTTCTTCCTTGATTTTAGGGAGCAACTCGCCCTTCTTCACCTACTAGTCCAGTTGTCACTCAGTTACACTCAATTACACTCAGTTACACTTAGTTATAGTCAGTTACAGTCAGTTCATTCAGTTACACTTAGTTACACTCAGTTACACTCAGTTACACCTACCAGACTCAGTTTGACTGATGGTTGACAGTTACTTGAGCATTGATGACTCCATTGATGATGATGAATACTTCCATTTGTGCTCCGATGAACATGAGGACACCTAGTTGTGCTCCAATGACACTCCATTGATCTTATGATCACTTTGAGAGGCTAATTAGAATTTCCACCTTGGGCATTCGAATCCTCTCTACCATTGTACTATTTATTTGTCCATATTGTGATTAATTAACTAGTGTGTGTGAAGTATTATTGCTTCTATCCGAGTTCTACTGTACCATATTATTCTGTTGTTCATTATACTGTATTGATCACTCTTCTTCTATTTTCCTGCTTAATCATAATTACTCTTGTGAGGTATACATCATCTCTTAGATCTGCTGTGAGGATTTTCACATGGTATCAGAGCATGTTGAGAGTATTGTTTATCTCCATTCTTGAGAGTTTTTTGCAGGTTATTATCCAGATTTCGAGTGCAGCAGTTGCAGTAGTTTCTGCATTTTTGCAGTAGTAGCAGTTGCAGTTATTCTATATTTTTTTTGCAAGTCTTCTACAGCTTCAATGTATTCATATTTAGAAGGAATCCCTCTTCTTTCTCCATTCAACTATGATGAATGGAAACCAAAAATGATAGCATATTTGAAGAGACATGATCTCTTTGATTGTTATTTTGAAAGAGAGTTCGAATCCTCTGAAGAGAATATTGATTGGTTGAATGAAGGTGACATGGCCCTTGGAAGAATGATGTCTGCTTTGCTTGAATACATGTTATACCAAATCATTTATGATGTTGAAACTCCAAAAGAGCTATGGGCCCATTTGGATGAAAGATTCGGAAAACAAAATGAAGGATTTGGTCCAAACCCCTTCAAAAGCAAGCAAAGTGATGCATTCGCTCATCTTCATGGTCTCTCAGATCATGAACCAGTATCATCTCATATTGAAGTTGTTGACAAAGAACTTGCAGATTCTCCACTCATGCTCAAACTTTCTTCTCTTTCTGTGCCAACTCACACTCTAGATATTGCAGAAGGTCCTAAATCCTCTCTTGCACCAGAGTCTGTTGGTTTGCATCATGATCACATGATTATTTCGGAGGTCAAAACAGCTATTGAAGGTAATGCGTTCACTCCTCTCCAGCTATCTCCTCTTTTATACTACTATATGATCATAATTCCATGCTTTCAGAAGTTCATTGAAGAATATGGCCATTGCCATTCGCTTGGGATAATTTCTCATGTATCTACTTGTTTTGATCTCACCTCTCATGGTTCAAAGGAGATCTCAAGAAACCATGATTCAAGTCTTGTATCTAATTTGGGTTCTAAGCAATTACTGCTTGGGAAAATTTCTCATGCATATGATAGTTTTGGTCTCACCCCTGCTGGTTCAAAGGAGATCTCAAGAAACTGTCTTTTAAGTCTTAAATCTGATTTTGATTTCAAGCAAACATGTAATAGTTATTTTTGGCATAATCTCACCCATGGTGGTTCAAAGGAGAAGACAAAAGACTATATACACTTTCACAGATTTGATCCTACCTCAGCTGATTCGAATCACAGGTTCAAGGATCATTCTCATACTGTTGGATTTGTTCTCATCACATTCGATCTGAAGAGCAAGTACAAGCACATGCTTTTTGAGCATGATCCACTTCTTCCCAAGAAGAAGATACCTCGAGACATATGACCAAGCATCACACCTGCTTGAGTTTGGAGCATTTATTTTTGTGTATGCCTTACAGTCTGTTTTTGAGGAGGGGGTTATGTTTCCCATGAAATTTTCCCACTTCCTTGGTTTATTGACTGTTATTATTCATTGTATTGGGTGACCTTTGGTCTTAGTTACCAGGGCCCAGGATGGATTAAGGGGGGGTGTTAGGATATTCCTATACTCCATCCTAGTCCCACCAGTAATTTGATCATTTACATTTTCAGTCATGCATCCACCTTTAGGGTTTGCATGCATTCTAGGGTTTGCATGCATCCCAGTCATCAGTCCAACACCTAGCCCTCCAGTTGCTTAATGCACCCTTCTTCCTTGATTTTAGGGAGAAACTCGCCCTTCTTCACCTACTAGTCCAGTTGTCACTCAATTACACTTAGTTACAGTCAGTTACAGTCAGTTACACTTAGTTACAGTCAGTTACACTCAGTTACACTCAGTTACACTCAATTACACCTACCAGACTCAATTTGACTGATGGTTGACAGTTACTTGAGCATTGATGACTCCATTGATGATGATGAAGACTTCCAATTGTGCTCTGATGATCATGAGGACACCTAGTTGTGCTCCGATGACATTCCATTGATCTTATGATCACTCTGAGAGGCTAATTCGAATTGCCACCTTGGGCACTTGAATTCTCTCTACCATTGTACTATTTATTTGTCCATATTGTGATTAATTAACTAGTTTGTGTGAAGTATTATTGCTTCTATCCGAGTTCTACTGTACCATATTATTCTGTTGCTCATTATACTGTATTGATCACTCTTCTTCTATTTTCCTGCTTAATCATAATTACTCTTGTGAGGTATACATCATCTCTTAGATCTGTTGTGAGGATTTTCACACTACTCATGTGTAAGACATCGACATAAAATGGTTTCGACACCTCGTCGATAAGGAGGTATTGTGAAGCTTGATGAAGGATGCAACATCGATCAACGCGACTAAGTTTCGATTGAAACTTTTGCGTTCGTAGGTACATGAGAATGTCTCTGTCCCACGGGTCATCTGATGAAATAGTGAACAAGTGTTCGTGTGGAAAGTTGATCGCAATCGGGGGTGATGCCGATAGGGAGGGTAGGTTGGTCATGAGTGTTTCCAAGGAGAGGGCCTTGGTACTCTTTGGTGTGACGAATTTGAGATCATACTCTTGAAGGATTACGATCCATTTGGCCACTTGGCCTTGAATGAGGTGGTGACTAAAGAGGTAGACCATAGGGTTGGAATATTGCATTATCGTGGTCCTGTTCATAAGGATGTAATGGCATAATGTTTGAACCGAGAAGATGACAGCGAGGGCCATTTTCTCCTTGTGAGGGTAGCGCAATGGTGGGCCGGACAATTTCTGACTTATGTAGTATATAACGTGTTCTTGACGACCACTATATTCCTGAACTAAGAATCCCAAAATGGCGTGCTCCGATGCCGAGATATAGAGTGTAAAATACTTCAAGAAATATGGAGGTGAGATCAAGGGAGCGAAAGTCAGAGCTTGTTTTAATGCATCAAAAGCAGCGTGTTCCTAATCGTCCCAAAAAAAGGGACATTTGACTAAAGTAATCGCAAGAAACCATGAAATTTTGTAGCGTAGTCTGGGATGAATTGCCGGAGAAAATTATCCTTGCCTTGGAGGATTTGAAATTGGCATATGGTGCGAGGGGATGGAAGGTAAAGAATGGCTTGTACCTTCAATGGATCAACATGATCCCTTTATGGGAAATAATGAATCCCAATAATCAACCGATCGGAATGAAAAATATGCACTCAAGACGGTTCAAGCGGATATTGTATTTGTGACATCATAGGAAGACTTGCCGTAGGTCTTCCAAGTTGTATGAACATTTATTGGATCTAGCAGTGAGATATTCCAAATAGACAAGGATAATATGTGCCAAGTCATGAAAGCAAAAGGTCATGGCCCGCTGGAAGGTGGATCCTGCATTTTTTAGACCGAAGGGCATGACTGAAGGGCATGACGCGATAAGCAAAGGTACCCCTTGGTGTGGGGAATGATGTCTTGTATTGGTCCTCCTTGCGGATCTGAATATGGTTATAACCATAGAAACCATCCATAAAGGATATGACCACATGGCCTGCACATGCATCGATGAGCTAATCAATGAAGGGGGTAGGGAAGTTATCTTTGGGACATGCTAGATTCAAGTCTCAAAAATCAGTGCAGACGTGAATGGTACCTTGTTTTTTATTGACCAACATGGGATTGGAAACCCATGTGGTATAAGAAATGGGGTAAATAAAACCAACTTGGCGCAACTTTTTGATTTTGTCCTTTACTACTAGAATTTTGGATGGATGTATTGGCCGTTGATTCTGGCGGACAAGTGTAATGTCGGGCCAAGTGTCAATGTGGTTCTCAATGATAGTGGATTCAAGGCCTTACATCTCTATATGCGACCAAGCAAATATGACGAAGAACTCTTGAAAGAGTTTCTTGTAGGTGTTGAATTCGTCGAGGGTACAAGATAATCCTAAGGTGATATTCTCAACCACACCGGGTTTAACAGATATATCGAATTGTACGATAGGTGAGATATTGGCCATGTTACCTTCTTCAAAGGCATCCGGAGCAGGGATGGGGTTTTTAAACCAATCCACATTGTTGTGAATAAAATCTTTCGTTTCAACTGCAAATTGGTCAACCGAAACTGTGGTAGGATCCTCAGGAATGAAGTAGGATCGATGATGCATGTCATCCCATGGGAAGTCTAGTTCAATTAGTGCCTTGAGAATTTATTCATCATTTGAGAAGCACCGAGTTGAGAGGTCGGAGGGTTCACTAGTTGACACCATGTAAATGTTTTTTATCTCTACCTATGAGGATTTTGGGGGATGGATCTCCTCAATAACAATGATCGACAACTCTAAGGATGTTTTCTACAACTCATGGAGCACCAACCTACACTCTAGTAAGTCGAGGCAAGGATGGGAATAGTGGAAATAGATGCCACAAATTACGTAGGATTTATTGGTGCGTAGATATTTGTTACGTTCCTATGGGGGGGTTGGCATTTGAACAACTGGAATTATCTCATTATCATCCAATGAATCCATATGGGTGCGAATTTCGGGCAAGTGCAGACAATTATAGGTAGCGTGACCCAAGGTATCACACAAAGCACATTTCATAGGTGCGCGTGCTTGAGGAGGGGGGTTCACGGATTTGTTCATAGTTGTCGCGGTGTCGATTTTCATGGATTTTCCCCCCAACTCTTTCAAAAGACTGGGGAGCGGGGTTGTGAGAAGTGGTTTCCGAAACACTAGGGGGTGGTTTGAATGTGTTGATTGGTTGAACCAGTTGAAGAATGACTTGGGGGGTTGGTGCTAGATTAGGTGTAGGTAGGTACCAGACAGGGAGTCCTAGTGTCAATCCCGTAAGGTATAGCGTTTCCATGATCGAAATTCTTATGACTCCTGATGGGGGAAATAATAAATGGATTGTGTGGATTGGCGTGGCTCCCATGTGACTAGGTACTGATGGCAGTTGAGGTTGAGGTGGCTATTGGGGTTGTGGAAGAGGTACCGGTTGAGCTACAGGCTGTGTTGCAGGAGCTGGTTGGCCTAATGAAATAGTGCACAAATTCGATACCTCAACGACCGATAGGGGTGGAGGTAAGGTGACAAAGGTGGAAGGCATCAGGGCCTCGGAAAAGAGACCCGGCCCTATAGTGGAAATCAAAGAAGTAGGTGTGTCAAGTATAGGTTTATCGACCATGGGGAGGACATTTTTTGGCATCGTGTGAGAGTTCGGGTCATAGTAAGTGAGTTTTTCAAGTTTGATGACCTGTCCCTCATGGGGGAACATCATAAGACGGAACATGAATGAGGCGACAGCCTTCATCATGCACATGTAGCTGCATCCTAAAAGGAGTTTATAGTCAAGCTCGGCATTTATGACTTCTATGCCAATCAAGATGGTTTTTCCATCTAGTTGGATGGGGACGTTGGAAATCAGGCATTACGGTTGGGTTGCACGAATATCGTAAGCTCGAAGGGCCATTGTTGATGCTTGCAAAGAGGGGATCCTAGTTTTTTCCATACAAACGTGGACATCACGCATGTAGAGGCACCCTCATTGACTATGCTTTGGTGTATAACCAAGTTTCAGATCATTACTGAGATTTGAAATGCAATAGACGAAGGCATGTGAGGTTCTGACTGATCTAAGTTGAATTCCATCAGTCTTGAGTCCGAAGGGTCAATCGCACCTAACGCAGATAGAAATTAATTTCGTTGTCCTAGGAAGTTCTTTAGAACTTCTAAGGCTGACATGGAAGAGAGGGACTAGGCCACGCCATCTACAATGTTATAATTAGGGGTAGCGCAAGTGTTGGGGTTATTAGTAATGCAACGCAGAGGGAGTATGGGGGATTTAGGAGCACCTTCGTTCGACAGTGGTGGTAGGCATAAAGACTGGTCAATCGGGGTTGACGTGGTCGCCTTATCTGCAGGAATGGGTTTCGTAGCCGAACCACATTGGTTACGGTGAGTCTGGATATTGACATCAGCTGATGACATCATTAAAAGGTGGTGGACTCCTGAATTAGAGACCTAACTTGTGGATACGCCATAGGTGGCGGATGGTTGTATGGTGAGGACCCCTTGCGCAGGGAGGGGGTTTTGCAATGTCATAGGTTGTATCATAACGACCCCTTGTGTGGGTATGGGTTTTTGTAACACCATAGGAGGTTGTGTCATTTGAGGTGGTTGAGGTTGCGCCTGATGAGCAGCGGTAGTGTTGTGGCGGTTAGCCTCGTCCCAAAGTTGGCGGGCTGCTGCTAAGTGAGGGAAATGGTGAGTGTAATGTCCATAAACATTATAGAAGGAATAGGGATGATTGGTTCGCAACTGCGGGTTCTTTCCTTGTTGGGGAAGTTGATTGGGGTCTTGGTTTGTGGGATTGGGCCCATTATTAACCGAGGGGTTAGGGGGAGGTCCGCCCCTCCCTTGGTGTTAATTTTTTTTGTGATTATGTCCTCGACTTCTATCTTGTTGGACTTGCTTGTTGTTGGGGGCAGGTTGGTTTTGTTGTTGGTTCTGCTGAGCATAAACCTATCGTTTAGGCATAGGGGGAGCCTGAGTTTGAGTAGGTGCGAGGGATTCCTGTGGTGGATAATAAGTAAATCGATCTTGAGGATGGGGAGGAGAGGGAGCAAGAGGCATATAATAGTAAGCTTGTGAGGCCACATAAGGGGGGTACACTTGCTGGTTATGACCATAGCTAGGTGCCATGTATGTGGGCCCATGTGTTTGAGTATCGTGGGTTGGTGGAACATATGAAGGTGTTTCTCCATAATGAGCTATTGCACGAGAAAAGTCAAGACCGTATCTCACAGTGGGTTGCACGGGTGCTGGAGGAATATGCACGGGTGGTCGATCGGTGGACACGATGTGGTCGATGATGTCGTCTACACCATGGGATTCCCCCGACACGTCCTTCTGAGAACTATCGCCATGCACAACATTATGTAATATGTTGTATAGGTATCCTGATTGGGCGTAGATGAGGTTGAACTGTTGGGCTTTAAGGATAGCCTCTTCTTTAGTTTGGGGTCACTCGGATGCCAAATCCTTGGCGATGGCTGGTATGAGGGACTTCAAGAACCAATCTAAGAAGATGTGGTCATCTAATTTAATCTTGCACAAACTCTGATGTTTACGCCATTCATGGATGTGATCCATGATATGGGTGGTCATATTTTGTTTGCAAGATAGGAGGATCTCAACACCAGCATCGTAACGAACTCGTAGATGGAAGAACTACAGGAAATTCAAAGCGAGGGACATAAAGGTGGAATGAGTCCCATGGGGCTGGTCAATGTACCACTTGGTTGCAGCATGAGTGAAGGTTCATTGTAATAGGTGTATTCAAATAGAGTCATCCACTATGGAGTTAGAGGAACACCATAAGTGGAAGGACATGATATGGTTATGGGGGTCTTCCCCACCCTTTCCCTCGAACTTGGGTATGTACGAAGGGAGATTGGTGGGAATGGGAGGCCATGTAGGATCATGTCGAATGGTATTTTTGGTTAATATAGCCAGTTTAGGGAGGTTGAGACTGTACATGAATGGAAAACTTGCAGGAGGATGTGACATAGATGGAATGACCTACGTGCAAGCCATGGCGGAGAGTGTGGGACCACCTCCACCGGATGTAGGTATATGGGGGTTAGTCGCAATGGTAATCGAGGAGATACCTATGTGGGGAGGAGGGATATGAAAGGAAGAGGTAGCCCCCACAAAGGTAGTACCAATGACTAGAGGGTATGTGGTTGTCATGACGGGACCGCTACTTATGGGTATGGATGTCGTGGTTGGGTGCATAGTGGTGCCAGGGGTAGGTCCTGTGGTAGCAGGGATAGATGATGCGATGGCGGCAGGTCCGCTAGCATGTCCACCGCCAACGACTCCTCTGTAGAGCGGGTTGGAGTTCATTTAGACCATGGGGCTATATGGAGCTATGTGTATGGATGAATCTTCCTCTGAATCAAATGTGAAATAAGGTGCATAGGGATGAAGATCCGGTGATGACAATGTGCATCTCAAGGGAGCGTGACGAGTGGGGTTTAATGTACCGTGTTGTGGGGATTGTCCCCACAGTCTACGTGAATATATTAGTGGATCAATGATGACTGATGTCGTGTGTGTAGAGGAGGTTAAGTAAAAACGATAAAAAATACAACTTCGACCATGTGCGTAGAAGGAGAGCTCTCAACAAAGCGGTGCTCAGGACAACAACAAACTCTAAAACTCTACTGCAATCGCATGTCACAGCAGGCGAGTAGTAAGGAATGACCAGAATTCCAACAAGAAGAACTACCTAAGAATGAGAAAGACTCACTAACCTGAGGGGTATGAAAGCATGAAAACGTCTAACTAAAAGATATGGAAGCTCACGCAAATCGTATCCCCTACAGGGTGATGATATCAACATTCAAAGAATACGAAATGGAGAACTGAATGGGTAAGGGATATCCCTCTACCGAGAGGGATCCTAGGTACAAGATCCCTAGGATAATGGAAACTAGGCTACCCCATTCATGACACGTCTAGAAAGTAAATTCATGATTTCAACCCTTTGGTCACTACACCCCTAGTATGGAGGCCTAGTAATGCAGCAAGGACTATGAGTAGGTGTCCTTCAGAACTAGGTGGAGAGTAGTAGTCCACTTAGTCTTCTGGAACTAGTCTCACGACTCTCTCTCCTAAGGGAGAGGCATTTCCGACAAATTGGATTTTAACCGTGCCAAAAAGTACTAGGGGGTTTTAGTTCCCTAAGAGACAACTGCTAAGTTTTAGGTCCAATGTGAAAAAAGGGGGGTTATTTGGATGCCTACCCCCAGTTCCCTACCTAGATAGAAGATTGTTTTTGGTCCCCAAGTGGGGTTAGGTGTTTTTTCAATTAAACAAAATTAGTCTCACTTGATATTTAGGGTTTGAGTGGGTGCACGAGTGGCATGTATGACTATGATAGATGAGCGAGAAATAAATAATGCTATTAACTTGAACGAAACTGAGCTAAAATTCTTGTTTTGAAACTGAAATAAACTGCTAGGAATCACTAATAGAGACTGATCATGCTAAAATTAACAAGTAGAGGTAGCAATGCTGCAATCAATCAAACCTGCAACTTGAACAGTCAATCAAAGCATACAAGGGAACAAACTGAGGGATGGGGTTGCTAAAAGTCAGTCTTAGTTTTCTTCCGTCTGAGGGACAGAGGCGTTATGGGGTGCACACTGTGAAAAAACAGGAGGGAAACCAAAACACAGAGTTATAGGTCTGCAGCACTCCTTTTAGGGGAAAAGTGGCACTTTGGAGCGCTCTTAACTGGGAAAAAGGGGCACCCTAGGGAGCACTTAATTGGAAGACAACTGCCACTCCAAAACTAGGTTTGCAAAAATTGAAAAGTAGCTCATAAAATGATTGAGTAAGAGGTATGAGGGTCGTCTTAGGATGGTTTTGCAGGCCAGAGATCAACTAAGGGACTAACAACACTCAGAAACACCTAAACTAAGAGATCTAAAAAACAAAACATTTACAGTAAAACACACTCAAACAAACTTAAAAAATCAATCGAGGATCTGTAGGGATCGACCCAGTATGGTCTCCAGTTATGTTGTTAGTTCTTTCGCACTCCAACAGGAAAGAATGGAGGTTCTACGAGCTTAAGGGAGCCAAGGTAGAGAGCATGAAATAGGAGTCCTCTCGCGCTCTGTGTGTGAGAGATGTGAGGTAAAAATAGGTAAAATCTAGTAAAACTAGGACTAAACTATTCGAATCAAAATGTAAACTAAGGTCTAAGGCTCATGGGCCGTGAACATCTAAAAAACTTGAAATGTAAAAATATACTAGTGAATTTACGCATTGACAGTAAATTCGTAAATGTAAATGGTAAAAAGAAACATAGTAAATACTTCAGACAACTTTATGCATGCTTCATGGAATGATGAATGAAATTTTATTTTATTATTAGAAAGAATAGAATATTTACACTGGTTTCAAATTACCTTGATGGGAAAGGACCCGTGTGTCTCCTTGAAGTTGTTGCAACTCTCGGGTTCTCCAAACAATTCTCCTCCACCAAGCCACCACAAGGGATTAATAGGAAAGGTCTCAACTGAATGGGAGTGAAGGGAACCAAAAGGTGTTCAACCTTTACACAAGAGAATTTGTAGAGGGGTAGCTTCGAAGGGATGGAGGTTTTCAAAAGAAATGGTTTGCATCTGTCAAAATGAGGGTGAAAAATGAAATATATATAAGTGTGGTTTAGGTTTTTGAGGACCCTAAACCATGATGGTTTTTTCTTTCACCGCCGGTAAAATTTGAATATGTGCAGGAGTTTAGACTTTGTGCGGGACATCCTCCACTTTTGGTGGGACTTCCCTATTTTTTGGGGAAACCCCTATTTTGTTGGAGGTCTCCTATTTTTTAGGGATATTGTCCAAAGTGGGTTTTAGGACTTAGGATATCATGCATTTTGCGGGTTTTAAACATTAATTTTCATGTTTGAGGGTCTTAACCATAGGAATGGGGTATGTATGATGCATGGTCATTTTTTGGTGTTAACAGGTATTTTTAACCTTGCACCTCTACAAGGAGACAAGTGATCGAAAAAGAATATTTACACATGTGATAAGGAAACTAGTCTCTAGACATAAGATCATAATTGCAATGACCTACCCTCTAGATATAGGGATACGGAAGCATCTACATCACATTATATTGGCCATACCCAAATAAAGATTCCATAAGTTGATATTATGTCTCACCCTCCCAATGGAAGTTTGTAAAGGTTTATGCTTAATCCAAATACTTGGGCTACTTAAAATTGCAACATTGTAGAAGATTTATCCTAGGACCCTTGCATCATGCTCACTTTAAAGTTTCTTTAGATATTCCCACCGTAGTGAAAGGAAGTCTTAGATGTTATTGCTGGGATTGATTCATCAAATTAACATTTAATAACATTTGACTTGGACCACTCAAATCCTAGACTTTCCCATCACATCTCTTTTCATATGTTGGTATCTTCACATGGCACTAACAAGTTCAAATATGTGGTAAATGGAAAGGATTCAACTTGTGTTGTGTCCATGTTATGTTGGAGGGCCCTAGCATTTTTTGAGATAGTTCCTTATTCCATAATGTTTTTAAAGCATTTGACGGGCATTCCTTTAAACCCCATGGTATTACTCCATCCTTCCTAGTCAAGATTGGGGCAAAATCCATGTCAATTGAGGTTCAATCCAATGATTCAATATTATATTAAAATTTATTAATTGTGACATAGTTGGACATATGCCATAATGTATATCATCTGTTCCATGTTTTGAGCAATTATATTTTCTCATAAAGGATAGACAATTATGATAAACAAATTATCTTATTGCATGTGAAAATACCTTAGGGAGATATACAATGATCAATCGGTCTTTCTTCCAAAATAGAATAAAATGGAGGTTGGAGACAAGGATCTCATTACCCAATGGATAGATGCAATGGTCATTTGATTCCTTCAAAAAATATTTTATGTCCACCTCATTTTTTAGTCCAATAACAAAGATTCCTTATTATATATTACACGATTTGAATCAGCAATTAGTATCATTTTGTCTTAGGAAGATGAATCACATAAGGATCGTGTGGTTTATTATCTACTAAAAATTATTCTTGGACCCAAGTTTTGTTATTCTCATGTAGAGAAGTGGGGTTGTAGCTATAGTTCATTGTTATCCAGCGACATTGACATTATATACTTCTTTAATGTATGAGAGTGATTGTAGATAATAATTGAATGCAACATATCTTTATGAAATGAATAATTGGGGGGCAAACATTGCATTCCGATTGTGATTTTACTTAAATTTGTATTATAATTCACATATTCTAAATCAAACAAGTCCTTATGTTTTGGTAAAACCATGTCAAATTTACCACAAGACAAAGACAACTAATTTGAAATGAACTTTTTACCTTAAATTTAAGTTCAATTCAGGAACTATTTCATCATCGATGACACTTTCTATTATTGACTAGTTGATCTATTTGTATCGATGCTTAACTCACAAAAAGGTTTAGAAGGTTATAAATGGTTTTTTATAGTGTATCATGTAGAGGTCATATTTCTCAGTTAGTGAAAACCCAAAAATATTTTCTGCATGATATTTTTGGATGTCAATTTTTAAAGATTATGTTGAAGTCGTTAATAAATGACATCCTTTCCAAATATTTACAAATAAAATAAATGCATTCCATACTCCTTTTCACCCTATTGTCATCATTGGATTCTCATCCAAATTAGGGGGTCAATTTTTTCACTTGTTATAAAACTTATGTTGGTAGTCATAAATACTTTCCTTTGACCATTAACTATTTGAATAAGTGGTTGGAATTTGTTCCTACCTTCAAAATTACCTAAATATAACAATTCTATTCATATTCAATCACATCTACACTTGGTGTGCCTAGAGAAATTGTCATATAACATGGTACCCATTTTTAAAATAAGATGATAATCGTGAAATAAACAATTACAACCATTTACAAATAATAATAGAACAAAAACATGTATATATCTAATAAAAAATGTTTCATCATGTCCATAATGTGTTATGTAATATATAAAATTAGACTATAAACTCTCTAATAATATGATGTAGTTTTATTTCCATTGGCACCAAAAATAAATCAGGACTAAATCCTCGGGATCAAACATGACATGTGTCTCATGATAGCACATTGTGGAAATAGCTAGACACCATATAATTCCTACAGATGTGTGTGGTATCCCCACCACATGTATTTTGAGACACTCCAATAGATGCTCAATCTGAGATGGGTACTTTGGTACTCAAACTCTTGAGGTTTCATTAAACCTTTTGGAGCATAAAAGAAATTTATGTGGAATTGAATCCTCTGTTTGGCTAGACTTTTCCTCCACGTTGGTTCCTAGCAATCCCATTTTCTCTAATTAGTCCTACATCTATATCATTATAGGTTTTATTAATGACATATAAACATGCATAAAAATATGACATACCTCTAAAATGAATAAAACACAAAAGAATTACAAGATATTTTGGAAATTTAAATGTTATTACTTATGCTGGTTAAATGGACCCTAGGAGGTAGCACTAACTCAAAATATTGATGAAAAATAATATTGGCATAGGTTTGATCATAAATGGTGATGATATGATCAAATCACCGGGTAATAAATCTAATAAAGATTGCATTGTTGAATACCCTTGTCCCAACCCACACCTCAAAACTGAGACATGTTGGAATCTCTCATCTAAACAAATGCAAGTGAATAGTAGGGAATACCTATGTGTTAAATTGTTGTGTAAGAATATCTATGTGTTCTTAGGTGTTGGTTATAAGTATGTTGTGGCCTCTAGGATTGACAACTACATGAATGAAGACATGTTCTCAAAAGATTTCTTTCGAAACAAATTGATATATTGTTGCATGGACAAGAAATAGTCTTGGTGGTTGGTTGTATAGCCTTATGGAGAAGATAATATCTCTTTTCTTAAATGTAGGGAATATTGTAGCTTAGATTAAGGATGAAAATTGTATTTTCTGATGTATGTCTAGAGGAGGATTTCAACTTTGTCATGCAAGCCCTTAATTATTGTATAATGTTTTGTAATATGTTTGTGAAATGGAACCAACTTGAACCTAAATTACTAATGATATAGGTGAAGAAAAATGACTTGAATTTAGCAAAGAAATGTTTGGTTCAACGATTGCTTGAGTTGTTTCTAGTTGAAATAATGTTTGGTTAAACGATTGTTTCTGGTTGAAATAATGTTTTTTTGATAATATAGTGATAAGAGTAAAATTGTCCATGAGTTACATGTAAGTTAAAAACATTTATGCTGGTTGTCCATTGACCTTAAGTAGTTAACATTGATAGTTTCTCCTATTTTGGGTTGTGAGAGAGGTTGGTTGTCACTTCTATAATAAATTGTTGTGAGAGATAATTGAAGTTTAGTTCTTTTTGTGGCATGTAGTCCATGAGTAGAGTTATAGTCACGCATTCCAATTTTATGTTTTTTCATGGTTGGGTTGAAATCTATGTGTGGAGTTACCAATTGTCCATGGGGATATATCCTTTTATTAATTTAGTGTAGACTAATGGTGAACTTGTGAATCTTGTTTCCTTCATGGACAAGCCTTGATATCCTTTTCAAATGCAAGGAAGTTACTTAGGGAATGTATGTTGTGGAAATGAGTTAACCAAGTATTGAAAATTGGTTAAGTGGACTCATTCATAATTATGGATTGGACTTGCATTCAAAATTAGCTGTGAAGAATCAATATTATGTGTTATTGTGAACAAATGTCACTCTCCATTTGAGTTTTCTGATGTAATTTAGAGAATGCTACGTATGGTATCAGTGTGAGTTACAAAGATAGGACCTATTGGACTTGGATGATTGTTGGTAGTTTGAATCATGCATGTTGATTGTTATATGATCATTGTGGAAGGGTTAATATGGTATGGAAAAAAAAAGGAATGATATATTTCCTTTCCTTTTAGCTTCAAAATTATATTAATATGTTAGGGATAGGGGTTTGCAAACGAAGCCAATGTATTTATTATAGTTAATTACTCTTCAACACCAAGTTGTAGGTTTAGTTTGTGAAGTGGATCTATTTCATATGTGAATAAATTGTGATGATATTTTGTGCTAAAAAAAGATTACATTATGGGTTGAAATTAGTGTTTGATAGACCTCATAGTCAATAGAAAATGCATGCTTTAATGACTTGTAATTTTCTAATATGAATTATGCCTACCCGACAAGGTTTTATTCAAACCTTCTAATGAAAGGTTGGTCTTAAAAGGTCAACGTACTCAAGGCCTTCAATTCAAATGGAAATGGATATCAATTCAAGGTATATAGGCATAACATAAGAAAAAGCTTATTTATTTACCAATCATGAGTAGATTCAAAGTTATTGTACTAAAGAAACACAATCTAAGTTTAGATTTCATTCGACATGTAGGTTTTATTAAGAAAACCAGTCTCATTGAGCTAGAAGGTGCAAACTAGTGTGCAAAATACTTTCAAGGAATAAATTGAAAATTTTCCTTCTACGTTATATTGCAACCTACTAGTTTTCATTTCTATTCCATGCCATTTATAGAACTTTGCTTAATAGTAATGGTATTGCTCACTGTCCTCCCCATTGAAATCATCATCGGCACTTATGTCATCATCATCATCATGATATGATGATGATGACGACGATGGTGTTGTTCATGATTATGATGATCATTACCAATGATGATGATGATGATGATGATGATGATGATGATGATGATGATGATGATGATGATGATGATGATGATGGTTATGATGACGATGATGTTCTTGACGATGATGATGATGATGTTCTCGATGATGATGACAATGAATATCATAATGATGATGATCAAGATGGTGGTGATGGTCAGGAAGATGATAATCATCGGCACCGATGTCGTCATCATCATCATCACTGACATCGTCATTAAAATTTTAATTTTTAATTTTTTTACATTAAATATTATTTTTAATTTGAAATTAAAATTTATTTTCCAATACTCACACACACACACACAAACAAAAAAATAATACATAATAATAATAATAATTAATTAAAACTTACATTTGAACCTCTCACTCCAAAGAATGAATATATTTCAACTTAAGCCTCCCATACCAGAATTTAGTTCAACCCGTGAGAAGATCAACTTGGATGGAGATAGGAGCTGAGACTGAGCTAGGAACCGATTGAGAAAGAAGGGTAATAGAGGATTTGGACCTGCAGTCGACTAGGGGAGACTGAGAAACACCGAGATTGCGGCTATATAGGGGAGAGCGAGGATGAGTAGAGAAACACTCAAAGGAGCCTATGCATCGAAAATCAATGAGTATTGAGCACAAAATCATTTCTTATTGAAGAAAACATTTCTTCATTCAAGCATTTTTTTGGCATTTATACCCTATTTTCCCTCTTTTTTTATTTTGATTATGGAGAAACCATATGAGTTTCAGTTCATTAATTTAAATTTATAACACAGGGGGTTTATTCTTAGCATGAGGGTTAAAAATTCACAAATTTATGGCCTCTAACTCAATGAGGATGCAATCATTGGTAGTATCCCATTCAAATAAAATCCAATAGGGTGGTATCATCATCATGTAGCCATTGAGGTGAAACATGTGTCCTCTCTAGGTTTTACCTCTAAATTCATGTCTAGGTATTTTACATTAATCCATATTACCTTGTCCAAATTAGATCTTTATTTGTGCGTATGGAATTTAAGTTATGGAGGGTATCATTGGTTCTATCCTCTTGACACAAAATCCAATAGAGTTGGTCGATTTTAAAACTAAATCACGATTCTCAAGTTGTTTTGACTTGCATCTTTCTTTCCCAAACCACTTAGAGACACTTGGCATAAATGCAATCAAGGGAAGAAAATACAAACCATACATTGGAAAGACATGTCGTTAATTGCATATTTCAATGGGGGGAGATACTCCTCATGAGGTCCTCAAGGTAATGTGCATGAGATATCATATTTTGACTATTAGATCCAAATATATAGGTCTTTTATAGTGAACCAAATTGCCTCATCTAAATTAGAATTTTATTTATGCATGTATCTTAGTTGAAATTATTTTTGCAAGAAATTTTGTTACTTAGTATTGTTATTATATTCTCCATTAAGCAACCATTTTCATAGTTTATAGGTTGTACACACCACACGTGCACACATATTCACTCCCTAAAATAAACTATTGATTGGTTCATGATCCCAAGCGTAGCCTCTTAAATTAACCTTAAATCACAAATCTTAACCCCATTTGAGGAACTAAAATAATTTTTTAGTTAGGTGAGGACACTGGGGATAGAAATCCCAATAATTCCACTTTGTTATTTACATCTAAGACATAGAGTTTGTCATTTTAGGGAACTAAAATTCTCTAGTACTTGGTATATGGTTGAGACTAATTTGTGGGGGGGCATGTTATTTCATGAGGATAAGTGGAAAGACTAGAACCGAAGGGATGGGTGGTGCACTGTCCCCACTCAGTACTAAAGATCATCCAAATCATTGTCTTTAGATTGTAGCTACAGGTAACCTTATTCGACATGTCCCGAATGAGGTAGCCTAGAAGCCTTTCTTTTAGGTCTCTTTTACCCAATATCCCCTTTGGTGGGGGGATATCCCTAAGCCATATGGTTTTCCATTTCATTTTGTTTGATGGGGACTTGATACCCCCATAGAGGAGATGATTTGAGAAGGCTTCCATCCTTTATATAGTTGACTAATTGATCCCTTATCTAATAGGTTGGTGGGTCATTTTATCTTCCTAGGAGTGCTACTTTTTGGCTTGTTTGTTACTTTATCGAGCTCCTCTTCTGTAACACAAGGATGTATTAGGTTTTTTTATCCTTTTGGATTGTTTTCCTTTTGTTGCACTCTCCTCTTTCACACTCGGTTTCATTAGTATTTTTGAGCTTTTTTTTTATCTTGAGATTATACCCATTTCGATTCACGAATTTCAATCACTATTTCTCCTCTGAGGTGCTCTTGCAAACTTTGGGTGTAGTTGCCAAGTATAGATAATACAAAGAGAACAAGGAATAAAAAGTGAACAAGTATATTTAATATTACATGTAATATCATAATCAAAATGTAAGAATGTGTTAGCAAAATGTGAATTCAGGTGAGGTAAAAGGTGAGGAATCATCATTGGAAAAAAATGAAATTTGTCATTGGTTTATGACTAATTTGACACATTATTTTCCATGGTGCACTTGACAAAAAAAATGTTTCGTGTAAAAATGACAAAACTACAATATCACTATAAGTATGCCCAAAAAATAGATAACAAGATTTTCTTAACATCAAGAAAATTAAGGGAAACTTAAATAATGAATTGAACATTCAATTATGCATTTATGTCAAAATATCATATTGAATGATGCAAAAGGATAGGAAAACAATGTCACAACATTATGTAAACAAGGTGTTGTAGAATCCATTTAAACAAAGGGCAAGATCACCAACTCAAAAAACCTTTAAATCTATTATACAAGTTGTTATTTGGATGAAATTAAAATGATCACAATTGGTTTCCTTTGAGTGGGAATGTGAGCATATAATATAGTACGGAAAGCATGCAAGGTATCTAAGGATGCATATATGCTAAAATCAAAGTTTGAGAATGTGCAAGAACCTTAAACTATACCTAGACCTAACATCATCACACCAATTCGATGATGGTGTGATAGTAATAATGCAAAGTAAGAGCTCAAGTATGTGCATAATTAGCATAGGTAATGGATAACATCACAACCCAAAGTGGTGTACAACATACACGATGCATCATATCATTCAAACTTATAACATATACATACTAATACTTGACAACTCACTATAAAAGTATATGAAAAGGAACCTTCCAACAAGGAAAAAGGTGAATATAAATATACATAATGAAGCAAAGTAGGTGTTATCTCTCAGGATTCTTCTAGGTTGCGGCAGAAGGGATCATTGAGGTAACTATTTCAACTACAATCTTGTGGATGGAAACTAGCCTTTCCAAACATAGAGAGGGATCTCTCTCTCACAACTCTTTCAACAAAATATCACTTGAATTGGCTGGTTGTGTATTAATAGTGGTGGCTATGAAATTGCCCACATAAGATCCAAAGAGATGATGTAAACCTCACAATGAAATAATTTAGGAATAATAGAAGAAGAGACAAGCAATAGAACTTAGATCCAAAGAAACTCTGATTGAGGCAGAATAATTACACATGTTACTATTAACAGAATAATGAACTCGTAAATATACAATGCTGAGTCTGAGGATTCGAATTCACTAGGAGGAATTTGAATTGGCCTTCATGCACAGATCCATAATCAGTGGAGAGTCATCAATGCCTAACTAGGAGTCCACCTTCTCGTCAGTGAAGTCATCAATGCACAAGTAATGATCAACCGAGAGTCAAACTGAGTCTAACTGAATGTGGTTGGTGTAACTGGCACATGGAAGCACTAATAGAGTGAAGGAGGCTCAGCAGACGACGCCATATGAGTTAACTGGAGTCAGAATGGTCAATCTAGTCTCACTGGAGGTCCAACAGAGTGATAAACTCAGTAAAGAGTCAGTTAATCCTTAAATCAAGGAAATAACCGAAGATAACTCAATATAACTGAATATAACTAGACTGGTAGGTGAAGAAGGCGCCCTTGTCATGCAGTGGAGCAAAGGAGGGTGTATTAGTCACTGGGAGGCCTAGAAATGATCTGAAAGAAGCTTCGGGGGCTAGTTTGCTGAGGACTAGGTGCTGGGACTGATGACCTAGAATGCATGCAAACCCTAATTTTGCATGCATGACTGAAAATGAAAATGACTGGAAAGCTAGTAGGACTAGGATGGAGTATAGGAATATCCTAACACCCCCCCTTAATCCATCCTGGGCCCTGGTAACTAGGACCAAAGGTCACCCATACAATAAATGAAATGATAATAAAATACATAACTATCGATAAACTGAGGAAATGGGGAAAAACTCATGGGAAAAATACCCCCCCTCAAAAAGAATAGTAAATAACTCAAAGAACCATCATGCAAAAAGAAAGAAGCTTTCATCAGTGAAAACTTTTGCAAAAGTCTTGGCAAGCTGATCCCATGTAGGAAGGTCTCCCATTGTGTGGAGGATGAAGCAAGTCTTTTAGGAACTTTTTCTGTATCTGGAGCAAATGGAACATGAGTAGTCTTCCCAAAAGATGGAAGAGAGAATCCCATCATCATGTTGCATCTCTCATGGAGAGATGGATGGGATAATGCAAGGTTAGCATGCTGCTGAAGTCTAGTAGTTCTGTAAATAAATAAATCATCAACTGTGTTCTCAGTAGTAGCAAGGACTGTGTGAGAACATATTTCTCTTGAATCTGGACTGAGAATAGGTGTTGGTTCTGAATCTTCTTGAACCATGATCTCAACATCAAAATCTTGATCTTCTTCTTCACTAGAATAGGAGTCACTGGAAGAGAAGTCACTGTGATCTTCATCAGAATCTGAAGGAATAGTTGGAGAGAAGGGCATGAAGTGTGAGAACTCATATGCCTTTGAGGCATGATTAGCAATCCCATTCGCTATAACCTTTCCATTTGATATTTCTGTAATCTCTACTGTGTCTGGACCAAAAATTACTTGTTTTGGAGATCCTGTATGAGTCATTTGATATACTGACAACAAATTAGATGTAAGAGAAGGAACGAATAAGACATTTTTGAACTTACCATGCTCCATATGAACTGTACCCAAACCTTTGGCAGAAATCTGAGAGTTGTCTCCCATGTGAATGGTAGGCCCATCTTGGAGATCCAAAGAGGAGAAGGATTCTTCTTATGCCATCATGTGGTTGGAATCTCCATAATCTATGAGGAGAGATTTTGTCTTTGAAAAACTATCCATCAATGCATGCCAATCATCAGGTCCACTTCCAGAATCAGACATCTTTGCTTCTTTTGGAACAACAATTTGGTTTTGTTCAAGAAGCTTGGTTAGAAGATCAATCTTCTTATGCATGCAGGCATGCTCAGGATGGTTTCCTCTCTTGCAGTAGGTACAATTAGGTCTCTTTTGTTTGTCATTCTTGGATCTTGAAGGTTTCTTTCCTTTGCCTTTTTGTCCCCCTTTTGCATTCGCTCCACTTGATTCACCAGCTAAAAGAGCTAGATCTCTGGAGGTTTTGATGGCACCCATTTGAATCAATTTGTCCTCTTCTTGAATGAGAGCGGTAGTAAATTTTTCCAAGGTAGGAAACTTCCATCCAGGGATTGACATTCACCAAGAATGGAAAGTAGAGACAAAAACAAAAAATTGAGATCCAAGTTTGCTCAAAATGGAGAGTACTAATTGCTCATCACTTTTGGTGATGCCACAATGCTTGCATTGAGTAACCAAATTCTGAAATTTTGAGATGAAAGTTTGAATGCTCTCGAAATTGCTAGGTTGCAGAGAAGCCAATTCATTTTCAAGAGTGTAGCCTCTCATCCCATCTTGTTTGCCAAAAAGGTTCTCCAATTTGGTCCATAACTCTTTTGGAGACTTCAAAACTTCAACATGGAACAATAGATCTTTGGACATGTAAAGGCATATGTATCCAAAGGCTTCATCCAATTTGGTTAGATGCTTGATTCTTTCTCTAGCTATATGTGGTGTGGCATCTTTTTCATAAACCAATCTTTCAAACCCTTTTGTCATCAAGAAAATCTTCATCTCACTCTTCCATTCGAAGTAATTGAAAGGAGTGAGAAGTATAGGAGAAGAAGGAGCATTCAAATTGCTCATCTTGACTTCTTGAACAAGTGCAAATAGAAAGTTGCTGAATCTGCTGCTGCAACTGCTGGAACTTCAAAATACATGCAAAAAAAAAAAACTCTCAAGAATGGAGGTAGAATATACTCTCAAATGGCTCTGATACCGTGTGGAATTGCCCACATAACATCTAAAGATTAATTTCAAACCATAGATTAATTTCAGACCATGTATTCTTGATTTAAACACTTTAGAAGAAGATAATCAATGAAAAATACTAGCAAGGAAAACATACACAGGAATTACAGACATCAAAACATTATTTCAGGAATTTCTGCTCCAAAATCAAGTCTTTGCATTAATATAAAAGGATGGGTTTCATTACAATGCTCAAAACTTCTCATACAAAATCCCCACCCTTGGGTATTATTCAAAACCTGCCTTTATAAGCTTACAAAAAAAAAACTTTCTCGACTACTTCAGCCATATGTGGTTGTTTATTAAATTCGCAACAACAGTTGTTGGTAATAAATAAAATTAACTACTAGTCTTATGGACTATTTATTCAAAATAATAATAAAAACTGGAAGTGATGAGGTTGTCTTCCTTCTTCACTTCAAGCTGCTTGAACCAACTGCTTCTTGATCTAGATATGAGCCGATGGGAAAATTCAGTGTGATTCTAGTGTAAGACTCAGGTTGTCGAACTGCTTGTTGTCCTTTAGATTGAGCCATTTCAGGATGTTTTATAGGGATTGACGTATTGTACCTTTACTTTTCCTTCATATTGACTCCCAGTCGCGGAACAATTTGTGTATGCAATCGAATATTATCAGGAATACTGATATGATCTATGTCTATCTCTATTTCTAATACCTATCCCTCCTGTTCTACAATTTATTCTGAAAATCCAATTTCAGTCTGCAATCCGCATTCCGGAATCCGCAATCCGCAAGCGTAAATGCGGGCATCAAAAAGTCGGAACACTAAATGCATAGCTTTGAATAAATCACACCTATGACTTCTGCAATCCGCAACACAGGATTCGAAAGTTGGAACCCAAAATTCACAAATTTGAAGAAATCACGCCTCCTAGTTCCGCAATCTGCAAGGCAAGAGTCGGAGGTCAGAACCCCAAATTCAAAGCTTTGAAGAAATCACGCCTCCGAATTCTACAATCCGCAATGCAGGAGTCGGAATTCGGAACCCCATATTCACAACTTTGAATAAATTACGCCTTCGACTTCCGCAATCCACAATGTGGGAGTCGGAATTTGGAACCCCATATTCACAGCTTTGGAGAAATCACGCCTCTGACTTCTGTAATCTGCAATGCGGGAGTCGGAAGTCGGAACCCCAAATTCACAGCTTCGAAGAAAACACACCTTCGACTTCCACATTCCATAATGTTGGAGTTGGAAGTCGGAACCCCAAAGCACAACTTCAAAAAAATTACTCCTCTGAATTCTGCAATTTGCAAGCCACAATCTGCAAGCCGAAATGTGGGCGTTGGAAACCGAAACACCAAATGCATAGATTTGAAGAAATCATGCCTTCGAATTCCGCAATCATGCCTCCGAATTCTTGCAAAATGAAATCATTATTTCCATGGTAAGTAGCGACTGTATGAGGTCCCTGCTAGAGATTATCATATTTTTGGGCTTGTTCTTCTCTTTTAGCATCCCATTTCAGTACCAAATCTACCACTTGAAAATTATAAACCTTGGTTCTTTTGTCAAAAAAATTCTTGACTTTCTCTTGAGACAATATAGATTCGGTATGCACGTTATCTCTAGTTTCTTGTACTTCAATCAACTGATTGGATCTCCTTATTTCAGGGTCTGGTTCCTCTTCCTTTTCTTGTAGTAATATCATTGCAGGTCCTTTGAGGGAATCGGGAAATATCACCTTGGTTCCATATACCAATTTGAAAGGATAAGTCCCAATTGATATCTTGGAGGTAATCCTATCATCCCATAGGGAAAAAGTCGGCTTGGTGTGCCAACTCCTTTTATTTTCTTGCAACAGCTTCTTGATGATCCTAACGAGGATTTTGTTAGATGATTCAACCAACCCATTTCCCTGAGGGTAGTAGGCAGTAGAATGGCCTAATTTTATGTGGGTTTCATTACATAATTTGACCATTTTCTTGGATTTGAAAGCTTCAGCATTATCAGTGATTATTTTAATAGGACAAGCAAATCGGGACATGCTATTTTCCTCCAAAAATTTGATGACTGTGTCATTGGCTTGTCTGGTCAGTACTTCTTCAATCCATTTGGTGAAGTAATATGTAGAAGTCAATATCTGCCTGTGTTGTCCATAGGAGTTGGGAATGATTTCACCAATGAAATCTAGCCCCCATTGTTGGAAAGGGGGTTCTACAGAGATTGGTTTTAAAGGAAATAGTAGGGCCTTCCTTTTTCCTTCAAATATCTGGCATTCATGGAAAGTAGCTACCTCTTTATATGCATCATTGAACATAGTGGGCCAATAAAATCTTTCCCTAAGAATCTTTTTGAAAGTGGCCTTCCAGTAATGGTGTCCTCCACAGACACCTTTGTGAAACTCTCTTATGGTAATTCTGGCTTCATCTTCCAACATATAGTTCAATAAAATACCTCCAGGATCTTTCCAATTGAGGCCTCCATCTAGTATGCAAAATTCTTCAACCTTCATTTTTATTGATCTGGATTTTCTCTTTCCCATCTCAGGGGGTTCTTGTAAGTTTTGAAAAACATATATAATGTCAGAGTACCAAGGAGATGATGAGAATTTGTCTGATACATGTAGCAGTGGGTCTTGAGTAGTGCCTTCCAACATGTGTGAGACCAAGTTCACACTTAGTGAATCCAAATTTTCCTCGGCCATGAGTCTGGACAACCCCTTCCCTTTGACAAGATTTGTAGGCTTGATTTCTAAGTCATACTCCAATAGTACATCTATCCATTTTTCCCTTTGACCTTTTGGATTAGGTTGTGTCAATATGTCTTTTACAACACCATTAGGGACAAAAGAAACAACATGAGAATGTAAACCATAAACTCTGAAATCCTTTAGGGTTTTGATCATGGCACAGACCTATTTTTCCATAATATTGTACTTGAGCTTGGCATATTTGAGATCCCTGCTGAAGAAAGCTATTGGTTGCTCAGCTCCTTCCTGATTTTTCAGTAGAAGAACTCATGCTATGGAATTCTCCGAGGAAAAAGAAAACATAAGAAATTCTTTTTCAAAATCAGGACTGATTAGTACTGGTGCTTCAACTATTGCCTTCTTTATATCTCCAAATGCTTGCTTGGATTCAACATTCCACCTGATCTGATTATCCTTTTTAAGCATGTTTGTAATTGATTTCATGATTTCTGCAAAGTTGGGGATGAATCTTCTTAAGAAGTTGACTCTTCCAAGGAAAGATTGGACCTCCTTTTTACTCCTGGTGAGCTCAATTTTCTATATGGTTTCAGCTCTGTCTGGGTCAATTTTAATTCCATCTTTAGATATTATATGACCCAACAAATTACCTTCTTGCATGGAAAATTTTGACTTCTTGGGGTTCAGAGAAATCCCAAACTTTGTACATTTTAAAAATACTTGGTGTGTATGTTTCAATTGTTCTGCATCAGATTTGGAATACACAGTAATATCATCCATATATATAACCACGAATTTATCTCTTTATTCTGCAAAATCTATGTCTATAGCTCTCTGAAATGTGGCTCCCTCATTTAGTAGACCAAAAGGCATTTTAGCATACATGAAAGTTCCCCAAGGTGTGGTAAATGTTGTTTTTTCTTGATCTTCTGGTAACACGTTTACCTAATTGTACCCTGAAAATCCATTTAGCATGGAAATTCTTGCTGCCACTACAACTTTTTGCAAAATATGATCCATTTTGGGTAGGGGAGAGTTGTCTTTTAGAGACACTTTGTTTAGATTTATGAATTCTATACATCGTCTGATTTCTCCATTTTTCTTTCTTACTGGGACTATGTTCACTACCCACTTTGAGAATCTTAATGAGACTATGATTTTGGCTTCATATAGTCTCTTCACTTCCTTTTCTATGAGAGGGAGTAGCATAGGGTTCATCCTTCTTATCTTATGCTTGAATGGTTTGTCACATGTATTTACTGGTATGGTGTGTTGTATGATAAATGTATCATATTATTTTAAGTCTTCAAAACACCATGCCAAAACATCAAAAAAAATTATAATTAAGTCAACATAATCATCTTTAGTACCTAGGATTAGGGATTTAGATAGCTTTATAATTTTAGGTTCCTCATCATCCCCAATGTTGCAGTCTTCTACATCACTATGGTTTGGAACAACTTTAGGGTTTTGGGTCACATCATTTTCATCAAAAATATTTTCTAATGGTACTAACCCTTTGGGGATATAGTTTATTTTCAACTGAAGGATATCTTTCTCCCCCGATGTTGTTAGGAGCTCTGTTGGATCAGGTTCCCATTATTCATTTGCACATTTTTCTTGATCAATATGGGTATTGGAAAACTCATCTGTCATCTCTAGGAATTTATTTATTTGCTGATCATCCTCAAATATTTTCCAATGTATAGTATTGTCAGGGACATAAGGCCTATTCTTTATATCGATCATATAGGTTCTGGTGGGATAAATAGGGAGTTGGAATCTGCTAGCAGAGCTGGCTGAGGTATCTGTTGTTGTGTTTTGCTCTCTAGGTATGAAGGAAATAATGTGTTTCTCTAAAGAAGTTATCGAACATGTCCTAAACATAATTCCTATAGGATCTCATTTTGGGATGTTTGGTCTCATAAACCCCATTTACTTGTTGGATTATTAGCTCTGCATCCCCATAAATTTTTATCCTTTTAGCTTTCAGATCCCTAAGTACATTCAACCCTAGTAGTAAAGCTTCATACTCTACTACATTGTTTGATCAGTCAAACATTAGTTTAAAGGAATGTAACCTAGAGCATTTATTTCCTTCATTTGGGGGGATGATTCGTACTCCTGCTCCAGCCCCCTTCCTTTTTTACATCCCCATCAAATTTCATAGCCCATATATCTTCTTTTTGGGTTGTGAGTGTAGCTTCTTGCTCTATTCCTGATTCACTACCCTTTTTACTTGTTCGCCACTATCTTTTTCGCTTCCAAAGATGTCGATACATTGTATATCTTTCTCGTTACTAAATATGTCATCTGGTTCAAGGAGATTAGTATTTTTCAGTTCTCCTTCTCCTAAACTAAGTTCATAGCAAAAAACCGAAGAGCCTATATCAATATCTACAACAAATATGGGATGCTTTTTAGGCTTACTTTTACTGCTTACTACATAGGACAATCTCTATTCTCTATATAGTCTTATGTTTTCTCCAAAAATAAGGATGGTGGCATAAGACATATCCATCTGCAGTGTTCCCTTCAGTTTAGATGCCCAAGATATTAATAATAAAATCCCAAATTTGGTTGGGATGTCTGCCACTAATACATCCATTACCACATTATTTTGAGGGATTTGTCTCAGTGATACAACCATACCTTTGATCAGCCCCAGGCACTGTGCTCTTTTGGAATCAAATGATAATAAGTCTTTATAAGGTATGTTGATTTCTAATCCTATACTTTCTACCACTGCTTTTGGAATGAGGTTAGGTGAGGCCCTAGAATCTAACATAGCATTGTGTAGTATATGATCATGTATATTCAGACTGATATAAAAGGGGGGAACATCATCTTCTTGAGATCTTTCAACATGGGGGCCAAACATAAGGGCAGGCTTATCATCATGTAAATTAAGAGTGTATGGTTGCTTCCCTCCTCTCCCTTCACTATTTCCAGATACTGATTCTTATATTCTATATTTTTTAACAACTCATTGAAGGGGATTGAGATATTTATCTTAGAGATTTAATTTTCTAAATTGAAAGCATAATGGGTTTTTTCCACTGTTTTCACATTACTTTCATCTTTCCCTTCTGGGATTCTTTTAGGAGCTTTGGATCCCTTTTCAGTTGTTTTATCAAAGGTAACGGGCTTAACCACTTATACTATGAAACGAGAACTTTATACTATGAACGAGAACTCTAGACATAAAAATGATGTTTTTGCAAAAAAAAACACCAAAAACATCCCCCAAATAGAAAAGTGTTGATACCAGTATACATGATTTTTTTTTTGATAAAAAATAGAGCCATGGCCTAAACATCCCATACTGTTGTTTACAAAAACTTTAAAATCAACAATTGGAAAAATGTTTTTTCTTCAAGAGATAAATTACAACTTTTTTGAAACTTGCATATTAAACAAACAAACAAAAAATTCATAAATAATTTCACTACTCTATCCATATAAAAACAAATAAATTATGATGCGATTCATAATTGAATAATATATTAGACCATACAAGAACAAATGATTCAAATAAATATTCAAAAACTCATTTAGAGTTTAAAACTCGTTTAGAGGTTAAAACTCATTTTATATTTTTATAAATTTTAAATATAAAATTTGAAATGACAAGAAAATTATCAATTAAAAAAGTTAAAATACTAAATTTTATAGTTAATCAAAATTATTGTTTCAACATTACAAGTTTAAAAACAAAATAAATATCACTAAAATCAAAATCAATGCCATAAATTTTTTAATAAGACAAAATGTTGAAATATGCCAAAAACATATTTACAATAAACAAATTTGCTAAATTTGTAGCACAAAGTAGGTTGAGGTTGAACAACTTTTCCTTTTAAAATGTATCTGACAAGACTTTAACTAATTTCATATTAATAACTTTGGTACTTTTATTTTAAAATAGCATTTTAAAAAATATTTAGCATTTTTCTCGTTATCTATCCATTAAATCCTCTTATTGATATTAAAGAAAAGTAAACATCATCATCATCATCACTAATTGAATTTATAAAACAGAATTAACTCAAATACAATGAAAAATACTATATACTGTTTTTTCGATTAAGTTTCAATATCAAGCTAATATTTTTTTTAGTAAATATATAACATGTTTCTCTTTATCTTCCCAATAAACTTTCTTCTTAATATTAAAATATGGTAAACATCATTATGATCAATAATTGAATTTATAAAAAATAATTGATTATATAGAACATAAATTATCATATTGTATTTTTCATAGATTTTAAACATCAAAATGGTATTTTTATTTTCTTCAAATAATTAAAAAAATGATTTACAATCCAACAACATTAACAATTAAATCCATAATCTTCTTCTACACATATTTATATATATACAATAATTTTATTTCCTTGTATTTGACACATGAAACTAAAATACACCACATTTAAGAATTCAAAGTTTACGAGTGCTTTGTAAAATTGAATTCAATGTATAAAGTGAAAAGGGATAGGACGTTAGAATAACTAATCTGGAATGTTGAGAATTTACAGAATCCCATCATGGTAATGAAGCATTTTTGGACTATTTGCAGGTAACGTTAGTTCAAGAACTCGTAAAGCTTAAATCATTACCATTAAAGTTCAGGATTATTTATGTTTATGTTAACAAATTCTCTTGTCGACACTAAAAAACGAGAATCAGGAACTCATAAAGCTTAAATCATTGATCATTACGCTTTATTTTCATTTACTACAGAGACAATTTCTGTTTTTTGTTAGAGTAAATTAAAATAACTAGCAAATCAAGTTGTTCATTGATATCTTGCGAGTCTCATATTCATCTTTGGGGAAGATTAAATTATTATTATTTTTAAAGGAGATTTGTAATGAGTTTGCAATGAAACAATATGTTTGAAATTTCAATTCATAATGCTTTTGTTTCTTCTACTGATTTGCAGGACTATACATGCACTAAGGATGAAGACGAGGATATATTTCATAAATTTAAAGCAAGAGAGTGTAAAAAAAGTTTTGCACGATTTAAATTCAATTGGAATTTTGAAAAAGTATGTGGATGTTTCAATAATTAATTCGTAACTTCTATTGTGGCGCAGTACATAGCCTCATATCTGCTTCAGTGGGAAACACTCTTCTTAAGCATAAATTTACTGGACATATTCTTGTCTAAAGGGAATTTTACAAACGATGCTCATATACAGGTCCTGGGTATTGCTTGCATGACACTTGCAATTAGAATTGAAGAGAATCAACCTATGGATTGGTATAAATTTCAATTCAATTTAAATCTCGTTGCCCCCTCATCCCTTCCCCTTCCTCCCTCTCCTCCCTTCCCCCTCCTCCCCCTCCTCCTCCTCCCTCCTCCCCCCTCCTCCATTCTCCATGCTTCTCTTCCCACACTCCTCCGCTCACTTGGGTGCCAAAGGTCTGCCCCTCACGGGAGGCCCTTTGGCACCCAAGTGAGCGGAGGAGTGTGGGAAGAGGAGCATAAAGAAGGGAGGAGGGGGAGGAGGGAGTAGGAGGAGGGGGGAGGGAGGGGGAAAGGAGGAGTGGGAGGAGGGAGTAGGAGGAGGGGAAGGAGGGGGCATCGAGATTTAAGTGACCAAACATGGACCCAAAGGCTATGTATACTGCGAGTTTCTGGTGTTTATGTTGTTGTTGTTAGCACCAGTGTTTCATGCTGGTGCTGTTGCAGATGATATCATTTCAGCTACCGGTGATGCCAAGGTTCTATTCATTGATTTCGGGGATGTTTTTACAAATGATGGTTCCTGAGAGATCAATTAGTCACGTTATTGTTGTAATGAGTGCCACTAACTGATGATGTTGTGAATGCTACCCACTGGTAACACCTTGGAGACTCTTGAGACTATTGATAGATATCCTTGATATCATTTCTGTGGTTGCTTATTGTATAGATTTTGATGCTCTCGGTTCGTATCGTAATAGTGCCAATACCATTTGTGCTGCAACTTTCTTATATGTCTGTGTCGGTGCTGTGGCTGGATCCATTTCCTTGCTACCGAAAAATCATTAGCACAACTTATTATTTTGATTCCGTTGGCGCCATTGATGATGCTATCATTGGTTTAGTTGTTCCCTTTGGGTCGGGAGTTTGGATGTTTTTACTAAAGCTCCACTCACTTGACGCCAAAGGCTTCCTGTGAGGGATGGCCCTTTGGCTCCCATGTGAGCATAGGAGTGTGGGCAGAGCGGAGAAGTGTGGGAAGAGGAGCACGAAGAAGGGAGGAGGGGGAGGAGGGATAAGGGAGGAGGAGGAGGGGGAAGCAGGAGGAGGGGGAAGCGGGAGGAATATTTGATGAAGGAGAAGATGAGAATCTTGTGTTGAAAGTAATGAAAATATGTGCTTAGCTTTGGCAGTTACTATTCAGTTGCTAAGTATTGGAGATATCTTTGGTAAATGCGTTCCATATCAAGAAACATCTTTGGATGGTTAATTAGAGATACGTGAAGGTCATCACAAGAAACCATTATAGGGAAGTGCATTTGGTGATAGTTGCTCAGTCCCTCACTCTAGCATGAATCCAAGCATGAGGGACTGAACAACTAATATACATATAGAGTTAAGAACTGGTAAAACTTGGTTAAGGACTGGAATCTAAATATGTAAACCATAGTGCAATGCCAAAATATTCTTTGTAACATTGAGAAGATGACTTATAAACATTCATGTGTAGTATTGGTAATGACCATGCATAATTTTTATTTAGTCCAGTCAATTATTGTTTGCTTGAGAATTCCAAAAGACAATCCTTTACTCTTAAAGTTAACCATTTATTTTGAATTTGAGATTATATACATGTAAATTACAAAAGAAAAAAATATTCAAATGTTCATTTAAATTCAAGGAAAAAAAAAATTATTTTGAATAATTACATATGTTTTTCTAATCTGAACATATAAATAAATTGAAAAAAAAATTTATGTGTATTTTATAACATGATAGGATCATCTTAAAGTTTCATCTCATAATGTTTTTTTTTACAAAAGTGTAAAATACATTGTATTATAAAAAACAAGTCCATTATTTAACATATCTATCTAAAATATTTTGAGTCACAAATCTAAAATATATTTTTTTATCACCACTTCCTAATTAAGTGTTTGTAAACTCTATCCTTAATTCTTAATGAGGGAAAATGCAAAATAACTTGAATATTGAATATATCATAGGAAAGTGTATTTTATACTTGTTCCATTGAATATTCTTAATGAGGGAGAATACAAAATAACTTGAATATTGAATATATCATAGGAGAGTGTATTTTTATACTTATTACATTAAATACGTGATGCAAATGATATGCGATATAAATAAATCATTATCTTGTATCATCTTCTTCTACTTCAATATTGTTCTCATTATTATTGCGGAGAAATAAATATATTTTGGATAAAAAGAATCAATACATATAATAATGACTTGATATTTATAACTATCATAGGTACGCTATGTTGATAATATGAGAAATTCATCATTACAGTGCATTTATTTACAAGCAAAGTTCATATTGCAATTTAGTTTGGGGTTTCTAATGGTCCTGGACATAGTTTTATACAATAAGGTACAACATTGATTTACATTTCTTACTACTGGATTAATTAATTATTTATTGAAATGTCTTGCTTCCATACCATGATTGTATTAATTTTTTATATATGATAAGAAATATAATTGCAACATAATAGATATTTTTGTTATAGATGAATTTTTTCAATAAAGGAACAAGAATTTTAAGGAGAGGAAAAAGGCATAGGCCTAATGTATAATAGGAAAAAGGTGGGAGGAACATAATTATATGTTGTATTCATTTTGATGTTGAGTTCAATGAGTTTAACTGATTCATATAAAATGATCATTTGTTTAGGGGGTAGGTTTTAATTTGTTTTTTTATTTTTTTATTATATAGTTTAGCGGGGGGGGTTAGGAGGGGTGTTTAGAAATGAGCACTTTGGGCATCTTACAGACATAGAAGACCCAATGGAAGAGGACATTGATGTCCCGGAAGAAATCCAAGCTCCAAAAACTTCCAATTCCAATGAAGAATTTGGCCTGCATGATATTGTTGATTAGTTTCATGTCTTGAAGAAAATGTTAAATTTGACAATTTTTTGATAAGATATATTAGTAATGTTTTGAATTTCAGACTTTATTTTAGAAATAAAATGTCTATATATAATATTTTTAATATGTTTTTTACAAATATATGATATCGTTTTTCTTGAATTTATGTGAATCGTCACTTTTCGGAAAATAATATGAAATAGTATCATTTTTATAAAAAAAATCTCTAAAATTTCATTGAAAATGGTTTTCAATGTCTTTATTTTATGGAATTTTTTACTATTTTGTCAATAAAAATGTCTTATTTTGTCTATAAAAATGTCTTATTTTATATAAAAAATTGCAAAATGTATATGTTTTTTATTATAAATTGCTTATATAAATGTATGTTATTTTGTTAAATTTCTAATAACACACTTGAAAATAGAAATTGTATATATTTTACGACAAAGATAATTCAATGTCCCAAAAAAATGCCTCAAAATGAAAATGTGTGATACTGGTATCAACCCTTTTTGAAACGAAGGTAAAAATAGCTACTAAAATTAGGAGAGAGAGAAATGAGAACTGTGTCAAGTTCTCATTTCATAATATAAGTGGTTTCTTTGGATCACTCTTCCTAGGGGTTTATTTTTTCTATTGCTGAGAAGTAGATGGCTCAGCAGTAGCCTTTCCATGGCATGTTGTTACCTTTCTATTCCTCAAATTATGTTTCTAAAATTCAAAAAATTGCATTTTGGAAACCTCTTTGATATTGTTCAAACTCTGACTCTTCTAGGTGGTTATCTAACTGCAGAGATGATTGATCATGTTCTTCTTTATTCAAATAAAATTGGGGCTGCATCTGATCAAAGAGGTGGACCTCATCTTCAGGATTTCCATCTTCATCTTCTTCTGCTATCAGGTTTTCAGCAAAAGGTGGTCTAATTGGATTATTTTCTGCATTTCTAGGGTTCCTTGGCTCTCTTGGTATTCCCTGTGGGGAAAGAGGTCTCCTGTAGTTCATGTTTCGATCTCGAGGCTTAGGAGTTTATCTAACAGGGGGTTTGTTATCTGGGGACATCCTATCCACCATTCTTTCCATGGTTTTCAACATCTGTTCAAACATGGTGTTAGTAGATTGAGAGGTGGAAGGCTAGCCTATTTCATTGAATCTCTTTTTCTCAGTTTCAGTTATGTGCCTTGTTTCACCCGAGTCCATCAGATTAGCTTCTACTTCAACAACATCTTTCAACATATCAGTAAGGGTATCAAATCTCCTTTCTCTCGACATGAGATAAAAGTCACTGTAAAAAAAGTTATTATAGTGAAGTTTGGCTACACCCATAGGGGGTTTGATGTCCACGGGGATATAATTGTACATTTTCATGAACCTGGATGAAAATTCTTAGACGGTATCAACATTATTTTTATTCATGTTTTCATATTGAGTGAAAATTTGGAGAGGATTTTTTTTATCCTACCATCTTGCCAGGAAATCTTGTTCCAACCTCTCATACGTAGAAATACCTCCATTTGGAAGGGTTCTGAACCATTTCTTTACTTCCCCTGAAAAAATTTAGGCGAGTAACCTAATCTTGACATCATATTCATATATCTCTTCAATATCTATGAAGTTAGTGACGTTGGTTGTGGATCTAGATCTTCCAGTCTCATAGATGATATTATCTCAATCGTGCACCTCAGAGGACTGTACACTCATTCCCCTACCTATATATGCAGCAGCCACAAGGGTATGAGGTCAAAGGGAAGGAGGATTTTGTTTGCAGGTTGAAGAAGAGCTTGCATGGCTTGAAGCAAGCTCCAAGGCAGTGGTATTTAAAATTTGACAGGTTTATGACAAAACAAGGTTATAGTAGATGTCATTCTTACCACTATGTTTATTTCAAGAAGCTAGACAATGAAAGATATATTATCTTGTTATTGTATGTGGATGACATGTTTTTTGTAGGGTCTAACATGTAGGATATAAATGTGCTCAAAAGGAAGTTAGCTAATTCATTTGCGATGAAAGATTTGGGTGCTGCAAATCAAATCCTTGGTATGAGAATAACGAGAGACAGGAAAAATCGCAAATTGACATTGTCTTAGAGTGAGTACATACAAAAGGTGTTGGAGAGGTTCATAATGAAGAATGAAAAACCAATTAGTACACCTTTGGCCATCCATTTCAATCTAAGTAAGGAAATGTGTCCCAAGACACAGGAAGAGACAGATTACATGTCCAATATTCCCTATCAATCAGCAGTTGGCATCTTGATGTATGCCATGGTGTGCACAAGACCAGATATTTCACATGCAATGGGAGTTGTGAGAAGATATATGAACAGTCCAGGTAACGAACATTGGAAGGCAGTATAGTGGATTCTCAGGTATTTAAGAGGTACTACCACTCAGGCATTATGTTTTGGAGGTTTAGACATTGTTCTACAGGGATATGTTGATGCAGATATGGTAGGTGATAAGGATAGCAGGAGGAGCACCACAAGGTATGTGTTTACTGTAGCTAGAACATCAATAAGTTGGATTTCGAGATTGCAAAAGGTTGTTGCACTTTCAACAACGGAAGCAGAGTATGTTGATGTTACAGTGGCTAGTAAAGAGATGATTTGGCTGCAGAGGTTTATGGAGGAAGTGGATAAGAAGTAGAAGGAAAACAGGTTGTATAGTGAAAGCCAGAGTGCCATTCATCTTGGAAAGAACTCAGCATTCCATTCCAGGACTAAACATATACAACTCAAGTACCATTTCATACGCTCTATTCTGGAAGATGAACTGTTGAAGCTGGAAAAGATACATACTAGCCAGAATCTTGTAGACATGTTCACAAAGGTAGTGACAAGAGAGAAACTGAGTTCCTGCTCAGTTTCAGTTGGCCTTCTAGCATGAAGGTGAAGATGAGAAAGTTGCCAAGTCCAAGGTCCAGCAAGTACAACAGCAGTGGAGTTGTTGTGATTAGTCTCCAAGTGGGAGATTGTTGGTTGTGGAGCCAGATCTTCCAGTCTCATAGATGATATTGTCTCAGTTGTGCACCTCAGAGGACTATACACTCATTCCCCTACCTTGGGGTTCAGGGGTAGTGCCCCCGAGAAATGGGGGTTCGGGGGCACTTCGGGGGAAACGCCCCCGAGAAAATTTTTGGGGTTGTTTTCACCAACAGTGTTCGGGCCCATGGTTTTGGGTAACCCATGGTATTTTTCCATTGTATTTCCCTTATAAAAGAAAGACATTGTAACATAGCTAGGGTTGATGTATTTAGGTTTTATGCATTGTAAAGATCTCTGGGATCAAGAAGAGAGACTGTGAGACAGTGAAGAGGAAGTGTAGCGGCTGTGCTGTAGGTTGTATCCCTTCACTTTGATGGATGGAATAATATTAAGGACTGGAAACTTCAGTGTGGACGTAGCCCATCTTTGTTGAACCACGATATATCTGTGTCTCTCTTGTAATGTGTATGTGTGATTATATTTTCATTTCTGTTTATTGTTATTGCTCTGCGATCCTGTTTTTCTAACAAGTGAAATGGTCTACATGTTGTTGTGCAGTACAACCCCCTTCCCCGTCATATCTCATGATTCGTTGGGCATAGCCCACAGGTAGATCATGGAGGTTGGCAGGGATGGATGAAGGGGCAAATCTAGCAACCATTGCTCTCAGGGTTTGCTTGGAACCAGGAGGAGTATTTGAAATAGGTTTAGAAGCAGGGCTAGGTATTACAATAGTGTGACCTAGAATAGGAGGGGTGATCAAGATATTGGTCTGCATGTTGACTTCTTTAGTGAAGATGAACAAGTCACTGCTTTTTTCTTTGGCCTATAAACTCTCCCATAAAGCACTCAAATAATGGGTTTGGAACATTTTCTGATCAAACAAGGTTTCTTTCAGATCTGTCTCAGATTTAGACCTAAATAAGGAATTCTCAAACTTTAAATCAAATGAGACAATATATATGGTCTGGGCTTCTTCTTCAGGTAAAGAAAAGATCTGGTCAGTGGAAGAATACCTATTTTTTCTTTCTTTGCTTTCTGGATTATCTTTTCGGGATCTGGAATGAATTGCATAGGTTTATTTATATGATCTTCTGTTTTCCCTCAAAGATCTAATTTGATTACTTGTAATTCTTTTTCTGGGGTAAAGAAGTACTCTGGTCCCCAGTATGGTCGTCAGATGTTATCACTCAGGATTCTTCCAGGTTGCGGCAGAAGGGATCACTGAGGTAACTATTTCAACTACACTCTTGTGTTTGGAAACTAGCCTTTCCAAACACAAAGAGGGATCTCTCTCTCACAACTCTTTCAGCACGCAAAATATCACTTGAATTGGTTGGTTGTGTATTAACAGTGGTGGCTAGACCTTCAGATAAGGGTATTAGGGCTTTCAGTTGGTTGGGTTGAGGATAGGTATATCACAGGGCATTGAGTCAAACTTCCATAGGTTTTCTATCACAGATGATTGATTGGACTATAATTTTAGAAGAAGAGGAAAGATAAATGAAGTTTTTTCAAGTCAGAGATATTAACAGATGGTAGCTGAAAGGGAAACAAAATCCATCAAAAAATTAGAGCATTTACAAATGAATTCTAACTTGCAATTTCAGAAGGAGAGGGTGGAGTATCTAATCATATGTATCTGAAGCATCAAACGATAGATGAATTTCAGACCATGTAATCTGGATTTAAACACTTTAGAAGAAGACAATCAATGGAAAATACTAGCAAGAAAAATATACACAAGACTTATAGACATCAAAACATTCATTTCAGGAATTTCTGCTCCAAAATCAAGTCTTCACATTAATATAAAAGGATGGGTTTCATTACATTGCTAAAAAATTCTCATACAAAATCCCCACCCTCGGGTCTTATTCAAAACCTGCCTTTATAGGCTTAAAAAAATAAAAACCTTCTCGACTACTTCAGCCATATGTGGTTTTTCATTAAATTCGCAACTACAATTGTTGGTAATAAATCAGATTAACTACTAGTCTTATGGACTATTTATTCAAAATAATAATAAAAAATGGAAGTGATGAGGCTCTCTTCCTTATTCACTTTGAGATGCTTGAACCAACTGCTTCTTGATCTAGAGATGAGCCGATGGGAAACTTCAGTGTGCTACTAGTGTAAAACTCGGGTTGTCGAACTGCTTGTTGTCCTTTAAATTGAGCCATTTCAGGATGATTTGTAGGGATTGATGTATTGTGCCTTTATTTTTCCTTCAATTCAAATCCAAGTCACATAACAGTTTGTTTATGCAGTGAAATATTATCAGGAATACTGATATGATCTATGTTTATCTTTATTTATGTAAAAGGTTGCTTGATGTCCAAGCTAATCCTCCAGCTCCAAGTGCTTCCTCTAGCTATCTCCACAAGGCTGCAAGATCATAGGTTTGATGCCCCAAAAGTCCTCCCTTTGGCCCATGGAAAGCTTCTCTCTTATAGCACATGGGAAGGCTAACCAACAAGAGAGAAGTGTGGATCTATGGAGGGTTTAGTGGATCAGGCCAACTAAACAAAGAAGGAGTTAGGATCGAACCAAAGGTAGTAATCCCAACAAAATCTCCTCGAAGGTCGAAATCCCAAAATCCAAGGCAAAAAGGCTAATTTCAGACTACCGCGCCCCTATAACTGAGCATAACGCGGTAGTACCGAGCCCCAGAGAAGGAGCAACGCGCGGTAGTGCTAACTACCGCGCCCTTGTAGATGTGCAAGGAGCGGCAGTGCTCACAAACAGGGCTAAGTTGGGCTGGAAGATGGCAGAAAAAGGTTTTGCTTTCAGTATTCAGTCAATGGTTTTCACTCTGGATGTTCAGATGATCTTTAAGGGAAACTGTCGTTTAGGTCGGTAATGCAAGGATGCGACACTAATATGTAATGTGTAATATTGAGGTATAACAGATGCCCCCTAAAGTGTGAGGTCAGAAGAGACTGATGGCCGAAAGACTTTACAAATATGGTTCGGAGATAGCGTCGAGGAGAGCAACAAGGAGCTGAAACAGAAACAAAATGTCAGATATACCACCGAGGCGGGCATTCCCATGCTCGGAAACAAATGACTCAAAGCATGGCTGCCGACCAATACATTGCAGATCCATGAGTACTGAGATGATATAGACTGTAGACAAATCATGGCTACTATGAACAAGCGTAGATCCATGAGACAGTAATGACACAGCCACGACCAATACAATAAGTGGATCTGTGTGACAATACAAAGGACATCTCCATCGCAACCTGGACACAATCAAGATACAAAGGTGCGCCCAGGGTCTTCTACCCGATCGCAAACGATACGAATCTAGCCATGTGATTACAAGGTGTTGAAGTCGAACATGGTAGAAACCATTTGATTACCGGTCAATGATGTGAACCGTTAACAAATGCGAGGGAAATCACCAATGATGACGATGATCCCCAAGGTATCTATAGTACATCTCAACGAAATGCGAATAAAGGAGTTGATGTCGAGCATCCGAGAGATCATTCAATCAGAGGTCATTGATGAAAACCTACTGTTGAATACGAGGAAACCTGCCATTGAGGCATGCAGGTACCAAGGTACTAGTGGTTGACTCCTAAGCCTAATTCCTGGATAGTGATTTGGTGTCGACAGGAATAGACTCGTCGAAGGTGGGCCATGATGTTTCCCACATCATCGACACGAAATCAGAACGAGAGATAGTATGGACCGATGAAACAATGGAATATGTACTGACACAAAGGGAAGGTTTGACATAAAGTGGAGGTGGACTCAAGGTAATAACCCTTTGAACATATAACGGCATGAAACAGAGCTTGGCAGCAGGGATTACTTGAACAGACAGAACCACAGGAAGTGTGAACTCATAGCAATAATGAGGATGCATGATCATAATGATAACACTATCAGCAAGACTGACTACCCAAAACAGACAAGGTGAGGATGCATGCCATGTTCAAAGGTGATGACTCACAAGCTGCCAACAAGGTAAACTTGACTCATTTTCCCATTTTTCCCCCGACATGATGGACGAGTACCTCTTTGTTTTTTAACGAGCTTGAGGAGGATAACAGATGCTCGATATAGCTCATCTCATAGATGAGTCCAATCTCACATGTTTTTCGAACCTGAGAAAGGAGGGGTTCGGTCCCAAAAGTGGGTCCTTCGATGTCAAATTTTAACGAGTCCAAGGAAGGAAAACTCGACAGTTTTTCATGTTTAGAGAGTCTGAAAAGAACTAAAGAAGACTCCAACGGTCCTTTTTCGTAAGGTTAGCCTCATCGCCCGAAAAAGGGGTGAAACAACGCGGGAGAGGACTCTTCCAGTCATGATTGGCTGGAGTATTCCTTTTTCGTAAGTAGTGCCCCCTAGTCCGAAAAAGGGGTAAACTATCACTAGGGAGATGATCATTCAAATCCTTTTACAAGCGTGAACGAATCAATTTCGCTTGGCAATCTTTTCAATTTTAGGGAGTCTGAAAAGAGCTTAACTATGGACTCCATGTACAACTTTGTCATGGTTGATGACCGAGTACGACAAAGGAAAAGTAAACTCGGCACAGTTCCTTTTCCGTAAATAGTCTAGCGAGGCCGGATAAAGTGATAAACCTATACTCGTTAGACACACCTTTTTACTCCAATTTGTTTAACGAGCACGATAATGGTATCAAAAGCACTCGGAATCTTTTTCATGTTTGGATCCAGAGCACGAAAAAGGAAAAAGTAAGCTCAAACCACTTTTCATGTTTTAACCAGAGCACGAAAAAAAGTGAAAAGTAAGCTCAAACACCATCTTACTGTTTTTAACGAGCTCGAAGATAGGTTGGAAGAATGCTCATGATGTCTGCTTCATTTTTTAACGAGCTTGTAACAGAAAATGAACTATGCTCGGAATAATTTTCATGGTTTAATGAGCTCAAAACCTAAAAAGGAAAGTATGCTCGAAAATGTTCCCAATGGTGAACTTCTTCCCGTCATGAAATCCAAAGGTTGGTACATGCCCCCCAGCATGATTGCTGGAAGTAAGTGACTTAGCTCCAACGTGGTGTGGAGAGGCAATCGAGTTGACTTCAACGTAACTCCCAGAGGTTGAAGACATGCCCCCAAGCTTCCTTTCATTCTCCTAAAGTATAGGCGGGTGAAAAGAAGGTTCAGGTACTAAGTCTACGAGGAGACTCGACTCAAAGGGAAAGGATATGTTTCATTTTTTAACGAGCTTGACACAGGAGTAGAACTTTGCTCAGACTACTGGTTTCATTTTTTAATGAGCTTGAAGCCAAAAGTAAACTCTGCTCATGATTAAGGCCCATTTATGGGTTCCCTCCCAACATGATGATCAGAGGTTGGTAAATGCCCCCAGCATGATTGCTAAAGGCTAAACATGCCCCCCAAGCTTCGTTTCGTCTGACTACTCTTCTTCCTTACCCAAAAATCCTGGCTACTAATCCAAATGTGTTCACCAGGGGGGTAGGGAGAACCATGACCAAGTGACCCAGGCAGATGAAATGAAGGTTCAAATCCTAACTCTAGCGATAGACTCAAACAAATGGAAGGGAGATCTATTTCATTTTTACACAAGCTTGAAATAGATAATAACAATGCTTGAAAGGGTCCTTTTTATTTTTTAATGAGCTTAAAACAGAAAGAAATTATGCTCGAAGGTAATTTCATTTTTACGCAAGCTTGAAACTGAACGTAAACTATGCTTGGGATTTGGTTTCATTTTTACACAAGCTTAAAACCAAAAGTAAACTGTGCTTGAGGGTAGTTTCATTTTTACGCAAGCTTGAAACCGAATGTAAACTATGCTTGGGATTGGTTTCATTTTTACGCAAGCTCAAAACCAACGGTAAACTGTGCTTGAGGGTCGGTTTCATTTTTTAACGAGCTTGAAACAAAGAATAAACTATGCTCGTGGGAATCTATTTCATTTTTTAACGAGCTTGACATAGAAAGGGAACTATGCTCATAATGATGGTTGGTTTCATTTTTACACAAGCTTAAAACCAAGAGTAAACTATGCTTGCGATGATGGTTGGTTTTATTTTTACACAAGATTAAAACCAAGAGTAAACTATGCTTGGGATGATGGTTTCATTTTTTAATGAGCTTGACACCAGAATAGAACTTTGCTCCAAGTGATGGTTGGTTTCATTTTTACACAAGCTTAAAACCAAAAGTAAACTATGCTTGGAATGATGGTTTCATTTTTTAACGAGCTTGACACCAGAATAGAACTTTGCTCCAGTGTCCCCCCTCCTAGGGGGAAGAAACCACTAAAACATGTGGAACATTTAGGGAAGTCTGGTGACTAGGAGTCATGCGATGAGTGGGCGTCACAAAGGAAAGCTGATCGATGGTCACAACATTCCCATGATGGGGAAAATACATCACTCGGAAGAGTGAGGACACTACAGCCTTCATGGCATGGACGTAATCGCGTCCAAGGAGTAGATTAAAATCTAAGGGACCTTGGATGACCATGACATCAATACAGACAGTTTTCCCTCCCAAAGTGATAGGTAACTGAGGAAGGGACCCTAAAGGTCCAGTAGGCCTTCTGTTGAAAGCCAGTATCTGATCAGTGACGGGCACAAGCCGAGGAGAACCTAAGGCTTGCCAAGCAGTTGAGGATAGAATACTAACAGAAGCTCCTTCATCAACTATCGTACGAAAAATTTCTTTATCGGAAACTCCTACAGATATTTGAAAAGGAACACTCGAAGGAAGACGAGATTCTGTTAGACCATTCCAATCAAAGGAAATAACCTCAGTGCTTGGAGGGGGTCTCGCGGAAACGGACAGGGTTTCCCCTTGCCGAGGACATTCTGAACCGATAAGGAAAACATCAGTGGTTTCCAATTCACTCTCTCTTGGAAGATAAGAATGAGACAAAGATTGTGTCAAGGTGACTGCTTCAGTCTGGACTTTCTCCGATGAAAGAGCGGGATCAAGTGGGGATGACAGCGACTCAATCACTTCACTCTCGGAAGGGAGAGTGGGATCAATTGCAGATGAAACTGAATTGATCACTTGGTCAACCAGCGGGGGGTCGAGGGATAGTTTACCATGGTCTGTTGGAGGCACCAGTTGAGAACTAGTAATATCTTCCAACCACCGCGAGGCTTCATCCATGCTTGGACAAAGGAAAGTACGGTGCATACCCTTGCATATCAAACAGGGATATAGGACTTTACCCTTACGACCCTTCACCAAGGGGTCACTGGTTGAGGGAGTGCCATCGACATGATGGTCAGAGGTCGACGATACGATTGGTTTGGGGTTTTTAGACCACACTTCTGACACACGGGAAAGATCAGGACAATCCTTGAGAAGGTGATCACCCTTACAAAGTTTGCAAGGGAACTTGGGCTTACGGGGTGTTTTCGTAGAATGAGTACCATTAGAGGTAACTGGTTTACGCTTGGTCTCTTTTTTATCCTTCTTCTTCTTAACTTTCCTTTTCTTCTTCTTCTTATCCACCTGATTACTAACACTATTGCTTTCGTCAGGTGAGGAAGAAGGAACGGAAGAAGATTCATCCGATGAAGAAGGAGAAGGATTAGTTTGGGATTGACTCTCTCGTGGTGGAGAGTTAACATTCGAAACATTGGGCGCAATCGGAATTACCGGATTGAATAACCATACCGGTAATCCTATGGTTAATCCAGGAAGATTTAACGTGGCAATAAAGGGAGGACCAATATCTCCAACTGGAGGAAAAGTAAAAGGTACCCCTTGAAAAGGGGTCTCCGGATTGGTAGTCCCAGAAGGAGCATGGGCGCATGGAGGTGGATTCTCCATGGAACAAAACTAAGTGATGTGGACGAAGTCTTGTTAAAAAGAACTCAAAAACCCTCAGGCAACCGAGCGTGCGAAAGGGGAGCTAGGAAAAGACAAGGCTCACAGGCCAAAAGAGCAAGCTCAAAAAACTATACTGAGGCCGCTGCCACAGTAAGTGAGCTGTACAACAAAACGGCCAGAATGCCAACAAGCAGCCCTAGAAAGAAAAAGACCCTCTACAAGATAGCAAGCAAAACCTCCTAACTAAGAGCTGGAGACCTCAACAAATTGTATCCTTCACAAGGTGATGAAATCCAAGTCGAACAATACAACATGAGAGACCGATATAAGAAGGATATCCCTCTACCGAAAGGGATCCTGGGTAAAAGAGCCCTAGTAGAATAGATACTAAGCTACCTCGTTCATGACACGTCGGAAAAGGTTTTGGGCACTTCAGCCTTCCGAAGAAGACAGCGATCGATGTTGCCTTAGGGCTAAGTGGAGTGCGGTATTCCACAGAGTCCGTCCGGTTCTCAATCTCGCGGCCGTTTAACCCCTGAAAGTTGGAAACAGTTAGGAGGCCCCTCCACAAACTAGCTGTGACCGTGTCAATAAGTACTAGAGGATTTTAGTTCCCTAAAGACAACGACTATGTCTCAGATGAAAATGACAAGGGGGAATTATTTTGATGCCTATCCCCGGTGTCCTACCTAACTACCAAATTCTTTTGATTTCCTCAAGTGAGGTTAAAGTTGGTTTAATTAGGGAGATTAATTTTAGTGGCTGTCTTACTCAATCGGGTTATGGAAGTGCAACTTGATGGTGTTATGACGACCCAAACCATGCAAATGAAGATGAATCGAAATGAGCCTTTCTCTTCGATGAACACTAGCTAAAGTAAGGAAGAATTCTTTCCGTTCCCAATATGCACAACCCAATGCACATGCAATTTTATTTCTTTTCAAAATGATAGAAAGAAGTAAAATATGTACCCAAAACTAACCCAAAGTAATGAAAAAGTTCTTTGTATGAACACCAAACGTAATGATTCTAATTCATTTCCTATCTTTTTACACTTGAAAAAGACACATCCAAGCTATGGAAAGAAAGATTCTACAAATGCTTCCAATCAAATGCAAGACAAAGAGAAGAATCTAGTAATTTTGTCTAACTCAAATGCACATAAATATGAAACAAGTATTTCTTCTTTTCATGAATGTAATACCAATGATGTCAAATGATTAAATTAAAGCAAGAAGAATACCTATGTGTTTCAATCTCATGAATATGGTAAAAGAACGACAAAATCAAGCTTCTCTTTGAACTAGAGTGGAGGCAAGGAATCAATCTTTTCAAACAATCATTAGATAGGATGCAAAGGAAATAAAATGCCAAACAATCCAAACACGCCAAGCACACCAAACCAAAAAATAATCTCAAAACCTTAATATGGGTCAAAACGACTGTAGGATGCACGATTCATGGGAATGCCCGCCTCGGTGGTATATCTGACATTTTGTTTCTGTTTCAGCTCCTTGTTGCTCTCCTCGACGCTATCTCCGAACCATATTTGTAAAGTCTTTCGGCCATCAGTCTCTTCTGACCTCACACTTTAGGGGGCATCTGTTATACCTCAATATTACACATTACATATTAGTGTCGCATCCTTGCATTACCGACCTAAACGACAGTTTCCCTTAAAGATCATCTGAACATCCAGAGTGAAAACCATTGACTGAATACTGAAAGAAAAACCTTTTTCTGCCATCTTCCAGCCCAACTTAGCCCTGTTTGTGAGCACTTGCCGCTCCTTGCACATCTACAAGGGCGCGGTAGTTAGCACTACCGCGCGTTGCTCCTTCTCTGGGGCGCGGTACTACCGCGTTATGCTCAGTTATAGGGGCGCGGTAGTCTGAAATTAGCCTTTTTGCCTTGGATTTTGGGATTTCGACCTTCGAGGAGATTTTGTTGGGATTACTACCTTTGGTTCGATCCTAACTCCTTCTTTGTTTAGCTGGCCTGATCCACTAAACCCTCCATAGATCCACACTTCTCTCTTGTTGGTTAGCCTAAGGGAAATAACCTCAGAATTCTCCTTCTATTGGAGAGAATAGAAGGAGTTTAACTGACCTTATGTCCAAACGCTTGTCTTTGATATTTGCTCCAAGCTCCAAGTCCTCACAAGTAAACCTGTTAACAATGGAACCAAAACACAAGCATGTACTATTCTCTAGCAATCTGAAAACATGAGTTAAGATCTAAATCTATGAGAGATACAAATCATATCATTAAAACAAGATTAACACAAATGATTTGGGAAAACAAGACAAGTTATTCCATTACCAACTTGAAGTCATGTACAATAGTTGTTTGATGTCCAAGCCAACTTCCAGCTCCAAGTGCTTCCTCTAGCTATCTCCACAAGGCTGCAAGATCATAGGTTTGATGCCCCAAAAGTCCTCCCTTTGGCCCATGGAAAGCTTCTCTCTTATAGCACATGGGAAGGCTAACCAACAAGAGAGAAGTGTGGATCTATGGAGGGTTTAGTGGATCAGGCCAGCTAAACAAAGAAGGAGTTAGGATCGAACCAAAGGTAGTAATCCCAACAAAATCTCCTCGAAGGTCGAAATCCCAAAATCCAAGGCAAAAAGGCTAATTTCAGACTACCGCGCCCCTATAACTGAGCATAACGCGGTAGTACCGCGCCCCAGAGAAGGAGCAACGCGCGGTAGTGCTAACTACCGCGCCCTTGTAGATGTGCAAGGAGCGGCAGTGCTCACAAACAGGGCTAAGTTGGGCTGGAAGATGGCAGAAAAAGGTTTTGCTTTCAGTATTCAGTCAATGGTTTTCACTCTGGATGTTCAGATGATCTTTAAGGGAAACTGTCGTTTAGGTCGGTAATGCAAGGATGCGACACTAATATGTAATGTGTAATATTGAGGTATAACAATTTATGATACCTGTCCCTCCCGTTCTACAGTTTATTCTGAAAAGCCAATTTCAGTCTGCAATTTGCAAGCCGAAATGCGGGTGTTAGAAATTCAGAACACCAAATGAATAGCTTAGAATAAATCACACCTCCGACTTCTGCAATCCGCAATCCACAATGCAAGAGTCGTAATTTGGAACCCCAAATTCATAACTTTGAATAAATTACACCTCCAACTTCCGCAATCCGCAATGTGGGAGACAGAATTCGGAACCCCAAATTCATATCTTTGAATAAATCACGCCTCTGACTTCCGCAATGCGGGAGTCGGAAGTCAGAACCCCATAATCACAGCTTTTAAGAAATCATGCCTCTGACTTCCGCAATTTGCAATGCGGGAGTAAGAAGTCGGAACCCCATATCCACAGCTTTGACGAAATCATGCCTCCGATTTCAGCAATCCGCAATGTGGGAGTCAGAAGTCGGAACCCCAAATTCAAAAATTTGAAGAAAACACGCCTCCGACTTCTGCAATCCTCAATGCGGGAGTTGAAACCCCAAAGCACAACTTCGAGAAAATTACTCCTCTGAGTTCTGCAATCCGCAAGCCAAAATGCGGGTGTCGGAAAGTGGGAACACCAAATCCATAGCTTTGAAGAAATCACACCTCCGACTTCCGCAATCCGTAATGCAGGAGTTGGAAGTCGGAACCCCAAATTCACAGCTTCGAATAAAACATGCCTCTGACTTCTACAATCTGCAATGCCAGAGTCGGAAGTCGGAACCCCAAAGAACAAATTCAAGAAAATTACTCCTGTGAATTACTCAATCCACAATCCGCAATGCGTGAGTCGGAAAGTGAGAACCCCGTTGAATTTTGGCTATAGATCCATTCGCTCTCTTTTTTCCTTTAGCGCCTTCGGGGGAAACTAGCACTGTCGATCATTCTCCATCTGCTTCATTCTCTGCCATTGATTTCTCTTCCCCTTCATAGATCTATCTCTATCTCCAATCTCGACCATTAAATCTCTTAAGAGTGGAAGACCTCCGTTTTATCATTTTTCTTATTGTGGCTTTCTCATCCTGTTAGGAGTTTTTAATATTTAGCCATTTTTGGGAGTTTTTGCTTCTTCTTTTGGAGTAAAAATTTAGTGGGAAGGCTTGATATTTCGGTAGGGGGTGCCCTTTCCTTCCCCCGTGGGAGTTTTCTTAGAGGTGATAATAGTAGGGTAGGATGAAAGCATAGAAAAAAGTGACTGCATAGGTGGTTTGAATGTACAAGTACACAATGAATTAATCACATGCCTAGTTGTATGCATATTTAGGGAATGTCAACCAATGTTTTCATGATAAAAAAATACATTATACCCTCCAAGGAGAGAAATTGAGGAACAATAAACAAAGGGAAAGTGAGATTCGTATATACTAGATAGTTGTTTAGATAGAATAAAAATTTCCCACCTATCTCGGAATAGGTGAAATCAAGCTTGCACTATGTTGATAAAGTTATAAATGTTTCCACATGATTGATAATGTATACCCTAGATGGTCAAACACATTATACACAACAAGGAAAATTTTAAATAGTACATTGATAGCTTGATCCATTGACTTTAACATAGCAACTATAAAAATAATAGGATATAGGAATAACTAGAGCAATAATGTTATTAATAAAGATCAATGCATATCTAGAAATGCTTACTTTGTCAGTTGAAGACCCTAGTGAGATGTATCATTTCAAATAACCATGATGAGTATCAGTGGTGGTGAGGAAATCAAAGAGGGGGTGAGTATAAACACAAGTTGGGTTTTATGATATGCTCTTCACAAAATCAAAACACATAGAACTTGAGGGGCCAAGCATAAATACAATGAGACATGGGTGCAATATATCAATGCAAGAGGAGGTGACTTACCATTGTTTTATTTCATGCTTTACCACAATGGTTATACGAAGCACAAGGTAACAGTATCATCAACATCAATCTAAGTAGGTTTGGGATCATAAATTCGTAAGGAAAATGAGATTAATCGAAGAAAAGGGAGATAGAGAAACAAAAGGCGCGAGAAGCAAATAAAAATAAAATAATCCTAAAATTCATTAACTAAGGAGAATCAAATAATCATAAAGTATTGCAAAAAAAAGGATTGATTCTACCCTTTCGAAACACAAGTGACTGTCACACTAAGAACATGTCTATGGTTCAAGAAGCCAAGATAAATATCCAAACCTCTCAATGTTCATCGGAGAGAGTCTATTGGATATCAATCAATCCCTTTAAATAATTAAGATTCAATTACAATAGCAAGACATGAAATGACCATGGAGTGGCTCAAAGAAAATTAAACAATGAAACATTAATAGATTCCATTATGGCTCAATACCATGATGGACATGCGGTTATTACAAGCCAAATAACACCTTAACCAATGTTGCCTAAAATCATTATTACAATAATCAAAACTATAGAACCCATATTTCCAGAGTCCAATATTTCCAAATCATCAAGCAATCAAATCTATGAGGTCAACAAAACATTTTGTAAAGCCAAAGTCTTCCAAATATGTTTCAACACTAAGAAATAATCAATTGCATGTTGTAACCCATGGTAAGGCATAAAAAAATTAATCTCAATGTAATTTAACACGTAAAACAAATGGTGTTCTAAGTGTAGTTGAAACTTTTCACATTTACCTATATACAACATTCATGGCTTACCACTTGTTTGTAATGTGCATGTGCTAGATATATATGCATCAAATAATTGATAAAACAACATTTTCAACCACGAAGCATTGTCGGAACATTTTGCAAGGTGCTCCATTTTGGATCTTATTAAGCTTGTCAGAGGGGGGAATATGCACACAAGGACATGTTGTGGGGTCTACAATGTATATATGGGATGATTGATGCTTCATGCATATAATGGAGCATTGATACTTCATGCATACATGGAAGCATCAATGTTTTGCATATGTTATAAGCATAAATGCTTTATGTATACCAAAGAGCATTATTTCTACAACAAAGGGTACCATAGAAATAGTGAAATTGAATGCATTGAACCCATTGTGCACCTAATTTAACATATCACACATATGCTTCATTTTATCACTAAGAATATGTGGGAAACAAAGGAGTGAAATGCACATAGAATAAGTCACACAAATAAAATATATACGATAATTAATTTTTACTTTTGCTATCTAAATCATAAGATTGGAACATGATCACTGTTGTTTGACATTAATTACATGAACAACCAAATAGACATTTATCTAATCTATCTTTGGATAGCGATTGCTGTCCTAAACAGATTAAAGAAGGGAAAGTATTAAGTAGTACTTTGAGATCAACTAGAGGTAGAAATGATAGAAGAAAATTTAGAGAACGTATGGATGTCTTTCTTGTTGAAGGAGGTTCATGCTATTATGACAATGATTCCATTGAAGACAAGGAACTTCTGTTAATGTAAAAGCATTATATCAAGAATTGGGAACCAAACCCACTTCTTGAAATAAACATTGATTTCAATATTCGTGGAAGAACATATCAAATTGCTCCATATACTTTACATGGTTTTGGGCTCTTTACAATGGATGGTGTGAACGTTCCATATAACAGTGAAGTAGAACTGATGGAATATGTTGGCCCAACGTATGATTATGCACATTAGGGTAGGATAACAAGATATGTAATGAGTATGTGCATATATGCAATTTGTGCAAATTATAACAAAATGAAATAAACCAATAAACATAAGGTATTTTCCATATATATTGATGGAAGAACAAAATCCCATGGAAATGTTGTTGGGTTTATAAATAGTATTCATCTTGTAAGCACAAACAAACTACCCAATTGTGTTTTTGTTGCGGGAGCTGATAAAAAAGTTGTGGTCAATGCAATAAAATCAATACCCATGGGAAAGTATTTTTTGCTCAATTATCATTTGCACATGGTCTAGGAATCAGGTAAGTATGGATTAACAATCATGTCCATTGTTTACTAAAAAGCATGTATACTGTTTATTTATTATTTTTCATTGCATATACTTTTTGTTAACAACTCATCTTTGTATATATGCTTAAAAAATCATGGTTTATATATCTATATATCTATATATATATAATTTATTTTATTGTTAGATTCCATATTATTCTTTTTTATCCTAGTGCATAGATCCTTGTTACGTTGATTATCGGTCTTATATGATATGATTTTTTGTAGGGTCCCATGTCGACGCCTTGTATCGATGAGGTTGATGTGGAGATCTCAAGAGATGATGATTCTTTAGTATCTCTCTGAAAAACTATTAAAATAATGTTCGATGAACTAGCTAGAGTGGTGTATGCAAAAATATACTCTTGAAAATGACAATAGAAGAGAATACTTGATGGACTACATCGATAAGTACAACGCAAGTTTTTTTAAATTTCATTCCATTAATTTTGTTAAAGAATCCAAGAGCTTGACTATATGAATTCTATTATCCTAGGAATTCATTAGACAGGGATAACCTAGTGTTGGGAGTAGCAGACAAGAAACTATGGTTTCATCACCTACTCCTGGTGCACATGCTATTGGTTCCACAAATCCTATTATTGTCAGGTTTGCCCCTGATTCTACGCCTAGTGTTGGTGAAGGGTATACCATGACCCCGACTACACATAGGATAAACATAGATTCTAGTACTGCTACGCCACAGTCATCATAGAATAATGTGAGTTCTATGATGCCAAGCGTGGTAGTAAACAACCCTATTCAATTACCAGTTGAATTATAGATGGACCATGATTTGGTGTCAATAAAGGGATTAAAAATCCATTTTATTTACATCCACTTCATTGCACTACATTTATTTCATTCAAATAATAATATTTTTATATTCATTTAATCTATATAATCATAATTTGTTATTGCATTGTAGGAAATAACGTGTTCTACCAACATTTGCATGAAAAGGAATTTGGCCTATTTGCACCAACAATTAGAATAGGCTTTAAATATCAGATAAATGAATTGAAGAAATATTTGATGAACCACATGACCATGTTGTTTGGTTCTGTGTTCAACCAAAAGATGGTCCAAACCATGGTCGAGAAGTTCTTGAAATATGTGTGAGACAATTACCACACTAAAATTGGTCGGCAGTCAGGTTATGGGAATCATGTACTAATTCCATAATGTGAGTGGGCTACACTAGTAGAGGATGCCAAGGATAAGAAGATGAGAAAGAGGGGTCCTTGCCTCCAAGTGAGGTGGAAACACCAAGGTAGATAAAATCACTAAAATTGGTCGGCAGTCAGGTTATGAGCGTCATGTACTAATTCCATAATGTGAGTGGGTTGCACTAGTAGAGGATGCCAAGGATAAGAAGATGAGAAAAGAGGGGTCCTTGCCTCCAAGTGAGGTGGAAACACGAAGGTAGATAAAATAATGTGTCAAACATTGAAATTATAATTGTACTACATTGCATTTGATCAAGATTTTTAAATTGCATAGACATGTACTTGACCATTTTCGCAGGCTCAAAGACACAACAAAGGCCACATAGTCCAAAATTGAGAATATTGGCTAGCACGAACTTGGACCAAGGGGCTATGTTAAAGTGAAGGGGACATATGTAAGTGTTAATGTTTTAAATTCATCCTTGTTGTATTTTCATTTGGGTTTTAAACTCTTTTCTTGACAAAATTCTTTATGTTATGGGATATCTAGTCCAACAAGTTTGGCATCATGCCCACAATTGATGACCTCAAACTTGCCTTCAAAGGAGGCTACAATTCTCTAGTCGAAAACAAAAAGGAAAAAGCAGCTGGCACCTCTACTGTCAACATCTATGAGGTATACAAAATCAACGGGTTGTGATTGAATAATTAATTATAAAGTACAATTCTACATTGTGAGGTTCTATAACAATTGTACAAATTTTATTGTAACCAAGAGAAGAATATATAACTATCCATCATGATGAGCTAGTATTAGAGACCGAAGCCAGTAGTACCCAACTAGAGGTTCCCCCTATTGCATCTATAGGTACCAAGGACAAGTTCAATTATATAAATTCATATTTATTTGGTTACTATTTAGAATAAATAAGTTGATCAAAATATGGTTTTCTTTTATTGTAGTTGGCGTCAATCCTACAACTAGGTAGCATATATGCAGACGTATCTTGTGATCTGATGATCTTGGTCCAGTACCACTTGAAACTGGTCGAGATGACTATTGAGAATTTTTATGGAAGTGAGATAATTGCAAATTACATTTAAAAAAAGGAAACAGAAAAGGAAGTATGGAAGTAGATATTGGCCACTATGCATGGCTAACAGATTTTGTTGTACTACGTGGAATTGTACTCTCTCTCTCTCTCTCTCTCTCTCTCTCTCTCTCTCTCTCTCTCTCTCTCTCTCTCTCTCTCTCTCTCTCTCTCTATATATATATATATATATATATATATATATATATATATATATATATATATATATATATATATATATATATATATATATATATATATATATATTTATTTGTTAGAGGACCTACATGTTTACATCCTAAACAATATTTGATTATATGTCGATTTTTGTAGTTATCTAACTTTATTTCCATTTATAGTGTTTTTTTATCATGTTCTATATGCTTGAAATTTATTTGACTATTATGTTTTATGTTGTATATATGTATGTTCATTTGATTTGAGTTTTGTAATTAGCCTCTATATATGTTCATTTTCTTTGTTGTGTTCATGTTGACATATGAATTGTTGGGTGCAGGTCTCTTGGAGCAATAACATTTTGGTCAAAATGAGGAAAAAGGCATGTTGCTATGTCTTTTTGCAATGGACTGTGGTCATTTTCCATACTATGTCATATGACCACATGGAAAATGACCACAATCACTACGAAAACACATGGAAAACTGTATCCTCATTGCACTCGTGTATATCAAATTGCTAAGAATTTCCACATTCTAGTTATGTATGTCATGTAAGTCATTTTCTAATAAGATTTTTTTTTTACTTTATTTCAAATTAAAATTTTGAATATTTGAATATATATCATATTGTATATTCTTGTTCTTAGGCATAATTGAAGTTTAAATGTGTTATTTTTGTGTACTTGTGTTTCTTTCAAGTATGTTACAGTAATTATATTGGGTATGGAAAATTGAGAGCCATGCGAGCATGGGGAGGGGAGGGGTTCCACGCTCACATGGTTGGACCTATTTAGTAGAGAATGCATTATTCTTGAAACAGAGAGAAGATCATACATGTATTCACCTTTGGTGTTTTCAAAGTATGATATATGTTGGTTTGCATATTTATTTATCATTTAGTTATATATATTGTTAGAGCAATATTATACCTTAGTACCTTAATCATTAATTATTTGATGATTATTTGGTGCTAAACTAGTTAATAATACATCCCTAGGTGTGAAACTGGTTATTATGAAGTGGTTTGGACTTATCTGGATAAGTGTGAACAAGTTCCCAAGTATATGAGCCAAAGTATGGGCCAAGGGAGGTCAAACTAGTTGTTGGGCGCTTCCTCCCATGCATTTATTTTCTCTAGTATGCCTAAGGTGCCCTCTTACCCTGTTTTAAAAAAATACATTGACCAAGGGCGCTCCTGCACTGTATGTGGACAATTGCCACTCCCTAAGCCATTTTTGGCATGCCTAAGCCTAACCAACTTCTACCAACCACCTCCTCCACATGTATGAACCCCAATTTTGGTCTCCCATGCTCACCCAGTGTTCACATTCCCATTTCGAACCTGTTTGGGATATTTTGGATCCATTAGGTCAAACCTAGGGGGGATTGAGGCTAAATCTAAGATAGCTAAGTGTGGACACTCTAAGTGGATATTTTTCCTCCTATTTGTATATAAGGATGAACCAATCTATTTCATAAGGTTGGACAGTTAATAATATCTCAATATTTGATTATTTTTGTTTTCTGGAAAGTTGATCATTTGTTCTGTATTTTGATCATTTGTTCATTCTGTAACATGTTTGCACTTCTTTCTTGCTAAATGAGTGAAATATTTCAGCTGTGAGGAATCCATGGTAGCTAGATCCTACTGTGTCATAGATTTTACATGGTATCAGAGCTCTTGGAGCTGCTATTCGAACTAGAGAGTGTTTTAGTGGTGTGCCAGAAGCAGTGGAGAAACGACAGAAGTCCCTGTAACCATTGAATTGAATCCATTGGAGAAATACATTGGAGTTTATCCAGGGTGTGATGCTCTCCCGAATGTACCCACTATCAAACAGAGTTTGAATCTGTTGAGTGTAGATCCCTCCTAAGTGTTGAGAGTTTTCATTTGTAGGTTTTCAAGAGCACCATTATCACCCAGTGTGCAAGAAGTAGAAGAAGATGGAGCCATCTCACCCAAATCTGCTCAATCCCTTCAACTATTTCGATTGGAAGGATGAAATGGTGATTTTGCTGAGATCCAAGGGTCTTTTCAGGATCACAATGGGCACAGAGGTTGAGCCAAACTCTGCTATGGAGAAATCAAATTTTTTTAACAGAATGGATGAAGCATTCATCCTCCTTTGCCTCAGTATTTCGAGAGACCTCCTGTTTCATGTGGAAAGTCTAGCTACACCCAATGAATTTTGGCTCAAGCTTGAGTCTCTATTTGGGAATACTGATGAGATGAGAGGGCATCAACTTGAGAATGAGTTGATCTCACTGAGTCGAAGCAATTTCGAATCCATCTAGTATTTCTTCACCAAGTTCAAGATCTTGGTATTGCAAATCAAGTAATGTGGTATTGACAAGAAGGAAGAATAGTTGATCTTGTCCATTCTCTCAAAAATGGGTCCTGAGTACTCAATTTTTGTCTCTACATTCAACTCCACAAAGCTCACAGTTAGAAACTGGAAGATGCCATCTTTGGATGATTTCATGCAGATGCTAACCCAAGAGCAACAGAAGTTGGTCTTGATGGGAACCATCAAGCAAAATGACCAAGTACTTGCAACTGGAAATTTGAAAAATGGAAGAGGCAAGCAAAATCCCAAGGGGCCGAAACCACAAGAGAAGAAGAAGAAGGATGAGAGACCCAAATCCAATGATGGGGGTTCGAATCCTATCAAAGAAAAAGGAAAGAAGAAGGAGAAGACTGAGTGTAGCTATTGTCAAAGGGGATTTCATCCAAAGATCTCATGCATGAATAAAACCATAGACATGATGACCCATCTCCTACAGAAAAATAACATTCCCCTTCCTGAAAGTTCCAAGAAGAAAGAGGGTGTTTCTGAACACAAGGAGAGGTGCCATGCTTTAATGGCTATTACATCTCAGTCGTCCTTGTTCATCATTGATTCAAGTGCCTCAAGGCACATGGCTTCTTCAAGATATTCATTCTCTACTCTTGCTCCTTACAGTGGTCCCTCCATTCGCATGGGTGATGACTCAGAAATCCTTGCTCATGGCATTGGGAAAATCTCTATGGAGAATGGGTATTTCAGAAATGTGTTGTATGTACCTGATCTTGCAGCCAACCTACTCTTTGTATATCAGATGACACACACTGGTGCATCCAAGAGAGTGATCTTCACTCAAAATTATGTGGAGATATCATAAATTTCCACCGGAAAAATTGTTGCAATGGGTGTTGCAGACCATGATATGAAGATGTACAAGTTCTCACATTTTCTTGGGTTCTCTTCCTCAAATGCACTTTTGTCACATGGCATGAGAGATTTGGGAATCTCAACTATAGATATCTCCAAGCATTGAGCAAAGAAGAGATGGTTGAAGGGCTTCCACAAATCATATTTACCAATGGCACTTGCAAAGGGTGCATTGTTGGGAATGTAAAATTAGTCACAACAGATCTAATGAACAAGTAAATCAATCACAACAGATGAATATAGAAAATATGGTGTAAAACTGTGCAAAACATGCAACAGTGCTCAATATCCCAGTAAGGGTGAATAATTACAATACAATACAATATATGTCAATGAGCAATTCGAATTGCCTAAGAAGGTCATTCGAATCACTGAATGGAGTAGCTTGATTCCAACTAGGAGTCCTCATCATCAATCGGTGGTGGTCATCAATGCACAAGAACCAGTCATCCAGGTGTCAATCTGAGTCTAACTGAGTGTGTCATGTGTAACTGAAGTGTGTAGCACTGATTAAGGGAAGGAGGCTTAGTGGGGGGCGCATGGGAGACTAACTGAAGTCAGAACAAGTCATCTAGTCAAACTGGAGGTCCAACGAAAGTGAAACAGTCAGTCGGGAGTGAAACTAGCCTCAAATCAGGGAGAATCGGAGCTAACTGAATGTAACTGAAGTGGAACTGCAGTGGTAGGTGAACAAGTGCGCCCTTCTCTGGCAGTATGTGAGAAGTGGGTGCCTTTCAGGCTAGGAGGGCTAAAAATCTGAAGTAAGTGGCTCCCGGGTGCTAGAAAGAGGTGGCTAAGGTGCTGGAGGCATCAACCTGGTGACTGGGATGCATGCAAAGTGCATGCAAACCCTAGAATTTGCATGCAAACCCTAATTGCATGCAAGATCCTGAAAAAGATGATGTGGATATCCGAACACCCCCCCTCAAGCTAGACTATGATGTGCAAAAAATAATGTGGGGCCCTGGTAACTAAGACCAAAGGTCAACCCAATACAATAATCCAAAAAATGCTGAAAATAAACTAAGTGAGGAAAGAGGGAAAACCCAGTGGGAAGAAAGCCCCCCCTCAAGCTAAAGCATAATAATGGATCAATCTGTCTCCACCATGATGGAACTCACCCCCAACAGTGAACGGAGGTAAGAGAACTTCTTCTCAGTGAAGCTCTTGGTGAAGATGTCTGCAATTTGCTCATCAGTAGGGCAATATTGCAGAATGATGGTGTGGTCATGCACCAACTGTCGAATGTAATGCATATGAATCTCAATGTGTTTGGTCCTCTACCGCTGAACTGGATCTGTGGAGATCTTGATAGCACTTTGATTGTCACAAAATAGGATAGTCGACGTAGTGCCACCAAAACCAAACTCGGAAAGAATACCCTGCAACCAAACTGCCTGAATCCAGGCATTGACTGCCCCTCGATACTCTGCCTCTGCTGAAGAAAGTGCAATGGCTGCTTGCTTTTTGCTGGACCAGCAAATAGCACCATGACCAATCATGAAAACATAACCGGAAGTGGACTTCCGATCAATGCTATCACCTGCCCAATCTGAATCAGTAAAACCAATGAAATCAAGCTCAGAATCTGCAGCATAATGTATGCCAAACTGTCTCGTACCTTGCACATACTGCAAGATCCGCTTGGCTGCTCGCCAATGAAGCTCATGTGGCTGCTGCATATATCTTGACACGGCACTCATGGCATATGAGATATCAGGCCTAGAGTGTGTCAAATAAAGTAGTGAACCAATCAACTGTCGATACATATTGCAATCTGCAAGCGGTGTAGAATCTCCCTCCTCAAGATTAATTCCTGAGAGGAATGGGAATGGGGCTGCCTTACATTCAGCCATATTAAAATTCAATAATAGGTCGGAAGCATATTTTTGCTGATATATAGTGATCCCATCAAAATTTTGAGCTATCTCCAAGCCCAAAAAGTGACTCAGCAAGCCCAAATCGCTCATGTCAAAAGCTAGATTTAAGGCAGTTTTTAGCTTGTTTATTGAAGTAAGAGTGCTACCAGTAATGAGAAGATCATCAACATAAAGTACAATAACCAAAAAATTACCTTTAACTCGCTAAAGATACACATTCGGATCAGATTTGCATCTTTGGAAATTCTGAGAAAGAAGGAAGGAGTCCATCTTTGCGTACCAAGCTCTTGGGGCCTGTTTTAACCCGTACAAAGATTTCTTCAATCTGCAAACTAATGATGGATCTGATGTGTAGCCCTCTGGCTGCTGCATATATACCTCTTCAGCAAGGTCTCCATGTAAAAATGCACTCTTCACATCCATGTGGTGCACTTCCCAGTGCTTGGATGCGGAAATAGCTAAAACAAGGCGGATGGAATCCATCTTTGCAACCGGTGCAAAGGTCTCAGTGTAGTCCACTCCTTCGACTTGGGAGAAACCTTTTGCCACCAACCTTGCTTTGTATTTGCTGATAGAGCCATCAGCAGCAACTTTCGTGCGGTAGACCCATTTACACTTCACTAATTTTCTTCCAGGTGGAAGAGAAACTAGCTCCCATGTGTTGTTCTTTTGAAGAGAACTGTACTCTTCATCCATGGCACTTTGCCATCTTGGATCTCGGTGAGCAGAATAGTATGATGTGGGATCTGAACCAGCCATCAAATAACAAATCTCAGGAAGTAATGGATCAGCAATAGAAAGTGCCATACCTGCTCTTTGAAAGTCTGCTCTTGTTCGTCTCGGATCAGCAGGATTTCCAAGGTTCGAACCAGCAGATTGGAGAGTGTTTTGGGCCCACTTTGGTAACTGATGGGGATCATAATGGTCGGATTCCGAACCTGATATGTCATGATCATCATATGATGATGAAATATCAGAAATATCAGAATTCATACCTTCATTATCGCTGCACGGATCTTCTTCTGGTGAAGGCGGTGAATCAGCAGTCTCTTCCTCGACTAGTTGCAATTCTTGAAGCGGTTCTTCAAATTGCACACTGTGCTCTATGAATATCTTTTTAGATCTGATATCCATGATTTTATATTCTTTTGATTCTTCCCCATATCCTATCAGTATGCACTCGATGCTTTGTGGATCCAAAGCTCGTCTCTTCTTGGAAGGAATTCTAGCCCATGCAGTAGAGCCAAAAACTCTCAAATTTGACACATCCGGTTTGTGACCAAAGAATGCTTCGAAAGGAGTCATACCTTTCACGGATGAATGTGGAACATGGTTCTATATGTATGCAGCAACATTGATTGCTTCAGCCCAAAGATTTGCAGCCAAACCTTTTGATTCAATCATGCATGTAGCCATCTCTTTCAGTGACCGGTTTTTCCTTTCCGCTACACCGTTCTGCTGGGGTGTGTAGGGAACTGTATGTTGGATCTGAATTCCGCTTTGGACACAAAGTTGCAGCAACTTGGATTTAATATATTCTCCACCATTATCAAATCTAAGATCTTTGATCTTGCTCTCAGTGGCGGTCTCAACAGAAGCCTTAAAATCCTTGAATTTTCCAAGCACTTCTGACTTGTTTTTGAGAAAGAATACCCATGTAAAGCGAGAAAAATCATCAATAAATGTCAAAACATACCTTGAACCATTTAATGACATATGGGGCAGCGGACCACTGATATCAGAATGGATCAACCCCAAAATAGTAGAAGCTCTGCTAGCTTTTCCGCGGTCGAATTTGTGCTCGGGGTGCTTCCCAATGATGCAACCGGTGCATATTCCCTTCGAGAAACGGAGTTGTGGAAGACCATCTACCATGGATTTGTTTGATAGAAGCAGCAAATACTTATAATTAAGATGTCCAAATCTTTCATGCCAAAGCCTACTAACCTCATTACCATGTGTGCGAAGAGCAGTGGGCTTTGCAAGCGGAATAAAGTGAGAAAACTCGTAGCATTTTGCAATGTGATTTGCCTTTCCAACTGCAACTAGTCTTCCACTTTTGATATCAGAAATTTAAACTGTATTAGGGCTGAATGTAACTTGCTTCAGTTCACCAGTGTGTGTCATTTGATACACAGAAAGAAGATTTGAAGCCAAGGAAGGCACATAGAGAACATTCTGAAAGCTTCCATGATCTACATGAATCGTACCTTTGCCCTTTGAAGAAATTTTTGAGTCATCTCCCAAATGGATGGGGATGGAGCTGTTTGGATCGAATGAAGAAAAATAATCAATATTTGCAGCCATATGATTCGATGCACCCGAATCTATCAAGAGAGTAGTGGGCTTCGAAACAGTTGCCATGAGTGCTTTTCCTCTTTCATGATCATCATTCCTATCCTTCTTCCTTGCACTGTCAGGAAGGGTTATGTTGTTCTTTTCCAAAAGGAGGGCCATTTGATCTATAGTCTTCTTCATACATGAAATTTCGAGATGAAATCCACGGTTACAATAAGTACATTTAGATTTTTGGTTACCTTCTTTTCCCTTTTGCTTGAACTTCGAACTGGATGGTGCATCCATTTGTTTGCCTTTCTCTCTTTGCTTGTGAGGTTCGAATTTGGGCTTCTCCTTCTTTTGCTTTCCTTTACCATTCGGGATCTTGGGTCCTTGAACATATAGGGCTGAATCTTTGGAGCTTATGGACCCCATTTGAATCAACTTGTCATGCTCTTTTGTGACGGACTCAATGAAGGAATTCAAGGTAGGCATCTTGCAATTCGGGGTAGTTAGCCGACCAGAATTGAAAGTAGAGACAAATACCGAATAATATTTACCAAGCTTGCTTAGAATGGAGAGGATCAATTGTTTATCCTCTTTGATAACTCCACTATTCTTCAACTGTAAGTTCAAGTTCTTGAATTTTGTGAAGAATTCATTGATGGTCTCGAAATTCTCAGGACTAAGGGCAATCAATTCATTCTCTAATTGAAAATCCCTAAGCTCATCCTGCTTGCCAAATTGTGTTTCAAGTTGCTCCCATATAGCTTTTGGAGTCTTCAATCTGCTGAGATGGAAGTGAAGATCTTTGGAGATGGAGAGATAAAGAAGACCATAAGCTTCATCAAGCTTGTTGTAGTGTTTGGTTCTATTTGAAGGATTGTTTGGCTCCAATTCAAGACCAAGAGTGACTCGGTAGTAACCTTTTGAACGTAATATGATCTCCATATCATCTTTCCAATCAAAATAATTGAATGGGGTGAGGATAGGATTTGAAGAAGAGTATTCCATTGCTAGGAGCGAGTCAAACTGATGTAGATGAGCTTGCATGCAGAGTGTAGCGAATGCAAAAGAGGAGTTTGCATGCACAGTGTAGCGAATGCAAAAGAGGAGCTTGATAACCTGCAAATCACAATCAAATCAAGAACAATGAGGTCGAACAATCCACCCTTTTAGAGTTGCATCACACCTGGGATTGGAGATCAAACAATGTTGAATGGCTCCAATGTATCAGATCCAGGAATTATGTGGAAACTCAAGCTTCTGGAGTGGTATTGGATGTATTTTCAAGCTTTTCATGCACAGGAGCGAATGCCCTTGAGATATCTCATGCCAAAACTTTTGCAATTTGAGCAATTCAGTCAAATCTTCTTGTAGAAACACCTGTAGAGAAGAGATCTTGTCCCTGCAATGGCTCTGATACCATGTAAAATTAGTCACAGCAGATCTAATGAACAAGTAAATCAATCACAACAGATGAATATAGAAAATATGGTGTAAAACTGTGCAAAACATGCAGCAGTGCTCAATATCCCAGTAAGGGTGAATAATTACAATACAATACAATATCTGTTAATGAGCAATTCGAATTGCCTAAGAAGGTCATTCGAATCACTGAATGGAGTAGCTTGACTCCAACTAGGAGTCCTCATCATCAATCGGTGGTGGTCATCAATGCACAAGAACCAGTCATCCAGGTGTCAATCTGAGTCTAACTGAGTGTGTCATGTGTAACTGAAGTGTGTAGCACTAATTAAGGGAAGGAGGCTTAGTGGGGGGCGCATGGGAGACTAATTGAAGTCAGAACAAGTCATCTAGTCAAACTGGAGGTCCAACGGAAGTGAAACAGTCAGTCGAGAGTGAAACTAGCCTCAAATCAGGGAGAATCGGAGCTAACTGAATGTAACTGAAGTGGAACTGTAGTGGTAGGTGAACAAGTGCGCCCTTCTCTGGCAGTAGGTGAGAAGTGGGCGCCTTTCAGGCTAGGAGGGATAAAAATATGAAGTAAGTGGTTCTCGGGTGCTAGAAAGAGGTGGCTAAGGTGCTGGAGGCATCAACCTGGTGACTGGGATGCATGCAAAGTGCATGCAAACCCTAGAATTTGCATGCAAACCCTAATTGCATGCAAGATCCTGAAAAAGATGATGTGGATATCCGAACAGGGAAACATGCTGAGAAGAAGTATGAGAAAGGGAAGGCAAGGAGAGCTGTTGAATCTCTTGGTTTAGTACATTCTGATATGATTGGTCCACTCCCCACTCCCTCCTATGGATGAAGCAAATATGTGCTCACCTTCATCGATGACTACTCAAGGTATTGTTGGTTGTATTTTCTCAAGCAAAAATATGAAGTTTTCCAATGTTTCACAGTTTTCAAGAACATGGTGGAGAACTTTAGTGGGAGATCCATGAAGTTCTTGAGGACTGATGATGGAAGGGAGTATGTCAATAAGGACATGCAACATTTATGTGAAGAAAATGGCATCCAAATGAAACATTCTGTGCCCTACACACCTCAGCAAAATGGTGTTGCAGAGCACAAGAATAGAGCATTGAAGGAGATGGCCACTTGCATGATGGAGGCTAAGTATTTGTCTCCAAATCTATGGGTTGAAGCTATGAATTGTGCTGCATATGTTCAGAACAAAGAACCACATAAAGCAATGGAAGGAATGACTCCATATGAGTCTTGGATGGGCCACAAACCCAATGTCTCTCATTTCAGAATTTTTGGCTCAAAGGCTTGGGCTAGAATTCCTCCAGAGAAGAGAAAGGCCTTGCAACCCCAAAGCAAGGAGTCAATAATGGTTTGGTATGCAGAGGATTCCAAGGGATACAATATCTTTGATCCATCCACTCTCAAAAATTTCATCGAAAGAAGTGTCCAATTCCAAGAAGAGGAGATCATGCAAGCTACAGAGCAAGGTGATGGGGAATGCACATATCCTCTTCTTGATGATGATGTAAGTAGTGGTTCTTCCTCTGATATTTATGATTCTGATATATCTGAAGATGATGATGATATGGATTCTTATCATAACCCTCCATCAAGGCCCAAGTGGGATGAGAAAACAATACAAGATGCTGGTGAGCTTGCGGGTGATCCTCAAGATGCTAGGAAAACTAGATCTCATTTTCAAAATTATTTTGCATGTTGTGATTCTGATCTAAGTAATGCATGTTATTTGATGTTTGGATCTGATCCAAAGTCATACTCAGAAGCATATAAGTTGGAAAACATCCATGCAAGAAGAGATGAACTCACTCCATGAGAACAAAACTTGGGATTTGGTCCCTCTTCCTCCCAAGAGGAAACTAGTGCAATGCAAATGGGTTTATAGAACCAAAGTTGGATCTGATGGATCTGATATGAAGTATAAGGCTAGTTTGGTGGCTAAGGGTTACTCTCGGGTCCAAGGAGTGGACTATACAGAGACATTTGCACCGGTGGAAAAGATGGACTCCATAATACTAGTTTTGGCCATTGGGGCTTCCAAGCGATGGGAGGTTCATCACATGGATGTGAAGAGTGCCTTTCTTCATGGGGATATGAACGAGAAGATCTATATGCATCATCCTGAGGGATTTATTTTTGATCATAAACTTGTGTGCAGGTTGAACAAGTCACTCTATGGGCTCAAGCAAGCTCCTAGAGCATGGTATGCAAAAAGTGACAATTTTCTGCTATCTTTGGGGTTTGCGAGGTGTAAGTCTGATCCAAATGTGTATATGTAGCATATTAGTGATCTGACATTGATTATTGTACTATATGTTGATGATATTTTGATAACTGGTAGCTGCACCAAAGAACTTGACTCAGTTAAGAGTGCATTGCATAGTGCATTCTCCATGACCGATCTAGGATTACTGAAACAATTTCTGGGTTTGGAGATAGACCAAACTATGAATGGGATATCTATATGTCAGTAAAGGTATGCTTCAGATTTGCTGCAGAAATTCAAGATGGCTGAATGTAATCCTGCAAAATTCCCATTCCTTTCGGGATTTAATCTTACAGATTGGGGTTCTTCACCACTAGTTGACAGTTCACTGTATAGACAACTAGTTGGGAGCTTGTTGTATCTTACACACTCTCGACCAGATTTGTCTTATGTTGTTGGGGTTGTTTCAAGGAACATGAAAGAGCCTCATGAGTTCCATTGGAAGGAATCCAAGAGGATCCTTCATTATGTACAGGGTACTAAGCATTTTGGTATCCACTATGTAGCTGGTTCATCTCTTGAACTAGTTGGTTTTACTGATTCTGATTGGGCTGGTGATAGTGCTGATCGGAAGTCCACCTCTGGTTATGTGTTTATGCTTGCACATGGTCCCATTTGCTGGTCAAGCAAGAAGCATAACACTATATCCTTATCTTCAGCTGAGGCCGAATACATGGGAGTAGTGAATGCAGCTACACAATGTGTGTGGTTGCAAGGCATTCTTGGAGAGTTTGGCATTGTGTTTGATTCACCCACAGTCATTTGGTGTGATAATCAAAGCACAATCAAGATCTCCATTGATCCAATACTGAGACAGAGGACGAAGCACATAGATATTCACGTGCACTACATTTGAGGCTTGGTGCATGACTAGATCATAGCATTGCAGTATTGCCCTTTTGCTAAGCAAACTGCTGATATATTCACCAAGAGATTTACTGAGAAGACCTTCACTTACCTTAGATCACTCCTTGGGGTGAGTGATGCATGATGAAGATTGGTGTATTTTCATATATGCCACATGTCCATTTTAGGGGAGTTTTTATTTCCCATGTGGTTTTCCTTCTTTCCTTGGTTACATGGACAATTAAATTTTTGTGTTGTAAAAGGTGACTTGAGCCTTAGTTTCCAAGGCCTTAATTTTGATATTCCACTAAGTCTATCTTATGGGGGGGTGTTAGAGAAATATTATACCTTATTACCTTAATCATTAATTAATTGATGATTATTTGGTGCTAAACTGGTTAATAATACATCCCTAGGTGTGAAACTAGTCATTATGAAGTGGTTTGGACTTATCTGGATACGTGTGAACAAGTTCCCAAGTGTATGAGCCAAAGTATGGGCCAAGGGAGGTCAAACTAGTTGTTGGGAACTTCCTCCCATGAATTTATTTCCTCCAGCATGCCTATGGCGCCCTCTTTCCCTGTTTTAAGGAAATACATTGACCAAGGGCGCTCATGCACTGTATGTGGACAATTGCCACTCCCTAGGCCATTTTTGGCATGCCTAATCCTAACCAACTTCTACCAACCACCTCCTCCACATGTGTGAACCTCAGTTTTGGTCTCCCATGCTCACCCAGTGTTCACATTCACATTTCGAACTTGTTTGGGATATTTTGGATCCATTAGGTCAAACTTAGGGGGGATTGAGGCTAAATCTAAGCTAGTTAAGTGTGGACATTCTAAGTGGATATTTTTCCTCCTATTTGTATATAAGGATGAACCAATCTATTTCATAAGGTTGGACAGTTAATAATATCTCAATATTTGATCATTTGTGTTTTCTGGAAAGTTGATCATTTGTTCATTCTGTAACATGCTTGCACTTGTTTCTTGCTAAATGAGTGAAATATTTCAGCTGTGGGGAATCCATGGTAGCTAGATCCTAATGTGTCATAGATTTTACATATATAAACTTATTATTCCATCATGATTTCTGCATGTATTCATGTGCAATATAAATGCAACTAATAAATGTCAATAAATCATGTAAATTTAGTGAGTAGAAGATATATGCATTTCATTTACACTTATGATTATTTAATGAATGTTTTGTTATGTTTTCCCAGTTTGTGTTGTATTTAGCTAATTGTGCAATACATGATCTAATGATGTTTGTTCTATTTGTGTGTAGGTATGATGCCTGGACATGCACTTCTTCAACATTGCATGATTGCAACTGTGGATAAGGTATGTTGTACTACTATTAGAGCTTTAAAAGTGTAAAATTATTTAAGCTATGAAATAAATCAATTATTTTCCATGTTGAATGTATAAGGTTGGCATTGCACCACCTCATGGTATCTTATAATTTTCCCATGTGAACTACCCCTCAAATCCACCTAGCATCATCTCATACCTAATTCTTTATGTAATGAGCTATGAATTGTACTTGGTTGCATTGGTTGAATTGTACAAATTCAAAACATGAGACCCTATATCCACCCATCTCGATGGATCCAAAATATTTGAGAATACATCTAAATTATGATTTAATCATGGGTAGGGTATGGGAAGGAATTAATTTTGTGTCATGGAGAGCATAAGGTCCAAAATATGCCTACCTTGATAGACCCAAAACATGATAGATTCCACTTGAGAATCCTAGTTGAGTCTTTGGAATATCTTGGAACTATCCAAAACATGACGAACTCAAAATTCCTTAGACTCTTTGATCCCCTAGTAGAGAGTTGTGAACTCTTTAAAAATTGTAATTTGCAATATATGTATTCTAAACATTGATATATGTGCAGGCCATTTCCCCAAGATCATGGGATGGTTCTATGATTTATTGTATGCTTATTATGATAGCTTTATCTTTATGTGACAATAAAATTGCAAGTCACTACGCCATAGAATTGTGCGGCATTGGGATGCCATACAAATAGTTAAGGGAAACCTCCTTTCCACTAGTTGTAAACTTTACAGAAACTATGAACTTCAACTTTCGATATCACTACAAAATGACAAGAAGAGTTCATTTGCTCTGGAATCTAGTCAAGAGGGAAATGTTCCATCTAGAGAAGTATCTTTGCACATTTACAGAGATATCCCAACTTAAAAGGGTCAATTTTGGCTTATTTTTTGCTTAACTTGAATATTGGAACATGTTGTAGATGCAATGAACAAAAATGGTGCCAAAAGCATCGAAGAAATATAGGCGATATCATAATAATATACCACTTCCAAAGATTATTTGGGAGATATTGGTCAATTCTCATATTTGATTATGATATTTTCTCCATTTGACATTGAGGGTTATGAAATGATCCTTTCATTAATCCCATTCTAGGTGTACAATTCATTGTGGATCAAAATGTGTGCCAACATTGAAGAAACATTGAATTTGACTATTGTGTATAGATTATCGGGAATCAAACAAGATTATAATATGTTTTCGAATCCTACCCACCCCCAGAATTGAACACTTGGTCAACCAACCATCTGGGGAAAAGTACTTCCTAAATATTGACTCGAAGTTAATTACCACCAACTCAAATATTAAGAGATGACACTTAAAATACAAATTTCAGAAATAAAGGGATGCATGAATATTTATGGTCATTCAGTATTAAAAATGCACTAATGAAATGACAAAGACTCATGGACATCAAACTTTGGCCTTATGTTGATAAAAAAAATTCTTTTATACCGTTATGACATTTCATTTACAAAAAAACATGCACGGAGCACATCCATTGTGTTTAAATTATACTAGAGGAAATCCAAAAAAAATAGGTCAACTACCATAAGGGTTCATTTTTCTATGGAATCCATAGCTTCCCCATCCTTCATTTTCTATAGATATAAAGTGAAAATTGACCTAGTCAAGGTTGAGGTTTCATCCTGTAAGATGGAGGCCAAAGTTATCACAAAGGTTTCACTTGGGAAGGACTGTCTTCAATTATACCATTTGTTATAAACCCAACGGAGAATATCCCCTAGGTATATAACACCAACAACAGAGATGTCCTCAAATGATCGTATTGAATATGTCAATAACAATAAATAAGATCACTCTCATAAAGTATGTAAATGATTTGATTATAACCAATGGTAAAACACTCATAACAAGATTAGATTTTCTTAGTAATTATCAATACCCTTATCAACAATATTAATGTCATTTGGATGGATGTAAGTTTATGCAACAATTAGAGATCCTTGGAAGCCAATAAGGAAGTGAAACATATTGATATATCAACCACAAAAAAATGCATCAACAACTTGATTTTAGGCCTACAAGTCACATATGATAGCAACATGAGATTTGTTAGAGGATTTTCATATGATATACCAGTAAGATAGTGACTTAGGGTATGTCGAAAGAGGTCTTGTGACAACCAATAGTGGCCAATTTTGGATCAACATAGATCCATAAAGTATCATAGTGTAAACTACAGTATATGGAGATAGAACAATGGTGAGAATGACAAAGGAATTGATTAGGTTCAATATATCTTAGGTCTAGAAATGATGGCTTAGTGATGACAGTTTTGAATATGGTGATCAATAGCAACAATATTATTGGTTTCTCAAATATCAATGTGAGTAGTGACCTTCAAGTTACACATATTACATTGACACTAATTGTCGACATTGACCATGTAAAACCAAATACACAATCTTAGGGGTAAAGTATATGGTTAATGATATGATACAACATAGTTCATAGTTTTTCATATCTTATAGGTTACAATGTTATGCCTTTGCTAATCTAACAATTTGGTTACCATTCCAATGTATCTTCTATCTACTTAACTCCTTGGTTCATCATCTTTTGACATATTGCATTATATTTGTCTCTCCATCTTTCTTTGTCATGAGTTTGGATTCCCTTTATGATGAGACAACATAGATAAAAATTCTAAATGTTCCTAATGCATGTCAAGAGAAAATGAACCTAAGTCAAAATGAAAGCACATATGGATTAGCGTGATTATTCAATAGGTTGTGTAGACCATTTCCCCGGGATCATGGGATGGTTCTATGATTGATTGTATGGTTATTCTAATAGATTTATCTTTATGTGATCATAGAACTGCAAGTCACTAAACCATATAATTGTATGGCATTGGGATGCCATACAAATAGTTCAGGGAAAACTCCTTAGCCACTAGATGCAAACTTTAGAGAAACTATGAACTTCAATGATGAGTTTTCAACATGTGATGGCTTGATTCCTACATTATTTTCTTGGGGAATTTCTAATATTGCTAGTCAAAGTACCATTCATTTTTGTAAGCATGGAATCCTCCATTTATTTTTGGTGAGTTTTGTTGTTATTGGGTTGACTTGAATTTGTCTAAAAAGTCTTAATTGCATGCTTCTCTTGTGCAATTTTCCCATTCAATTTGGTGACTCTAGATTCAACTATCTTAGCATTTGAAGTTATTTGATGTGATAGAACTCGATCCTACAAAGTGCATGTCACTACAAAACTATGTGCAATGTATGGGTTTTTCACTTTCGATGTCACTACAAAACTATGTTTATTGTATGTATTTTTCACATTTGATATCACTATGAAATTATCTGTAGTGTACGGGTGTTGCATTTTTTACTCATATACACCTACCCACTAGGGAGTAGAAAAATACAAAATTGAGTTGTATATGAAGAGTAGAAAAATGCCTAGTTTTCGTGAGAATTGAAGAAAGTTGTAAAGATAATATATTTCAAATGGTATACAAGTAAATATTTACACAAATTAATAGAATAATGATTGATGCCTTGTGTATGTAATTCAAGTATAATACCATAGTTGATATTGAGCACTATGGACAAGGATGATCATCACCTTGTTCCTTGAATCTTGGTGTATTTATCACTTTGAGATTGTACTTTCTCAAATATTATAATTCAAGTTTTACTTTGTGAAATACAACATGGGAGCACATAGTCATTGTCATAGTCACACAAGAAGTTAGTGATCATAGTCAAAGGTGCATGTCTAAAAACTAAGCAACATTACTGAAGAACTTGCACAAATATTGGCCTTTGAAGCTACATACTTATTATGCAATGGTGTCTAAGTAATTTAGGACTTTGGCGGAAGTCACAAAAGTACAAGGGCTTAATCCCACATAGTATTGTTGGCATCCATTACCTCTCATATAAATATATGAAGGAGAGAATCCTTTTATACACATCACCATATAATTATTTTCACTCTTTTATTTGTACTTAGCTTCTTGGTAGAGGTTACTAGGGTTTCCTCATGAACCCTATGCGGAGTTATGAAGTCTAGAGGAGACATATTTAGTTGGATTTTTCTCTTATGACTAGGATTTTATCTTATGGTAGAAATATTGGGGTGATCACTCTTATTTCTCTCTCTTGGATCTTCACATGTATTGTTATTTCTCTCTCTTGAGGTGTTAGGGTTTCTTTTTCTTCTTGTGCATATTGAAATTCTACGATTAAGGTTTTACCCTTGGAAATTTTGGAAATTTCAATTGGTTGTTGGTGTTGATGTTTTATTGCAATCTTTGGTGGTGGCTAGGGTTTTCATGGTTTCCCTAGGGCCAGGATCAACAATTTACATCACAGCCATGGAAAATAAACCAAATAGACCTTGCACATTTTTTTTGTTAGATCCATTTATAAACATGAAATTTTGTGTAGTACGTTATACTAACTCAAACGATTTTGTCTACCTTAGTTGAGGATACTAGAGTTGATCAAAGAAGTACACCCTTCCAAGATTGAATGACATTTTAGAGTGGTATATACATGAGAAAACTTAGTATGTTTTTTCTCTAATGGTTTGGAATCTTTAAAACATGTTTTTTTAAACATTTAAACATTTTGTGTATTATTTAGTGAAGTTTTGAGTTATAAAATTTAAATCAATATGATTTGGATCCGAGTCCAAGTGGAACCTTTGCTAGTTCCAAATCTAGTCTGGGTTTTAAAACATTGGCTTCAATCCCTAATTGGATATTTGGTTTTGGATAGGGTTTTCATGGTTTCCCTAGGGCTAGGATCAACCATTTTAAGTTACAACCATGGAGAAGAATCCAAATAGACCTTCCATGATTTTTTTGTTAGATCCATTTATAAACATGACTTATTGGATGTTCGAGTGATATGGGTTGAATGTCAGTACCATAAATATAACATTGAATATGCATAGAATACTCAACGTTAGTTCGACAGATTTTCCACTTTTGTTTATCGATGCAAATCTAGACATCTCTTTTCAGACGCTTAGTTGACGTTACGATACTTTACAAATGTTGCTTTCCAGATGTTTTGGCCAACGTTACGTCTACTTTGAAAATGTCTCTTTACAGAAATTCAAATGACATTTGAATGTTGCGGGTTAAACATAGGTACCATAAATATAATATTGATTATGAAAAGAATACTCCTAATTAGTTCGATGAATCAACCACTTCTTTGTTTTGTTCAATGAAATTTTAGACCTTTCTTTTCAAATATTAACTATACTTTGCAAACATATCTTTTGTACGTTTTACCGACATCACATCCACTTTGCACACGTCTCTTTTTGTCGAGCCTTATTAAACAGACAGACTTTCATTTAAAGCGAGCCTGTCAAGTGTCATACCATCCATCTCATGAGGTATGGCCATCCATGGATTGAGAATATGACTTTTTTCCGACGTACGTTCTCTCTCCAATTTCCTGTGATCAATCCTCGAGTAGTACTTTCAACCCGACATTGCAGTGTTGCATCATTATGTTGATTGGATGGTAAAGCGATTGTGTTCAAATTCAAATTCAAAATTTTGAAATATACATTTACCTCCAAAACAATTTTAAAAAGCCCGATTCCTGTAGTGATTCCTGTAAGCGATTTTTGGGCGCAGGGCGAGTTATGCGTGGCTCGCGGGACTAGTTAGGTAAAATCTGATGTTTTACTGTTTTTTAATGTTGTTACATTGCTTCGTGGTTTTGTAGGTCGCCCTCTTTGCAGATAGCCATCCCTCAACTGCAATCTCTGTGGCTGGCTCTCTTTCTTACCACCCACAACCCTTAGATCACAGATCGTGGGTCTGTGGTTTGGGTTCAAAAGTCGCACTGAAAACCGAGACTTTTTAGGTCAGCCTTGTTAGATGATTTCATTTTGGAAAACTAGATGATCTCTTCGATGAGCGTTGTCTCTTGGTATGTCATTAGATTTGGTTTCTGTGGCACATTGGAAAGACTGAGGTGGCGCTGATCGCATTTACCTTTTTCTGAGTGAATGTTTTTTTTACGACATTGATGTCGCAGCCTCTCTTGTGGACTTATCTCCTTTCCATGTATAGTGGGCTTACCTCCTCTCCAAGTAGACCAGCATCGGCTTCGGCTTCTTCAAAGAAAGGTTTGGGTTGCAATTTCATGTATGTCATTTTTTTGGGTCTGTATGGTTTCTATAGTATGGCTTTTAAGATGTCAACTACGGATCCTTCTTCCACTATTTCAAATGGCTTTTAGAGAGCAGGATAAAGTGGTATAGGGGACGAAAGGGAAGATCAATGACTATAGAGTGGGGTTCCAGACTTGCCAAGTGATTTGTGACATTCGTTCGTCCATTTTCCTTCTTCGCATTGTAACCTCTGCTATGCATTGGTTATTTAATTGTATGAATTTAGAATTGGACCATGAGATTGTCCCTATAGATATTGCAGTCGTTTGGCTCCTTTGACATGGGTTCGTCCAAGAGAGGAATAGGCCTACCGTGAAGAGAATCTAGTGCCCATTTTTCGACTAGATGCTACATTATATTATAGACGGATATACTACACATGATTCTTTTGGATGAGAGATGATAGAAATCCATTGTCCTGATCTTTCTAAACTTCCTCAAGTATCTCCGCCAAGGGATGATATTTTTTCTCCTCCTTATATCTCTCTATCTACATTTAACTCTCTCTCTGTCTACATTTAACTCTCTTTGTCTACATTGTTAAATGTTCCTCAATTGACATAAAACGGATTCAAACATAGATTCAGCTCACATGTAAGACGCTCCCAATACTGTGGAAACAAGCCTATTCTCTAAATAAATACGTATTGATATCACATTGCTTTTGCAAAGAAAATGAACTACCACCGAGCAGCGAAGAGCTTGGATAAAGAGCAAATAAGAGCAAGAATTTTTGGGGCATATCATAGTCAACATGCGCAAGCAGCGGTCTTAAGTTGGGAACAACAAAATATTAATTAAGAGGCAAGCGAATCAGGTCAAATTTTTTATGGAGGCAGTTTTTAGGCAGGCGGAATGCTTTTGCAGATTTTTTTGAATTAAATAAGTAATGTAACTTGTTTTTTAAGTTATATTCTGTTAAGTTATTTTACTAATTAAGAAATTGACACCATGTATATCTATAATATAATATTTTAAAATACATATTGATATTTAAAAATGTTTATCTTTTAATTTTTATTGAAAATATAAATTAGAATGGATGTATAATTTATTTCATATAAAAATACTAATTTTATATATAACTTGAAATAATAAAGTTTATATAATATATAATAAAATATTAAATTGAGGTAGTTTGGTAGAAAAACAAATTATGTTGATATAAAAAAAAAATATACAAAGTTATTATTATTTAAAAAAAAAAATATAAGCGTTATTAATTACATAATGTAGGTTCAAAAGACAAAGCCAATCTCACACTCAACCACAGTCTAAAGAATTGATGCAAAACAAAAACTTATATATAAGCGTGTTCATAAAATTTAGACAAGGCATAAGCCCTAGAATGGAAGTGGCTTATTTGCTTTCCTCTTTAAACTAAAAGAGGATTGAGACTCTGTGTTTAGGAAAAGGATTTGATTCTTTGGCCATGTGGAATGTACTTGTGAATATGGCATACATTTATTTAGAAGCCATAGCCTTTCGACAATGCTTGTTTGGTTTTACCTTCCTTTCTTTCTATTGAATTTGTGGGATGAAAGCTTCTAAAATCAATAAACAATAAATTGAGCCAATATGTAGATAGCTAAAAGACCAAATTTAGGATCCATGCTTGCATAAGAATTTATGTCAAATTCCTTCCATGAAAGGCCTACCAAAAGCACTTGAATTTTGGTTAGATAGGTCAGTTGGCATCCATAAGCTAGAATTACAACAAATGTCATTTAAATGAAACATTTATCATGAACACATTTTTTTTTACCAAATGCTACTAATAAAATATCAACCAATTGCAAAATAAGAAAACCCACAATATGAACTAGAGTTTCTGATATTGATGCATTTAATTTCTTTATTAATATCTTTTGTAATCAACAACAATTTAAATGAAAAATATTTTCAAAAGGTTTACATGAGGATGGATAGATCATAACCAAATCTACTTAGAAATAACAATAGAAATATGAAATAAAAATAAACCCCTAAAACACTAATACCCTAACCCAATAATAACTCTTTGACCTCTATCTATTCACTAACCCATTGACCAATAAATTATAATCTAACACACTAAAACTCTAAGTTTAACTATTACCATAACTTGAAACCACTAACCAACAACTAAGAGCTAATATCCCCTAGCTCACATCCCATAACTATTGAACCCCTAACCACTAATCTCTTATAATTAATAATGAAAATAAATATTTAACATAATATTACATTGTTTACATTACATAATCTTTATAATTTCCTAATATGTCACAACTGCATTCATATAATTTTAGTTATGCAAGTTATGTAAATATTCCTACTATTATTGATGAATGCTATTATCTTACTTTTACACTCAATCCATTTATTGCGCCGAGAGGCGCTCTACAGCCCAGTATGGGAGAGATCCTGTAACGTGATATAGAGTTATAACGTTAGTAACAAGTCCACAAAAAATAATAGTGATATACTGAATATTATGCGAGAGATCTTGTAACGTGATATAACGTTAGTAACATGTAATATTAGTAACGTTAGTAACATGTAAAAAGTAGTAAATATTATTGCATCGAGTGAAACAAGGTGCTCTACAGCTGAGTATGGGGGAGATGTTGTAATGTAATGTCACGTTTATAGCAAAATAACATTTGTAACAAAATAATTAAAAAAATTCATGTTGGCTCATAAAATAAAAAAATTATGGAAAGTATTTAAAAAAAAATCCATGTTGGTTCATAAAATAAAATATTATGAAAAGTAATTAAAAAATAGATGTTCATTTATAAAATAAAAACTTAAAACTTAAACCCGGATCTATCAATCAAGAGATCAAATTTCTTGAGTTTAAATTTAAAAAAAGAAATACACCTCAAGAAATTGTATCCCTCTCGGTGCTTGATAGATACAGGTTTAAGATGGATCTATGCGGGTTAATACCATTCTAGTAATTACTCCTATATATTAGCTAAACATGATTAGTGTGCAGTATCCACCAACATGATCATGTACAATTACCAAAAGATGTATTAAATATATATGTCACATATAACAGTGTATACTCTATTTTTTTTCCTTTTTGATCTTCGTACTTTTAAGTGATCAATGTTAAGTAGGATAATTTGTACATTTTAAGCCTCTTTAGTGAGGGTTACAAACAACTAATAACAATTTTGCATGTGGACGAAATTTGAAAAGTTATTTTAATAAATTAAAGAATGGCATACAATTTGGAGTCATTTTTAAGTACATAAAACATCAAATAATATATGATTTTGAGATATTCTTAAATGTGTAGGATATCTAATATCATATGACCTGTAGTTTCTTTAAAAAGTAAATATTAACTACAACATATATATCATATATAATTGTTATGTTATTTCAAGAGTTATGGCGTTATGATTTGTGTAAGGAAGTAATTTTCAACAATAACAAAGAATAAAAAATGTAGAATATTTTTTGATAGTTAGTCTTATGAATCATATCTTTAAGAAATTAGAATTAATGGCATGCATCCATGATATCAGATTTTTTAAAAAAAATAGACAATAGTTTTAATATGATTTAGTTCAATTTGCTCATGGATCCATCAACATTGTTCAATATTCCTTAATTGGTTGTGTTTCTATAAACATTATTCACAATTTCACCAGCATCATTCATGCTTCTGTAAATAGTACCCATGGTGTCATCACCAAATATTCTCAATTACACCAACTTGGTTCAAGGTTTCTTAAAACAATGTTCATAGTTCCATCAACATTATTAATGGTTCCATAAATAGTGTTTATGATTCCACCAATAAAAGTTCACAATTACACCAACTTTGTTCAAGGTTCGATAAACAATGATCATGGTTCTATCAAATTTGTTGAAACTCTCTGGCTTTGTAAACAATGATCATGGTACCATATATATTTCAATGTTTAGACATAATTTATATTTTTTGCATATTTAGATGTTTTGTCATTTACCCATTAGAAACAAAGTAAATAAAACAAACATACTAAAATCAATAATTGGTAAATATATGAATCAATAAATTTTTATTTATAGTTATTGATATTGATCTATTTTAAGATTACTTTATAAGTTCCAACATTTTAAGTTAGTCATTGATGTTATTTATTTTAAGATTAATCTATAAATTACAAAATTGTTGGTGGAACCATGAGCTCTAGCTATGGAACCATGAACATTGTTGGTGGAACCATGAGCGTTGTTGGCGGAACCATGACCTCTATTTATGGAACCATGATCATTATTGGTGGAACATGAGCATTGTTGGTGGAACCATGAGCGTTGTTGGTGGAACCATGATCGTTGTTAGTGGAACCACGAGCTCTAGCTATGGAACCATGAGCATTGTTGGTGGAACCATGAGGTCTAGTTATGGAACCATGAGCATTGTTAGTGGAACCATTAGCTCTAGTTATGGAACCATGAGCGTTGTTGGTGGAACCATGAGCATTGTTAGTGGAACTATGACCTTTATTTATGGAACCATGATCATTATTGGTGGACCATGAGCATTGTTGGTGGAACCATGAGCATTGTTGGTGGAACTATGAGCTCTAGCTATGGAACCATGAGCGTTGTTGGTGGAACCATGAGATCTAGTTATGGAACCATCAGCGTTGTTGGTGGAACCATGAGATCCAGTTATGGAACCATCAGCGTTGTTGGTGGAACCATGAGCTCTAGCTATGGAACCATGAGCGTTGTTGATGGAACCATGACCTCTAGTTATGGAACCATGAGCATTGTTGGTGGAACCATGAGCTCTAGTTATGGAACCATGAGCATTGTTGGTGGAACCATGAGCATTATTGGTGGAACCATGAGCTCTAGCTATGGGACCCTGAGCGTTGTTAGTGGAACCATGAGCTCTAGTTATGGAACCATGAGCATTGTTGGTGGAACCATGAGCATTATTGGTGGAACCATGAGCTCTAGCTATGAAACCATGAGCGTTGTTAGGGGAACCATGAGCTCTAGTTATGGAACCATGAGCTTTGTTGGTGGAACCATGAGCATTGTTGGTTGAACCATGGGATCTAGTTATGGAACCATGAGCATTGTTTGTGGAACCATGAGCATTATTGGTGGAACCATGAGCTCTAGCTATGGAACCATGAGAGTTGTTGGTGGAACTATGAGCGTTGTTGGTGGAACCATCAGCCCTAGTTATGGAACAATGAGCCCTAGTTATTGAACCATGAGCATTGTTGGTGGAACCATGAGCGTTGTTGGTGGAACCATGAACGTTGTTGGCGGAACCATGAGCATTTTTGGCAGAACCATGAGCATTTTTGGTGGAACCATGAGCTCTATTTATGGAACCATGATCATTATTGGTGGAACCATGAGCATTGGTGGTGGAACCATGAGCTCTATTTATGGAACCATGATCATTGTTAGTGGAACCATGAGCACTATTGGTGGAACCATGAGCTCTATTTATAGAACCATGATCATTATTGGTGGAACATGAGCATTGTTGGTGTAACCATGAGATCTAGTTATGGAACCATGAGTATTGTTGGTGGAACCATAAGCGTTTTTGGTAGAACCATGAGCTCTAGCCATGGAACCATGAGCGTTGTTGGTGGAACCATGAGCTCTAGTTATGGAACCATGAGCATTGTTAGTGGAACCATGAGCATTATTGGTGTAACCATGAGCTCTAACTATGGAACCAAGAGCGTTGTTGGTGGAACCATGAGCTCTAGTTATGGAACCATGAGCATTGTTGGTGGAACCATGAGCGTTGTTGGTGGAACCATGAGCTCTATTTATGGAACCATGATCATTGTTGGTGGAAGAGCATTATTGGTGCAACCATGAGCTCCAACTATGGAACCATGAGTGTTGTTAGTGGAACCATGAGCTCTACTTATGGAACCATGAGCTTTGTTGGTGGAACCATGAGCATTGTTGGTGGAACCATGGGCTCTAGTTATGGAACCATGAGCATTGTTGGTGGAACCACGAGCATTATTGGTGGAACCATGAGCATTGTTGGTGGAATCATGAGCTCTATTTATGGAACCATGAGCATTGTTGGTGGAACCATGAGCTCTAGTTATGGAACCATGAGCATTGTTGGTGGAACCATGAGCTCTAGTTATGGAACCATGAACATTGTTGGTGGAACCATGAGCATTATCCGTGGAACCATGAGCTCTATTTATGGAACCATGAGCATTGTTGGTGGAACCATGAGCTCTAGTTATGAACATTGTTGGTGGAACCATGAGCTCTATTTATGGAACCATGAGCTATTGGTGGAACCATGAGCTCTATTTATGGAGCCTTAACATTAGAATTAAAAGGCATGAAGAATGGAAAGGAACAAAGATATGAATAGAGGCATGAGGTCTGGTGTACAGGATGTAAGGGAGAAGGCCACACCAGAGAACATTGCCCCTTATTTCAAGATTACCTCAAGAGTGGTGTGCCGAACCCGATGAATCAGAACCAGGCGCCATGGTATGAAATCTTTAGAAGGAGAGGACGACGACCTGAGGACTGTTATGTAATACATAAATACGTAAAGACACCTAAAAACTTATACTGTAATTTCTATAAATCAGTTGGATATGATGAATCCAACTGTCGCGCATATGAGCTCATGAACGAAAGAAAGCGATTCAACCAAATTCCATGTACAGTAACAACATGATAAAATAATGTACAGTAGATATCGACAGCAAATAATCATAACCGATATTAGAATCAACCATATACTTAGATTTTTCAGATTTGATCTTGTCACTGAAGGGACAAGTCTATCTAGAAAAACAATTTACGTACCTTGAGAGAACCATGAGCATTGTCGGTGGAACCATGAGCATTGTTGGTAGAACCATGAGCTTTAGTTATGGAACCATGAGCACTATTCGTGGAACCATGAGCACTGTTCGTGGAACCATGAGATTTAGTTATGGAACCATGAGCATTATTGGTGGAACCATGAGCATTGTTGGTGGAACCATGAGCTTTAGTTATGGAACCATGAGCATTGTTGGTGGACCCATGAGTAATATCTATCCATGGAACCATGAGCACTGTCCTTGGAACCATGAGATCTAGTTATGTAACCCTGAGCATTGTTGGTGGAACCATGAGCATTATCGATGGAACCATGAGCATTGTTGGTGGAACCATGAGCTCTAATTATGGAACCATGAGCATTGTTGGTGGATCCATGAGCACTATCAGTGGAACAATGAGCATTGTTGGTGGAACCATGAGCACTGTCCGTGGAACCATGAGCTCTAGTTATGAAACCATGAGCATTGTTGGTGGAACCATGAGCGTTGTTGGTGGAACCATGATCTCTAGCTATGGAACCATGAGAATTGTTGGTGGAACCATGAACATTGTTGGTGGAACCTTGAGCTCTATTTATGGAACCATGATCATTATTGGTGAAACATGAGCATTGTTGGTGGAACCATGAGCATTGTTGGTGGAACCATGAGCTCTAGTTATGGAACCATAAGCGTTGTTGGTGGAACCATGAGTTCTAGTTATGGAACCATGAGCGTTCTTGGTGGAACCATGAGCACTGTCTGTGGAACCATGAGCATTGTTGGTGGAACCATGAGAACTGTCCATGGAACCATGAGCTCTAGTTATGGAACCATGAGCATTGTTAGTGGAACCATGAGAATGAAGTTATTAACTTTTATCTGAAAATAAATTATACTAGGAATGAAACTGATAAATTTTGAAATAGTAACTTATTGGCAAATCAAACATGAAAAACATAACCTTGAAAGACAGTTAAAAAGAAGATTAAAGAAGATTAAAGATAGTTTTAGTGCAATGCCCTTACACTTTCTTTTATGAAAATTTCACACAATAAATTTTTATGTTCAAGCTCTATGTTTAAGTCAGATTTTGTCCACAATACTAAGTTCATTTGATGATGGAAATGATGAAAATGGATCTAATGTTGTTGAAAGTGATGTGTAAAGGTAATGATGCTCATAACAAAATAGGGAGAAAAATTAGGTTGTTAATAGTTGTGTTGCGATCTATGAGGTTAAGAGCACATCGTATGACCAAAATGCATTATAGGGTTTTATCTCTTAAATCCATGGGAGGATGTAAGCATCTAGGAAAGTAGTAGAAATCAACGAAGAGAGAAAATCCTACCCAAGGGGGCCTTGGAGACCCACCTACAACCAAAAAACCAAAGGGGTATCATGTATACAATCTCAACTACAAACAAAGTGGGGATCCCCAACCTTGTAATAACCTCTTTAATATAATATGAATCAAGAACCCATGCAGTTTGATAAAAATTCATGAATATAAATTGTGGGACAATACATCATGAGAATGAGGGCTAAGAAGGGGCTTAATCCAAGTACATGATTGTTGTACATGTCACATCTAATTTGAAATATATGAAAAGGAACAATGGAATCCTTGCAAGATGACAAATCATAAAATCTAAATCCCTACTGAATACTCATGGTTCCACCAATAATTCTCATGGTTCCATAAATAGAGCTCATGGTTCCACGGACAGTGCTGATGTTTCCACCAACAATTCTCATGATTCCATAATTAGAGCTCATGGTTCCACCAACAATGCTCATGATTCCACCAACAATGCTCATGGTTCCATAATTATTGCTCATGGTTCCACCAATAATGCTCATGGTTCCATAACTATAGCTCATGGTTCCACCAATAATGCTCATGGTTCCATAAATAGAGCTCATGGTTCCACGGACAATGCTCATGGTTCCACCAACAATGCTCATGGTTCCATAATTAGAGCTCATGGTTCCACCAACAATGCTCATGGTTCCGGAAACAAACAATGCTCATGGTTCCATCAATAGTGCTCATCGTTCCACTAATAATGCTCATGGTTCCATAACTATAGCTCATGGTTCCACCAATAATGCTCATGGTTCCATAAATAAAGCTCATGGTTCCACGGACAGTGCTCATGGTTCCACCAACAATGCTCATGGTTCCGTAATTAGAGCTCATGGTTCCACTAGCAATGCTCATGGTTCCATAATTAGTGCTCATGGTTCCACCAACAATGCCCATGGTTCCACCAACAATGCTCATGGTTCCACTAATAGTGCTCATCATTCCACCAATAATGCTCATGGTTCCATAACTATAGCTTATGGTTCCACCAATAATGTTGATGGTTTCATAAATAGATCTCATGGTTCCACCAATAGATCTCATGGTTCCACCATGAGCTCTATTTATGGAACCATGAGCATTGTTAGTGGAACCATGAGCATTGTCCATGGAACCATGAGATCTAGTTACAGAGCCATGAACATTATTGGTGGAACCATGAGCACTATTGGTGGAACCATGAGCTCTATTTATGGAACCATGAGTATTATTGGTGGAACCATGAGCTTTAGTTATGGAACCATGAACATTATTGGTGGAACCATGAGCACTGTCCGTGGAACCATGAGCATTATTGGTGGAACCATGAGCATTGTTGGTGGAACCATGAGCTCTATTTATGGAACCATGAGAATTGTTGGGGGAACCATGAGCATTATTGGTGGAACCATGAGCTATAGTAATGGGAATAGAGGTAAGGAAAAGGAAAATTAATAAAGAAAAATATGATTGGAAAGTACAAGGGTTAAGGGGAACCTTAATGTAAAAGAGGGTAGGATCGGTTCCATTCAAGAATGAAGAATATAAGACAATAGTCAATTGTCTCTACAAAACACATCATGTCCACAATAGTGTACTAGATTACAAGAAAAAGATACTAGAGGATCATGATCAGAAGCCTCCCTTGCAACTTGCTCAACCATTAATCAACCTTGTTGGATTTTTCTATGGGATTGTGGGAAGGCATTAAGATTCTGTGTCCTTTCTAACTATATAGACCAAGAAGAGTGACATTATAGAGATGTCATCCCCTAATGAATAGTGAACTTGCAACACCAAGTTGGACGTCCTTTGAGTAATGACATACTTGCAACACTAAAGTGGAGGCTACCTCACCCCACCTAATGTGCAAAAGATGAATTTTACATTAAGGTTCCCCTTCATTCTTGAATGGAACATATCCTACCCTCTTTTACATTAAGGTTCCCCTTAACCCTTGTACTTTCCCATCATATTTTTCATTATTAATTTTCCTTTCCCTTACCTCTATTCCCATTACTATAGCTCATGGTTCCACCAATAATGCTCATGGTTCCCCCAACAATTCTCATGGTTCCATAAATAGAGCTCATGGTTCCACCAACAATGCTCATGGTTCCACCAATAATGCTCATGGCTCCATAAATAGAGCTCATGGTTCCATGAACAGCGCTCATGGTTCCACCAATAATGTTCATGGTTCCATAACTAAAGCTCATGGTTCCACCAATAATGCTCATGGTTCCATAAATAGAGCTCATGGTTCCACCAATAATGCTCATGGTTCCACCAATAATGTTCATGGCTCTGTAACTAGATCTCATGGTTCCATGGACAATGCTCATGGTTCCACCAACAATGCTCATGGTGGAACCATGAGATCTATTGGTGGAACAATGAGATCTATTTATGGAACCATCAACATTATTGGTGGAACCATGAGCATTATTGGTGGAATGATGAGCACTATTGGTGGAACCATGAGCATTGTTGGTGGAACCATGGGCATTGTTGGTGGAACCATGAGCACTAATTATGGAACCATGAGCATTGCTGGTGGAACCATGAGCTCTAATTATGGAACCATGAGCATTGTTGGTGGAACCATGAGCACTGTCCGTGGAACCATGAGCTTTATTTATGGAACCATGAGCATTATTGGTGGAACCATGAGCTATAGTTATGGAACCATGAGCATTATTGGTGGAACGATGAGCACTATTGATGGAACCATGAGCATTGTTGGTGGAACCATGAGCACTAATTATGGAACCATGAGCATTGTTGGTGGAACCATGAGCTCTAATTATGGAACCATGAGCATTGTTGGTGGAACCATGAGCACTGTCCGTGGAACCATGAGCTCTATTTATGGAACCATGAGCATTATTGGTGGAACCATGAGCTATAGTTATGGAACCATGAGCATTATTGGTGGAACCATGAGCATTGTTGGTGGAACCATGAGCAATAATTATGGAACCATGAGCATTGTTGGTGGAATCATGAGCATTGTTGGTGGAACCATCAGCTCTAATTATGGAACCATGATAATTGTTGGTGGAAACATCAGCACTGTCCGTGGAACCATGAGCTTTATTTATGGATCCATGAGAATTATTGGTGGAACCATGAGTATTCAGTAGGGATTTAGATTTTATGATTTGTCATCTTGCAAGGATTCCATTGTTCCTTTTCATATATTTCAAATTAGATGTGACATGTACAACAATCATGTACTTGGATTAAGCCCCTTCTTAGCCCTCATTCTCATGATGTATTGTCCCACAATTTATATTCATGAATTTTTATCAAACCCCATGGGTTCTTGATTCATATTATATTAAAGAGGTTATTACAAGGTTGGGGATCCCCACTTTGTTTGTAGTTGAGATTGTATACATGATACCCCTTTGGTTTGTTGGTTGTAGGTGGGTCTCCAAGGCTCCCTTGGGGAGGATTTTCTCTCTTCGTTGATTTCTACTACTTTCCTAGATGCTTACATCCTCCCATGGATTTAAGAGATAAACCCTATAATGCATTTTGGTCATACGATGTGCTCTTAACCTCATAGATCGCAACACAACTATTAACAACCTAATTTTGCTCCCTATTTTGTTATGAGCATCATTACCTTTATACATCACTTTCAACAACATTAGATCCATTTTCATCATTTCCATCATCAAATGAACTTAGTATTGTGGAAAAAATCTAACTTAAACATAGAGGTTGACCATAAAAATTTATTGTGTGAAATTTTCATAAACGAAAGTGTAAGGGCATTGCACTAAAACTATCTTTAATCTTCTTTTTAACTATCTTTCAAGGTTATGTTTTTCATGTTTGATTTGCCAATAAGTTACTATTTCAAAATTTATCAGTTTCATTCCTAGTATAATTTATTTTCAGATAAAAGTTAATAATTTCATTCTCATGGTTCCACCAACAATGCTCATGGTTCCATAACTAGAGCTCATGGTTCCACCAACAATGCTCATGGTTCCATAAATAGAGCTCATGGTTCCACCAACAATGCTCATGGTTCCATAACTAGAGCTCATGGTTCCACGGACAATCCTCATGGTTCCACAAACAATGCTCATGGTTCCATGGATAGTGCTCATGGTTCCACCAACAATGCTCATGGTTCAATAACTAGAACTCATGGTTCCACCAACAATGTACATGGTTCCATAACTAGAGTTCATGGTTCCACCAATAATGCTCATGGTTCCATAGCTAGAGCTCATGGTTCCACCAACAACGCTCATGGTTCCACCAACAATGCTCATGGTTCCATAACTAGAGCTCATGGTTCCACAAACAATGCTCATGCTCCACCAATAATGATCATGGTTCCATAAATAGAGCTCATGGTTCCACCAACAATGCTCATAGTTCTACCAACAACACTCATGCTTCCACCAACAACGCTCATGGTTCCACCAACAACGGTCATGGTTCCATAGCTAGAGCTCATGGTTCCACCAATGATGCTCATGGATCCACCAATGATGCTCATGGTTCCACCAACAATGCTCATGGTTCCATAACTAGAGCTCATGGTTCCAGTGGAACAATGCTCATGGTTCCACCAATAATGTTCATGGTTCCATAAATAGAGCTCATGGTTCCACCAACAATGCTCATGGTTCTGCCAACAATGCTCATGGTTCCACCAATAATGTTCATGGTTCCATAACTATATCTCATGGTTCCACCAACAATGCTCATGGTTCCATAGATAGAGCTCATGGTTCCATAACTAAAGCTCATGTTTCCACCAACAATGCTCATGGTTACATAAATAGAGCTCATGGTTCCACCAACAATGCTCATGGTTCCATAATTAGAGCTCATGGTTCCATGCACAGTGCTCATGGTTCCACCAACAATGCTCATGGTTCCATAGACAGTGCTCATGGTTCCACCAACAACGCTCATGGTTCCATAACTAGAGCTCATGGTTCCACCAACAATGCTTATGGTTCCATAACTAGAGCTCATGGTTCCACCACTAACGCTCATGGTTCCACCAACAATGCTCATGGTTCCATAACTAGAGCTCAAGGTTCCACCAAAAATGCTCATGTTTCACCAATAATGATCATGGTTCCATAAATAGAGCTCAAGGTTCCACCAACAATGCCCATGGTTCCACCAACAACGTTCATGGTTCCACCAACAATGCTCATGGTTCCATAGCTAGAGATCATGGTTCCACCAACAACGCTCATGGTTCCACCAACAATGCTCATGGTTCCATAACTAGAGCTCATGGTTCCATGGACAGTGCTCATGGTTCCACCAACAATGCTCATGGTTCCATAACTAGAGCTCATGGTTCCACGGACAGTGCTCATGGTTCCACCAACAATGCTCATTGTTCCACGGATAGTGCTCATGGTTCCACCAACAATGCTCATGGTTCCATAATTAGAGCTCATGGTTCCACCAACAATGCTCATGGTTCCATCGATAATGCTCATGGTTCCACCAACAATGCTCAAGGTTACATAACTAGATCTCATGGTTCCAAGGACAGTGCTCATGGTTCCACCGACAATGCTCATGGTTCCACGGATAGATAGTACTCATGGTTCCACCAACAATGCTCATGGTTCCATAACTAAAGCTCATGGTTCCACCAACAATGCTCATGGTTCCACCAATAATGCTCATGGTTCCATAACGAAATCTCATGGTTCCACAGACAGTGCTCATGGTTCCACGAATAGTGCTCATGGTTCCATAACTAAAGCTCATGGTTCCACCAACAATGCTCATGGTTCCACCGACAATGCTCATGGTTCTCTCAAGGTACGTAAATTGTTTTTCTAGATTGACTTGTCCCTTCGGTGACAAGATCAAATCTGAAAAATCTAAGTATATGGTTGATTCAAATATCGGTTATGATTATTTGCTGTCGATATCTACTGTACATTATTTTATCATGTTGTTACTGTACATGGAATTTGGTTGACTTGCTTTCTTTTGTTCATGAGCTCATATGCGCGACAGTTGAATTCATCATCTCCAATTGATTTACAGAAATTACAGTATAAGTTTTTAGGTGTCTTTACGTATTTATGTATTAGATAACAGTCCTCAGGTCGGTGTCCTTTGCTTCTAAAGATTTCATACCATGGCGCCTGGTTCTGATTCATCGGGTTCGGCACACCACTGTTGAGGTAATCTTGAAATAAGGGGCAATGTTCTCTAGTGTGGCCTTCTCCCTTACATCCTGTACACCAGACCTCATGCCTCTATTCATATCTTTGTTCCTTTCCATTCTTCATACCTTTTAATTCTAATGTCAAGGTTCCATAAATAGAGCTCATGGTTCCACCAATAGCTCATGGTTCCATAAATAGAGCTCATGGTTCCACCAACAATGTTCATAACTAGAGCTCATGGTTCCACCAACAATGCTCATGGTTCCATAAATAGAGCTCATGGTTCCACGGATAATGCTCATGGTTCCACCAATAATGTTCATGGTTCCACCAATAATGTTCATGGTTCCATAACTAGAGCTCATGGTTCCACCAACAATGCTCATGGTTCCATAACTAGAGTTCATGGTTCCACCAATAATGCTCATGGTTCCATAAATAGAGCTCATGGTTCCACCAACAATGCTCATGGTTCCACCAATAATGCTCGTGGTTCCACCAACAATGCTCATGGTTCCATAACTAGAGCCCATGGTTCCACCAATAATGCTCACGGTTCCACCAACAAAGCTCATGGTTCCATAAGTAGAGCTCATGGTTCCACTAACAACACTCATGGTTCCATAGTTGGAGCTCATGGTTGCACCAATAATGCTCTTCCACCAACAATGATCATGGTTCCATAAATAGAGCTCATGGTTCCACCAACAACGCTCATGGTTCCACGAACAATGATCATGGTTCCATAACTAGAGTTCATGGTTCCACCAACAACACTCATGGTTCCATAGTTAGAGATCATGGTTCCACCAATAATGCTCATGGTTCCACCAACAACGCTCATGGTTCCATAACTAGACCTCATGGTTCCACCAACAACGCTCATGGTTCCATGGCTAGAGCTCATGGTTCTACCAAAAATGCTCATGGTTCCACCAACAATACTCATGGTTCCATAACTAGAGCTCATGGTTCCACCAACAATGCTCATGTTCCACCAATAATGATCCTGGTTCCATAAATAGAGCTCGTGGTTCCACCAATAGTGCTCATGGTTCCGCTAACAATGATCATGGTTCCATAAATAGAGCTCATGGTTCCACCACCAATGATCATGGTTCCACCAATGCTCATGGTTCCACTAATAATGATCATGGTTCCATAAATAGAGCTCATGGTTCCACCAAAAATGCTCATGGTTCTGCCAAAAATGCTCATGGTTCCGCCAACAACGCTCATGGTTCCACCAACAATGCTCATGGTTCAATAACTAGGGCTGATGGTTCCACCAACAACGCTCATAGTTCCACCAACAATGCTCATGGTTCCATAGCTAGAGCTCATGGTTCCACCAATAATGCTCGTGGTTCCACCAACAATGCTCATGGTTCCATAACTAGATCCCATGGTTCCACCAACAATGCTCATTGTTCCACCAACAAAGCTCATGGTTCCATAACTAGAGCTCATGGTTCCACTAACAACTCTCATGGTTCCATAGCTAGAGCTCATGGTTCCACCAATAATGCTCATGGTTCCACCAACAATGCTCATGGTTCCAGAACTAGAGCTCATGGTTCCACCCAAAAAGCTCATGGTTCCATAACTAGAGCTCATGGTTCCACTAACAACGCTCATGGTCTCATAGCTAGAGCTCATGGTTCCACCAATAATGCTCATGGTTCCACCAACAATGCTCATGGTTCCATAACTAGAGCTCATGGTTCAACCAACAATGCTCATGGTTCCACCAACAATGCTCATGGTTCCATAACTAGAGCTCATGGTTCCATCAACAACGCTCATGGTTCCATAGCTAGAGCTCATGGCTCCACCAACAACGCTAATGGTTCCATAACTGGATCTCATGGTTCCACCAACAACGCTCATGGTTCCATAACTAGAGCTCATGGTTCCACCAACAACGCTCATGGTTCCATTGCTAGAGCTCATAGTTCCACCAACAATCCTCATGGTTCCACCAACAATGCTCATGTTCCACCAATAATGATCATGGTTCCATAACTACAGCTCATGGTTCCACCAACTATGTTCATGGTTCCATAACTAGAGCTAATGGTTCCACCAACAATGCTCATGGTTCCATAACTAGACCTCATGGTTCCACCAACAATGCTCATGGTTCCATAGCTAGAGCTCGTGGTTCCACTAACAATGCTCATGGTTCCACCAACACCGCTCATGGTTCCACCAACAATGCTCATGGTTCCATAACTAGAGCTCATGGTTCCACCAACAATGCTCATGTTCCACCAATAATGATCATGGTTCCATAAATAGAGGTCATGGTTCCGCCAACAACACTCATGGTTCCACCAACAATGTTCATGGTTCCATAGCTAGAGCTCATGGTTCCACCAATAATACTCATGGTTCCACCAACAATTTTGTAATTTATAGATTAATCTTAAAATAAATAACATCAATGGCTAACTTAAAATGTTGGAACTTATAAAGTAATCTTAAAATAGATCAATATCAATAACTATAAATAAAAATTTATTGATTCATATATTTACCAATTATTGATTTTAGTATGTTGGTTTTATTTACTTTGTTTCTAATGGGTAAATGACAAAACATCTAAATATGCAAAAAATATAAATTATGTCTAAACATTGAAATATATATGGTACCATGATCATTGTTTACAAAGCCAGAGAGTTTCAACAAATTTGATAGAACCAGGATCATTGTTTATCGAACCTTGAACAAAGTTGGTGTAATTGTGAACTTTTATTGGTGGAATCATAAACACTATTTATGGAACCATTAATAATGTTGATGGAACTATGAACATTGTTTTAAGAAACCTTGAACCAATTTGGTGTAATTGAGAACATTTGGTGATGACACCATGGGTACTATTGACAGAACCATGAATGATGTTGGTGAAATTGCGAATAATGTTTATAGAAACACAACCAATTAAGGAATATTGAACTATGTTGATGGATCCATGAGCAAATTGAACTAAATCATATTAAAACTATTGTCTATTTTTAAAAAAAAATCTGATATCATGGATGCATGCCATTAATTCTAATTTCTTAAAGATATGATTCATAAGACTAACTATCAAAAAATATTCTACATTTTTTATTCTTTGTTATTGTTGAAAATTACTTCCTTACACAAATCATAACGCCATAACTCTTGAAATAACATAAAAATTATATATGATATATATGTTGTAGTTAATATTTACTTTTTAAAGAAACTACAGATCATATGATATTAGATATCCTACACATTTAAGAATATCTCAAAATCATATATTATTTGATGTTTTATGTACTTAAAAATGACTCCAAATTGTATGCCATTCTTTAATTTATTAAAATAACTTTTCAAATTTCAACCACATGCAAAATGGTTATTAGTTGTTTGTAACCCTCACTAAAGAGGCTTAAAATGTACAAATTATCCTACTTAACATTGATCACTTAAAAGTATGAAGACCAAAAAGGAAAAAAAATAGAGTATACACTATTATATGTGACATATATATTTAATACATCTTTTGGTAATTGTACATGATCATGTTGGTGGATACTGCACACTAATCACATTTAGGTAATATATAGGAGTAATTACTAAAATGGTATTAACCCGCATAGATCCATCTTAAACCTGTATCTATCAAGCACCGAGAGGGATACAATTTCTTGAGGTGTATTTCTTTTTTTAAATTTAAACTCAAGAAATTTGATCTCTCTTGATTGATAGATCCGGGTTTAAGTTTTAAGTTTTTATTTTATAAACGAACATCTATTTTTTAATTACTTTTCATAATATTTTATTTTATGAACCAACATGGATTTTTTTTTTAAATACTTTCCATAATTTTTTTTATTTTATGAGCCGGCATGAATTTTTTTAATTATTTTGTTACAAATGTTATTTTGCTATAAACGTTACATTACATTACAACATCTCCCCCATACTCAGCTGTAGAGCACCTCGTTTCACTCGGTGCAATAATATTTACTACTTTTTACATGTTACTAACGTTACTAATATTACATGTTACTAACGTTATATCACGTTACAAGATCTCTCGCATAATATTCACTATATCACTATTATTTTTTGTGGACTTGTTACTAACGTTATAACGCTATATCACGTTACAGGATCTCTCCCATACTGGGCTGTAGAGCGCCTCTCGGCGCAATAAATGGATTGAGTGTAAAAGTAAGATAATAGCATTCATCAATAATAGTAGGAATATTTACATAACTTGCATAACTAAAATTATATGAATGAAGTTGTGACATATTAGGAAATTATAAAGATTATGTAATGTAAACAATGTAATATTATGTTAAATATTTATTTTCATTATTAATTATAAGAGATTAGTGGTTAGGGGTTCAATAGTTATGGGATGTGAGCTAGAAGATATTAGCTCTTAGTTGTTGGTTAGTGGTTTCAAGTTATGGTAATATTTAAACTTAGAGTTTTAGTGTGTTAGATTATAATTTATTGGTCAATGGGTTAGTGAATAGATAGAGGTCAAAGAGTTATTATTGGGTTAGGGTATTAGTTTTTTAGGGGTTTATTTTTATTTCATATTTCTATTGTTATTTCTAAGTAGATTTGGTTATGATCTATCCATCCTCGTGTAAACCTTTTGAAAACATTTTTCATTTAAATTGTTGTTGATTACAAAAGATATTAATAACGAAATTAAATGCATCAATATCACAAACTCTAGTTCATATTGTGGGTTTTCTTATTTTGCAGTTGGTTGATATTTTATTAGTAACATTTGGTAAAAAAAAATTTGTTCATGATAAATGTTTCATTTAAATGACATTTGTTCTAAGTCTAGCTTATGGATGCCAACTGACCTATCTAACCAAAATTCAAGTGCTTTTGGTAGGCCTTTCATGGAAGGAATTTGACATAAATTCTTATGCAAGCATGGATCCTAAATTTGGTCTTTTAGTTATCTACGTATTGGCTCAATTTATTGTTTATTGATTTTAGAAGCTTTCATCCCACAAATTCAATAGAAAGAAAGGAAGGTAAAACCAAACAAGCATTGTCGAAACGCTATGGCTTCTAAATAAATGTATGCCATATTCACAAATTACATTCCACATGGCCAAAGAATCAAATCCTTTTCCTAAACACAGAGTCTCAATCCTCTTTTAGTTTAAAGAGGAAAGAAAATAAGCCACTTCCATTCTAGGGCTTATGTCTTGTCTAAATTTTATGAACATGCTTATATATAAGTTTTTATTTTGCATCAATTCTTTAGAATGTGGTTGAGTGTGAGATTGGCTTTGTCTTTTGAACCTACATTATGTAATTAATAACGCTTATATTTTTTTTTTTAAATAATGATAACTTTGTATATTTTTTTTTTATGTCAACATAATTTGTTTTTCTACCAAACTATCTCAATTTAATATTTTATTATCTTTATTTTTTTTCAACCGAATTTTATTATCTTTATTTTTTCAAGTTATATATAAAATTATTATTTTTATATGAAATAAATTATACATCCATTCTAATTTATATTTTCAATAAAAATTAAAAGATAAACATTTTTAAATATCAATATATATTTTTAAAATATTATATTATAGATATACATGATGTCAATTTCTTAATTAGTAAAATAACTTAATAGAATATAACTTAAAAAACAAAATAGTATAACCAAATATAACTTCAAAAACGACCGCATTAACATGCATTTGTTCTCTTGATTTTATAACGTTGCTTAGAAACCATTATGACAAACTACCCTTTTGTAAAATTTTAAATGTTATATATCTTATTTTTTAAACAGAAACTTATTTCTAGTACTAGTCACTTGGCAAACCTATGAAAATTTTACATTAATCTATGCCACTCTCAATGAAGAGTTAAGATCGCATTATTGGCCACCTACTAATAATACTAATAATCTTTCAGAAAGCATCGTGATCTCTTAGGTTCGGTTCATTTCCGGTTTTGGTTCTGTGTTAGTGGTTTCACGCTCTCTCCTTTTCTGTCAAGTCTTTTTTCAGATGGTTGCATTACTTATTTAATTTTTTTTTAATTCAAAAAAATCTGCAAAAGCATTCCTCCTGCCTAAAAACTGCCTCCATAAAAAATTTGACCTGATCTGCTTGCCTCTTAATTAATATTTTGCTGTTCCCAACTTAAGACCGCTGCTTGCGCATGTTGACTCTGATATGCCCCAAAAATGCTCGCTCTTATTTGCTCTTTATCCAAGCTTTTCGCTGCTCGGTGGTAGTTCATTTTCTTTGCAAAAGCAATGTGATATTAATACGTATTTATTTAGAGAATAGGCTTGTTTCCACAGTATTGGGAGCGTCTTACATGTGAGTTGAATCTATGTTTGAATCCGTTTTATGTCAATTGAGCAACATTTAACAACGTAGACAGAGAGAGTTAAATGTAGACAGAGAGAGAGTTAAATGTAGATAGAGAGATATAAGGAGGAGAAAAAATATCATCCGTTGGCGGAGATACTTGAGGAAGTTTAGAAAGATCAGGACAATGGATTTCTATCATCTCTCATCCAAAAGAATCATCTGTAGTATATCCATCTATAATATAATGTAGCATCTAGTCAAAAAATGGGCACTAGATTCTCTTCACGGTAGGCCTATTCCTCTCTTGGACGAACCCATGTCAAAGGAGCCAAACGACTGCAATATCTATAGGGACAAGCTCATGGTCCAATTCTAAATGCCTACAATTAAATAACCAATGCATAGCGGAGGTTACAATGCGAAGAAGGAAAATGGACGAACCAATGTCACAAATCACTTGGCAAGTATGGAACCCCACTCTATAGTCATTGAGCTTCCCTTTCATCCCCTATACCACTTTATCCTGCTCTCTAAAAGCCATTTGAAATAGTGGAAGAAGGATCCGTAGTTGACATCTTAAAAGCCATACTATAGAAACCATACAGACCCAAAAAAATGACATACATTAAATTGCAACCCAAACCTTTCTCTGAAGAAGCCGAAGCCGATGCTGGTCTACTTGGAGAGGAGGTAAGCCCACTATACATGGAAAGGAGATAAGTCCACAAGAGAGGCTGCGACATCAATGTCATAAAAAAAACATTCACTCAGAAAAAGGTAAATGCGATCAACGCCACCTCAGTCTTTCCAATGTGCCACAGAAACCAAATCTAATGACATACCAAGAGACAACGCTCATCGAAGATATCATCTAGTTTTCCAAAATGAAATCATCTAAGAAGGCTGACCTAAAAAGTCTCGGTTTTTAGTGCGAGTTTTGAACCCAAACAACAGACCCACGATCTGTGATCTAAGGGTTGTGGGTGGTAAGAAAGAGAGCCAGCCACAGAGACTGCAGTTGAGGGATGGCTATCTGCAAAGAGGGCGACCTACAAAACCACGAAGCAACGTAACAACATTAAAAAACAGTAAAACATCAGATTGTACCTAACTAGTCCCGCGAGCCAAGCGACTCAGCGAGCCACGCATAACTCGCCCTGCACCCAAAAATTGCTTACAGGAATCACTACAGGAATCGGGCTTTTTAAAATTGTTTTGGAGGTAAATGTATATTTCAAAATTTTGAATTTGAATTTGAACACAATCGCTTTACCATCCAATCAACATAATGATGCAACACTGCAATGTCGGGTTGAAAGTACTACTCGAGGATTGATCACCGGAAATTGGAGAGGGAACGTACATCGGAAAAAAGTCATATTCTCAATCCATGGATGGCCATACCTCATGAGATGGATGGTATGACACTTGACAGGCTCGCTTTAAATGAAAGTCTGTCTGTTTAATAAGGCTCGCCGTCTCTTTTTAGGCTCTAATCCCACGTTTACTCTACTTTGCAAATGTCTCTTTTTGGACATTTTACTGATGTCACATCTACTTTGCACAATGGCCTTTTAGAAGTTATACTGAAGTTTGGGCCAACATTTATTAGAAGGTTTTGAAGAAGTATTTAACGTCACTTAAGTGACACCTACTGACATCATTTAAGAGACATCAATGCAACGATGTGTAGCCGGTGTTTAGGAGGAGCCCTTTTCGATGTTAAAAACTGCCAATCAAATGTTTAATATAGGGACCCCATTCCATAATGAGATGTTTTAATGGTGGTAATAAATCTACTTTTGATGATTTGGCTATGAGATCATGTTCAATTTATGCTTGTATGGCTCTTTGCATGTGAATGCCCATGATAAGGACTAGTAATTGTGATTTAACTAGTCATCATTAATGTAACCAATATCTTGTGTTTAATTATGGAATGTATGGTACAATTACAGAGCTATAAACTTATCTATAGATGGAATGGTGTTCATGTTGCAATACAAGTTGGAAAGAAAAATATATATATTATGTCCCTTCACCCCAAAAGGTCACAGAGGGTAAATGGGTACATGACACTTGGAAACATAGAAACCCAATGTGGGAATTTCCAAGGCGGGGATTACCAATTCATAGATGTGGGCACCCCATGTAGGAAATTCCTTCAATTTCTTGGGGGATTTAAAAATTCTTCTAAGGAACTAGATACAAGGGAGGAGGGTAGGGAAGAGAGAGTACCTGAATAAATGAGAGCTTTACCCTTTGGATGATATGAAGTAGTAGGAGAATCAATAGGAATTGGGAATTATGTTTTACTTGAGAGATGCTCCTCCTCTTTGATCTCCTCCAAAATTTTACCTGCTACAACCCTTTGAGGACAAGTTTATTAGAGATGACCTATCTCCTAGTAGTAATGAAGACAAAAAGGGACATTGATGAATTCCATGCACTACCAATGAGTGATGTATCCATATCTCAGTCCAATAACTTCAAGAAGTCCCTCATTAAAATCCATTTCCACATAAATCATGGTGATTAATAGGTTATCCATTTCGAGAGTTTAGTTGTTAATTTTGATGTTCCTTCCAATTGTATCATAGATTTGCAAATTTTAGAATTCCAAAGGGAGATTTGGGAATTTTGTCCATATTGGGATCTTTGTGATTCTTTCCTTAGGTGGATTGAAACTTGGGACCCATCCACGAATGTATAAACATGTTTCATTATGAAAATGTGGACCTATTTCCTTGATTTTGTCTTGATCTCTTTGATTCTTGAACAAAAAGGTGATGAAGCCTTTGGAGCCAAAGTGGAATTATGGGGCATATGCCAATGAGTTTACCCCATTTCACTCCCACCCATACTTTAATTATTTTTCCAAAATATCCACTAGATCACTTGATTTCTTGATTTCTTGATAAATGCTCACTCAGTTTATTGAAGAATGATAATATTTAACCCCAATTCAAGAACGTCCAAGTGCATTTTTCTTGGTCGTTGTTGACACACTTTGTTTTCTTGTGCTTAGAGTTTGGGAGATTCAGATCTTTGTCTCCACAAAAACTTAGTCGATTAGAGGGGAAGGTATAGGAAGAGAATCCCATGTTGATAGCACTTTAACTAGGTCCACTAGTATGAAATCCAAGATAGTTTTTGCTAGTGGATGATATGTATTGGTGCTTATAGTAGTTGCATTACCCCCAATTTTTCCTATCACTGCTTGGAATTGTCATTGAGTGCCTCATAAAGTAATGATTGTTGAGGATTGGTTGTCATTGATGTTAAGTGTTTGACTGAAGAGGATGTCAAGTTTTTTATTTTCATTCAATGTGAGGATATTGTTGAGAATTGGTTATCATTAATGTCAACTAAAGAAGATGTCAAGTGTTTGAATATCATCCAATGTAAAAAACGATGTCAAATGATTCAGTATGATTCATTGATATCAGCCTAAGTCAAAGTGGATACAACATTCCAACAGAAGTATGAATAAGCCACTCTGAGGTAGTCTATGCACATGATAAATAAAACATGAACACTAGAAGTTTATGCGCAAATAATGAAGGTGATAGATATGTATGCAAATTTGGAGTATATCTAAAAGAGAATTCTATCTAAATATGTATATCAAGGATACAACACTCAAGCAAATTTGGAGTATATCTAAGAGTGCATCAAGGATACATTTTGTAGGTCAAGTTTGAAGAAGTTCATAAAATGATACATCATGCATATCCAAAAGATACTTCATGAAGATCCATATCAAGAAGAACTCCTAGAATGCTTTCAGTAAGTAGAATGAGCATGGACTCCTATAATGGTACAGTGGTCGAAGTTAATATATGCGCAAACACCACAACAGATGAAAAGCAAGTGCGCAAGTCCCACAACTGATGACAAGGAAGAATTCAAAGTCCTACCAAATAGAAGTTGGAGAATGTGCAGTTTACACAAAGTATTGATATCACAACGGCGCATTACCCATAAGGGTTGGTATATCACAAGTCTTGATCACACCAAGACGAAGTAGAAGATTGTGCACACACCATAAGGAAAGGGTACATCAAAAGCACAATGAAGGATCTTGAGGGCATTTGATACATCTAAGATGACACATCAATAGCGCAGATGAACATACAATCCATGTAGGACATGTATAAATAGAGATGCAAGTTGAAGATTTGTTGTAATATTGGAAGCAAGAACACAAGGGTTTTTGTGTAAAAGTTTCAATTTGTTTTCGGGGCATCAAAAGGCTCATGGACAGAACATATGATCTAGCAAAGAGCCGAATGTGCACATGCAGCAGAATGAAGTTTTGATGGTGTTCAAAATGATGTTGTAGATATGTGACAATTGTTCAAACACTGAAAGGATGACATACTGAATAGTGTGCTAGTGCTAGATATCTCAAATGACAGTTATGCAATCAACGCGTCGATAGTCACTGATTTTGTAAATATGGAAGCGCAAAGATAGAATCTATGTTTATCAGATATTTTGCAGATGTCTAGTTGATGTATAAGAAAAAAAGTGAAAGTGTGTGAGTCTGAAAACTTCATCTGATGCACAAAAATAGAATAGTAGCAGAAATTTACAGGTGCAACATGATGCAGATGATCTGAGACAAGTGCATTAAACTGAATGAACCAACTATTTGATGCACATGATGCCGTATATTATCTGAGTAACTGCAGCACTTTATCAGAATGAACACATCAAAATGTGTGCATTTCCATCTATTACTGGTGCTTCACATTGACCAAAAAACTATCAATAGAAAGCACAGTATCAGTTGAACTTTGCAGTCACATAGAAGAGAACGTAAATCAGGAGCGCAATCTGTATATTTAGCAGAGCACATAATACAAGAAGTAAGTCATCAGCATAGGGTTTATTTGAGAGGAATGATAAGTCAAGTGATGTATGCAGTGCAGTGACAGAGTATAGCTTGCATACGAAAGTATCACACATAAAAATCATCATCAGAAGACCTTAAGAAGTGCGTAGAGTTGAAGATCAACAAGGTAGTAAAATATATTTGACATCAGGGTGGTCAGACGGGGAAAGGAGATAGGGAGTTGGAGCTTCCTTCAGGTTGGAACCTGTAAAACAACAAGGAGACAGGGATTCGTAACTTCCTCCAGGTTGGTTCCTATAGAACAAAGTGACAAGGGTTCGGTACCTCCTTCTAGTTGGTGTTGGATAAAAAGAAGGGGGTTGGTCCCTCCTTCCATTTGGTGCTGGTAAACACAGGAAGTTGTTGCTTCCTTGAATGTATTCTTTCTCACAATAAAGAAGCATTTTGTGGTTTTCTCCCATTTGAGTTTCCACTTAAAAATATTATGTCTTATGTGTTTATGATGTGGTGCTTATATGTGTGAATGTTTATTTACTGATGCATAACAGAAGATAAATATTAAGTAAGGACTAATCTATTTAAAGAAGGTAAAATCTGTTATTAATTGCACTAATACCAATTCACCCCCCCCTCTCAATATTAAATAGATTCTGACAATTGGTATCAGAGCGAGTGTCTTTAGTAATAGAATAACATCTGGAAGATAGATCATTATGACTAAATGGACAAGTAGGAAGGCCTTTCTACATACAGAGCACCCAGGTTTGACGGCACGAATTACATTTTCTAGAAGGTACGTATGGACATGTATTTGCAATCATTAGGAGTAGAAGTTTGGCAAGCTATTGTCGATGGTTATGATGTCCCAGCTATAGTACCAGTTAACCTAGCATAAAGGAGACTCTATGAAAGCAATGATACATCCAATAATGCTCTACTCTATGGTTTGATAGGTGAAAAATTTGTCAAAGTTATGCACTGTACATCAGCCAAATAAATTTGGGACAAACTTAGAGGTATATATGAAGGAGACGACAAAGTTAAGAAAGAAAAACTGCAAAACTAATCTGGCCAATTTGAATCTCTGGGAATGAAATATGAAGAGAATATCAAATCCTACTTCCTGAGAGTTGATGAGATAGTCAATGCATCAAGATTCTTGGGGTCACTCTAGATGAAGAATCGGTTGTACAAAAGATATTAAGAACTCTTCCTCAAATATTCAATTCGAAGGTATCTGTGTTAGAAGATCAAGCTAACCTTGAGGAAATAACAAAGGATGAAATTCATGGGATCCTGATTGCATAAGAGATGAGAACAGATAAATAGATTCCCATCATAAAGGAGGCCACCTTCAAATCCACAGGGAAGAAAAAGCATGATCATGACATAGACTACTATGATGAATCAACGATGAAGAGTCAAACTTTGTCAAGAAGCTGAAAAGAGGACGAGGTAAGTATAAGAATAATTTACCCTTTAAATGTTTCATATGTGGAGGAATAGGTCATTATGCCTCAAAATGTTCTTCAAGAAAGAAGAAAGTGACAGTGATGACGAATCTGGTACACATGATCGGAAGATTGCACATTCTCAACACAAACCTAAGAATAGGAGGAGGATTCCAAAGTAGAGAAAAAGTTTGTACACTGAGGAGGGAAGCAATGATTCTGAAAAAAAGTGACTGCAATGAAGAACCCAAAGAAGTTCTTTTTATGGCTCATGTAGTGGAGGAACGCAAGAATAACAGTTCAAATAACACTCCAGTTGCGCAGAGCAAGCCAAGGTCACTAGAAAAATATTTTTTTAGTGGATCGTTCAAAATGCCTCCGAAGCAAGTCACGCATCCAAAACTTGTTGAAGAGGCTAAGGATGACAGTCAATCCGAATATGAAGAAGTTGCATACATTGACTGGGAAGGTGAACTAATAAGTGCTTTGGATGAGTTAAATAAGTCTAAAAGGAAGAATAAGCTATCGCAGGAACAACTGTCAAAATATGAAGTACAAGACTGGCCATGCCAGGAATCGGTTGACGCGGACATTTGTGAAAAGATAATCAGTTATGAGTGTCAATTGAATTACGCACAAGAAAAGGTTCTAATACTTGAGAATGAAAAATATGTACTAAGAACTTCACTTGAGGAATTGGTGTAGGAAATAAGAAGGATAACTGATCAACTTGAGGAAAAGGATAAAGAGATACTCCATCTAATAGCCAAGTTGATTTAGATAAAAGGAAAGATACAAGTTCACATTGATCCAATCTGCGCACAATCCGAAGCCGAAGATGAAGAGAAGAACAAGTTAAAATACAATACATCAATATTTAACAGGATTCTAAAGGATTAGAGATCACCAGAAAACAAAATTGGTCTAGGTTTTGTAAAGACACATAAGAATATTTGCGACAGAGAACAATGCTCAAGTCATGACAAAACCTCTAGGTATGATGAATCCTTCAACTACAATTATTTTCGATTTACTAACCAAAGAAGGATCAATAGAGTGAAGTACGCAAGATGCAATAATTTTGGCCACATTGCAAAATATTGACAAACTGTAAGATGCTATGCCTACAATCGCTTTGGACACAAAGTTGTGTATTGTCAAAGAGTAGTAGACTATTCTGATAAAGAACTATTGCACGAATACTATTAAACCCAAAGATACTTCAGTAGAAAATATTCAGAGAAGACTCAAAAAAAAAGTGCACACAACAAAACTTGGATCAAGAAAACTCCCTAGAAGTGCGTTGAAGATGTAGACAATCCAAGTGCAACAAGCAATTGTTGCCTCTGTGGCTAGTCCAATAAGGACTATGAGAGACCCTTGAATTCAACACGATACAGATTAAATAATTCAACGGAATTTTAGTTAGGTGTGCAATTAGGTTTGTTTAATGTATGATGAAAGGTATTTAAAGTTAGAACATATATGATTCATTATGTTCACACACATTCAATGATTATGTCGCAAATAAGGAAGATTTCATACATACATAGTTATACATTTATCTTGCATATCATAGAACAGAGAAGCATCACATTGGTTTCAGTTGCACAAATACAAGAAACATATCTTGTATGAAGAATTAAAACACTGCTAAATAAATTGCGCAAAACAAATCTTTTTCATTATATTCAAAATTGGGGCATGATTACAAAAATGCATGAGTCAAGCCTCCATGTCGAAGCCATGACTGGAATACACAATAAGAATAGGAAAAATTGAGAAATATCTCAAGCATTCTACAACCATAGTTCGAGGTCGAGTTCAGTGTCTGACCAATTCGCAAGTCGTAACTCTAGATCCACCGAAACCAGGGCAGTGCATTCAGAAGCGGGATGCAAAAGCTGCAGAGTGATAGACGGTGACGGTTCAGCCTACTGAGGCTGAAGATGGGACAATTCATCCAGAATATGTTGCTGTCGATGCTCCAGATTATAATCCCAATGACTCAAAAGGTTCAACTGTTCAAAATTTATGTGATTTATCTGAGACTGAGAATACTGGTGAAGAATCTAGTTATTCTGCACTTGCTACTGCCAGGATTCCATGTCATACCTTAAGCGTGAAAACTCTTCTTTCTGATTATGAAAGGTATGTTGCACACTCTCAAGGGATGTACTCATTCTATAATAAAAGGAGGCCATTGGAAGGAAAAGGAAAGTAGCAACGGACTAAACAAGAATGTGACACAGAAGAGAAAGGATGCAAGAAGCAATGAACCAATCATTGCTCATAGAGATCTTATAAAAGCCATTAAGGGATGTTCACGTGCATTTAGTTAAGTGATAAGAAATGAATTTAATGTCGCACAAGTTAGCAAATATGGTAGATTCGCCAAACATAAATGTTGAACTTAATGAATTTTTAGAATCAATAAAAAAGGGGGAATTTCAATTCATTGCATCGTATGATGAAGATTGTTACCTTAAAAGGTTCTAGTATGGAAACGACATGTCATTCGTTCCACATGAATTGAGTGCCATGTCAAATTTTGGTCGATAAATGAAAACGTTACATATATTTATTGTATTTTCAAAGGATGTGACTATGTTAAATGCGACAAGGTTCTACTACAACGCAGTCAATGCGACAGGTGAAGCAGTCATGCACATAAAGAATAATGCAAAATCAGTAGAAGACTAACTTATGCACCGCGCAATAAGGAAAACATGTATAATTATGCAAGGTATGGTGATGCATTGTGACAAGAAAAAGAGACCAAGACGAAAGTGCATTATAACATCTATATCCTAAAAGCAATAAAAAATAATGAAGTATAAACATAGGGGAGTTATCCCAAGAAATACTCAGGATGAGTTCATGCGGAAAAACATAAAGAAAATAATTTACATTGCGCAATGGACCTCTTTTCCATTGGTGTCAAAGGGGGAGAGATGCATGAAGCTAATGGAGTTGAGGAGAGATACGATGCATGAAGCTGGTGAAGTTGAGGAGAGATACATGAAGCTTAATATATCAAAGGCAACCGAATCCGAGAAACACATGAAGCTAAGGCATGAAATATGAATGAAGTCAACATGACAGCATGAAAAGGGAAGAATTGCAGACATCAAAGGATTAGTATGAAACAACAACAGACATGAAAGAGTGTGAATAAGAACACTTGAAGATGGGGTCTGCACAGATACAACAGGAAGTAGCACAGTTCAAGCAGAGATGACAAAAGTACTGAAAAAGAGCGTTGTAGCCAAAATCCCAAAGAACTCAGGGGGAGCACATACATAGGGGGAGAAATGTGAACAAACAAAGATGAAGCATACATCTCAAGAATATCAGGAAAAACTTTATAAGGTTTTGACATCAATGCCAAAGGGGAATATTGTTGAGCTTTGGTTTTCATTGATGTCGAGTGTTTGACTATCATTCAATGTGAGGATATTTTTTAGCATTGGTTGTCATTAATGTCAACTAAAGAAGATGTCAAGTGTTTTACTTTCATCCAATGTCAAAGAGGATGTCAACTGATTCCATATGAGTCATTGATATCAACCTAAGTCAAAGTGGATACAACATTCTAGTAGAAGTATGAAGAAGCCACTTTGAGGTAGTCTACGTGCATGATAAAGAAAGCATGAACACCAGAATTTTATGCACAAATGATGAAGGTGACATATATGTATGAAAATTTGGAGTATATCTAAAATATCATTCTATCTAAAGATGTATATCAAGGATACAACACTCAATCAACTTTGGAGTATATCTAAGAGTGCATCAAGGATACATCTTGCAGGTCAAGTTTGAAGAAGTTCATTAAATGATACATCATGCAGATCCAAAATATACTTCATGAAGATCCATTTCAAGAAGAAACACAAATAATGGATCCTACATCATGTGGCCCTTGCGCATAAATCAAGTCCACCAATTCATACTCTCTCATGCCAGCAAATTCAAGGAATTGGTTGGACCATGGTACATATGCTTAAACAACCAAGAAGTTGGTTGAAAAAATGGTGCAAGTATGCAAGAAATCCTAAGCATTTCTTGGTTGGTGGTAGGGAGTGCACAAAAGAAAGGAACAATAGATGGATGGACAATCCTGAAAGTGCACCAACATAGCCAATGATTTTTAGTAAGTAGAACATGCAATAAATCCTAGAATGGTACAATGGACGAAGTTAATATATGCACAAACTCCACAATTGAAGAAAAGAAAGTGTGCAAGTCCCACAAGTGATGACAAGGAAGAATTCAAAGTCCTACCAAATAGAATTCATAGAAATTATGCGCAGTTTACGCAAAGTATTGATATCACAAGGGCACATTACCCACAAGGGTTGGTATATCACAAGTCTTGATCACACCAAGACAAAGTAGAAGATTGCACACACACCATAAGGCAATGGTACATCTAGAGTGAAATGAAGGATCTTGAGGGAATTTGATACATCTAAGATGACACATCAATAGCGCAACTGATGACATGTGGCATATGCACAATCCGTGAAGTATGGAAGAAGGGATGCCATGGCCAACCTGTGAACATGCAATCTGTGCAGGACATGTATAAATAGAGATGAAAGTTGAAGATTTGTTGTAAGCTTGGAAGCAAGAACATAAGGGTTTTTGTGTAAAAGTTTCAGTTTGTTTTTGGGGCATCAAGGGGTGCGTGGACATAACAGATGATCTAGTGAAGAGCCCAATGCGCACATGTATTAGAACGAAGTTTTGATGATGCGCAGAATAATGTTGTAGAACTGTGACAATTGCACAAACACCGAAAGGATGACATACTTAAGAATGCACAAGTGTTGGATATATCAAAGGAAAGTTATGCAATCAACATGTCGATAGTCACAAATTTGTAAAGACAGAAGCGCAGAGATAGAACTGATTTTTATTAGATATTACACAGATGTATAGCTGATTTATAAGAATAGAAGTGAAAGTGTGTGAAGTTGAAGAATTCATCTGATGCACAACAACAAAACATCATCCAAAATTGACATGCACATCATGATGCAGATGACCTGAGACAAGTGCGTTAAACTAAACGAACCAACTATTTGATGCATAGGATGTCATACATTATTTGAGTAACTACAACACTTTATCAGAACGGACACATCAGAATGTGCGCAGTTCCATCTGTTACTGGTGCTTCACATTGACTAGCAATATATCAATAGAAAGCATAGTATCAGTTGATATTTGCAGTCACGTAGAAGAGAATGAAAATCAAGAGCATAGACTGCAGATTCAGCAGAGCACATAATACAAGAAGTAAGTCATCAGCAGAAGGTTGAGTTGAGAGGAATGAGAATTCAAGTGATGTATGAAGTGTAGTGACAGAGTACAGTCTGTATACGAAAGTAGCGCAAAACAAAATCATCATCAGAAGACCTGAAGAAGTGCGTAAAGTTGAATATCGGCAAGGCAATAAAATATATTTGACATTAGGGCGGTCAGACAGGGTAAGGATACAGGGAGTTGGAGCTTCCTTTAGGTTGAAGCCTGTAAAACAACAAGGAGACAGGGAGTCACAACTTCCTTGAGGTTGGTGCCTGTAAAACAAAGCAACAGGGGGTCGGTGACTCATTCCAGTTGGTGTTGGAGAAAACACAAGGGGTTGGTGCCTCCTTCTATTTGGTGTTAATAAACACAGAAAGTTGGTGCTTCCTTGAATGTATTCTTTCTCACTATAAAGAAGCATTCCGTGGTTTTCTCCCGTTTGGGTTTCAACGTAAAAATCACGTGTCTTGTGTGTTTATGATGTGGTCCTTATATGTGTGAATTTTTATTTAATGATGCATAACAGAAGATAAATATTAAGTAATAACTAATCTGTTTAAAGAAGGTAAAATCTGCTATTAACTGCGCTAATACTGATTCACCCCCCTCTTAGTATTAAATTGATTCCAACAATGATGAGCTTCCAAATGAGGGAGGGGAAGGTGTACTTTCCTAGAAACCCTTTCCATAATTGGTAAGCAAAGGTAATGAAAGATCCACATTGGGAGACTTGTCTGAGGCAAGTGGATGAGTACAATAAGGTGACAGGGTGGGCATGGTGGAAGTGGGATTGATAGCTACAAACTGATATCTTTTGATGCATTTAAAATGATGATGATATAGTTTTCCATGGTGGGATTATTTACCTACCTCATCCTATGCCCCATCTTACAAATAGTTTATTCACCTATTCCATCATCGTCTATGCCCTATCCAAAAAAGACTTTGCAAAGTTCATCTACTCCATTTTCCTTTTGTAACATCAAAGGGCTCTTTTAGTTAGAACTTTTATTGATATCTAGCGAGGGGTGATGTCAATATATATGATTTGACATAACTTAAAGGTTCAAGATATGTTGGCATATGCTTGGAAGTGTGTCTTAAGATTTGTTGTTTTGTGGATTGAAAAACACTTGATATTTATTTATTTTTCCTACATTGTAAAATTGGGTTGAAGAAGAGTGTTCAATATTGGTGATATAAATTAATATCTCATTCTTTTTTAAACGTGCATTGTTTAGTGTAACTTGAAATAAATTTAAATCCAAAAGATAAAAATTATACTATTCTAAATCCCAAACAAATTATACTTCAAAATCCCACAGGGATGTAGCTCGACTGACAATTGAAGTGAAATGAAGGTCATGGTGTGTTTAGAGGTTACAATTTCAAATCACCCCATCTTACCTGTTCCCCATGCTTGAGGTATATGTGGGTGCACCTAGGGGTATAGTGGTAGAGGATGGGAATCGACCCCCTGTAATGCGAGTACATGCATTTCCATAGTTGTTGATTCCTATAGTACACACAAAATTATACTTAAAAAATCGAATTAAATTTAAAATGGTTATATGTTCTTTGGTACAAATAATTTCAATGTTGATATTTTATTATGAATATCTTTTTATTTTGTTTTGTATTTCGATTTTTCGGCTTTCTATACTTTCACATGTTTCAAAATTTAGATTGAGAACGAAGGTTTCAATTATCACTTAGATGATAGAGGTGAAATAAAAGTCAACCACCAACATTATAGTGAAAAATATTTAATACAATACAGTTTGAGGACCAATGTTCACTTGTTGGAAATGAGATATAAATTTAGTGGTATGGTTGATTTAGAGGCTTCAAGAGATAAACTTCCTCCTAGTAGGGATACCATTAATATTATCAGTTGCGAAGAACAAAATCGATGCTTTGAAGGAACACCAGTAATTACAAGTAAGTCTCAGTCAAAGTTTTCAATTATCAAAGGAAAAATAGAAAATCTTAATAAGTTGAATCCTTGGGAAAAGAGTCTGTTGATACTCTTCTTGTTAAGAGAATTCAAGATTCCATTGGCTTGAGTGGCTTCATGAAAGACGATGCATAGAATATGGAACTTGACTTAGGATGCTCATTTATTAGTGTTGAAGATGCTTCACTTTCATGCAGTCAACCTTCCTACTCTAAACATATTGTAAATATTGACAACTGACAAGGTTTGATTTTGGAGGCTAAGAAAGACAAGATATGTAATATTTTATTGGTGATTGACTTGGTATTATTGTTAGTGCTACACTTTCCATACCCTTCCTTGATGAGTATGTATGATGAATCCTCGGGAAAAGAGTCTATTGATACTCTTCGTATTTAGAAAATTCATGATTATGTTGGCTTGAGTGGCTTCAAGAAAGAAGATGTGTAGAATATGGAGTTTGATATAGTATGCTCATTTACCATTGTTGAAGATGCTTCACTTTCATGCTATTAGCATTCCATCTCTAGAGAGATTGTAAACATTGATACCCTAGATGACAATATTTAAGGTAGGGAAAGGAATAATAATGTTGATGATCTATGCATATTGACCATAGTATTAATAAATGTGGTTATGCTAGTTGATAGCCAATGTGTGAGGAAGAATTTGTGAATTATTATTATTATTATTATTAAAATTATTGTTATTATTAATAAAAAGTATATATATATATATATATATATATATATAAAGAAGTGAATATTAAATAATAACCATATATATAAAGAAGTAAATATTAAATACTAACCATTGTTGTTTGTGGATTATTTGTTGACCATGGTTGACCAACATTGAATATAATTGGTGATGGGTGACAAATGGGGATGAATTTAGTTAACAATGGTTGACTTCTGTGAGAATGGTTGAATTTAGTTAATAATATGGTTGAACTTAATGAATTGTGGTTGACTATCAAAGACTTTGGTTTTTGTAGTTGACTTCAATTGACCATTATTGACATTTATTAATAAATATGGTTGACCAAGTTTTGACCATAGTAAATCATTTTAGACTATTATGTGTGCATGGTTGACTTTAGTTAACCATGGCAGATGAATTTAATACACTATGGTTGTCTATTGTTAGAATTTAGCTCATCACAATTTACTTTAGCGAACCTTGGTTGTGTTTTGTTAAGTTTATTTAGGTAACATTGACTCTATTTATCCATGGTTAACTAAGCATTATTGACTATGGATTTCTATGTTGAACATGACTATGCATGCTTGATTATGTGAAATCATGTTTGAAAGTCATTAACCATGGTTGGTTATGTTTGACCATAGTTAAGCATGTGTGACTATTTTTTAACCATGGTCAAATTCATTAAACTAAGGTTGATTATGGTTTTCAATAGTAAACCATGGTTGAATTTGCTTAGCTAAGATTGATTGTGGTTGAAGAACACTGACCATGGTTAACGAAGGGTGTTAAATGATAGTTGACTAAGTTTGGCCATAGTAAATGATGATTGACTATTATTTTCACATGGTCAGCTTTAAAAAACCATGGTTGACTAATTTTTGACTTTGGTAAACCATAGGTTACTTTAGTAAACCTTGGTGGTGTATGGTTGACATTGGTTATTATTGATCAAGGTTGATTATGAATGACTATGATTGATTATGTTTGATCATGGTTGAATTTTCTCGGACTTGGTTGATCATGTGTAACAATGGTTGACTATTGATTGTGCATGGTTGAATTTTGTGCACTATGGTCAACTACAATTAAGTTTTGTTACCATGGTTGACTATAATGAAATATGGTTGATGTTGGTTCAACATGGCTGATTATGGTTGGATATGGTTCATAGTTGACTTTATTTAACCATGGTTAACTATGTTTAAACATGGTTGACTAAATTTGACCATAATTAAGATTGGGTGAGTATTATTTGACCATGGTTGAGTTTAGTGTACCATGGTTGACTATGGTCGCTTTAGTTAACCATGGTTGACATTAAGAAACCATGCTTGAATTTGATTAGCTAAGGTTAGCCATGTTAACAAAGGGTGGTAAATGATAGTTGACCATGTTTAATGATAGTAAACCATGGTCGACTATTGTTTATGCACAGTTGACTTTGGTTGACGTTGGTTTTCTATGGTTGAATTTGGTTGACTTTGGTTTACTATACTTGATTATGGTTGAATTTGTTAACTGCGGTTGTCCTTGGTTGATTTTGGTTACATCATGGTTGACTATGGTTGATTCTAGAATTCATCGCAGTTGACTATATTTAACCATCAATGACCATATCCCATGGTTAACTATGGTATACTTTTGTTAACTATAGTTGAATTTGGTTAACTATGGTTGACTTAGTATTACCATGGTTGACTTGATCAACCATGATTAAACTATGGTTAACCATTGTTTGGGTATGGTGGACTTTAATCCATAGTTGAATTTAAAAGAAGGTTGACTTTGAACCATGGTTGACCATTATTTAGGCATTTTTTACTTTAAACTAAGTTTGATTATATGAAACCATGTTTGGCCTTTGTTTAGACATGGTTGACTATTGTTTTCATATTAATAAACCATCGTTGACTATTGTTTGAGTTTGGTAAACCATGGGTTACTTTAGTAAACCTTGGTGGTGTATGGTGGTTGAATTTGGTTAGGGAACATTAACTCGGTTTGATCATCATTGACCATGGTTAGAAATTGGTGATGATTGATAGTCAACGTATATTAAGCATAATTTACCATGGTTGATTATTGTTTGACCATTGTTGAATTTAGTTAATAATGGTTGAATTTAGTGAACAATGGCTTACTATGGTTGATGTTAGGTGACCATGCTTGAAATTAGTTAACGATAGTTGGATTTAGTGAACTATTGTTGACTATCAATGGATTTGGTTTTTTAGTTTACTTTATTTGACCATGGTTGAATCATAATGATTGAAAATGGTTGGTTATTGTTTTTACAAAAAAAGAAAAGAATTATTTATAAACCACTTTTAAAAATGTGGATTACAAATGATGGTTGAATAAGTTACACCATAGTTTACCATGGTTCATTATTATTTGAGCATAGTTAACCATGGTTTTTGTAGTTGAATTAATAGACCATGGTTGATTATGTTTAAAGATGGTTGACTAAGTTTGAAAATAGTTAACAATTGATGACCATTGTTTTACTATGGATGACTACAATGAACTACGCTTGTCTATGGTTAATGCAAGTAACCATAGTTGACTATTATTTGCACATGGTCCAATTTTAACAAACCATGGTTGACTATTGTTTGCACATGGTCCACTTTTAACAAATCATGGTTGACTATTGTTTGAATTAGGTTAAGCATTGTTTACTTTAGTGAACATTGGTTGTGTAAGATTGACTTTGGTAAGGTAATAATAACTTTGTTTGATCATCATTGACCATGGTTGGTGACCGTGGAATCATGGAAACATGATTTACTAATGTTTTCAATGGTTGACTATGTTAACTTTGGTTGTCTTTAGTTGATTTTGGTTGCATCATGATTGACTAAGTTTGACTCTAGTTAACCATGGTTGCTTATGTTTAACCATCGATGACCATATCCCATGGTTTAATATGGTTGACTTTAGTTAAGTGTGGTTGAATTTGGTTAACTATGTTTGGATTTGGCTTTCCATGGTTGACTTGGTTAACCATGGTTAAACTAAGGTTGACCATTGTTTAGGCATGGTTGAATTTAAATCAAGGTTAACTTTGAACAATGGTTGGCCATTGTTTAGGAATTGTGACTTTAAACTAAGTTTGACTTATATGAAACCATGGTTGACCATTGTTTAGGCATGGTTGACTTTAGTGTATCATGGTTGTCTATGGTTGACTTTAGTGCATCATGGTTGTATATAGTTGACTTTAATGCATCACGGTTGACTATAGTTGAATCATAGTTATCTACGGGTGACTTTGGTTAACCATGGTTGACTATGTCTTACCATGGTTGATGACATATCATCATTTACCAGATTAACTTTGGTTAATCACAACTGAATACGGTTAATGTTGGTTAACCAAGGTTGAATTTAGTGAACAATGGTTGACTTTGGTTAGTTATTGAAGACCATGTTAGACCATTATTGACATAACCAAGAGAACAATGACCAACCATTGTTAGACAATGGTTAGACCATCATTGACCACAGTCGATGAAGGGGGTCAAATAATGGTTGGCTAAGGTTGTCCATATTAACCATGGTTTCAACTATTGTTTGGGAATGGTTCAAATTACTACATCATGGTTAATTGTATTTGAATTTGATTAACCCTCGTTGATTATGGTTGCATCATGTTTGACCTTGGCTAAACAATTTTTAGTATAGTTGATCCAAGTTGGAACATAGGTTACTATGGTTGACTTTAGTGCATAATGGTTGACTATGGTTGATTATGATTGAATTTAGTTAACTATGGTTGCTTCATGGTTGACTTTTTTAAACTTTGGTTGCATCATGGTTTCCTATGGTTGACTTTAGTTAACTGTGGTTGATTATGTTTAGTCATATATGACCATATCCCATGGTTAACTATGGCTGAATTTGGTTAACCATGGTTGAATTTGGTTAACTATGGTTTTCTTTGGGTTTCCATGGTTGACTTGGATAACCATGGTTGACTTGGATAACCATGGTTAAACTATGGTTGACCATTATTTATGCATGGTTGAATTTAAACCAAGGTTGAATTTAAACCAAGGTTGAATTTAAACCATAATTGACTATTATTTAGGCATTGTTGACTTGAAACTGAGTTAACTATATTAAACCATGGTTGACCATTGTTTAGGCATGGTTACTTTAGTTCGTCATGGTTGTTTATGGTTGACTTTAGTGCATCATGGTTGACTATGGTTGCATCATAGTTAGCTATGGATGAATTTGGTTAAACATGGATGACTTTGGTTACCCATGGTTGACTATGTCTAACCATGGTTGATGACATCTCAGCATTCACCATAGTTGACTTTGGTTAACCATGGCTGGCTATGGTTAATTTTGGTTAACCATGTTAGACCATCATTGACATAACCAAGAGAACCATGGCCAATCATTTTTAGACCATGCTTTACAATGGTTGATCATGATTAGGCCATCATTGAACATCATTGATGAAGGGTGCTAAATAATGGTTGACTAATTTTGACCATATTAAACCATGGTTGACCATTGTTTGGACATGGTTAAGCTTACTACATCATGGTTAACCATAGTTGAATTTGATTAACGATGGTTGACTATGGTTGACTTTAGTTAACCATGATTGACTATGTTTAACCATGCTTGACCACATCTCATCATTTACCATGTTGACTTTGGTTAACCATCATTGACATAACCAGGAGAACAATAGCCATCCATTGTCAGTCTATGGTTTATAGTGTTTGGCCATGGTTAGACCATTGTTAATTGTTGGTGTTTATTATGTGTTAAATAATTCCAATATTTAATTATTGACCGGGGTTGGTAATCTTAGAGTTGTCACAAAATATATGCTAAGGTAGAAAGGAAACTATGATATGTACTATGCAGATCCTAGGGATGTTTTCTTTCAAAATGAAAAACCGAGTCACTTAAAAATGTTAAACTATGAATTACTGAATGAATTTAGACTTAACCTAATCAATTTGAGAAGAATTATGATGCAGTTTCGAAATGAAAGCCTATATATGAACTAAATCTATACTAATCTAAGAACAAGATCTGAAGTTGCAAAATGAAATGAAATCACTATACTAAGGAACAATACTTGATTGAAAATAAATTATACTACGAAAGAAAAATTAATCAGTCAAACCCCTGAGTAAGTCTAAGTCTATTCTAAGAATTGAATCTATTTCGCGAAATTAAAATTCTAACTATGAAACAAGTTCGGTTACAACTAACTATTGAAAAGCAAGAAACTATCTTACTTTGATAAAGACAACTAACCTAAGAAATCAAATCCAACAGTTAAACTACAAATAGAACACTATTATAGGAAATAAACATGCATTGTCAATTAAGATTCCAATCTTCTTGAGGGATGGTGTCGAAGTGACTTACAAACGCTAAAGAGATGCAAAATGGAAATCGATCTAACTTAACCTCTATGAAAATATGAAAACTAAAAATAGACCAATTACAAGAAAACTTGAACATGGTAACCTAACACTTATCCATTAAGCAGATGATATTTGAAAGAAACCTAATTACAATACTAGAAACAATTCAAAATGAAATGATACTTAGCAATCTAACCCTACTGATGAGAAAAAAAAAACATGCACTCTAATGACTACTTTAAGATTGGAATATCCAATACCTATCTAATCTCTATCTAATCAAGACTTCAAACTAGTTTATGAAAACACAAAAACAACTAAACTCAAGAGGTATAAACAGACCTATAACTAAGCATGAAATAATTATTCAAATGACTGGAAATAACTTGAATTTGAAAGCAAATTAGAAAATAAACTATTGCTATTCTACTTCTAGAATGAATCAAACCATAAACTAAGATACTTAGATCAATTACAAAAAGATGATGCAACTAATCTATATTTTGAAAAGCAAATCTACACTAGACTAGGTTAAACTTATATTCAATTGAAAAGCATAACAATTAACTTGGAATTATGACATCTTTGAAACTTAAATGAAAATACTAAGTTTGAATTAAAAATCAACTTATACTCTTCTACACCTACAGGAAAAATAAACTAAGCTAAGAATGGAACTAGCAATATCTAGAGCAGTAAAGTGCTATGAAATCAGAGGTGAAGTATTGGTTGTAAATTCAGATGCAAAATGGAAATGAAATGCTGAAGACTCTTGTAACTACATAAATGACAAGAATTGAAATCTAAATGGAATGAAATAAATCCTATGATAACATTATGCTATGCAAACTAATACTCTAACTATGGACTCAGATGCTGGCCAGCTACAAAATGTAAATGCAATACCAAATTCAAGAAATTTAACCCTAGTTAATCATGAAATGCAACTGAAAATATTAAGGGTCGAATGACAGTCCGTATGATAGACTGAATGATAAAAATCACACAAATTATGAATAGAAGCAAGCTAAATGATTTGTATACAAGTTGAATTTATACATATAGGAAAAACGACTTGCAACTACAACCATTCACAATACTGAAATTAAAATTACTTATCTATACAAAAGAAAGAAAAAACGAATTATATGGACAGGTGGATCCGTTGTTGCTGAGGGGCCCTTCTAAAAAACAAAGGATGTATACGCTAAATTGGAAATGAAACTAACAGTTGAGCACAACTTTTGTATTATATCAGAAGCAAAGTTTACAAACGTTTTTGTGTATTCTTCACAACCCTGGGCGTCTTTATATAATTATTAGAATGGAGAGTAGGTCGACCCTTTCAATGGTCGACCTCTGTAAAAATAGAGGGCCTTCAATGCTAAAAAACAACCCCATTGATGAACAGGAACAAACTCAAAAAATGTCCAACCACGTTTTCTAGGCAAGTTGGTTTCAAAGAATCATGGACTGCTCCCAAATGTCTTTGAATTTCCACGAAGTTCTTCTTATGGACCTAAATAGGCCTATTCTGCACAAAACCCATGTGCCGGAATTTAGAATTTCGCCTTCATTTGCCCGAAAAATGAGCCTGAAATTTGTTGCCTGTTACAAACACGTTTTTGACATAATTGATGCTAGGTTTGTAATGTATCTAAAAAATAGTAAAAATTTAAATTTTTTCTACTAATGTAATAAAAGCTATTTCAAGGATGATGATTCGTAAATTAACTTCAGCACTGATAAGATATGCAGTATAGGTAAGGTAATTCTATTGTCGGTATGCCAATACTAGAATGTTAATAAAAGAAACTTCCTACTTACTGTTTTAAAGATCCATGTGCATATTATAAAAGTCTCATTGTTACCTCAGGTGATACACACTCTTGTTGATGAAAGTTAAGGCCCATGATGGGGCACTGATGGTTTGTAACAAGGGGAAGGAGTACCCCCGGCAAAGCTGCCGAGAGGTAAGGGTTGTTCGGATATCCACATCATCTTTTTCAGGATCTTGCATGCAATTAGGGTTTGCATGCAAATTCTAGGGTTTGCATGCACTTTGCATGCATCCCAGTCACCAGGTTGATGCCTCCAGCACCTTAGCCACCTCTTTCTAGCACCCGGGAGCTACTTACTTCAGTTCTTTAGCCCTCCTAGTCTGAAAGGTGCCCACTTCTCACCTACTCCCAGAGAAGGGCGCACTTTCTCACCTACCACTGCAGTTCCACTTCAGTTACATTCAGTTAGCTCCGATTCTCCCTGATTTGAGGCTAGTTTCACTCCCGACTGACTGTTTCACTTATGTTGGACCTCCAGATTGACTAGATGACTTGTTCTGACTTCAGTTAGCCTCCCATGCGCCCCCCACTGAGCCTCCTTCCCTTAATCAGTGCTACACACTTCAGTTACACATGACACACTCAGTTAGACTCAGATTGACACCTGGATGACTGGTTCTTGTGCATTGATGACCACCACCGATTGATGATGAGGACTCCTAGTTGGAGTCAAGCTACTCCATTCAGTGATTCGAATGACCTTCTTAGGCAATTCGAATTGCTCATTGACATTATTGTATTCTATTATAATTCATTCACCCTTTCAGGGATATGGAGCACTGCTGCATGTTTTGCACAGTTTTACAACATATTTTCTATATTCATCTATTGTGATTGATTTACTTGTTCATTAGATCTGCTGTGACTAATTTTACATGGTATCAGAGCCATTGCAGGGACAAGATCTCTTTTCTACAGGTGTTTCTACAAGAAGATTTGACTGAATTGCTCAAATTGCAAAAAGTTTTGGCATGAGATATCTCAAGGGCATTCGCTCCTGTCCATGCAAAGCTTGAAAATACATCCAATACCACTCCAGAAGCTTGAGTTTCCACATAATTCCTGGATATGATACATTGGACCCATTCAACATTGTTTGATCTCCAATCCCAGGTGTGATGCAACTCTAAAAGGGTGGATTGTTCGACCTCATTGTTCTTGGTTTGATTGTGATTTGCAGGTTATCAAGCTCCTCTTTTGCATTCACTACACTATGCATGCAAAATCCTCTTTTGCATTCGCTACACTCTGCATGCAAGCTCATCTACATTAGTTTGACTCGCTCCTAGCAATGGAATACTCTTCTTCAAAGCCTATCCTCACCCCATTCAATTATTTTGATTGGAAAGATGATATGGAGATCATATTACGTTCAAAAGGTTACTACCGAGTCACTCTTGGTCTTGAATTGGAGCCAAACAATCCGTCAGATCGAACCAAACACTACAACAAGCTTGATGAAGCTTATGGTATTCTTTGTCTCTCCATCTCCAAAGATCTTCACTTCCATCTCAGCGGATTGAAGACTCCAAAAGCTATATGGGAGCAACTTGAAACACTATTTGGCAAGCAGGATGAGCTTAGGGCTTTTCAATTAGAGAATGAATTGATTGCCCTTAGTCCTGAGAATTTCGAGACCATCAATGAATTCATCACAAAATTCAAGAACTTGAACTTGCAGTTGAAGAATAGTGGAGTTATCAAAGAGGATAAACAATTGATCCTCTCCATTCCAAGCAAGCTTGGTAAATATTATTCGGTATTTGTCTCTACTTTCAATTCCGGTCGGCTAACTACCCCGAATTGGAAGATGCCTACCTTGAATTCTTTCATTGAGTCCGTCACAAAAGAGCATGACAAGTTGATTCAAATGGGGTCCATAAGCTCCAAAGATTCAGCCCTATATGTTCAAGGACCCAAGATCCCGAATGGTAAAGGAAAGCAAAAGAAGGAGAAGCCCAAATTCGAACCTCACAAGCAAAGAGAGAAAGGAAAACAAATGGATGCACCATCCAGTTCGAAGTTCAAGCAAAAGGGCAAAGAAGGTAACCAAAAATCTAAATGTACTTATTGTAACCGTGGCTTTCATCCCGAAATTTCATGTATGAAGAAGACTATAGATCAAATGGCCCTCCTTTTGGAAAAGAACAACATAACCCTTCCTGACGGTGCAAGGAAGAAGGATAGGAATGATGATCATGAAAGAGGACAAGCACTCATGGAAACTGTTTCGAATCCCACTACTCTCTTGATAGATTTGGGTGCATCGAATCATATGGCTGCAAATATTGATTCTTTTTCTTCATTCGATCCAAACAGCTCCATCCCCATCCATTTGGGAGATGACTCAAAAATTTCTTCAAAGGGCAAAGGTACGATTCATGTAGATCATGGAAGCTTTCAGAATGTTCTCTATGTGCCTTCCTTAGCTTCAAATCTTCTTTCTGTGTATCAAATGACACACACTGGTGAACCGAATCAAGTTACATTCAGCCCTAATACAGTTGAAATTTCTGATATCAAAAGTGGAAGACTAGTTGCAGTCGGAAAGGAAAACCACACTGCAAAATGCTATGAGTTTTCACACTTTATTCCGCTTGCAAAGCCCACTGCTCTTCGCACACATGGTAATGAGGTTAGTAGGCTTTGGCATGAAAGATTTGGACATCTTAATTATAATTATTTGCTACTGCTATCAAACAAATCCATGGTAGATGGTCTTCCACAACTCTGTTCCTCGAAGAGAATATGCACCGGTTGCATCATTGGGAAGCACCCCGAGCACAGATTCGACCGCGGCAAAGCTAGCAGAGCTTCTACTATTTTGGGGTTGATCCATTCTGATATCAGTGGTCCGCTGCCCCATATGTCATTAAATTGTTCAAGGTATGTTTTGACATTTATTGATGATTTTTCCCGCTTTACATGGGTATTCTTTCTAAAAAACAAGTCAGAAGTGCTTGGAAAATTCAAGGATTTTAAGGCTTCTGTTGAGACTGCCACTGAGAGAAAGATCAAAGCTCTTAGATATTATAATGGTGGAGAATATATTAAATCCAAGTTGCTACAACTTTGTGCCCAAAGCGGAATTCAGATCCAACATACAGTTCCCTACACACCCCAGCAGAACGGTGTAGCGGAAAGGAAAAACCGGTCACTGAAAGAGATGGCTACATGCATGATTGAATCAAAAGGTTTGGATGCAAATATTTGGGATGAAGCAATCAATGTTGCTGCATACATACAGAACCATGTTCCACATTCATCCATGAAAGGTATGACTCCTTTCGAAGCATTCTTTAGTCACAAACCGGATGTGTCAAATTTGAGAGTTTTTGGCTCTACTGCATGGACTAGAATTCCTTCCAAGAAGAGATGAGCTTTGGATCCACAAAGTATCGAGTGCATACTGATAGGATATGGGGAAGAATCAAAAGCATATAAACTCATGGATATCAGATCTAAAAAGATATTCATAGAGCGCAGTGTGCAATTTGAAGAACCACTTCAAGAATTGCAACTAGTCGAGGAAGAGACTGCCGATTCACCGCCTTCACTTGAAGAAGATCCGTGCAGCGATAATGAAGGTATGAGTTCTGATATTTATGATATTGTAGAAGCATATGATGATCATGACATATCAGGTTCAGAATCTGACCATTATGATCCTCCCCAGTTACCAAAGTGGGCCCAAAACACTCTCCATTCTGCTGGTTCAAACCTTGGAAATCTTACTGATCCGAGACGAACAAGAGCAGACTTTCAAAGAGCAGGTATGGCACTTTCAATTGCTGATCCATTTCTTCCTGAGATTTGTTATTTGATGGCTGGTTCAGATCCCACATCATACTATTCTTCTCACCGAGATCTGAGATGGCAAAGTGCCATGGATGAAGAGTACAGTTCTCTTCAAAAGAACAACACATGGGAGCTAGTTTCTCTTCCACCTGGAAGAAAATTAGTGAAGTGTAAATGGGTTTACAGCACGAAAGTTGCTGCTGATGGCTCTATCAGCAAATACAAATCAAGGTTGGTGGCAAAAGGTTTCTCCCAAGTCCAAGGAGTGGACTACACTGAGACTTTTGCACCGGTTGCAAAGATGGATTCCATCCGCCTTGTTTTAGCTATTTCCGCATCCAAGCACTGGGAAGTGCACCACATGGATGTGAAGAGTGCATTTTTACATGGAGACCTTGCTGAAGAGGTATATATGCAGCAGCCAGAGGGCTACACATCAGATCCATCATTAGTTTACAGATTGAAGAAATCTTTGTATGGGTTAAAACAGGCCCCAAGAGCTTGGTACGCAAAGATGGACTCCTTCCTTCTTTCTCAGAATTTCCAAAGATGCAAATCTGATCCAAATGTGTATCTTCAGCGAGTTAAAGGTAATTTGTTGGTTATTGTACTTTATGTTGATGATCTTCTCATTACTGGTAGCACACTTACTTCAATAAACAAGCTAAAAACTGCCTTAAATCTAGCTTTTGACATGAGCGATTTGGGCTTACTGAGTCACTTTTTGGGCTTGGAGATAGCTCAAAATTTTGATGGGATCACTATATCTCAGAAAAAATATGCTTCCAACCTGTTATTGAAGTTTAATATGGCTGAATGTAAGGCAGCCCCATTCCCATTCCTCTCAGGAATCAGTCTTGAGGAGGGAGATTCTACACCGCTTGCAGATTGCAATATGTATCGACAGTTGATTGGTTCACTACTTTATTTGACACACTCTAGGCCTGATATCTCATATGTCGTGAGTGCCGTGTCAAGATATATGCAGCAGCCACATGAGCTTCATTGGCGAGCAGCCAAGCGGATCTTGCAGTATGTGCAAGGTACGAGACAGTTTGGCATACATTATGCTGCAGATTCTGAACTTGATTTCATTGGTTTTATTGATTCAGATTGGGCAGGTGATAGCATTGATCGGAAGTCCACTTTCGGTTATGTTTTCATGATTGGTCATGGTGCTATTTGCTGTTCTAGCAAAAAGCAAGCAGCCATTGCACTTTCTTCAGCAGAGGTAGAGTATCGAGGAGCAGTCAATGCCTGCATTCAGGCAGTTTGGTTGCAGGGTATTCTTTCCGAGTTTGGTTTTGGTGGCACTACTTCGACTCTCCTATTTTGTGACAATCAAAGTGCTATCAATATCTCCACAGATCCAGTTCAGCGACAGAGGACCAAACACATTGAGATTCATATGCATTACATTCGACAGTTGGTGCATGACCGCACCATCATTCTGCAATATTGCCCTACTGATGAGCAAATTGCAGACATCTTCACCAAGAGCTTCACTGAGAAGAAGTTCTCTTACCTCCGTTCACTGTTGGGGGTGAGTTCCATCATGATGGAGACAGATTGATCCATTATTATTCTTTAGCTTGAGGGGGGGCTTTCTTCCCACTGGGTTTTCCCTCTTTCCTCACTTAGTTTATTTTCAACATTTTTTGGATTATTGTATTGGGGTGACCTTTGGTCTTAGTTACCAGGGCCCCACATTATTTTTTGCACATCATAGTCTAGCTTGAGGGGGGGTGTTCGGATATCCACATCACCTTTTTCAGGATCTTGCATGCAATTAGGGTTTCCATGAAAATTATAGGGTTTGCATGCACTTTGCATGCATCCCAGTCACCAGGTTGATGCCTCCAGCACCTTAGCCACCTCTTTCTAGCACCCGGGAGCTACTTACTTCAGTTCTTTAGCCCTCCTAGTCTGAAAGGCGCCCACTTCTCACCTACTGCCAGAGAAGGGCGCACTTTCTCACCTACCACTACAGTTCCACTTCAGTTACATTCAGTTAGCTCCGATTCTCCCTGATTTGAGGCTAGTTTCACTCCCCACTGACTGTTTCACTTCCGTTGGACCTCCAGATTGACTAGATGACTTGTTCTGACTTCAGTTAGCTTCACATGCGCCCCCCACTGAGCCTCCTTCCCTTAATCAGTGCTACACACTTCAGTTACACATGACACACTCAATTAGACTCAGATTGACACCTGGATGACTGGTTCTTGTGCATTGATGACCACCACCGATTGATGATGAGGACTCCTAGTTGGAGTCAAGCTACTCCATTCAGTGATTCGAATGACCTTCTTAGGCAATTCAAATTGCTCATTGACATTATTGTATTCTATTGTAATTCATTCACCCTTTCTGGGATATGGAGCACTGCTGCATGTTTTGCACAGTTTTACACCATATTTTCTATATTCATCTGTTGTGATTGATTTACTTGTTCATTAGATCTGCTGTGACTAATTTTACAAGGGTAGCCTTGGAAGGTTCTGGTCTTACTTAGCAAATTGCTAATGTATTTATTCCTTGTTTATATGCAGGTACTACTATGGGGAGACTCTTCCTTCGTCAGTTCTACCACCATGTATGAGCATGTTATGTGCTTGAAGTGTAAAGCACCGAAATTGTGAATGGCCTAAGTGTATATGGCTATGGGTAATAACTATGCTATAATGTTATATTACGATGGTGTAATACTATGGGAAAACCTACTTGTAAACTACCAAATTTGTTGATATAATTCTATGACCTTATACTATGGCGCTTGGGTGGTCATTCGAATCGCATTAATGGTGAGTTGGTGGATAATAGTTGTACCCCATGACACACGCATAGTGAGACCAGCTAGCATGGAGGGTTTCGATGTGTGGGGTTTTGCACTAGTGAATGTTACTCTACGTTTTCATTTGACTTGGTTCCATCCTGCATTGCATTTTTGGGTGAGGGTTTTCGTGCCTGACCTGAGCTACGCTCATGGTCAGGGCACCTGGTAACTGCTGAAATGATGGAGAATGGCAACATGATACCAATGCTCAGGTGATGTTTCTCTCCTAATCCTCATTCCTCTTTCTCTACTTCAGTATTTAGTTGTTGGTTGTCTATGCTTCTCAAGGTTTAACCAGAGTATGTTTATGGAATGACAGGTGAAGGGTGGCGAGCACTTCTGTGTGGTTTGTTGTAGGTAGTCAAGACATTCAAATTCATGGGTAAGTCCATAGTTTTGCCAACGTTGCTCTTTCCTCTCATAGCCATGGCAGGGGTATTGTATGTTGTTTTTGGGAGACTTCGTGGAGTCCCTTGGCTTACTAGTTTGTTTGAAGTCTGGAGGTCACCGTTTGGCTGGACCATGTATTTAAATGTATCTGCTGTCTTAATGGGGACACGATGTTATGGCTTGGGCCATTGGGCTATATGGCAGCTCTAAACTTATTTAAGGGAATGATAAAATTCTGTTGTATGGATTTGGGGTTTTGAACAATCATACCACGACCTGCGTTTTATATTTGTATTTTGAACATGTATTAACACGATGTAAAGTAATGTATAAATTCTATGTTTTCTTTCATGGTTGCTCTACCATGTGGGTTCTCGATTTGATTTTTTCGTGTTTTGAAATGAGAAAGGATGAGGCACTCTGTCTATTGAAAAAGAAATGATGTCTACGCCTAAAATCTTCGTAATGTTTTGGCTTGCTAACCGTGAATGTTTGATAGAAGAAATCGTAACCCTAAAGCTGTGTTATAGGCCTAAAAAGTTTTAAGATTTGGTTCTTACTACTACATTTTGGTGTTTGCAATAGATAGAAAAAAAGGGTTTTAACTAAAGGAAGTGGTATAGGGATTCGATTCCAAATCCTGCGTTTGTATATAACACTCGTCTGTATGTTATTGCATATTTTTTGGTTGAATGTGGATGTAGTTCTGTAGATTGTAAGACTCACTTGGTTGAAAAGTAACTATGTAAAACCTCTTGCGTTTTAGTTGAAGCTGTAACCCTAGTTGTTGTTCGTTTTGTTTGTTGGAAATGGAATAGGGTCTGCATGTTGATGCTATGCCATTTGGCTATTTGTAAGATAGCAGGGTTATCATTGATGGGATTCGATCTCTGGTCTTATGTTTTGTTGTATTAAAAGAATTGTCTCAAATTCTAGGTGAATACTATGATCTTTTCTGTGGGATTCGATCCTTTAGAAGGTAGCGAAGCCCATCAGGGTTTGGGGTTTAAATATTTGTAAAAGTAAGATGTAATATATAATGTCTGCATCATTGATTTGAAATCTTGATTTCTCTGAAATGTAAGATGCGTTTTCTTTGCAATGGGTTGACTGTTGGTTGAAATCGTCACTATGGGTTGAGGGGTTTCGTTGTTTTAAAAAGGTTGAAACTCCTGTACAATACGATTCTCACTACTATAATGTTTTTGTTAAGTCTTTGGGAAAAATAATATGACATTTCAATTTCTGTCTAAAAGCAAAGATTTCTAACAATGACTGTGTTTGTTTTCCTAAATTTAGTTTAAAAGAGTAACATAACTGAAAGCATAAAAATAAGGCTGGTAGCAATGTACATGAGTAACGCTACCAGAAAGAAAAGAACTATGATATTAAAAACGATAGAGGAAAAGAATCTAGGTTTAAGAAAAGCATGGATGCCTAGCATAGGCTAACTTTGGCTAGACCTGCTAGACATTCTGCTGGTTCTCTAAAACAAGTTTCTGTAGTAATAAAATTATGAGTATAAAGTTTTATGCCTATAAAAATAACAACCCAAGATCCTATGCCCAAAATCCCTTGCTCGATAGGGGAAGTGAATGCTAGAAATGTGAAGGGAAAACACAACATTATAATATTAATAAGCCTAAATTAATTACCTAACTGTCCATATAACTTGAACTGGTGAGTTAATAATTCATACCTGGTTGTCCTGAAATTCAACTTGCTCCTGTAGAGGCCTACACACTCAAACAATAATTAGTGTAGAAACCTTCTGAGCTTAGTTGACCTGTTAGAGTGATTTCTTAACTGGATAACTTTAGGGCTACCATGTTACTCCCAACCATGACCCTTAGACCGTTCCTGGTTCTAACTGGATCCCCCCGAGCTTGGTTCCAACATGCAATAAGAGATAGAGGCCCTAGGTTCACTACTAGTTCAGATATGGAATTATTAGGTGAAGCCGCTTCAACTTCTTGGAGCAGATAACTTCTCTCTGATTACCATAAGAGGGTGATAATGAAAAAGAATGATAATCCGCCAAACTTGGGATCTGCCCTCTTTATGTAGGGGAGTCTTGAATTATGACTATTGGAATAATTAGTTTCTTTAAATTAAATAATATAATATGTAAAAGATATTATTTACTAAAATATTTAGTCCTCTTGAACTAGGACTTATCACTTGTTTTAACTATAAGGATTTTAATCTTTAATCTTTTCATAATAATAATAATAATACAATAATTATAATTTAACCTAATTATTAATACATCATTAATAATATTAAATGATGCATAAACTATACATAATAAATACATAATAACAACATTATTATTAAAGCTCTTAATAATAATATTAGCCTTGAGGCCTTTATGCATGTTATTCATAGAAGACTACTATTAGTCAATCCATGCTTTAAGTGGTGGTAATTATCTTTTGTTTAATTATGTATCTTCACATGATACTTCTTTTAACTTTTAAGGACAAGGTCCAATTCTTTGGACAGTCTTTCGGTAAGCTTAGATAGGCACCTCTAGTCTCTTTCTTGCATGTTAGATTCCCTTGTTTAACATGGTAGTTCCCACAGTATTTGATGATAGATAAAAGATGAATCATTTAATCAATTTAAATAAATGTGATGAAAGTAGAAGTGCTATTCAGAGTCTTTATGACTCAACACTTTGATATTTAGTAACCCCGAGTGCTCTTTAGAGCCTTTTAACTCAACACTTTCACATGGGCATTACGCTAGTGCAATTCCAGAGCTTCCTGCTCAACACCAGTGCTAGAATGTGGTTTTGAGGCACATCTAGAATATTCAAGTGGCCTCGGATCTGGTATTCATTTATCAAGCTTGGAGTGTTCCAGTGCTTATGCCCAACACTCAATGTACCTCAGGGCTTACTCCCAGTACATAAACATTCTTCTAGGTACATCGGGGCTTATGCCCAGTCATTAGAAAAATTTTGAGGTCAAAAAATGGCCTCAAAACAAAGAAAATGTACTATAAAAAACAACCAATCACATTCTAGTAGATGACATCATCCCCCTTGGTGAGGTGGCATTGCATGAGTTAAGAATGCTTATTTGTCAAATTTTCTATGGTGAATGAAAAAACATAGTTAACCAAGGTAGTGGTGTAAGTACTTTTAAGTCATAAAGTAAAGTACTCATAATGATAGTATTTTCATAAAATAATATTATTGTCATTTTCAAGTAAAGTACTCATAATGAATGTCTTTTCACACTTTCTCATAAAATAATATTATTGTCATTTTCAAGTGAAGTACTCTTAATTCATAAAGAAAGTCCTTTCACATTTTTTTATAAAATAATATATTATCATTTTTATGTTTTTAATTTTAAATTATATATTCACTCCATTCTATCTAATAACATAATGTCAAACTAATAAAGAATAATAATAGATTTAATAAATAATAATAATAATAATAATAATGCAATGTGGATTATAATATTATTATTAACATTTTACATGTAAATAAATTCTCAATTAAATTACATTATATTAAATTCATGAGAAAAGTACTAAATTATAAAAAGTCAACATAAAATTAAAAAAATAGCTCTTAAAAATATTTTTTATTATTTAATTTCATTTGCAAGTTCAAGACAAATAAATGCTAAAGGACAATAAATTTTTGGGAATTTACAATGAATTTTAGTCACATCAATATAGACTTATTTTATTAATTTTATTTCTAGTGAATTTTGAAAAGCAACTCAACCATGGTTATTTATATTGTGCATAGAAAATAGTGTGGGAGGTGACTTGTCATATATACCTACCCCATAAAACCCCCAATTCATAATATTTTAATATATCTCATATTTTTGTAGTACATCTCTTAGGAGGCCCTTTTTTGACCTCAAAATCTCTCTAATGACGTAGGTTACATGTGTGTTTCTGAGTCCACGCTCAACACACTCTTAAGTCAATCATGTAAAATCATATCTCTGTACAGTAAGTAACAAAAGGTCATCTCAGTATATTAGGGTTTGTACCCATATCAACACTGAAGCACATCATCAAAACATTAGGGCCTTCTCGCCTAGTATATACTCAAATAAAGAAGTTAGTCAGGGTCCACGCCCAGTACGTCAATATATAGAAGAATAAATCATAGGTGCTAGGGTCCATGCCCAATACTCAAAATAAAACATATATGCTGGGGCCGCAGCCCAATATAACAACAGAAATATTTAGTCCAAAATTTGGGATATTACATCCCTCTCCGCTTAGAAACAATATCGTCCCGGTGTTTCTAGGGACTAGGAATGAGGTCATGAAACAAGGCGGGGTATGCCTCTTTCATGGTGGTCTCATTCTCCCAAGTAGCCTCATCTGGTCCAAAGTGCCTCCATTGCACTTTCAGTTGAGTAATGGTCCTCCTCCTAAGCTACACCTCTCTCTTCTCCAAAATGTGGAGTGGTTCTGTCCTAAACTTCCCTTCGAGCTCCACCTGTAATAAGGACCAATCAATTACATGTTTAGTATCGTATACATATTTCTTTAATAATGAAGCATGAAAAACATTATGAACTTTTATATGAGCTAATAAGGATAACTCATAAGCCATTGGGCCCTTCTTGGCCAGTATCTCAAAAGGTCCACAAAATCTTGGGGCTAGTTTCCCGCAACGTCCTAAGCTCAATGAGCTTCGTTTTTCCTTTATATTTAGAAACACATGTTCGCTGACTTGGTATTCTTTGTATTTTCTTTTCTTGTCCGCATAACTCTTTTGGTGGTCTTGTGCTTCTTTCAAGTTCAGTTGTACCTTGGAGACTAGTTGTTCCAAGTCTTTTAGTAGGTCGGGTCCTAACATAAGTCGGTCTACCGGACTGTCCCAAGTCACGAGTGTCCGACATTTCCTGCCGTAGAGTACCTCGAAAGGGCTCATTTTTGCCGAGGTTTGATCATCGTTGTTGTATGCAAACTATGTGAGGTGCAAATAATCTTCCCACTTAGTGGGGTTGTTCATGACGTACATTCTCAGCATGTCCTCCAGAATTTGGTTTACTTGTTACGTTTGTCCGTCGATTTGGGGGTGGTACGTGGTACTGAATTGTAATTGTCTCTCCAAATCGAAGAACAATGCTCTCCAGAAGTTGCTAGTGAACTTCGTATCTCGATCGGAAATGATTGCCTTGGGTATCCCGTGTAATCGAAAGATCTCCTTTAAGAATATTTACGCGATGTGAACTTCCTTGTAGGTAGATTTTATCGGTATGAAGTGAGCTGCTTTATACAGCTTGTCTACCACTACAAAGATGGAATCATTATGTTTCTTACTCTTGGGTAAGCCTATAATGAATTCCATACTTATTACCTCCCACTTCCATTCCAGAATGGGTAAAGGTTGAAGTAATCCGGAGGGGTGTTGGTGTTCTACTTTGACCAGTTGGCACTCCTGACATTTCGCGATGAACATGGCGATGTCAGCTTTCAACTTAGGCCAAAAGTAATGTTTCTTTACTGCCGATATCATCTTTTGATATCCAGGATTCCCTGAATAGGGTTTCTGGTGAAACTCGGTGAGAATGTTTGATCTAATGTATCCACTCTCTAGGACGTAAAGTCTCTCTTTCGACCACAGTAGTCCTGACTCGTATATGTTATATTCCTTCTGTTGTTGGAATAGTTTTTCTTCCTGGATCTTTGCAAGGATTTCCGTGTAGTAATAGTCACTCTTACATGCCGTTCGAATTTTGTGGTGTAAATCTGAGTCGGTTTGACTCACTGTGACCTTGTAAACCATATGTGCTCGCCGGCTCAAGGTGTCCACAAGCTTGTTTTCCTTGCCCTTAATGTGCTTTAGTTCGAAATGATACTCACTAAGGAAGGCTAACCATCTGACTGCCTAGCGTTTAGGTCGAGTTGGTCGAAAAGGTACTTCAAACTCATGTTATCAGTCATCAATAGGAATTTCTTTCCCATAAGATAATGTCGCCACATCTTCAATACATGGATGATGGCAGCTAGCTCAAGATCATGCGTAGGGTAGTTTTGCTCATGTTCTTTCAATTTCCTTGATTCGTAGTAGATGGCAAAGTTATCTTGCATAAGGACTCCCCCAAGTCCTTCATTGCTTGCGTCTGTGCAAACAATGAAGTCCCCATTGGGATCCGCAATACGCAAAATTGGTGCACTAATCAATAGTTGCTTCAGCTTTTGAAAGATTTCTTCACACTTATCCATCCAAATAAACTTGTTTGCCTTCTTCTGCAAGGAGGTCATGGGACATGCAATCCGTGAAAAGTTCTCAATGAACTTTCGGTAGTAGCAGGCTAATCCTAAAAACAATGTTATATTGAATACGCACGTAGGTTTGGGCCATTCTTTGATGGCTTTGACCTTCTCAGGGTCGACGGCTATTCCCTTATCGGAAATGATATGTCCTAGGTATTGAATCCGGGGTTTGTAGAAATCGCACTTACTAAACTTGGTGTACAGTTGGTGTTCACGTACTATACGTAAAACAATTCGGAGGTGTTCCTCATGTTCTACTTCATTCTTGGAGTAGATCAAGATGTCGTCAATAAAGACTAGAACGAACTTATCGAGGTATTTACTAAAGATGTTGTTCATCATACACATAAAGTTGGCTGGTGCATTCTTTAACCCAAAGGGCATCACTACGAACTCGTAGTGGCCGTAACGGGTCCGAAAAGCAGTTTTGTTGATATCCTCATCATGGATTCTCACCTGATGGTATCCGGATCGTAAGTCGATCTTTGAGAAGATCTTCGCTCCTCCGACTTGGTCAAACAAGTCGTCGATTCTAGGTAGTGGGTAGCGGTTCTTAATGGTCATCTTGTTGAGTTGGCGATAATCGATGCACATCCGCATCGTTTCATCTTTCTTCTTGACGAAGAGTATCGGTTCGCCCTAAGGGGACACACTTGGTCGAATGTACCCTTTGTCTATTAACTCTTGTAACTGAAGCTTGAGCTCCACCAATTATGGTGGGCTCATGCGGTATGGGGCTTTGGAAGCTGGTACTAACCAGGGTGTTAGTTCGATGGAAAAGTCTAAGTCTTGTTTGGGTGGTAATCCCGATATTTCAAGAAGGAAATACATCTTTGAACTCTACGAGGACTAGGAAGTCTTTGATCTTATGTTCCCTATCAGTTTCTATGTTTTGGATATTGACGGCAAAGAGTTTACAACCTTTTCTGATACATTTCTTTGCTTGTAAGTCGGAGATCTGTCGTACCGACACCTTCTTAGGGATACCCTGAATCGTCTTCTGATTCCCTTGGTCATCCCTACAGAGTAAGGATTTGTTTAAGCAGTCCAGTAGGACATGGTGTTCTTTTAGCCAATCCATGCTGATAAGTAAATCGTATGACCCTAGGGGTAGAATGTTTAATTCTAACCTAGTTGGGAAACCGTTTAAGTCTATCTCACAAGTCTTAACTAACTCGGAGACCTTTCATTTGGTACCGGTGGCTAGCTGTACCATCCACGGTTTCTCGTGATGCTCTCAGTTCAACTTACAAGTGTCAGCTATCTTATGGGAGATAAAACTTCGGCATGCGCCGGGGTCTATTAAAACTGAAACGGTTGTGTTTGAGATCTTACCCTCAATTTCAACCATGGTGGCTTGGTGATCTACCTGTCGGCCGTCAAGAGTGGCATAAATCCTGGGTGTCTTTGCCATGTCTCCTATGGTAGGTTCCGCTTGGACGTTGTGTAAAACTCCATCCATTTTGCTGGGGCAGTCTCTGTAGTAGTGGGGCCCTTGAAATTTCCAACAAGAAACAATTGGTGGGACAACTTTTGTCCCTTTGTTGAAAGTTGTCCTATTGACAAGTGGTGGGGGTGCACTTGGTCGTGCTTGAGGTCGGTTGAAGCCTCTATTGGGCGGAAAACTATTGTTATGTTTCCAGTAAGGTGGAGATCTAAAACCCGGTTTGCGGTTGTCCGAGAAGGTTCTGAACCTATCTCTGTTTCTGTTGATGTTGTCATTCCTTGGCTGTCCGTGTTCATAACACAGTCTCGCTTTATGCAAGGTCACATCAAGGGTTTTGGGCATGTCAAACTCTATCTTTTCTCTAAAGTTTGGTGGTAGCCCTCCCAATAATTGTTGTATTTTGACCTTTTTGTTTTTGATGTATGGAACATAGTGTAGCAAGTCTAAAAATCTATTTATGAATGCCTCCATGGTTAGGGAGTCCATTTTCAACTCATGAAATTCCTTAATTTTCTTATCAAAGAATCTTTCAGACATATATTTGTCCTGAAATATTCTACTGAAAGTATCCCATGTTATGTCTCTCAGTTCTTGTTCTTTGGTGTGTTTCAAGTCCCACCACCATCTGGATGCTTTACCATTCAGGTTGTATATGGCTAGTCGGGCTTGCATTTCACTAGAGTAATTATGAACTTTGAAGTAATTTTTTTTTCCTAGAAGCCACTCCTCATCCTTCTCCCTGGAGTTAATATCTCTGTCATAGGTTGGGGCTTTTATCTTTCTGAATTCTCCTTGTAAACTGTCATCACTTTTCCTCCTTTTCTCACAAGGAGGTGGTGAACCTCCATCGTTGGAAGAGTTCTTACAGTCCTCTTCCATTGATTCAGGTATGTGTTCACCCTGCTCTTCTCTCTTAGGGCTAGTAGTCCTCTTTGTGTGACTGTTTCCCTTTTTACAGGTGTTGACTGAGAGTGTGGGCTGTCCGTGGGGTTTTGCCCCTGTTAAAGTCTGAAGCAGAGCTTCATTTATTGCTTGTCATTCTCGTCTTTCTTGCATGTTGTCATCTCTGAAACTTTGGAATTATGCCTGTAGATTTTGCATGGATTTTATTAAATACACGTTGAGTTCCACCACTATTTCTTGCTCTCGTGGTGGAGAGTTCATATTTCCATGTATTTTGCTGCCCCCTTCTGCATTCATTTTCAGACAATGACTGTACTTGCAATGTTATATAAGTGTCAAGAACAAAAAATATGTCAGTTCATTTTCACATAAACAAAATAAAATTTATGAATGTGCATTTCTATTTACTGTGTATCTGCAGTGGATGTTCTGTTTGTAATGAGCCCAATAGGTCACTTAGTTTTGTAGTTGGGCTCTGATACCACTTGTAATGTCCCTAAAAAATAGTAAAAATTTAAAATTTTCTACTAATGTAATAAAAGCTATTTCAAGGATGATGATTCGTAAATTAACCTCAGCACTGATAAGATATGTAGTATAGATAAGGTAATTATATTGTCCGTATGCCAATACTAGAATGTTAATAAAAGAAACTTCTTGCTTACTGTTTTAAAGATCCATGTGCATATTATAAAAGTCTCACTGTTATCTCAGGTGATACAAACTCTTGTTGATGAAAGTTAAGGCCCATGATGGGGCATTGATGGTTTGTAACAAGGGGAAGGAGTACCCCCGGTAGAGCTGCCGAGAGGTAAGGGTATCATTGGAAGGTTCTGGTCTTACTTAGCAAATTGCTAATGTATTTATTCCTTGTTTATATGCAGGTACTACTATGGGGAGACTCTTCCTTTGTTTATATGCAGGTACTACTATGGGGAGACTCTTCCTTTGTTAGTTCTTCCACCTTGTATGAGCATGTTATGTGCTTGAAGTGTAAAGCACCAAAATTGTGAATGGCCTAAGTGTATATGGCTATGGCTAATAACTATGGTGTAATGCTATATTACGATGGTGTAATACTATGGGAAAACCTCCTTGTAAACTACCAAATTCGTTGATATAAATCTATGACCTTATACTATGGCACTTGGGTGGTCATTCGAATCGCATTAATGGTGAGTTGGTGGATAATAGTTGTCCCCCATGATACACGCATAGTGATACCAGCTGGCATGGAGGGTTTCGATGTGTGGGGTTTGGCACTAGTGAATGTTACTTTGCGTTTTCATTTGACTTGGTTCCATCCTGCATTGCATTTTTTTGTGAGGGTTTTCGTGCCTGACCTGAGCTATGCTCATGGTCAGGGCACCTGGTAACTATTGAAATGATGGAGAATGGCAACACGATACCAATGCTCAGGTGATGTTTCTCTCCTAATTGTCATTCCTCTTTCTCTACTTCAGTATTTAGTCGTTGGTTGTCTATGCTTCTCAGGTTTTAACCAGAGTATGTTTATGGAATGACAAGTGAAGGGTGGCAAGCACTTCTCCATGGTTTTTTGTAGGTAGTCAGGACATTCGACTTCATGGGTAAGTCCAGACTTTTTCCAACATTGCTCTTTCCTCTCGTAGCCATGGCAGGGGTACTGTATGTTGTTTTTGGGAGACTTCGTGGAGCCCCTTGGCTTACTAGTTTGTTTGAAGTCTGGAGGTCGTTGTTTGGATGGACCATGTGTTTAAATGTATCTATTGTCTTAATGGGGACACGATGTTATGGCTTGGGTCATTGGGTTCTATGGGAGCTCTAAACTTATTTAAGGGAATGATAAACTTATGTTGTATGGATTTGGGGTTTTGAACAATCATACCACGACCTGCGTTTTCTATTTGGATTTTGAACATGTATTAACACGATGTAAGGTAATGTATAAATTCTGTGTTTTCTTTCATGGCTGCTCTACCCTGTGGGTTATCGATTTGATGTCTTCTTGTTTTAAAATGAGAAAGGATGAGGCACTCTGTCTGTTGAAAAAGAAATGATGTCTGTGCCTAAAATCTTCGTAATTTTTTTGCTTGCTAACCGTGAATGTTTGATTGAAGAAATCATAAGCCTGAAGCTGTTTTATAAGCCTAAAAAGTTTTAATATTTGGTTCTTACTACTGCGTTTCTGGTGTTTGCAATAAATAGAAAAAAAAATGGTTTTAACTGAAGGAAGTGGTAGAGGGATTCGATTCCAAATCCTGTGTTTGTATATAATGCTCATCTGTATGTTATTGCATATTGTTTGGTTGAATGTGGATGTAGTTTTGTAGATTGTAAGACTCACTTGGTTGAAAAGTAACTGTGTAAAACCTCCTACATTTTAGTTGAAGCTGTAACCCTAGCTGCTGTTCGTTTTGTTTGTTGGAAAGGTAATAGGGTCTGCACGTTGATGCTATGCCATTTGGCTATTTGTAAGATAGCAGGGTTATCGTTGATTGGAGTCAATCTCTGGTCTTATGTTTCGTTGTATTAAAAGAATTGTCTCAAATGCTAGGTGAATACTATGATATTTTCTGTGGGATTCGATCCTTGAGAAGGTAGCGAAGCCCATCAGGGTTTGGGGTTTAAATGTTTGTAAAAGTAAGATGTAATATATAATGTCTGCGTCATTGATTTGAAATCTTGACTTCTCTGAAATGTAAGATGCGTTTTCTTTTCAATGGGTTGACTGTTGGTTGAAATCGTGACTATGGGTTGAGGGGTTTCATTGATATTTTTAAAAAGGTTGAAACTCCTGTACAATATGATTCTCACTACTGTAATGTTTTTGTTAGGCCTTTGGGAAAAATAATATGACATTTCAATTTCTGTCTAAAAGCAAAGATTTCTAACAATGACTGTGTTTGTTTTCCTAAATTTAGTTTAAAAGAGTAACATAACTGAAAGCATAAAAATAAGGCTAGTAGCAATGTACATGAGTAACGCTGCGAGAAAGAAAAGAACTATGATATTAAAAACGATAGAGGAAAAGACTCTATAGGTTTAAGAAAAGCATGGATGCCTAGCACAGGCTAGCTTTGGCTAGACCTGCTAGGAATTCTACTCGTTCTCTAAAACAAGCATCTGTAGTAGTAAAATTATGAGTATAAAGTTTTATGCCTATAAAAATAACAACCCAAGAGCCTATTCCCAAAAGCCCTTGCTTGATAGGGGAAGTGAATGCTAGAAATGTGAAGGGAAAACACAACACTATAATATTAATAAGCCGAAATTAATTAACTTACTGTCCATATAAGTTGAACTGGTGAGTTAATAATTCATACTTGGTTGTCTTGAAATTCGACCTGCTCTTGTAGAGGCCTGCACACTCAAACAATAATTAGTGTAGAAATATTCTGAGCTTAACTGACCTGTTAGAGTGATTCCTTAACTGGATAACTTTGGGGTTACCATGTTCCTCCCAACCATGACCCTTAGATTGTTCCTGGTTCTAACTGGATCCCCCCGAGCTTGTTTCCAACATGCAATAAGAGATAGAGGCCCCAGGTTCACTGCTAGTTCAGATCTGGAATTATTAGGTGAAGCTGCTTCAACTTCTTGGAGCAGAAAAATTCTATCTGATTACCATAAGAGAATGATAATGAAAAAGAATGATAATCCCCCAAACTTGGGATCTGCCCTCTTTATGTAGGGGAGTCTTGAATTATGACTATTGGAATAATTAGTTTCTTTAAATTAAATAATATAATATTTAAATTATATTATCTACTAAAATATTTTGTCATCTTGAACTAGGACTTATCACTTGTTTTAACTATAAGTGATTTTAATCTTTAATCTTTTCATAATAATAATAATTATAATACAATAATTATAATTTAACCTAATTATTAATACATCATTAATAATATTAAATGATGCATAAACTATACATAATAAATATACTTCATAAATACATAATAACAACATTATTATTAAAGCTCTTAATAATAATATTAGCCTTGGGGCCTTTATGCATGTTATTCATAGAAGACTACTATTAGTCAATCCATGCTTTAAGTGGTGGTAATTATCTTTTTTTTTTAATTATGTATCTTCACATGATACTTCTTTTATCTTTTAAGGACAAGGTCCAATTCTATGGACGGTCTTTCGGTAAGCTTGGATAGGCACCTCTAGTCTCTTTCTTGCATGTCGGATTTCCTCGTTTAACATGGTAGTTCCCACAATATTTGATGATAGATAAAAGATGAATCATTTAATCAATTTAAATAAATGTGATGAAAGTAGAAGTGCTATTCAGAGTCTTTCCGACTCAACACTTTGATATTTAGTAACCCCGAGTGCTCTTCAGAGCCTTTTAACTCAACACTTTCACATGGGCATTACGCTAGTGCAAATCCAGAGCTTCTTGCTCAACACCAATGCTAGAATGTGGTTGTGAAGCACATCTAGAATATTCAAGTGTCCTCGGATCCAGTATTCATTTATCAAGCTTGGAGTGCTCCAGGGCTTATGCCCAACACTCAATGTACCTCAAGGATTACTCCCAGTACATAAACATTCTTCTCGGTACATCGGGGCTTATGCCCAGTACGTAGGTTACATGTGTGTTTCTAATTTTATGCTCAACACACTCATAAGTCAATCATGTAAAATCATAGCTCTGCACAGTAAGTAACAAAAGGTCATCTCAGTATATTAGGGTTTGTACCCATATCAACAGTGAAGCACATCATCAAAACATTAGGGCATTCTCGCCCAATATATACTCAAATAAAGAAGTTAGTCAGGGTCCACGCCTAGTACGTCAATATATAAAAGAATAAATCATAGGTGCTAGGGTCCATGCCCAATACTCAAAATAAAACATATGTGCTGGGGCCGTGGCCCAATATAACAACAGAAATAGTTAGTCCAAAATTCGGGATATTACAAGGTTGTTGGCCATATCGATTGTTGGGTGCTTGGGCAAGTTATGAGACGAATCTTTGCAGGTAGAAGCTCATGAACCATGTGTTCCAAGTGGGCAACAAAACCTACGTCTTCATTTGTGTCTTCAATGCTCCCAAGTATGTTAACAAACGATTTCTAGGGTACGAACAAAAGGCTGAATCTAGACATCCGAATGCGAATGAGCATCCGAATGAAAATGAACGTCCGCATGAAAACCACAGCCTGGAAAATCAAGACTATATGCCCAACAGGTCTAGAAGTGTTAAGTTAATATTAATTAGCCATAAGAAGATGACAATAAATTGAAATCCATAAGAGATTTAAATATGTTTGTACCTCAGTCCGTATGGAGATCTGAACGATGAGAAATATGACTTGATGCATCAAAAATGGCAAAATGATGTAACCATAGCACGATCAATGATCCAAAAAGATGACAAAATTGGGCATCAACATTAACCATGGTCGATGAAGTGTTTCAAATGATGAATGACTAAGTTTGACGATATTAAACTATGGTTGACCAATGTTTTCACATGGTTGACTTTAGGGAATCATGATTAACTATGGTTGATTATTGTTGCATCATGGTAGACTATGGTTGAATTTAAACCATGGTTGACCATTGTTTGTGCATGGTTGAATTTAAACTATGTATGACCATATTAAACCATGGTTGACCATTGTTTGGGCATAGATAGATTTAGTGCAGGATGCTTGACTATAGTTAATTATTGTTGACTTTAGTGCATTGTGGTTGATTATGACTGCATGATTGTAAACCATGGTTGAATTTGGTTGACTATAATTGCATCATGATTTATTGTAGTTAAGTGTGATTGATTATGTTTAACATGGTTGACCACATCTCATAGTGTACCATGAGTGACCTTCGTTAACCATGGTTAACTATGTTTATATTGGTTAATCATGGTTGACATTAGCTAACCATGGTTGACTTAGGTGCACACCTTATTCTATCATCTTCAGAGAAGCTAGTCTTTCACCCATTGAGAGCATGTGTATGACTAAATATCTAATGTACAAGAACAAGATAAAAAACATGAGAGATAAGAGGATTCTTGATATTGCTTCATACTCTAGTCAAATCACATGGCATAAATACGTCATGTCTTGGCTAATCATTGGGGAGTGCTCACTACACATTAGTGAGAATATTAAGAGAGCTGAATATGGAAATCACTCTCTCGTAGAATGTCCTAGTACACCCACATTACAATCCAATTTACAAATATTTGTTACAATATTGACCTTTCTAACTTTTTTACCCATCACAACCAAAACTATGGTGAAATGTGAATATTTATTTTAAAACTTTTAGAAACCATAAAATTATATAATTAAAAAAACACTTGACTCTTTACCTTTTTTAAAGTTCAATAACTCTTTCTTGGTGTAGATAGACATTAATAACCACCACCATTATTATCATAATCATATATTTATTATTTAAAATTGCAATTATATTGTTTCCATTTTTATGGAAAGTAAATTTAATAATTTAAAATTGTAGTCTTACTTGTTAAAAAATTATTTTTATCATTTTTAAATAAATTAAAAATGTTTAAATTACAATTAATAACCACCACCATTATTCTCATAATCATATATTTATAATTTAAAATTACAATTATATTGTTTCAGTTTTTATGGAAAGTAAATTTAATAAATTAAAATTGTAGTCTTACTTGTTAAACGGTTATTTTTATCATTTTTAAATAAATTAAAAATGTTTAAATTGCAATTTAAATAATAAATAGATTTTGTGTATCCCTAATTTAAAATTACAATCACATTAATTCAGAGTTGTTATTAAAGATTTTGATAATTTCAAAATCAACTCGATAAATTAGAATCTAACTCCACACATTAATTCAGAGTTGTTATTAAAGATTTTGATAATTTCAAAATCAACTCGAAAAATTAAAATCTAACTCCATAAATGTAGTTTTAGTGAAAGTCATTGTAAATGGGTGTTTTAATTAAAAATGAGACCATTTCTGAATTGGAAGAAACTCAGCTTTCAAATCAGCAGCAACACACCCTACCTCTGAATCCTTGAGAGATTCGCACAAAGATCGATTTGATTCAAGTAAAAAATAATTATATTAGATTTTTCCAACTTGTTGAGATGGTAGAAAGCCTGGGTCAAAGAATTGAAAATTTCTGAAACTAAGTATTAAATGTGCTCCATTCTGTCCAGTGTGATGTGAAACCATAAAGAAAAGTTGTGAAATCATCTAGAAAACCTCACAACAGTTGGATGAAAAATAGTGATTTCTTAAATCATTTGAAAAGAATAACCTAATCTTGTATCTTGATACATGACGAAAAGCCTTTAAAGGTCATTCCCAAAAAAGTTCTTAAATCACAAAAAATTCAGCAAAAATTACAGCTATAGAACTCTATCGATTCTGAATTTGACACAATTTCACACTCTTCCGAGCTCAATGGATTTGTCCCATTAAATATATATAACACTCGAATAATTTCAGCCTGGGGAACTTCACAGCTCTTATAATTTAGAGCATTTCAGAGCCTTTTCCAACTCGGGATCCCTGAGCGAGATATGGAACTGAACAAGGCCTTGTAGATACTGTGCGGCCTGGTTGACATCCGAGGCATTCACAATTTCAGAGAAAATGTTCTTGCGCAGCTGATTGGCGTCCAGAAAAATCTCCGTCAATTCCCGGATCTGCGACGCCATTCCACGCTCCAACGCACCCGCAGCGTCGTGATGATCCTCCCGGCGGCTCGATCCCGGTGAAGTTTCTTGGCAGTCATGGAGCAGGGCCAGCAACCAGTCTTTGGCAATGGGGGATCCCAGACTGAGCTGAACGCGGCGCATTCTGTGAAAGAGGGCAGGAACCATGGTGCGCAACACCATTCCAATATTATTGACCTTCTTTAGCAAATCATCCGACGCGTAAGCCAGCAAATCATTCTTTCCCGAGGTCGCGAGTTCGAGACTCCGCCGTTCGTTGTAATGCGCGGCGAGGCCGTGGAAGAGGTTGATGAAGAGCGCGGGGTGCCAGTCGCCGTTCCAGAGGTAGGGTTTCTCCAGGGTGGTTCTCCAGGCCGGCGTCAGGACTTGCAACACGTCTTGCTTCGCTGCACGGTCGAGGGCGTCGTAGGAGGATTCGAAATGGAGATGTAGGGTCACTACTACACATAGGGGTATTAAGACAATATTTCTGTAAATTGTCTCAACTTAAGACAAAACAGAAATTGTGTATTGTCTTAAATATCGTCTTTAAGCTAAAGACAAAACAGAAATTGTGTATTGCTATTGTCTTAAATTATTGTCTCAAACTATTGTCTTAAATTTAAGACAATATTTTGAGACACTTGCTTAAAGAAAATATTTGAGACAATACACAAATTTTGTTTTGTGTTAAGTTGAAACAATTTACAAAATACTGTTTCAAATATTGTCTTAATACCCCCCTCTATACCAAATGAAAATATTTATGATAGGGCATGGTGGAATCTAACCACCAACTTTCTGCATTATATAATGCAGATGCTCTACCATTGAGCTAGCACCCTACAATTTCATATACATGAAGAATATTTATATTTTCTAGAATATTTTTAAGCAATAAACACAAGAAATATGAAATACTCTCTATCAATAAATCCTCATATCTTATATTCATATGACACTTTATATGCCAAAGACATAGGCGTAACTCACTCGCCAACCAATCAAGACTAAAATAATTGAAGATATACAATACATACTTCTATGACAAGCAAGCTAGATAAATTCAAGAACTAAACCATTAATTGTGACAGCATCACATGTCCACAAGAAAGATGTCTGCAATAGAGGTTTACAAAAAGGAGTAAAGAAAGTAAACAGTGCAAATACTTATTATCATGGGAACGAGGGTCAGGTTGGCATGGACATTATGAAAAAATTATTTGGTTGCTCATCATCAAGAGATAATCATCACTGAATAGAAGCAAACCTTCATTAAATCATGAATCTTACTTGCTAGGGAGAAGTTCATGCGTGGCATAATAGTTAAAAGGTTAAATGGCATAGATACATGACTAGATCAGATAATACTTGCTAATAAGTATACTGACAAAGGGATTTAAGCACATCCCCGAATTAGTAAAGCTACAATAGTAAGTTGAGTATACAAGATTGAGTAGGACACTTCTCTTGAACAATTATAATACAAAGGTGAAGATATATTAGACTTTTTACACCTAAATGATCTATATACACAGTTCTCTTCTTCTATCAACATTACAAAGAATTTAATAGTTACATGGATGGTCTTTATAACAAAACAACACCAATCTGCAGCCTCAAGACCATCCCAAGCTTTTGTGTTGGAACATCTGGATGGAAAACCATGAGCGCTCTTGAGCATTGCTTGCAATAACCTGGATATTGACATGACACAAGTCAATAGGGCTTCCTAATCAATACATGTGAAAATGGCAAATCAGTCTAGAACAATTCACAGTTCTTCCCATTCCTAGTAGTCAGAAATGTACTGCATTCTTGCAAAAGCATTAAGTAGGAAATTTGTAATGCTATTTTGGAAACAAAACCCTTTCAATTTCAATCCAAAATAGAGAAAATATAATATATAAGATCATGCACTTCAAAAGATTCTAGATCTGTTTTCCACCTATTAAATAAAAAATGAAATTAACCCACTTATTAAGTCACCATTTTTTTCTAATATATCCTAAATATGTATTTTTTTTCTTTGAATTAAAAATTTATTTGACCCACTCACTTGGGCCTACCAATTTCTCTTCCTGAAGCGCACAAATGTACCCATTATCCTCCTGCTTCCAACCACCGCATTCAATCTTTTCTATCGCTGCTCCAGTTCGCCAAGGGAAATAGCCCTACCATTACGTTAGACCCCCAACGAGTTTCAGCCACTCTTATTAATATGGCACTTGCTGCGCAGAAGTACCTTGGTATGGACAAATATTTGCCTTTCAGAAATGGCAGTTTGTGCACTACACTGGGGAGGACCAGGCTGATATTCACCTCGAGTTACTGGCTGATTCAGGTTCATCCCGGGAGTTGGATCGTACACCTCGGAAGTTGCTGGCTGATCCACCACTAGCTCGCTCTCGTGGTAACTCACTAAACTAACACCTGCAAATAGTTCTCTTCAATCTCGCCTGACTATGGATAACACCCTCCATCTGTGACCAGACATGACACATCAACAATGAACCAGACAGATCTCGTCCACATTACATATAAGACTGTAGAAAAGCAACTTAAACTTCTTATAAACAAATATAATAAAATAAACTAAAATTTCTCACAAAAACATTTAAAAAAAATTGTGGAAATAGATTAAGAATATATCTATGAGATTCAATGTAATCATTCTTGCTCATGATCACTATTTAGTATCAAAAGGATCATCCTACATTATCCAACTACTTCATCAATTTCAACCTAAACTTTTAAAGCATGGACCTACAAAGCTCCATAAATTTCAACCTAAACAGATATAAAAACTTATGCTTACGTTACCCCTAAATTTGAAACTTCAATGAACAGTAGATAAAAGGCTTTTTTAAAATCAGGTTCATTCATACCTTCTGTGTACTTGATATGCCTGGTGTTGCCAACACTTTTGCCATCGCCCTCGATCATCTCAATAATTTTGAATTGAGAAGGCATTATCTTCGGAAACACGGTTGCAGAATCCTGAATAGCACCCCAGAATTTCTGAGCAGGAACCCTCGAATCTAACTCCACGGTCACGGTCACGGTCACAGTTTGTGCCATCCTTAAAGCCAAAGACTTACTGATCAGAATGAAACAAAATTTGAAATCTGCAACACAAAAATCAGTGGAGCTCACAACCGCCCCTTGAAATCTATCATTGTTCTCAGACAGCATTAGTTTAGAAGAGAGCTTGGCCTTCCTTCTGGTAGGTGTATGGAGCCTTCTCATTCAAGGCTGAAAAGCTTCTGTAAAATCTCAAAACATAAAATCAGTTTTAGCTATAAAAAATTAACAACTTCAAAAACTAAAAAATTAAAGCAAATTTCCAAAACAAACAAACAAAAACAATCTAAAATAGATATTTAAAATTAGATTTTGATTTTGTCTTAAAAATCATCTTAAATATCATAAATCTTTTAAAAGCTATTCAAATTAAATATTTGAGACAATATTTTAATATTGTCTTAAAAATTTGTCTCAAAAAACCCCAAATTAAGTATTTGAAACAATATTGTCTTAAAAATTTGTGTCAAAAAGCCCAGACAATATTTTAATATTGTCTTAAAAATTTGTCTCAAAAAGCCCCAACTTGTAGTAGTGGGTTTCGACTTGAGCCTCCACGCGGATCACATCCTCGGATTGCAGGGCTTCTTTGAGGTGGGCGTGAAGCTTCTTCAGCTTGTGAATCCATTGGAGATAGTACTCCTTAAAAACTTGATTCCTGTCTGTTTATCAAGAAGGAAAAGAAGTTGAGATTAGGTTAAATTGCTCATTCATCAAGAAGGAAAAGAAGTTGAAGTTAGGTTAAATTGCTCATTTGTATGCAGAAAAAGTTGGGATTGTAGAAATATTATAGTCTTGAAACTTATTGCAGAGAGAAGGAAGAGAAGCAATCCCGTACATACCTGGCATTTTGACGTGCTGTTCTTGGCCGAAGAATGAGATGAAAGGATCCAACTGTGCTGTTCTTGGCGGAAGAATAAGATGAAAGGATCGAACTGCAGGCTGTTTGTATACTGGGGAGAATATGTTATAAGAAAAAATTAGATTTATGTTCTTTATTTATATATCTAAGTTTGGGAATACTAATCCTAATTAGTTGTAATTCTAAATTTTGTAAATTTGTGTTTGCTGGGAACCATTAATTCGTATTGTTGGAAGTTACGTTGAAGTAATTCTAAGTTTTGTAAATTTGTATTTGCTGGGAACCATTAATTCGTATTGTTGGAAGTTACGTTGAATTATGAATTTGAATTGTGAATGATTAATTACAAATATATTGCTTGTTTAATTATATACAAAATTTGAATTAGATTAAAACTAATCAAATGTTTTAAAATTAATTAAATTGAACATGTCATTTGAGTTTCTGAGTTTTAATTTACAACTTCTTATTTTAACTATTTTGTTACCAATTGTTTTATCTCCATGAACTGAAAAATGATAGATGTTATTCCATCTCAAATTTTAAGTTATAAACACATATAAGTGTAATTAAAAATATTTTAAAGTTTGATTTATATCATTAATAACTCATTTTATTACTTGACATATCAATTATTCTTACTTTATATTTACTCTAAATAACCAATAAAATAAATTAATTTCTAATGCATTTCCACTTTAACACTTGACATATTTACTTGACATATTAACCAGCATATCAATTATTCTTATTTTCAGTTTACTTTAAAAATAAAAATAAAACAAATTAATTTATAAAACATTTTGAATTTTTTTTTTTTCATTAAAAAAAACATACTTTTGCTATTCATTTAAATGAATCAAAAAGTATATAACATAACATATAACAGTATATAGCTAGCTCACTGTGTGAGGCATAATATCCAAAAAAAAAAATATTAGATAGTGTTCATCCCTCTTTAACCATATCAAAAGGGTATACAAAATTCCACTTATAAAAAACATATAACACTAACATTTCACCAAAAAAAAGTGAAACTATTGATTAAAAATGTCAAAATCACCCTATCCAAAAGTATGTTATCCTGAAATTCCTCTTACCATAGGATCCCTTCTACACCATTAAATGCCTGCTTGGATAATTTGTCGGCCAACTCTTTTGCTCTCTTTAAATATAATGGATAATTTGTAGGCTAATTGGTTTTCTCTCTGTAAATATAATTGAAGCTGATAAATGAAAAAGATGTTATTTCTACTTGTTAAAGATGTTATTTCTACTTGTATTTGAGAGCACCAAAGAGATAAATAAGTGACATTTAACTAATATTCACTTCTAGCCTATTTTATTGTTATTCTTGAATCACCAAAAACTGAAAGAATGACAATTCTAAATATACACACAACCTTGCATAAACACCAAAGAGCCAACAACTCTGCATTCATATTTGTCCCAGGACTTGCATAATACCCACTCCATCAAAATAACCTTCAGCACCTGAAGTTGTCTAATCTCTTTGGGTATTCTCGGCTTTTTTACCTTTTACATTACCGATAAAATTTTCTTTGGCCATATTAATAATTTGCAAGCAGATATTTCCAATATACAGAGCGTATTCTTCAAAAACCAAGAGATCTCTAATTCTCCAAATCTTCCATGATATAATAGCGGGAAGATTATAGAAATCTTTGCAAGTCTTGTACCATTGAAGACAATTGATATCAAACGTAGCATCACCCCAAACTTGATCAATGTTTAATGCAGAAATAACAATTTGCCAAACCTTGATGGTGAAATTACATCTAACCAACCGGTGATCAACACTTTCTGAGTCAGATATATGCAAAGAGGGCATATATTGGAGCCACACCAACCCCTTTTTAACAAATTATCTTAGGTTTTTAGCCTATTTTGAAGTGCAAACCACATTAAACATTTTATTTTTAAAGGTACATGTGCCATTTCTAGATTGCTTTAAACCACGAGTTCTATACATTACATCCATTTTCTTGAACAATAACAATATAAGCAGTTTTGGTAGAGATAATACCTGTAGCTGGATTTGATAGCCAAATTATAAAATCATGTTTATCATTTAATCTGCATCATGTAGAGTTAAATCTTTTTATATAAGCCTCACATTCAATGGGAGCATAACCTGTAATCCCCAAATCTTTTGCATTATACCAATATGATTTGTGATATTTGAATAAGGAAGGTTTTTTAATTTGTGCCAATATATTTTGTGTTCTCCTCCATTTTGACATATAATTACTTTACTTTTTATGTTACTTTAAACAATTAATTAAATCATTTCCAACTTCCATAATCCATTCTCATTCTTTTTAATCTCTTCTATCTAGTTGACATATCAATTATTAATATTTACTAACCAATAAATTAATTTCCAACTTCAACTTCTTGAACTATTTTGAAACTTTAACTATATCAACAAAATATCAATTATAAATACTTGATAACCAACAAATTAATTTCCAACTTCCCTGACTTACTTTCAAACTTAAACTATATCAACAAATTACTACCAACCCCATTTGTCCATCCCACAAGTTTTTTAAATTGGATTCTTCCATCTTAACCAATCAATTATTCCTACTTTCCATCCGGGCAGCCGAAAAATTATATGGTAATTAATTTATTCTTGCTCAATGTTGCAAACTGGATGGCGTCAAGCCGACATAGAGCTTTGACGTTTGGGTTCCAAGCTAGTGAATGAAAAGATGTCTTAAAAGCATTTGCAAAGACGTGAACTTTATGCATTTGATAGACGTTTCGTTGATCACTAGAGAGAGAAGTTCGAATGAAAGCAGCAAGATCTATCAGGCGGTCAGGTTGATCAATCACAGGTAGGTTTCACTGTGGGTGTGCTTGGTGGTCTAGGCTTCTTTATGATTATACCTTGCAAGAGGCGGGTCTTCTTGGGAATAGCACTCTAGCTATGGTGAATGCAAAAGATGCTTCTGACCTATTGAGGGTCCGTTACTTCTCTGACGAAGAGGTTAAGAAGGTGTGTAGATGTGACGTGTAGTTAACTGAATTAAATCTCTTATTCAATCATGCATTCTCAAATATTTTGGATCGAAAAAAAATCTATTCATTAATAAAGATTATTTAAATTTTATTTATTAATAATGATGATATTAATTTTTTTAAATATTTGGATCTGTTATCCAGCAATTCATTGTCAAATGTCTAAATGTTTCATCTTAACAGTACATTCTCAAATGCCTTGAGCTCCACCCGAACTCTAACAAATATGACTTGTCATCCAAGGTTGGGCCATCCATACAGGGCTCAGCAGTTTTCATTTCTTGAATTTCAAAACAAAATTTAAGATTTTTTCAATATTAAAAATGGGTTACACATTCAATAGTAAAAATGGGTTAAAATGGGTTACACATGGGTTAAAAATTGGTTACACAGTCACTCGCATGCTGCAAATAGTATTTTGCAACCCATTTTCTAGATGGAACAGGAATGAGAACTGCTTGCTCCGAGGACAATCTTTAGTAGCAATTGAATTTCTATTTTTGTGCATACAAATAGTCTCATTGATGCAGCCCCAGGGTTGTGCAATTATCACATGAGTAATTTTTGGATGGCTCTAAAATTGTTATAAAATATTTGAATATAAAATAAAGTACTATATAATTGTTATGTAATGTTAGATAGATGTCCAAGTATATTGTATCTTTGAGTTCATAGTCGTATGGCGATATGTCTCTAGAAAAATGAGTCTACAGAGTATCGCCTATGGTTTCTACAAGCTATTACACACATTAGGCATAAAAAATAAAATGATATTGGTTAATAGATCTCACAAGATCTTTAGCTACAAACTCCTCTCCAAGTCAAATACGAGTTTCAAAATAAATTAAGCATTATGCATGAAGCATATATGCAAGTGGAAGTCTTTCTCATATATTTGGTCAAAATTGGATACGATTAAAAGTCTAAAGGATATGTGCGCCTGTAAGTTTTTAAAATTAGTAAGTATACCATGCCTAGATACAAAAAGAGAATGTGCATTTAAGTTTTAAGATATTAATAATGACAATCTTCTTTTTATTATTGGTTTGATTTCTCAATAGAAAAGAGAATGTGCATTTAATTTAAGATATTAATAATGGCAATGGTTTGATCTCTCAATTGAGAAATGCTATGTACAATTTAAGTGAAGATATTAATAATGACAATCTTCATTTTATTACTGGTTTGATTTCTCAACTCAAAAATGCTATGCACAATTTTTTTAATGGTATGAAATTATTTAGCTTAAAAAATCATTATAAGGATGAGAATAAAATCACTAATTTATTCACACAATTTAATATTAATATCAATTTAAATCTACTATAATATTCACGCAATTTAAATCTAATATAATTTTCAGGCAGATCAATAAAATCTTAGTTTTAGTATTCATGCAATTTAAATATGATATAATGTTTTTCAATAGCGAAACGATTCAAATTTGAGAAATGATAAATAACAATAGGCTTGGATATTAATCAACTGGGATACTGGGCTTGGATATCGGTTATTGAAAACAACCTCATTCAATATCCTCGTCTAAGAAAATATCACCTTAAGGCCGTAGAAGGCTTCAAATTTTCAAGGTACTAGATCGCCAAATATTTAAGATTTTCAAGGCACCAGGCACAGATCAACGAAGAGTGAAGATTTACAAGGCAAGACATGAGTCACGATATGGGCCAGGAAACATCATGATAAATTAATTTATATTCAGAGCTTCATGAATGGGATCTTATTATTTTATAAGGGATAAATTTACTTTTGAAGTTGGTAACAAATTTTTTGTAGACATTGTTTACTATTTTATGTTAATTAATTAATACAGCTGGATATTTAGTGTTTTTTAGTCACCCATATTAATGATACTTTACTACATTAAATAATAATTAAAAAAATAATATTAATTAATTATTTACTAATATTATAATTAGATCATGATGAAATTTAGTTTTATTTATTATCATTCTCAATGATTGGTTAATTAAACTTTTGAGAGTGCAGTTGTAATCAAAATATAGATAATTATGTGGTTTCACATTGGGTGGCTTATTTTTTAAAGATTTTTATTTAACAAAAGTACTACAATTTATGGATGGTGTTGATTATTTAATAATGAATTTATAAAATGATAAACTTTAAAGAATAATGGAATCTGTATTTTCATTATTTTTATGTGAAAAAATAAATAAATATATATATATATATGTTAGAATTTTTTTATTGAAATATTTTTTTTAATTTAAAATATTTAAATTTAAAATTTTATTATTTTGATATATATTAATGAATTTTATTTATGAATATGTTAAAAAAATTTAATATCTTTAAAGTGATTAATAAATTTAAGGTATTAATATAATTTCAAAATAATATTTAAAGTGACTAACAAATTTAAATTGTTAATATAAATTCAAAATAATATTTATTTAAAATTGATTTGTTATTTATATAAATATAAAAAAAATTAATAGGATTAAAATTTTTGAAAACATATATATATATAATTATTTGCAACATATTAACCATTCATTATATCATTAAAAATAGATATATACATTTAATTAGAAATATAGAAAACAAGTGTTTAAAAAATTGTATGTAATTCAAGAATGGTTTATAAAATAAAATAAAAATAAAATTTTAAAGAATTTTTAATTTGACATGATTTAACATGCTAATCAATCTTAATCATCCATACATAACCATGGTCAATAAATGTAACTATATTAAAATAAGGTCAATCATGGTTATCCATTACAAAACACATCTAAGGATTATTAAAGTTAACAAAAGATTATTAATGTTAACCAAGGTTCATCCATAAAATAATTATTATTTGTTAGGAAATATTAATATAACATTAACATTATTAATGTAGTAAGATTAACAATATTAATAGATTGTAAATATTAATATTGTAATTAATAACATTACTAATAACAATACAATTAATAAATGGATAACATTAATATTAATATTAATATCAATAAACATTAATATCAATATTCACAATAGTATTAGGAAACATTAATATCAACCTAAACCATAACATAATTTTCTAAATATATTATTTTTCATTTTCACAATTGTCATAATATTGAAACTTGATTTTTACGTTATTGATCCCTAATTAACATTAATATTAATATTATTGTTAACAATAACGACATCAATAATATCATTAAGACCATTAATAATATGTCATAATGCAACCTAACCATGTTAATGTCACACACCCAAAATTAAACATGGTCAACTATGGATTGAAGTCAACCTTACTTAAACGGGGAGGCAGGTGCGGGAGGGATTATTTTTGATCCCGGAGGAAAAAAAGTTGCAGACTTTAGCTGGGGATTAGGTGTACAAACAAACAATGAAGCAGAGTGGTTGGCGCTATATTATTCTCTTGAGCTAGCCTTATCTTTAAACATAGTAAAGTTACAAGTGATTGGCGATTCCAGGCATGTAATCCAGAGCATGAAAAAAAATAACAATTTGAAAGGAGCAAATCGACAAAATCTCCAAAAAAGGATCGAAAATCTTTCCCTCCCAATCAACATTCTCTTTCTTCATGTTCTAAGAAGCCTCAATTCAACAGCCAACAGGCTTGCCAATATTGGAACCACTTTGGGAAAGGGCCAGCTTCTTCAAAACAATGTCTCAAATCATAAGTTCATTCCATAATTATCATGCCATAACACTCATCGACCTAACAAGGAGTTCAAATTTGAATTACTCGAGATGGAGGATAGCGTCCCGTGGAAGGCACATGGTAGTTTGGGCTCGCGTTCCCCAACAAGTGGCGAGTACCAAGTCAGGTGGCACCTCACCTAACTCCAAAGCTCCCACGCCCCAACATTTATTGCTGCAGGGCGGTCATAGAAGGCCCTCTCTCGCAATGGATCAACATAATTGTCTTCCACTCGGCCCTAGCCTTCAGTAGCTCAGCATTTTCGCAACAGAGTTCACGTTTCGGCAGCCTAAAGAAGCCCATCGCCGCAGCTCAATGGAGGGGATCAGGCAAGCGATTGCCTCTCTCAGTCAGGTTACATCAGAGGTTTTAAAGTCTATCTCAGTAGGACATACTCAGCAGTTTGCAACATAGTTGATCAGAACAAGGAACAAAACACGGAGTTCAAATATATTCACTCTCGTCTCTCTTGCGTGGAGTCCCGTTTGGACTATGTTGAAAGAAACACTATAGAGCTATTGGGGAAGGTGGATAGCATAAAGGAGGACCTCTCAGTCTTCATTAGCAAAACTCAGTACAGCCAGATGCAGGAAGTGCCATCGGTTAACCAGGGAAGAATGGAAGCTGCCTCCTTCTTGCAGCAGAATTATAGATAGATTATCTTCTCAAAAATTTTGGAATGCTCTCTACAGGTTTCTCTAAAATTATCTCCTTCTGAATGTATTTTTGTATTCTGTTATGTAGCCAGTTTGTAAGGGTATACCCCAGTAGAATGAATAGGAACTTTAGGATAGTTAGGAGCAAAGATTTTCAGAGACAAACTCCTTGTAAAATATGCAATTTTCCTCCTTTTGAAGCAGATTTATGGCTCAAATTTTGTACTGAATGGCTGTGCACAGCCTTATATATATATATATATATATATATATATATATAATACTCTGTTTATGTTAAAAAAAAATCAACCTTACTTAAAAGTCAACTATGGATTGAAGTCAACCTTACTTAAAAGTCAACTATGGATTGACGTCAACCTTGCTTAAAGGTCATCTATAGACTCAAATAAACTATGATTCAAAGTCAATTAACCACTTCTAAAAATATGGTTACGGATTGATTTCAACCTTGGTTCAAAGTCAACCATGGATTGAAGTCGACTCTGGATTGAAGTTTGACCACGGATTGAAGTCGACCTAGGATTAAAGTCGACCTTGCTTAAAATTCAACTATGTATTGAAGTCAAATATAGATTGAAGTCAATCTTGGATTAAAGTCAACCCTCGATTGAAGTCCACTATGGATTTAAGTCAACCATGGATTGAAGTCAAACTTACGTTCAAGTCAGCATTGCTTAAACATAAACTATGGATTGAAGTCAACCTTTGATTGAAGTCCCCTATGGAGTGAAGTCAACAGTGGATTGAATTCAACCTTGCATCGAAGTTAACCTTGGATCAAAGTCAACCTTGGATTGAAGTCTACCCTTCTTAAAATTCAACAATGTATAGGAGTCAACTATGGATTGAAGTCAAACTTGGACTGAAGTCAACCTTGGCTTGAATTTTCCCTTTGATTTATGTCAGCTATGGATAGAATTCAACCTTCGATTAAAGTCGACCTTGGATTGAAGTCAACCTTGCTTAAAATTCAACTATGGATTGAAGTCAACCTTGCTTGAAAGTCAACTATGGATTGCAGCCACCCATGGTTCAAAGCCAATTAACCACTTTTAAAATAGTGGTTGTGGATTGAATTCAACCACGGTTCAAAGTGAAACTTCAAACCATACTTGAATTTTAATCAAGGTTAACTTCAATACAAGGTTGACTTCAATGCAAGGTTAAGTTCAATCCATGATTAACATCAATCCAAGGTCGACTTCCATCCAAGGTTGGATTCAATGCATGGGATACTTCAATATAGGGTGGCTTCAAGGTTAAATTCAATCCAAGGTCAACTATGACCAACCATAGCCGACCATAGTGAATTATTCAACCATAGTTAACCATGGTTAACAATAGTCAATGGAAGTCAACCATATTCAACTAAAGACAACCATAGTAAAAAATTGTCAACCATAGTCAACCATGGCCACCAAAGTTAACCATAGTCAACCATGGTCAACCAAAGTCAACCATAATTAAGCATGGTTGACCATGGCCAACCACAGTCAACCATTGCAGACCATAGCCAACCATGGTATCCCATAGTCAACAATGGTCAATAATAGTTAACCATCATCAACAAAAGTCAACCTTATGGTTGACCATGGTTGACTATGTTTGACCATGGTTGGTTAATAATAATAACAATAATAAGAATAAGAATAATAATAATGGTCAACCATAATGAACAATGGTTTACAAAAATCAACCAAATTCAACTATGGTCAACCATGGTCAACCATAGTTAATCATCGTTAACCAAATGTAACCATATTCAACCAAACACAACCAGAGTCAATAATGGCCAACCATGGCCAACTAAAGGTAACCATAGTCAACCATGGCCAACCAAAGTTAACCATATCCAATGAAATTTAAAAGTTAAATAAGTTTAGTGAATGGTCAGTTGTGGCAAAAAAATTCAACCATGGTCGACAATAGTCAACTATCGTCAACCATAGTAAATCAATCAACCATAGACAAAATTTTAACAAGGTCAACCAATAGTCAATTACGACAAAAAAAAGTCACCCTTAGCTAACCATGTGCAATTGTAGTCATCCAAAGTCAACCATAGTTAAACAAAGTCAACAATAGTCAACCATGGTCAACCACAGTTAATCAAAGTCAATTATGGCCAACCATAGTCAACCGTAGTCGAACATGGTCAAGCATGGTCATCCATAATCAAACAGATTCAACCATAGTTAAACAACGTACACCTTAGTCAACAAATGAAGACAAGCATGTTCAACCAAAGCCAACCATGGTCAACCATGTCGAACCATAGTCAACCATGGGAAACCATAGTCGATCATAGTAAATTAGTCAACCATAGTTAACCGTTGTTAACCATAGTCAACCATGGGAAACCATGGCCAACTAAAGCTAACCATAGTCAACGATGGTCAAGCATGGCCAATCAAAGTCAACCATGGTCAACCATATCCAACCATGGTCAACCAAGGTCAACCATAGTCAACCATGTTTAAGCATGGCCAACCAAAGTCAACCATGGTCAAAGAGAGTCAACCATATGGTTGAATATAGTTGACTATGATTAACTGTGGTTGACCATGGTTGGTTAATAATAATAATAATATAATAATGATCAACTATGGTCAACCATGATCAACCAAAGTCAACCATGGTTAACCAATGCCAACCATAGTAAACCATGGTTAACCAAGATCAACCTGCAAGGTTATCCATGGTCAACCATACTCAACTAAACTCAACCATATTCAACCATGGTCAACTACGGTCAACCATAGTTAACTATCCTTAACCAAAGTCAACCATATAGTTAACCATAGTTGACAATGATTGAGCATGGTTGGTTAATAATAATAATAATAATAACAACTAACTACGATTGTTCAAAATAATAATAATATTATAAACCATGGTTTTCTATTAATTATGGTTGACCATGGTCAACAATAACCAACCATGGTCAACCATGGCCTACCATAGTGAACCATTGTCAACCATGGTTGGCTATGGTTAAACAAGTCAACTATAATTAACCATATGGTTGACCATCGTTGATTGTGGATTCCCATCGATAACCATGGTTGCTAAGTAATAATAATAATAATATATTATTTTTATTATTATTATTATTATTAACCGTGGTCAACTATGATTGACCATGGTCAGTGAATCAATTATAGCAAAACAAAGTCACCCTTATCCAACCATGGGCAATCATAGTCAATTAGTCATAGCCATATTAAACAAAGTTAACAATAGTCAACCATGGTCAACCATAGTCAACCGAAGTCAATTATGGCCAACCACAGTTAACCATAATTGAACATGGTCAACCATAGTCATCCATAATTAAACAAAGTCAACCATAGTTAAACAATGTAAACCTCAGTCAATCATAGGAAACCATGGTCAACCATAGTCAACAATATCGAACCATATTCCACCATGGTCAACCAATAGTCAATTATGGCCAAACTAGGTCAACCATAGTTAACAATGGTTAACGAAACAATGGTTAACAAAATTCAACCAAATTCAACCATGGCCAACCATAGTCGACCATAGTGAATTAGTCAACCAAAGTTAACCGTCAACCATAGTCAATGAAAGTCAACCATATTCAACTATAGACAACCATAGTAAAAAATGGTCAACCATAGTCAACCATGGCCAACCAGAGCTAACCATAGTCAACCATGGCCACCAAAGTTAACCATAGTTAGCCATGGTCAACTAAAGTCAACCATAGTCAAGCATGGTTGACCATGGTCAACCAAATTCAACCATTGTAGACCATATCCAACCATGGTAGACCATAATCGACCATGGTCAACGATAGTCAACCATCAACATCTAAAGTCAACCATATGGTTGACCATGGTTGCCTTTGATTGAGTGTGTTGGACCATGGTTAGTTAATAATAATAACAATAATAATAAGAAGAAGAATAATAATGGTAAACCATAGTGAACAATGGTTTACAAACGTCAACCAAATTCAACTATGGTCAGCCATGGCCAACCAAGATCACCATGGGAAACCATAGTCAACCATAGTGAATTAGCTAACCATAGACAACCAAAATCAACCATACTCAACCAAATACAACCACAGTCAACCATGAGCAACCATGGCCAACTAAAGCTAACCATATTCAACCATGGTCAACCATGGCCAACCAAAGTTAACCATAGTCAAGCATGGTCAAGCATGGTCAAGCATAGCCAACCATCGTTAACAAAAGTCAACCATTATTAAGCATGGTCGACCAAAGTCAACCATGGTTAAAGATAGTCAACCATCATCAACCTATGATTGACCATGGTTGGTTAATAATAACGATATGATTTTAAAGTCAACCCTTGTGTCACCCATGATCAAGTTAACACATCAATGATAGTAAACCATATGATATTAATATAAACCAAAGCAATCCAAATTAACCATGCCCAACCACCATCAACCATAGTTAACCATGGTCAGTCAAAGACAACCATCATCAACCATGGTCAAGCACACAAAACCATAGTTAATTAGTAAATCAGAGTCACCCATAGTCAACTATGGTGAACCATATCCTACCAACGACAACCAAACGCAACCATAGTTAATCAAATTCAACCATATCCAACCAAAGTTAAAAGTTAAATAAGTTTAGTGAATGGTCAATTGTGGCAAAGTCAACAATAGTCATCCATGGTCAACCAAAGTCAACTATGGTCAACCATAGTCAACCAAATTCAACCACAATCAACCATAGTCAACCATGGTCAACCATAGTTAATGGTCAACCATGGCCAACCAAGGTCACCATGGGAAACCATAGTCGACAATAGTGAATTAACTAACCATAGTTAACCATCGGTAACCAGATTCAACCAAAGTCAACCATATTCAACCAAAGACAACCAGAGTCAACCATGGCCAACCATGGCCAACTAAAGAGCTAACTATATTCAACTAGATTCAACTATGGTCAACCATGGCCAGCCAAGGTCACCATGGGCAAACCATAATCGATCATAGTGACTTAGCTAACCATAGTTAACCGTCAATAGTCAACAAATCAAGACAAGCATGGTCAAACAAAGTCAACCATAGCTAAATAATGTACACCTTAGTCAACAAATCAAGACAAGCATGGTCAACCATAGTCAACCATATTGAACCATATTCCACCATAGTCAACAATGGTCAACTAATAGTAAATTATGGACAACCTAGGTCAACCATAGTCAACAATGGTTTACCAAAGTCAACAATGGTTTACCAAAGTCAACCAAATTAATATTATTTACTTTTTTTTTATGTCATAATCAAGCATAGTAAAAAATGATGGTTGGCCAACCATGGCCATGGGACCATGGTTAGCCAACTATGGCCAACCATGGTTGCCCAACAATGGCCATCGCCCTAGTTGCCCATGGTTGGCCATGGTTGACCATGGGCAACCAAAGTAAACCATGGAAAAACTAAAGTCAACCATAGCCATAAATGTTGGCTTTGGTTGGGTTGACTTGACCATTATTTTTATTTACTTACATTTATTTAATTAGTTTTAATATCAATTATTTTCTTCTTGATTTATATTTAACATTAATTATTTCAATTATTTTTAATTTCAGTTATTTTATTTTTAATTTATATTTAATATCTATTATTTACTTTTCTATTTTTGATAACAATTATTTTACTTTTCTTTAATATCAATTAATTATTTTATTCTCAATTTACTTTTAATATCAATTATTTTACCTATATCTTTAATTTTTTTAATTTATTTTTTATTTTTATTTAATATATATTACTCTTTTATTTTTTATTTTACTTTTATTTATTTAATTTTTTTCACTCATTTATTTATTCACTTTAATTTTATTTATTTATTTTACTTTATTTATTTAATTTAATTTAATTTACTTTACTGTATTTTTATTTAATTTAATTTAGTTTATTTTTATTTATTTATTTTAATTCACTTTATTTTACTTTATTTATTTATTTATTTAATTTAATTTAATTTTTTTTTTACTTTATTTACTTTACTTTACTTTTATTTAAATTTTTACTTTATTTACTTTACTTTTATTTAAATTTTTTACTTTATTTACTTACTTTACTTTTATATAATCTAATTTAGTTTATTTTTATTCTATTTTTAATTTACTTTATTTACAAAAGATCATTGTGAATATGGTAATCAAACACCCTATTGTCATTCGTCTTTCACATTACTTTATTTATTTTTATTTAATTTAATTTACTTTATTTTAATATGTTTTAACATTTTTTTTTAAATTTAATATGGATTTCTCTTCATTTTTATTTCGAAATAACATTTTTATTCAAATTTTAATTTGGTTATTTCTTAGCAGGCCCGGTTGTCTACTAGCAACAACCACATTTTTAAATGTGGTTGATATTCGTCGATCGGCGAAGATCAACCACTTTTAAATGTGTGGTCATGGTTGATATACGCCGATTGGTGAATATTAACCACATTTAAAAATGTGGTTGTTGCTAGTCATACAACAATGAAAATGGAAATAACTTATCATAATTAAGCTGGCAATGAACAACAATGAACAATGATATCAGAAAGGAAAACCATGCCACTAATAAGGGGACCTCAGCTGGGTTTCAGGTTTTTGGACAGTTAACTATTTCAAAATACCATTTTAACAATGCAAAGTTGATCAATTTCAATCAAATAATAGTATGAAAGTAAAACATTAAAAATGCCATATTGTTTTTCCTATATTTTATATTCACAAAATTTCCATACATGACTAAGGATTTAGGTTTATGAATATCTGAAATGGATGAATAGGAGATCAGGCGAGAAGCAAAAATAACCGAACAGTATATAACAGAATTATGAACAAGTATAAAAAGATGATGAGTAATGAATTACATAAAGAGTGAGAAAGTTCTAATCTAAGCAAATGATAAACATTTCAATTCATTCATAAGAATTCCAAGATAAAAGACCACTATCAAAGAACAAAATTACAAATCAATTGGTTTAAATTAAACAAAAATATTTATCATAATAACAGACAAACATTGGTTTTGGATTTTTGATGTAATTAATATGGGATGTAATATGTGACAATGTAGGGATCTTAGTGATTCTATTACATGTGCAGAATGTAATTTTGTTCCTCTTTTGAAATAAAATTACGAATTTTTCCAAGGAAAAAAAAAAACAGACAAACATTGGCTCATCTCGAATATAATCATTCCATAACTATCTTTATATAAACTGAAAAATAATATACATGCCTGATAGATAACAGTAGTCTGATCTTCAAAAATACTTTTCCCAACCAAAAAACCGCCTATTCTTTACTGTCACATATATATATACAAAATATTTCAAAAACTAAAATAGTTTGAGATCCAAATTTTATGGATCGAATTGATAAAAAATAGAAAGGAGAATTTACATTCTATCTATACTTATGACTCATAATAAAAGCTTGCCACCTAACACTAATAGCTGGTAACAAAACAAAACTACCATTGTGGGGATATGACCTGGAAGTCCGCCTAAATAGTCTTCAACAAACCTGAGCTGTATTCAACCTGAAACATTCGACCATGAACAGTTACAACTTCTTAGTTGCTTCAGTCCATCAAGTGCCTGTGATCATTTTTGTAGCCGAGAGAGTTCTGCATCCATTAATTGAATCTTGGTATGAAGTTCCTTATTTTGGCGTATGAGCTCTTCATTCTACTGCTCAATAATCAATTTCCTCTGTACCTTTGTTGTAGAAATTCTGACACGTCCTTATTTACAGCATCGAATTCCTTTCTTGATTCTTCATTTCCAAGCTTTGTCACCATTCTTTTCTGTCTTTTTGAATCTCTATACTTTTTTCTTGCTTCTTTGTCACTATGTGTCTGTGTTTCAGACTCAAAACCAGACCAGAAAAGAAAATGCTCCCAACATCTATCTATTTTCCTCAACTCAGTGATTATCAAAAGTTTAATTAAGCCATGATGAATTACAGAGCGACTAGTATGGTCAGGGTGATTTTTTACCCCTGTGACCATCTTTTCTATGCTATTAAACATATAATAAGGCAGATTAAGCCTAGACTCGCCATTCAAATGCAGTAAAAAACTCAAATGATACCTGAATACTGTTGCATATCGACCCTCACAGGTTATATAGCGCTGGATAATCATTAACACGTCTCTCCATTCATGTAATACATTGTTGAAATGAATACCGTTACCCCAATCCAGGTTCTCAAAACCAGGAAGCAAGAATATACTTAGGTCAACCTCAAATAAATGTTTCTTGAACCATCTTTCACCTTCAAGAGGAATGTCCGTTGCTTCTGTAATTGTGGCTTCATCTACCTTGAATCTTAGGGTTTTGAAAACTAACAGAAGAATCCTTATAATTCTTCACGAAGGCGTTGGTTACCTCCAGATTGTGACCTCTTAACTTTTCACAGAATGAAAATCATCCTGCATTTCGCATCATCTCTGCACATTTAGGAAATTCTTCCACCCACCTCACATCTCTGGTTCTAATCTGCAGATTCTCCCACTGGGTCTCTTCGTCATAGCCATCGTGATCTTGCTAGGTCATAACCTGTTCCTGCTCAAAACACGTTAAACAAATAACCTTTTCCCAACCAAATAATTAGCGAGCCTCTGCTGTAGGTTAATGCCATAATTCATATGCACAGGGGTATGAACCCTTGGTTCATGAACTTGATCATATCAATAACATGTTGGTACTATAAGTGTCTGTGAGTGCCATAATGAACAAAACTCTTGCACTAAACACACATCCAACGTATGCCATATGTCAAAACACTTTCAAATGAAAACAATCCAGCAGCGTCAGATTGTAAACTCATGATGAAAAGACCTAAACAACACATATTTGAATGATAACAAATATCATAACAAATATTCGAATGATATCGAATATTTGAATGATAAACAAGACCTAAAGAACTTAAAAACTAATCTAATGTCTTTAATGAACTTTAAGAAAAAAAAATGATTTATAGGAAAGATTCTAAAGTAGAACTAGAATACAAATCTAGTAATAACACGTGTATTAGCTAGCTTAAGCCTTACTGTTCTCGTTCACTGGTAAAATTCATTTAGCATAACATTTTGCCTAAAGTTGTACATACTTACGTCTGCAGCCCAGCAAGGGACCGAACAATGCTTACCAATGCGACACCATCCACCCATCATACAACATGGATACAAATTTTAATCTTAAACTCATAAATGGTGTTTTCTCAGCTTTTGTGTTGCAAGAGCTCATTCAGTTTTGCATCTCCATTCATTTTTTTTAACGAATTTGTTATGACTCCTTCTCATCATAATTATTAGTGGTGATCTTTTTATAACATTGAATATGAATTAATTTATGAATTAATAAACTATTTTAATCGAGTTTAATATGACTTTGAAATTGCTTCAACAATTTCCTTAACTCATTAAGAATTGGTTTTGAAATGGAATTTCTCTATTAATATATTATGTTGCATTTTAATTAAAATGGGTAATAATAATATTTGTATTATGTGTCATGCAATTTATTTATTTATTAATATATTATATTGCATTGAAATTGCTTTCGCAATTTCCTTAACTCATTAAACATTCATTTTGAAATAGAATTTTTCTATTAATGCATTATAGAGTATTTTAATAAAAAATGTAATAGTAATATTTGTATTTAGTAATAGAGTAATATTTTAATTTAGTTAATTGTTGGTATCTCAATTCAATCATGGTTAACCAAAATCAACCATGATTCATTAAACACAGTGATGATTAAAAAATAATTAACCATTGTGACATTATAACTATTAAACATGTATGAATATGCACTATATTGCATACTCAAAAAAAAATCTAATATATATAGCCATGGTAAATTAAACTCAATAAGTCATAGCAATCCATAGCCCCAATTCACCATAAAGTTAACTCATATGAATTATGACATATAAAGCTAGCTTAGATTGCAACATTCCTCCATGGTACATTCCTTAATGGTTTTGTCACATTGCGACATTCATCAAAGCTTATGTTGGATTGCGACATTCCTCCATGGTACATTTTTTAATGGTTTTGTCGCATTGCGACATTCATCGAGGTTTAGGATGGATTACGACGTTCATGAAGGCTTGTGTTGGATTTCAACATTCCTCCATGGTCATCTTGCATTATGGTTTGGTTCTTTAATATCACATTGTGATGTTCATAAAAGAGTAAGTCACATTTTGACATAATATGGTTTTGTCACATTGTGATGTTCATCAAGGCTTATGTTAGATTGTGGCATTCCTTTTGTCCCATCAACTATGAAATCTTCCTTTATGTCATATGGATCTTCTTTCCCCATTTAACCATGGTTGAGACCCCATTATTCTCCCCTAGTGTGAAAAAACTCCTATAATTGCCCACATCCCACTTGTATATCAAAGATCCTTCATAGATCCCATCTATGCAAAGGACAAAGTTTATGAGCCCTAGAAGAATAATCTTGATCATAATGACCTTTCTTTTCTTCATCGACCATTGTCAAAACCATCGAATCCATGTTAAGTATATAAAATATTTTAAAGATACAAATATCCCACCAAGAGGCCAATGATAGGGAAAATGGAACTATATTTTCTCCAGGAAGGGGACATATGTTGGGTGTGTGAGCTATCTCAAATAAAACACATAATATTTAATTATCGACCAGGATTGGTAATCTTAGAGTTGAGGAAAAATATATGCTAAGGTAGAATAGTACCTAATTTTTTCGGTTTGTCAGACCTTCAAAATATTTAATAAAGAAGAGATCGAAAGATCTTTCAAAATGAAAAACTGAGTCAAACTTCAGAAAAACAATAAGAGAACTAAATCAAATCTAACTAAACAACCGACTAGAATAGTATCAAATTATACTACTCTACTGCATATTTAAATGACGGAAAGGGATGGAAAAACAACTGATAACCAAATAAGAATTGCTAGGGATAACTTGTAAATGTAAATAATTCTAAAACTGAACTACCTAATTTCAGATAGAGAACAATTGTAAATAAACTGTCTATGAGATAATTGAATTTAATGAGAAATTACATAAATGGAAACTATGCTAATCAAAGTAAATTACAAGCTAAATAATTTCAACAACGAGTTCAAGAAGAAACATATATTCCCATGTAACAGGAACCAGAGTGAATGTATCGTAATGGCTTTCAAATGTAATAGCGAAACAGAACGGAAATAAATCTAATCTAACTTCAATAAAGAGATGTAAACTACAAAGAGAGAAATTACAGTTAACTTTAACATTCTGATCTATCTACTATCCATGGACAGAATAATATAAAACTAATGAAAAGTAGAAGCAAGTAGAAAACTTAATAAAGATATTCACTTCTAAATTTGATTTGGAAGCAAGTAGAAAACTTGATAAAGATGCTTATTTCTGATCCAAATCTCAAATCATGAATGTCTTCACTAATTACATGAAATGGAAAAATAATTCTTATGATTAACAAATTAAAACTACTTAAGGAATGAAATTATTAACTGTCATTTGAAAATAAACTATCTAGAAACAAACTGATGAATTCTGAAGCAACAACTAACTATCAAATCTGATACAAAAGCTTAACTTTGAAAGAAGGTTAGAAGAAAGTGAAGGAAGGAAATGTGGAAGGAGGAAACAATAAGAAAAAATCAATTAAAAACTATGTAGCATAAAACAAAATTTAAATTAGACCTAGAACTGTAAATTAAAAGCGAGAAGCATTATATCTAATAAGCAGGAAAGACTGGAATCTGAAAAACATAAAACTAATGCAAAAAGGGTAAAAGTCCAAATAACAATCTGAATGCCAGTCCAAATGGCGGTCCGAATGATAGTCCGAACGGAGGAAAACGAGTTAAGTTAAGGAAAAGAAGAGCTTAGGATGATTTAATTACCAGCTAGCTTTATGCAAATGATCCTATAGTGCAAAGGAAGCAAGGGATAGATTATTTAGAGGCTAAGTTAATAAGGAGCTATCTACTCTAATCATTATCTAAGAGGAAGAATTGTTCTATGAGATGTAGGAAGAAGCTTAAGATAGAAGAAAAGAGAGAGAGTTAACCTACAGCTACAAGAAGGAAACTAACAGAGAGGAAGAAGTTGAGGTTAATGCTAACTATGGAGGAATTGATAGCAATATCTAATTATAAATGATGGAGGAAAGAGAGGCTGAAATCAAACTACAAATTATTTAAACTATTGGTCGACCATTTCCTAATTCAAAAGAGAAATTATATTAACAGCAAAAATACTAATTACAGAGAAGTGAAGGACATAACATATATAGGAAGAATAGGATTAATTACACACACAGGAAAACAAATTAACTATTTTCCAGAAAAGAAAGTACAGAAAAATAGAAACGAAACCTCTGATTGATGAGGGGCCCTTCCCAGCAATCAGAGGTGAAACTAAATCAGTGCGCTACTACTAGCAAAGCATCAATGAACTGCTACTTCCATTAACTTGAGAAAATTACAGAACTCTGTCTTCACACTATCTACGACTGGAAATTCTTAAGATAAGACTGAAAAACTAGCTAACTTGTTTCTCTTATGCGAGCATCTATTTATACATTACAAACTGGAAGAGAGGGTTGACAGATTCAACCTCTCTAATAACAGAGACATTTATGACTGTAACAACTGATTTAAATGATGCATGCCAACTCAGGGAGCATCTACCCATCTTACACAGGATTGGTTTCTTTACGCAAGTGTTGTAGCATCGATCTACATTTGATGTGGGACGAGCTGAGTATTGACGGATTGATCGTGGGTAGATGGGCTTCTTCTAGAACAATGGCGTGAATGAGCACGAACAGGTATGCATGATCCCAGGCCGAATGAGCAAGAGAGTCGGCGTGTTGGAGTGTTGACGTGGACATGGGATTGTGTTGGCAGATTGAGCGTGAATAAGCTGGACACCTTCCAAAACGATGGAGTGCAAGAGTTGAGCAGGCGTGCATGATTCCCGACCGAGAAAACAAGAGAATCGACATTTGGAGCAATGACGTGGGCGTGGTGATGCATTGGAAAGCTCAGCGAACTTGGGTATGAATATTCTAGAGCAACATCTCATCAACCATCAGCACCACATGGCTAAAAGAACCCACGTGCCCTTCTCTGCATTCAGCGGCCTGAGATATGTCAACCATGGATTTCGCGGGCTGAATGAGAGGCTGAACGATGAGCTGAATGCGTTTAAGCTTAGCACGTAGCACATAGTGTGAGTGAAGGGTCATTTTCAAAATGTAGCCTGTCAATTAAAACATAAATGTCAATAATGTCCAGAAATTGTCATTTGAACATAGATAAACCATAATATAATGAAATATAAACAAGATTTGCGTAATAGGTAAATATATGCATACCTGGACTGTTTGATGGGATGAATGATAAGAAAACAACCTAATATAACAAATAATGACAGAAACAACGCCATTTCTATTAGATTGAATGATCAAAAAATAGTGACAAAATGGACACCAACATTCCCCCAAACCGAGGATATGCCAGGTCCCATTGAGCAAAAGAAAAATTAGGAAAAAGGCTGAGCTGCAGTAGTAACTGCCTTCGACTGAGATGATGAAGATATAGATTTAGCCTCGATCTCCTTGAATTGGTCTTTTAAGTAATTATATCTCATCCTCAGGGCAGTATGAGATGTGTTTTGGCGCTAACCAAGCATCCGATGTCTTTTACTTGTGCACGCAGTGCCTTGTTTTTTTCATGAAGCTCAGAAATTGTTTCCACATAGCTTTGATTCTCATCTGTTAGTTGTGCTATCACTTGGGTCAATTTATCACATTTTTGCTAACTCGAAATAGGTTGTTCTATATCATGCTCCAAGTCCAATTGAGGACTCATCTCTTTTGGAGATGTCTCAACATTAATAATCTGTTCCTCAAAGCTTTTGTCTTTGTTATATGCAGGAGAGCTTCTAGCAGCAGGCGTTTCACTAATCTAAGAGGATGCATTAGCTAGTGTGAGGAGGGGTGACTCAAAAGTATGATCGCCCGACTTAATATTTGAACATGATGGCTGATCAACAGTCTAAGTGATAGACTGATCAAATGACTGGTCACAATTTATCTTTCTAAGTTCGGTAGGTATTGATGAGAAAAGTGGAGATTTGAGAGCAATCTCACGAGAGTGTAATGAGTGGACAGAGTGCATATCATCTAAGGGACTCTCATCAAACCATACACGTTTAGCGTTTGGTTCTTCTTGGGTAGAAGGGTGCTTTTGAGAAGGGGAAGCTTTGATAGTAGGTAAATGAGGGTTCAGTATATCAAAAACAAAGTGATCCCAAGTTTGACCTCTCTCCTCTAATTGATGAATGATCAAAATATTAATAAGACAATGGTGATACAAGCTGCCAGAAGGATTAATAGTATTTTTTCTAACTTGAATCGACATATTTTGCAAACTCTTTAGGAAGTAAAATGGGAAATTTAAGGTCTGATTATTGACAAAATGAGCTAATAGTCTGACATGGCAAGATTTAAAAATAGTGAACTTACCTTCGCAAGTGATTAAGTGGATGATAATGGTCAAAATATCCAAGTACTCTGGCTTGATCCATTCTCTATGGAAGCCTTTTGGTGCTAGTAATGTGTTTAAAATTGAGCTTCAGGGGGAACAGGTGAGCTTCGCGTGGAGAGAACAAATGCTTGTGCCATCGGGCACCTTCTCTAGGGAGCTTTGTAGCTAACGCTATTGACTCTTCTGTCACAGGGAAAACAAGACGACCGACCTTGGCTGTCTTGCCGTCAAAACCTTTGGCAAACAGTAACGAAATCTCATGGTCGTAGCCATTAAGGCGGTGGAGAAACGGACTCCAACCTGCTTGAGAGAATAACTCATGGCATCTTTTAAACTCAGGGATACGCGGAAGATCTTGATAACTAATAGGCTCGCATTGGTTAGGCATTGTTGATGGAAGACGAGGAATACAATGAATAAGTGCGAAAGATACAAGAAATTGCAGAGGACGCGGTTCACAGAGAAGAAATGAAGGGCGAACAGAGTGAAGCAGAATTTCACACAACCATCAGTTAAATTAAAGTTCGTTTAGATGGCTGAATGGTCATAGGTGAGCACGCTTAAAAGGATCATGCTTGTACTTCGAATATCTTGAGTCAATTTCCAGTATTGAAGTGCGTGAATTCAGTGGATGCGTGTTTGGCGTAGTGTGTTCAACCATGTCCAAGGCCAAGCTTTGGACAGGTTGAATGAAATTCACGTAACAAGATAGATTACATGTGGGAGATCATAGCGATTTTCCCATATGCTGGCGATTCGTGTGATATCTAGGATCACGACGGTCATGCAATAATTCGAAATGACACAAGATTCATTCGTTCAATGGAGGCGAGATGGGTAAAGGAATAAAACCGAGTGTAAGATTTGACGTTTGATTGATTCCTATCATCATTGGTTAGTCAAAATTCTCAAAATATCTAGCATGCTATTTGATATATATTTAAGCTAAGATTTCATTCAGTAATTTTTATTCAAAACGTCGCTCATCTGCTGCATTCGTCACTTCATTCGGATTGGTGTTCGATCCGTTATTCAGCCCTTCATACAGACTTTTGTCTATACAAGATTTGCTTACTAATACTTGACTGAAACTAATTTTGCAAAGAATTTCTGAAGCTGTTAGTGCACAAAAGATGCTGTAAACTTTGCTTTTTTGGATCTTTTAATTGTGTTCCTCTTTTTATTCTTGATTAGATAAATTTTCTGCTTTTTTCATTAACGTGAAAACACCTATCATTATGTTAGAGATAAATGAAATTTCATAAATATTCAACAAGTAAGAACAATTCTAATCTCCCCCCCCCCAAACCAAAGATATGGCATGTCCTCAAGCCACAAAAAAGAATGTTAACTATTCAATTATTTCCCTTAGGATGTTTACCGATAGTTGAAAGTGTTATGATACTTTTCTCAAGAAAATGAAATATTAACTAAACATGTAGATGATTCAAATATGTACATTCATCAAAAACAATAGAATAGTGCTTAAAAAGGACCATATGAAGAATGATAGTGCAATTGATATGAAAGATGCCACAAGAAGACTAGCCATCCATGACTCATGTTAAAGATTTCTTGTCATCCCAAGATATAGATAAGGTGCACCGTAAAGCTTGTGAGATTTTTATAATTATGGGTCCCATTTCTAGGATAATCACATCCTAGATATTGTTTTGAATTAGATAACGAGTTCCAAGTTCAACTTACAGTTATTCTCTAATGACAATTTAAATAATTGGCCTTAACATATGTTTGTATATTCGGGTTTCTTATATATGAATCATGTGCATAGAATTGCATTAACCGATCTCTGTTAGCCAATATGGACCCGCTACCAGCAGGCCAGTTCAGTACCCCGGCGGGTTTATCTTGGTACCATGCAAGCATAGCCCCGCTTCCAGTGAGCCTGGTCAGTACCCCGACGGGTTTACTTGGATTTACCTAGCTTCCTTGTTTAAGTTTTTACTTAGCATGGACCCGCTACCAGCGAGCCTGTTCAGTACCCCGGCGGGTTTGCTTTGTATAATGATGTATATATATATATATATATATTGTAAGGAAGCCGGTTGGCACTAGAGTGTGCTAAGCCTGCTAAACACATAATTCAAAATATTAGAACGAACCTTTATGAGCAACTTTATTAATAATGGCCAAAGTTCAAGATCATGTCAAAAGATAATAACCTAAAGCTGTTCTTTGATCCATATCTATCTTTTTCATAAGAAATCAGTAATGATCCCCACAAAAATAAAAACATCATTCACTTCTAAGATACCTTTAAAAGATGCTTTAAGAGACGAGTTTTGATAATGAATCTATGGATGACCTAGTGATCCATAGGTGTAGGATAAAGATTTCTAGAGATCATAAAGATGAAAGTAGGTCTTTTAAACAACTGTTCTAATGATAAATCAGAAATGTGCATGTCTGAATCAAATACTATATTCAGAATCATAAAAGAAATGGTTCGAAATAACATAAAGAACACTTTATCTTTTGCTTAAAAAAATGTCAAATTCAAATAATTGAAAGAGAAGGGGGTAGGATATATTGGAAAATTCTTTTAAGCACTTCCCTTCTTCGAATAATATCACATGAGCTGATTACAAAGATAGGGTTCTTGTGATTAAGCTACAAACCACTTATCAGATGATTCATATCTTTATTCAAAACAAAACAAAACATATGTATAAAACAAGTCATGTAAAATTTTGAATTTAACAAAAGGAAGAGAGTCTTCCTGTTTTGATTGACAAACTTCTTATGAACTGATCATAATAATTTTCCCTGTAAAAATTCAGTCAATCATTAGAAATGACTATTATTATTGAAAACAAAAACATATTTACATATATACAAAGGAAGATAAACCAAAATAATTCAAGGACTAGGAGGAGGAGGAATGACTTCCTCTTCTACCAATTCCATTTCTTCCTATTGTAAGGCATTTTGTACAAAGTCTTGTTTAGATATTGGTTGATGATAAAGTCTAAGTCTATGTCCATTTACAACAAAGGAAATTTGAGAATCATCAATTGTATTAATTTTAACGGATCTATTATCAAAGGCTGTAACAATTTCATATGGACCCATCCAACGAGTAGTTAATTTACCTTTAAAGTTTTTATATCTTGAATCAAAGAGCAGTGCCCAGTCTCCAGTTTTGAATTGTTTTTGTTTAATGTATCTACCATGCCACTTTTTGCATTGATTTTGTATTAAGATTGTGTGTTGAATAGCATCTTACCTAATCTCGTCTAATTCATTTATCTGCAGGATTCGTTGACTTTGTGCTTCTTCTAAGTTCATCCCTAATTGTGCAGCCATACGAAAGGTTTTGACTTGGAATTCAATGGGTAAAAGAACTTGTTTACCATAAATGAGTTCATAAGGTGTGTGGCTAGTGGTGTTTCTCCAAGTTATTCTATAAGCCCATAAGGCTTCTGGGAGCCTATTTGCCAAGTCTTTGTGGTGTAACTGGATAGTCTTGGTCAGGATAGCTTCTAATACTTTGTTTGTGCTTTCTACCTGACCATTTTCTTGAGGATGATATGGCGATGATTTGCAGTTTCTAATACCATATTTTTTAGTAAGCTCTTTCATTAATTTGGAGGTAAACTGAGATCCTTTATCGGTTACAATTTCCCTAGGTACACCGAATCAGGTAAATATCTTTTCATAAATGAATTCTACCACATATTTCTCTGTGGCTCGGAATAAATCTTTAGCTTCCACCCATTTGGTGACATAATATGTACATACCAGGATTTACTTCTTCTTGCGAGACATCGGGGAAATTGGTCCAATGAAATCTAGAGCCCATTTTTCAAATGGCTCAATCATAACTTGGGGTTGCAAAGGCATCTCATCGGATGGTGTAGGACTACCCATTCTTTGACAAATGTCACATCCCTTGACATATTTGGTAGCATCTTTAAAGATGCTTGGCCAATAGTACCCAGAGTGCAATACTTTGTATGCCATTCTTTTATCAGGAAAATTCCCACCACAAGGTCCACCATGACATGCATGTAGGATCTCTGCCATCTCGTCATCTCGTACACATCGTCTAATAATAAGCTTAGGACTAATACAAAAGAGATCATTGTCTACCCAAGAATAATTGGAACTTTGAACTATGATCCTACGTTTCTCAGGTGGGGAGAGATGGTTAGGTAGCTTTCCAGTTGCTAAATAATTGGCTATATCTGCAAACCATGGGGTTCGAATGGATACAGCGAACAAATGTTCATCTGGGAAGCTATCATCAATAGGGCTGGCATTATCGTCAGTTTGAATTCGAGAGAGGAAATCAGCTACTAAGAATATATGGAAAGGAAGGGACAAATTTGGGCCCCTAAGAATTGGTGCCACTGATAGCTTGGCCTTCAAAGTTTCAAAGGCTTGTTGACATGGTTTAGTCCTTTGAAATTATGCGTCTTTCATAAGTAGTTTGAACATCAGTGTGGCTATTTTAGTAAAATTTTCAATGAAATGTCTATAATAGCTGGAATGGCCAAGAAAACTTCTTACTTCCTTCGGATTTTTCGAAGGAGGAAGATTAACAATGATCTCGATCTTGCCGCAGTCTACTTTGATACCTTGAAGAGAAACATGATGTCCCAGGACTATGCCCTCAGTCAGTAACATCTTACATTTTTATGACTGAGAACTAAGTTCGTTTCTTGGCACCGAATAAGAACTGTTTCGAGGTTATCAAGGGCTTCTTGGAATGTATTACCATAGACTGTAAAATCATCCATATAAACTTCTACACAGTCGTGTATGAGATCAGCGAAGATTCCTAGAACTGCACGCTGGAAAGTAGAAAGTGCATTACATAGGACAAATGGTAATACTCGATAGGCATACGCCCCCCAAGAACAAGTGAAAGTTGTCTTGTCCTGATCCTCAGGTGCTATTAATATTTGATTGTATCCTCTATACCCATCAAGGAATGAAAAATATTTTTTCCCTGATAAGGTGTCTAACACCTGATCGATAAAAGGAAAAGGGAAGTAGTCTTTAAGAGTGGCGTTGTTCAGTTCTCGAAAGTCAACACAGATACGCCATTTCCCTGTGACTTTCTTTGGAACTACCACTAGAGGAGAGACCCATTTACAATTGGAAATTGGGTAAATGAATCCAACATTAAGGAGCTTTTGTAGTTCGTCTTTTACTATGTCCTTTAGTGCTGGGTTCATTCTTCTCTGGGGCTGCCTAACAAGAGGTATGGTCGAGTCTGTGTAAAAGTGATGGATACAGGTATCTGGGTGTATACCTTTCATATCGGTATACTCCCATGCAAATGATCCAGTTTGACTCTTGAGAACTTTTAGTAATTGTTTTTTCTGATTCTCATTTAAACCTGCATTTACATGCAGAAATTTATCGGAACTAACCTCGCATGGTATGGTATAAGATCCTAGATTTTCTTCGATTGCAAAGACAGAGGGTGTACTCATGAATGTTGAGAGGCTCATATTTTCTTGGAATTCATCTCCAAAGATATGGTCAAATTAGGAAAAATATTGAGGAAAGTCTATACAGGCCATGGAAGAGAGAAATTGGTTCAACACGTTCTCGGTGTTTTGTTCTTGAAGTGCCCAGAAGAAATCACTAACAAGGGAAAGTTCTTCCAAGTTTTCATCTCCAAAAGGACAATCTAACCAAAATAAGTTTTCAGCTATTGGCTAAGCCGGTGGATATAAGGCTATTTTTCATGTAGAAAACCCATCAGAAATAACCATCTTTCCATCCCTACATCTTATAAATGCATTGGCAGTAGCTAACCAAGGTCTTCCCAAAATAATGGGGTGACCTTTGGAAGGGTCTTTTGATTTAATAACCATGAATTCCACAGGATATTCCCAAGAAGTTACCGATACAGTGATATCATCTAAAATCCTAGCAGGCTGCACCATCGTGCGATCTGCTAGTTCTAGCATTGTTGGAGTAGGGCAGAGGAATTTTCCTAAATTGAGAGTTTCGACAACTGTGGTAGTCATCAAATTGATAGCAGCTCCTAGATCAATAAGTGTATTTCCTATGGTGGTGTTATTAATAATAATAGTCACCACAGGATTCCCTGGGTTGGAATATTTTGGAATTCTAGGTTGGTTTTCTATACAATCTGATATCTCTCCTATTACATGAATTGTCGAAGGGTCCTTTTGTTTTTTTCCTGGTCTCTTAATACAGAGTTCCTTTATTACCTTGCTATATATTGGAATTTCCTTAATGGCTTGTAACAAAGGGATCTTAATGCAAATATTTTTCAATTCGTTAATGATACCGTACTCTGGATAAGTTACAGTTTTTTCTATTATTAGATGCTCTAGATATGGGGGTGAATTTTCTCCTGAAATTACTTCTTTGCATTGATGGTCATGTGCTGAAGGTTTAGAAACAACCATATCTTCAAGAATGGCATTATTCAAAACTTCACTATGTATGTCTTCTTCATTCTCTTCTTGAATAAAAACTGATGACTTGGGCTTATCTTTGACAACTCTTCCATACCTCAGTTGTATCGCATGTATTGGTGCGGTCGAAATAAGATATGATGGAAGAGGTAACAACCCAATGCTATTAAGATCTTTTGTTGGTTTGTTGTTAGGATTCGGTATCGATTGTGCATGTAATATTGTGGGTCTTGGAGGATTCATGTTCTAGAAATGATGAGGTTGATTAGGGATAGGGGGTAGTGAAGGAGGTACAAATCCAGGCAAAAGTTGCTGAATATTAGGTGGGTAAGGATAGTTAGGCATAGGAGGAGGTGTTTGAGCATAAGCTTTCCCTCTCCATCCATGTGGCCATTGCTGTTGTTGAGCATTCTGAGGAGGGTACTGCGGTGGCCAATTTTTCCAACCTGAAGTGTTCCATTGTTGAGAGGGTTGATAAGGATAGTAATAGGGTGGAATTTGGGATGAAGCTTGATACGATGGTTGATCTCTAGGTTGAAAAGGCCTCCTAGAAGGTTCACCAAAGTTTCCACTCTTGTATACAGCTTGCAATCCGGGAAATGATGGACAATCATTGGTTGGATGTTCTTCAGTACAAAGGTGACAGACTGAAACATTATTTAATGGACATTATCGTTGAGGATGTTTAGTTATACACCTAGGACAGAAAACACTCATTGCTACACACTCTTCATCCTGTCTCTTTTTAGCTTGTAGTGCATCTAATTGAGAACCCATGGCCCCTAAAATATCTTTATTGAAATTTTCCAATAAGTTTACCAATTCTACCCTTGTAACTCCACCAAGACAAGATGTGTTTCCTTTGGAGTTTCTAGCATAAGATTCTCGAAAGTGTCTTCCACCTTTCCCTCTACTCCTAGAGTAATTCCTACATAGTTCACAAATCTCTGCAAAAGATTTGTGAGAAATGTCTCCTGCTGCCATGAGATTAAGGTTATCCAAGAATTCTTCTGAGATTCCTTTGAGGAAGAGTGTTCTTACTGCATCTTCTCAAAGATCACTATATTTGGATTTGTGTAACACATAGCTAAGCCTCTTGAGATATTCTTCTAAGCTCTCATCTTCAAGATCACTATATTTGGATTTGTGTAACACATAGTTAAACCTCTCGAGATAGTCTTCTAAGCTCTCGTCTTCAAGTTGTTGAATTTTAAAAATGTCATTGCGAGAGTCTTTGGGTCTATAGTAATCCTGATATTTCCGAAGAAATGCATTCTTCATGTCTTCCCAAGTTTTAATACTAGATTCTCCTAATCCCATGAACCATCTAAGAGAAGAGTCTTTTAATGTGGTAGGAAAGAGTTTTAGTTTTTGGCCGTCTTGTAGGTAATTATAACTCCTACACAAAATGTCAAATTCGAACATAAATGTGTCTGGATCCTCACTACTCTTCCCATAGAAGGTTGGTAGTGAGGAGGGAGGTATGTTTTTCATAGTAACATCTTGTGTAGTGTCTAAGACAGGGAACTTGAAGGTACCTTCAGTTCTAACTCCTCCATCTTTTTCATCTTGTCGGACATGATCTTCATTTTCATCCCCCATGAATATTCTATTACCAAAGAGAGAAAATCTAGGTGGCTCATTTCTTGGTGAATATGGGATGTCCCAACGTTCTGTTTCAGGAAGGGTATTCTTCTATTTAGGAGAAGAATGATCGGCTACGTGGGAATCCAGTTTTGGAGGTCCTGCTGTTGTTGTGTCAATCTGTGAGATAGCGATGTTTGTAGAGCTCCCAAAAAGAGCATCTACTTGTGCAGGATTGAAAAAATCTACCAAATTTGGACCACCTACTGTTGAAAAAGTAGTGTCTCTGGGATTTTGGATTAATGGAGGGTTAAGAAGCTCTGAAATTTTATCCTTCTGAGTTTCCTCTTGTCTAAGTTCAGTCTCAATATGAGCTTGAGGTTCTTCTAGTGTAATTTCTTTATGAACATATTGTTCTGATGTCCCTATAATTTCCCTTAAAATGTTTCCAGAAAATGTTTCTTTAGCCTTCCAAGTAGGACTATCCCCTTTAGGTGTCTTTTGATATCTTTATGTTGAGTTAGTAATTGGGGTGGCACGCCCCCCATATAAGTTAGTAGAGATTTTAGTAGGGTCTTTAGTGAGAGAACTAGTTGTAATAAATCTACCTTGTGAATCTCTAGACCTATTCATGAAAACAAATTGAAACTTAAAATAAATTCTAACTGCATAACTACTATTGTTGGGTTTCGGGGATGCCTGTTATAATAGATGCACAGGTTCTTACCTCTGATCTTACCGCCCACCCGCCACCAGCCTAATCTAAGTTTTAAAGAAAAGAACTGAATTTTAAAAGGAAGTTCAACTTATCTATGATTGAATTCTACCTATCTTCTACAACTCCCCGACAACGGCGCCAAAATGTTGGGTGTGTGAGCTATCTCAAATAAAACACCTAATATTTAATTATCGACCAAGATTGGTAATCTTAGAGTTGAGGCAAAATATATGCTAAGGTAGAATAGTACCTAATTTTTCTGGTTTGTCATACCTTCAAAATATTTAATAAAGAAGAGATTGAAAGATCTTTCAAAATGAAAAACTGAGTCAAACTTTAGAAAAACAATAAGATAACTAAATCAAATCTAACTAAACAACCAACTAGAATAGTATCAAATTATACTACTCTACTGTATATTTAAATGACGGAAAGGGGTGGAAAATGAACTGATAACCAAATAAGAATTGCTAGGGAGAACTTGTAAATGTAAATAATTCTAAAACTGAACTGCCTAATTTCAGATAGAGAACAATTGTAAATAAACTATCTATGAGATAATTGACTTTGATGAGAAATTACATAAACGGAAACTATGCTAATCAAAGTAAATTACAAGCTAAATAATTTCAACAACTAGTTCAAGAAGAAACATCTATTCCCATGTAACAGGAACCAGAGTGAATGTATCGTAATGGCTTTCAAATGTAATAGCGAAATAGAACGGAAATAAATCTAATCTAACTTCAATAAAGAGATGTAAACTACAAAGGGAAAAATTACAGTTAACTTTAAACATTCTGATCTATCTACTATCCATGGGCAGAATAATATAAAACTAATGAAAAGTAGAAGCAAGTAGAAAACTTAATAAAGATATTCACTTCTAAATTTGATTTGGAAGCAAGTATAAAACTTGATAAAGATGCTTATTTTTTATCCAAATCTCAAATCATGAATGTCTTCTCTAATTACATGAAATGGAAAAATAATTCTTATGATTAACAAATTAAAACTACTTAAGGAATGAAATTATTAACTATGATTTGAAAATAAACTATCTAGAAACAAACTGATGAAATCTAAAACAACAACTAACTATCAAATCTGATACAAAAGCTTAACTTTGAAAGAAGGTTAGAAGAAAGTGAAGGAAGGAATGTGGAAGGAGGAAACAATAAGAAAAGCTCAATTAAAAACTATGTAGCATAAAACCAAATTTAAATTACACCTAGAACTGTAAATTAGAAGCGAGAAGCATTGTATCTAATAAGCAGGAAAGACTGGAATCTGAAAAACATAAAACTAATGCAGAAAGGGTAAAAGTCCGAATGACGATCCGAATGGTGGACCAAATGACAGTCCGAATGGAGGAAAACGAGTTAAGTTAAGGAAAAGAAGAGTTTTGGATGATTTAATTACCAGCTGGTTTTATGAAAATGATCCTACAGTGCAAAGGAAGCAAGGGAGAGATTATTTAGAGGCTAATTTAATAAGGAGCTATCTACTCTAATCATTATCTAAGAGGAAGAATTGTTCTATGAGATGTAGGAATAAGGTTAAGATAGAAGAAAAGAGAGAGAGTTAACCTACAACTACAGGAAGTAAACTAACAGATAGGAAGAAGTTGAGGCTAATGCTAACTATGGAGGAATTGATAGCAATATGTAATTATAAATGATGGAGGAAAGAGAGGCTAAAAGCAAAATACAAATTATTTAAACTATTGGTCGACCATTTCCTAATTCAGAAGAGAAATTATATTAACAGCAGAAATACTAATTACAGAGAAGTGAAGGACATAACATATACAGGAAGAACAGGATTAATTACACACACAGGAAAACAAATTAACTATTTTGCATAAAAGAAAGTACAGAAAAACAGAAACGAAACCTCCAGTTGATGAGGGGCCCTTCCCAGCAATCAGAGGTGAAACTAAATCAGTGCGCTACTACCAATAGAGTATCAACAAACTGCTACTTCCATTAACTGGAGAAAATTATAGAACTCTGTCTTCACACTATTTACGACTGGAAATTATTAAAATAAGACTGAAAAACTAGCTAACTTGTTTCTCTTATGCGAGCATCTATTTATACATTACAAATTGGAAGAGAGGGTCGACAGAGTCGACCTCTCTAATAACAGAGACGTTTATGACTGTAACAACTGATTTAAATGATGCATGCCAACTTAGGGAGCTTCGACACAGCTTACAAAGTATTGGTTTCTTTACGCAGGTGCTGCAGCGTCGATCTACCTTTGACGTGGGACGAATTGAGTATTGACGGACTGATAATGGGAATATGGGATTCTTCCAGAACAATGGCGTAAATGAGCACGAATAGGTATGAGTGATCCCACGCCGAATGAGTAAGAGAGTCGACGTGTTGGAGTGTTGACATGGACGTGGGATTGTGTTGGAAGACTGAGTGTGAACAAGCTGGACTCCTTCCAGAACGATGGTGTGCAAGAGCTGAGAAGGCATGCGTGATTCCCGGCCAAGCGAACAAGAGAATCGGCGTTTGGAGCAATGATGTGGGCATGGTGATGTGTTGGCAAGCTCAGTGAACTTGGGGATGAATCTTCTAGAGCAACAGCTCATCAACCATCAGCACCACGTGGCTAACAGAACCCACGTGCCCTTCTCTGCATTCAGCGGTCTGAGATATGTCAACCATGGATTTCACGGGATGAACGAGAGGCTGAACGATGAGCTGAACACGTTTAAGCTTAGCACGTAGCACATAGTCTGAATGAAGGTTTATTTCCAAAACATAGCCTTTCAATTAAAACATAAATGTCAATAATGTCCAGAAATTGTCATTTGAACATAGATAAACCATAATATAATGAAACATAAACAATATTTGCGTAATAGGTATATATATGCATATATGGACTGTTTGATGGGATGAATGATAAGAAAACAACCTAATATAACAAAGAATGACAGAAACAACGCCATTTCGAGTAGATTGAATGATAAAAAAATAGTGACAAAACGAACACCAACAACATATACGCAGTGGTTTCCCCGAGACACAATGCATGGCTCACCGACTATTGGCTGGCACGTTGCTCAGAGGGGAAGCAAACCGTAAATGTCCCATTACGGGACTCTGAGGCCAATGATTTTCCGATTGGGTCGATGGTTATAAAGGGAGAATATTTGAACCAGGTTTCCCACTCACCAAATAGAAAAGGGTATACATATGAAGATTATAGACTAGGTGAGATTGTATACCATTATACAAACTTAGTTATTGGCACAAACCTCTAGCTGCAAACAATGCCAAGGAAGAACTCATCAAAGGCATGATACTTATTGCCTTACTTCGAGCACGAGAGGTTAAGGGAAACCCTTGGTATTTGAGGTGATCATGATGGTCTAGTCGAATGACCATAGGTAGGTAATCTGGTATGTGGTTTACATATTTTATTGTGTACTATGTTATAGGTATGTGGTGTACATGTATGTTATGATTTTGTTTCGTGGTCTCGTTGAGTATTGACATTAATATTTTGACTATTGCAGCCAGACATTGATAACTTGATAGATTGATAAATTGCATAGACTTGGTACAACTTGATAAATTGCACAAGTTTCGTCATGGATTTGTTTTCTTTGTTTTTTTATCCCATCTAAGTAAACCATAATATTTGCATCCTCATACCCATTTTCATGGTCGCTATCACCATCACCATATCCATGCTCATTATCATTATCCCCATGGTCGTTGTCACCATCAACATGCCACCATGAACATCACCACTGTGCTCTTCCTACCCATGTTGTCACCATCGCCATCTAAACTATTGTAAACGGAGCAAGACCCATCAATGCTATTGAAGACCCAATACCCATTAAAGAATCCCAAAGAATGAGAATGCTTTGTGGATTCTAGATATTTTTCACGAGGATTGAGCCTAAGAAGATTCACTTAGGGAATGTGCCCCTTGTTTTCCTTACTTACACTTGGTATAGCTCGAGACCCATTCTTGGTTCACAAATAACCTAGTTATAGCCCAATATGATGGTGCGTGCATTTTTCTCAAACCATGAATTATGGCAGGCATTTTCCCAAGGCCACCTGGACTAGTTTTCCAGCATTTAGCCATTTCCAATAACTTCTCCAATGTTTATCCTAAAACCCTATTTTGGCAGACTTATAACTTTCTCCTCAGACATGCTTATGGAGAATTGAGACCATGACTACATAGCCACTTCAACAAGATATAGCCTGATATGATGGTTCATGCATTTTTCTCAAACCATGGATTATGGTGGGCATTTTCCCAAGGCCACCTGGACTAGTTTTCCAACACTTAGCCATTTTCAAGAACTTCTCCAAAGTTTATCCTGAAGCCCTATTTTGGAAGACTTATAACTTTCTCCTCAGACATGCTTATGGAGAACTGAGACCATGAATAGATATCCAATTCAACAAGCTATAGCCTGATATGATGCTGTGTGCATTTTTCTCAAACCATGAATTATGGCGGGCATTCTCTTAGAGCCATTTTGACTACTTTTTCCATAGTCAATTTCCAAAGTTTCACAAACTTGCCAAACTTTTCAAGAATGATGTCAGATTACAACACTGACTTAATGATTGCACCAGAACACCATCATGTATCTTAAAATATTCATCACACATGCCACATCATCATACATGCCACATCATCACTTGTAGGTCCATTTTGGAAACTAGGGTTTTGCTCAGTAAGGGAGTGTGCAATTTTTGAACATGGGGGTCAACTTTGCAAAATCATCGACCGGGGACGTATCGATAGAGTTCCCAGCTGGAATCTTCCTAGACACACTTTCAACACTCCCCGAAGCCTGGTTTTGTTGCACAATTTGAATTCTATGGCCCTCGTAGGTATCCAACAGGTGTCCCTAAAGGCCTTTTGGATGCGAGATGGAACAAGCCATAGAATGATGAGCGTGGATCGGATCAACAAACCGTCAACTCCGTTGGATTTAGGACATCGAGATAGTGCTAGGGGTGCCCCTCTCCTTTGGTCCGATGTCCCAGGTGTCACTTGTAGGTCCATTTTGGAAACTAGGGTTTTGTTGGGTAAGCGAGTGTGCAATTTTTGCACATGGGGGTCAACTTTGCAAAATCATCGACTGGGGAGTTATGGCTAGCATTCCTAGATGGAACCTTCCTAGACACACCTGCAGGACTCCCTGGAACCCAGTTTTCTTACACGGTTGGAATTCTATGGCCTTGGTAGGTATCCAACAGGTGTCCGTGAAGGCCTTTTGGATGCGAGATGGAACAAGCCTTAGAATGACGACCGTGGTCGGATCGACAAACCGTCAACTCCTTTGGATTCAGTACATCAGGATAGTACTAGGGGTACCCCTCTCCTCCGGTCCCATGGCCCAGGTGTCACTTGTCGGTCCATTTTGGAAACTAGGGTTTTGCTCGGTAAGGGAGTGTGCAATTTTTGCACATGGGGGTCAACTTTGCAAAGTCATCAATCGGGGACTTATGGATAGTGTTCCCATATGGAACCTTCCTAGACACACTTGCAGGACTCCCCGGAACTCGGTTTTGTTGCACGGTTGGAATTCTATTGCCCCAGTAGGTATCCAACACGTGTCCCCGAAGTCCTTTTGGATGTGAGATGGAATGAGCCATAGAATGACGACCGTGGCTCAGATCAAAAAACCATCAACTCTGTTGGATTGAGGACATCAGGATAGTGCTAGGGGTTCCCCTCTCCTTTGGTTTCATGGCCCAGGTGTCACTTGTAGGTCCATTTTTTAAACTAGGGTTTTGCTTAGTAAGGGAGTGTGCAATTTTTGCACGTCGGGGTCAACTTTGCAAAATCATCGATCGAGGACTTATGGCTAGCGTTCTCAGCTAGAAACTTCCAAGACACACTTGCAAGAATCCCCAGAACCCAATTTTGTTGCACGATTGGAATTCTATGGCCCTGGTAGGTATCCAACACGTGTCCCTGAAGGCCTTTTGGATGTGAGATGGAACGAGCCATAGAATGACGACCGTGGTTCGGATCGACAAACCGTCGAATCCGTTGGATTCAAGACATCGGGATAGTTCTAGGGGTGCCCCTCTCCTCCTGTCCCATGGCCCAGGTGTCAACTTTTAGGTCAATTTTGGAAACTAGGGTTTTGCTCACTAAGGGAGTGTGCAGTTTTGCACATGGGGGTCAACTTTGAAAAATTTTGATTTTGATTCTAGAACTAGACATTCAAAGAGTGGCAATCAAACCTACCACATTGAACCCTTGGTATATTTCTATGTCCTTAGTGTGCCACGTCATTTAACCACTCCTTAGTGTTCCACTATATTTGGATTTTGAGTAATTAATGTCATTTTTAAGAATTGAAAGTTCCAAATAAAAAATGGAGGCAATGTTTCATCGATGATATCCCTCTGATCCTTGCTATCTTTGTTAGATCAAAGTCACCATGAAATTTTTCCATCAAGTTATGGGGGAATACTTGCCAAATCACAATGAACAACCATTACATCATCGTTTGTATCAATCAAGAACATTCAATTTTAAATACATTTTCATATGAGGATAATCCATCCTTTTTACAAACATAAGACCATGAACATCTTATTTTCCTCCATCAAAACATTATTATCGAGGAATATCATTAAACTAGTTAGGTATTTCATTTTCCATGGATTCTGTATGATTACTTTTGCATTATGACAAGTGGAAAATAGACATATGAAAGAGTTAAAGCACAAACCATGGTCTTTATGTCAATTTTATGAATGCAAACACATTAACACCATAACACATTATCTCATCTACCCTATACTGCAGGTAGCCTCAAACCAACACATTTGTGGAGCATTTTTTCTCACCTTATTTTGTAGAACATCCAACCTATAGAGGATCTAATAGAATGTCCATCTAGTGAACACCAATAATATACAACAATAATGAACGACCAGTAAGATGATGCCTTCAACCTATCTATCTAGCTTACCCTTAGCCTATGCAAAATTGATGAGCACCCCTTAATAAACCTGCAAAGTTAAAGTATGATATACCAATGGAGTAACACTACCCTTCTTATGCAATAGATGAATAAATATTTCAACGATGAAATAAACAAGTTACCTCAAATGTTAAGCCACAATGTTGAACCTAGTGTGAATCAATCCCAAGAGAAAAAGAGCAAAGAGTGCAAATATGATAGTATTATTCTCTAATCACAACAACACGCCACAATGAGGAATCATCTCTCTTGTATAGGATAAAAAATCAACCTCCTTTACAATAAAGTAATAATACATGAGCTATGAACCTAGATCTAGCCTAGGGACTCTCAAATATAGAGTAAAAAATAATAAACAATGCTCAACTAACCAACAAACTGCTCAAAGAAAGAGGGCACACCATCTAATCATGGTAAAATGAGTAAGAAATGGTATAATATAATCCTCAATAGGGAGGAAGATCCATGAGAAATGGTCCAAGGAATGACCAAACATCACAACCAAACCCCAAAGCTAGGGTGCTCCAAAAATAATGGTCCAATATGCCACAATATAGCTCAAAATACTAGAATGCTCCCTCACAAATTGTGACACGTGTGGCTCAAAGGATCTCCAAGGGTGGCATAAACCTAAAATATGGTGAGGCAGATAACCCACATCCTCAAATGGGAGAGCACTACCCTCAATAATGGTGGCAAGTGGTTGGAGGTGCCAATCCAAAGGTCAAATTCTAGGATTCCCTCCTCAAAACCCTCAAGTAGTCCATCCTTTACTGCCAAAGTGTGGGATGTATCCAGGAAACAAAATCCAATGGTCATCTAGAATCCTCCATGTGTCATGTCAATGGTCCAAAAGTGAAGTGGTAATGGTCCAAACAAGGATCAAGCCTCTCATGTGCCAAGAACAAGGGTTTACATCATGTAGAAGGGAACGTCGCTCTAAAAAATGCTAGGAAATATCATGTGTGAAAGTGTAGCACTCCATGGAAATATGCCTAATAAATATCAAACATACCAGCTCAAGTGTCATATCATGTATATAAGATGAATCACTCTAGTGGATAAGGTTAACCCATCATTTGACCTAGGCAATGTTATCAAACATGAAAATAATACATGAAATAAATTTACAACCACACCTCTCTAAGAATTCAACAACTTATTTAACCTTTACTCATCCAATCTAATTTTGGGGTGACCCTATTAAACCCTTATTAGATGTGATACCCCTAAGTTAAGATGCATAACCTAGCTACCTAAATCAAGTGAGGTTGCATGAAGTGAATTATGTACTAGGGAAGAAAGGGGGTCTTTATGAAATCACCATCATAGAAACATAGGAGAGAGAGGTCTATCCTTAACTTTCAAGAGTTAGGATTTTAATTTTTTCTTCCACATGTGTGCCAAAGGAAGTGTTGTATGGGCTATTTGTCCTTGTGCAATCATATTGCAATCCCCCTTTTATTTTATTTTTCCTTTGATATTTCATTTATTTACATTTCATAGCCATTTCATTGGCTTGGTACTGTTTGCTTTAGATTTGGCTTTGATAACATGGGACAAGGGAAGTTGGATTTTTGCAAGGGGAGTGTTAACCCCCATTTTGTCGGGGTGTCCAATGCACATAGTTAGTTTTATTTTTCTCTTGTATATCTCAGGTCTGGTTTCTTTTAGATTTCACTTGTGAAATTCTAAATAGTCTTGCTTGCTTGTCTTAAACATTGCAATTCAATTGATCATCTTCGGTTAGCATGAATTGAATAATATCTTTTCCTTTTAGCAAAATTATCTTTTGATTGTATGTACTTATCTCCCTACATATCAACATTCCACTCTTGTCACCAGCTGTGTTGATTAAGATATTCCTGTACATTTCCTCTTTTAAGAAATTGCAGTTATTTTTTTTTAGGGATGGTTATAAAGGTGCCAATCCATTTGAAAGTCATGTGCCTCCTTAAAACATAATAATTGGCTACTACTTCATTATAGAATAGTTGTTGAAAGTAGGTTGCATACAGTTGGCATTACTAGTTGAACTAGTGTAGTGTGCAGTAAGGAGGAGACATTGCAGCATGTATTTTTGAAGTGCTAGTTTTCTAAAGGTTTTTGGTTAGGGTTTCAGGATGAATTTCAATATCAGTTTGTAGCTCTTCTCTACTCTCCTTTTTTGTTTTGGTTTTTAGGTTATATTGCTTGCTTTCATTGGAGCCACCTTCAAGCTCCCACTTTGTTTTGATATCATGGTGCCACATAGTCCCATTGACCTACCTTTGTGGTAATTTGTTGGACATTAATAAAAATATATTATCTTATCTTATCTCCTAGAAAGGGCCCCTCCTTGGGGACACTTGGATGGTTAGGGAGAATTAAAAATTACTTTGGATGTTAGTTCTTTTGGTTGATTTTTTTTTTGTAGAAACGTCATTGTAAAGTTACTTTCAATAAAGTTCCACGTCCCCTTTCTCTCGGGGATTTCTATTCTTCCTTGATATTGAGTCCCTCCCTGTGGGGATCGAGCTCATATGATGGCCATTTTCTCCTTTGTACATGGGGATTTTCCTAATTTCCCTATTTGTATGATGTAACACTTTTGAACTCTGATGTCCTTATTTGTTCTCTAGGCAACTAGATTGCTCATGTTTTGACATGTGATGTCCAAGTTTGATAAGCCTTAAGTAATCCTTTTATAAAAAAAATAAGTAGATTTTTTTCATAAAAAGAATGCATAGAATATTTTTGAACCAAAGTATTTCAACTGAACTCTTCACTCATAATAATGGTGCAAATGATACATATTTCATCAAGGTGAAATATGCACTAATCTCTCTATCATTCACACCTTCATGATGGGTGAAGAATTCACTCGAGAGTCAAAATACATTGGTTCAAATATATTTTACTTAGTTAAACCAAAATCATTTTAGAGTTGAAGATATGAAAAACGACAAAAGACTCCCTTTGGAATTGTTTACATCTAATTTACCTTATGCTAATTTTTATCCAATCTAGGGATAAGGTTTTGCTCATTAATCAAAACTTTCCAAAGGTCTACCCAAGTGTGAATCGAATAGTAGTTAGGGGAATCAAACAACATATGGGGACCTTTTATCATAAATTTTAGTATAAATTTAGATGGCATGCAAGTCAACATGCATGCACACTTCTCAAATGTTACTCTTCGTTATGAAAGAAGAAAATACCTTGATAACCATAGAACCAAAGGCTTGATCCAACAAAAATATGCAATTTTGTTCTATTTTGATGTGAATGACAATCAATTGGTGTGTGTGGTTTCCATAGCCACTCTTTCTTGGGGTGCACAACAAATGTGGCTACCGATAACTAGTTGTATTTTCATTGTATCCCATCTCTAGAGTCATGGTTGTATGGAATGTATCCATGTTGTATGGAATCAAGTCCCTTGGTCACATGGATTCATAGGGTGGATCCTTTGGTGGTAAGCTGCCATTTTGTGCACATTGTCTTTTCTAGGGGCTTATGGTTGTCAAATAGATAGAATTAGAAGGAAACATAATAAGTAGTTACTTTGATCCCCTTGTCATGACAATAAGAAAATGTGTTCAATAAATTTATGTTCTCTACTTTGGGTGGATAATGTTCTCTAGGTGGAGGGTGCTCACATCCATGAACAATTAAAATAGGTGACTAGCCCACCAAATCCTTCTTCAAATCACTAACCACAAAATAGGTGAGTGAGTGAATATTGATGCTTAAATTAGATCATGGTTGCATCACAAATGTTTAATCCATTGAAGTTGAGTTTGTATATCTCTATAAATAAGTATTATAGGCCCAATCTCTCATTAAAGAAAGGTTAGAAACTATTTAGAAGTTCCTTGACATTACTTCCTACAAAGTTTCAGAGGATCAATGATTCTTGTGATGTGTTGTTGTCACTTGATGAGCTCCAAGTCATCCTTGTGAGATGGGAAATGGAAATTCCCTACATTATATCGACTTCCACGTGAATTACAAAAACCCACTTAGGAGTGCGTGGGGCTAGAGTTACTCAAATTCATCATGTAATTATTGTGTTTCAAGCCCTATGAACCATATTAAATCAAATGTTAGCTGCAATATATGAGGAGGTTGATCCACTTTAGAAGATATTTCTTACCATTTGGAGGACTAAACCTAGTTCTTTTTCCCTAATGGATGGGCCATCCATCATGGAGAAGGGTCATCAACATCAATTTTTTTTAAATACTCAAACATCGTCACTATAGCGACGGAAATAATGTGGTAATTCCTTTCCCGGGAAACATTATTTTGTGGCTATAGCGATGATCATTTTGTCACTTGTATATCAAAATCCTTGCTATGTGCATGATGGAGCGTCGCTATACGCTATTCTGTGGCTATAGCGATGATCATTACGTTGCTTGTATAGCAAAATCGTCGCTATGTGCATGATGGAGTGTCGCTATAGCGACGATCAGTCATGCACATACGACGATTTTGTTATACAAGTGACGAAATGATAATCACTATAGCCATGGAATAGCGTTGCCCGGAAAAGGAATTAGCAAGTTCTTTCTGTCGCTATAGCGACGATGTCTAACACACAAACGTTGCTATAGCGACAAACATATGTCACTTTAGCAACATATTAACGTCACTATAGCGATGCCTAGAGATTTTTTAAGCATCGTCCACACATGCCACATGTCAGTGCTTTCCTGTCGCCATAGCGACGAAAGGTTCTAAGTGTAGCTACAAAAATGAAAATGTTGCGACGAAAATATGAGGTCATCTTCGTCACTATAGCAACACAAAAGTGTTTCAATAGCAACGATTTTCCATTGAGAGCATGGGTATGACTAAGTATCTAATGTACAAGAACACGATAACAACATGGGAGATAAGAGGATTTTTTATATTGCTTCATACTCTAGTCAAACCACATGGGATAAATACATCATGTCTTGGCTAAATCATTGGGGAGTGGTCCCTACACATTAGTGATAATATTAAGAGAGTTGAATATGGAAATCACTCTCTCATAGAATGTCCTAGTACACCCACATTACAATCCAATTTAAAAATATTTGTTACAATATTGACCTTTCTAACATTTTAACCCATCACAACTATGTTGAAATGTGAATATTTATTTTAAAGGTTTTAAAAACCATAAAATTATATATAAAAGAAACACTTGATTCTTTACTTTTTTTAAGTCCAATAAATCAATCTTGGTCTAGATAGACATTAATAACCGCCACCATTATTATTATAATCATATATTTATAATTTAAAATACAATTATATTGTTTCAGTTTTTATTGAAAGTAAATTTAATAATTTAAAATTGTAGTCTTACTTGTTAAAAGGTTATTTTTATCATTTTTAAATAAATTAAAAATGTTTAAATTGCAATTTAAATAATAAATGGGGAGTGGTCCCTACACATTGAAGTCTTGGCTAAATCATTGGGGAGTGGTCCCTACACATTGAAGTCTTGGCTAAATCATTGGGGAGTGGTCCCTACACATTAGTGATAATATTAAGAGAGTTGAATATGGAAATCACTTTCTCATAGAATGTCCTAGTACACCCAAATTACAATCCAATTTAAAAATATTTGTTACAATATTGACCTTTCTAACTTTTTAACCCATCACAACTATGTTGAAATGTGAATATTTATTTTAAAGGTTTTAAATACCATAAAATTATATATAAAAGAAACACTTGATTCTTTACTTTTTTTAAGTCCAATAAATCAATCTTGGTCTAGATAGACATTAATAACCGCCACCATTATTATTATAATCATATATTTATAATTTAAAATACAATTATATTGTTTCAGTTTTTATTGAAAGTAAATTTAATAATTTAAAATTGTAGTCTTACTTGTTAAAAGCTTATTTTTATCATTTTTAAATAAATTAAAAATGTTTGAAAGTAAATTTAATAATTTAAAATTGTAGTCTTACCTATTAAAAGGTTATTTTTATCATTTTTAAATAAATTAAAAATGTTTAAATTGCAATTTAAATAATAAATGGGGAGTGGTCCCTACACATTGTAGTCTTGGCTAAATCATTGGGGAGTGGTCCCTACACATTAGTGATAATATTAAGAGAGTTGAATATGGAAATCACTCTCTCATAGAATGTCCTAATACACCCACATTACAATCCAATTTAAAAATATTTGTTACAATATTGACCTTTCTAACTTTTTAACCCATCACAACTATGTTGAAATGTGAATATTTATTTTAAAGGTTTTAAAAACCATAAAATTATATATAAAAGAAACACTTGATTCTTTACTTTTTTAAAGTCCAATAAATCAATCTTGGTCTAGATAGACATTAATAACCGCCACCATTATTATTATAATCATATATTTATAATTTAAAATACAATTATATTGTTTCAGTTTTTATTGAAAGTAAATTTAATAATTTAAAATTGTAGTCTTACTTGTTAAAAGGATATTTTTATCATTTTTAAATAGATTAAAAATGTTTGAAAGTAAATTTAATAATTTAAAATTGTAGTCTTACTTGTTAAAAGGTTATTTTTATCATTTTTAAATAAATTAAAAATGTTTAAATTGCAATTTAAATAATAAATAGGGAGTGGTCCCTACACATTGTAGTTTTGGCTAAATCATTGGGGAGTGGTCCCTACACATTAGTGATAATATTAAGAGAGTTGAATATGGAAATCACTCTCTCATAGAATGTCCTAGTACACCCACATTACAATCCAATTTAAAAATATTTGTTACAATATTGACCTTTCTAACTTTTTAACCCATCACAACTATGTTGAAATGTGAATATTTATTTTAAAGGTTTTAAAAACCATAAAATTATATATAAAAGAAACACTTGATTCTTTACTTTTTTTAAGTCCAATAAATCAATCTTGGTCTAGATAGACATTAATAACCGCCACCATTATTATTATTATCATATATTTATAATTTAAAATACAATTATATTGTTTCATTTTTTATTGAAAGTAAATTTAATAATTTAAAATTGTAGTCTTACTTGTTAAAAGGTTATTTTTATCATTTTTAAATAAATTAAAAATGTTTAAATTGCAATTTAAATAATAAATGGGGAGTGGTCCCTACACATTGTAGTCTTGGCTAAATCATTGGGGAGTGGTCCCTACACATTGTAGTCTTGGCTAAATCATTAGGGAGTGATCCCTACACATTAGTGATAATATTAAGAGAGTTGAATATGGAAATCACTCTCTCATAGAATGTCCTATACATCCACATTACAATCCAATTTAAAAATATTTGTTACAATATTGACCTTTCCAACTTTTTAACCCATCACAACTATGTTGAAATGTGAATATTTATTTTAAAGGTTTTAAAAACCATAAAATTATATATAAAAGAAACACTTGATTCTTTACTTTTTTTAAGTCCAATAAATCAATCTTAGTCTAGATAGACATTAATAACCGCCACCATTATTATTATAATCATATATTTATAATTTAAAATACAATTATATTGTTTCAGTTTTTATTGAAAGTAAATTTAATAATTTAAAATTGTAGTCTTACCTGTTAAAAGGTTATTTTTATCATTTTTAAATAAATTAAAAATGTTTGAAAGTAAATTTAATAATTTAAAATTGTAATCTTACTTGTTAAAAGGTTATTTTTATCATTTTCAAATAAATTAAAAATGTTTAAATTACAATTTATATAATAAATGGATTTGGGTATCCATAATTTAAAATTACAATCACATTAATTCAGAGTTGTTATTAAATATTTTGATAATTTCAAAATCAATTAGAAAAATTAAAATCTAACTCCATAGATGGAGTTTTAGTGAAAGTCATTGTAAATGGGTGTTTTAATTAAAAATGAGACCATTTCTGAATTGGAACTCAGCTTTCAAATCAGCAGCAACACACCCTACCTCTTAATCCTGTAGAGATTCGCACAAAGATCGATTTGATTCAAGAAAAAAATAATTATATTGGATGTTTCCAACTTGTTGAGATGGTAGAAAGCCTCGGTCAAAGAATTGAACATTTCTGAAACTAAGTATTAAATGTGCTGCTCCATTCTGTCCAGTGTGATGTGAAACCATAAAGAAAAGTTGTGAAATCATCAAGAAAACCTCATAACAATCGGATGAAAAATAGTGATTTCTTAAATCATTTGAAAAGAATAACCTAATCTTGTATCTTGATACATAATGAAAAGCCTTTAAAGATCATTCCCAATAAATGTTTTTAAATCACAAAAAATTCAGTAAAAAATACAGCTATAGAACTCTATGGATTCTGAATTTGACACAATTTCACACTCTTCCGAGCTCAATGGATTTGTCCCATTAAATATATATAACACTTGAATAATTTCAGCCTCGGGAACTTCACAGCTCTAATAATTTGGAGCATTTCAGAGCCTTTTCCAACTCAGGATCCCTGAGCGAGATATGGAACTGAACAAGGCCCTGTAGATACTGTGCGGCCTGGTTAACATCCGAGGCATTCACAATTTCGGAGAAAATGTTCCTGCGCAGCTGATTGGCGTCCAGAAAAATCTCTGTCAATTCCCGGATCTGCGAGGCCATTCCACTCTCCAACGCACCCGGAGCGTCGTGATGATCCTCCCGGCGGCTCGATCCCGGCGAAATTTCTTGGCAGTCATGGAGCAGGGCCAGCAACCAGTCTCTGGCAATGGGGGATCCCAGACTGAGCTGAACGCAGCGCATTCTGTGAAAGAGGGCAGGAACCATGGTGCGCAACACCATTCCAATATTCTCGACCTTCTTTAGCAAATCATCCGATGCGTAAGCTAGCCCGCTGCTGTGGTAGTAATTCTTCCCGGACGTCGCGAGTTCGAGACTCGGCCGCTCGTTGTAATGCGCGGCGAGGCCGTGGAAGAGGTTGATGAAGAGCGCGGGGTGCCAGTCGCCGATCCAGAGATAGGGTTTCTCCAGGGTGGTTCTCCAGGCGGGCGTCAGGACTTGCAACACGTCCTGCTTCGCTGCGCGGTCGAGGGCATCGTAGTAGGATTCGAAATGGAGACGTAGGGTTTCGACTTGAGACTCCACGCGGATCACGTCCTCGGATTGCAGGGCTTCTTTGAGGTGGGCGTGAAGCTTCTTCAGCTTGTGAATCCATTGGATATAGTAGTCCTTGAAAACTTGATTCCTGTCTGTTCATCAAGAAGCAAAAGAAGCTGAGATTAGGTTAAATTGCTCATTTGTTATATGCAGAAAACGTTGGGATTGTAGAAATATTATAGTCTTGAAACTTATTAGTCCCGTACATGCCTGGCATTTTTGCTGTTCTTGGCCGAAGAATGAGATGAAAGAATCGAACTGTGATGTTCTTGGCCGAAGAATAAGATGAAAGGATCGAACTGTAGGCTGTTTGTATACTCGGGAGAATATGTTATAAAAGAAAATTAGATTTATGTTCTTTATACATCAATTTTTTGTTATTATTATTTATATATATATATGTAAGTTTGGGCATACTAATCGTAATTAGTGTGTTTGCTGGGAACCATTAATTCGTATTGTTGGAAGTTACGTTCAAGTAATTCTAAATTTTGTAAATTTGTGTTTGCTGGGAACCATTAATTCGTATTGTTGGAAGTTACGTTGAATTGTGAATGATTAATTATAAGTGTATGCCTTGTTTAATTATATACAAAATTTGAATTAGATTAAAATTAATTAAATTAGACATGCCTTTTGAATTTGTAAGTTTTTATTTACAACTTTTTATATTAACTACTCGATATCAATTGTTCTACTTCTTGGGTTGAAAAAGTATAAATGATATTTCGTCTCAAATTTTAAGATATAAACACTTATAAATATAGTTATTTTGATCAAATTGAATTTATAATCCTAAGAATATTTTAAAGTTTGATTTATATCATTAATAACTCATTTTATTACTTAACATATCAATAGTTCTTATTTCTAATGCATTTCCCCTTTTAACACTTGACATATTAACTTGACATATTAATGGCATATCAATTATTCTTATTTTCAGTTTACTTTAAATAACTAAATTAATTCATAAAACATTTTTATTTTATTTTTTTTCAACTAAAAGAACATACTTTTACTATTCATTTAAATAAATCAAAAAATACATAACATAATATATCACATTATATAGTATATAGCTGATTGTCTAAGGCATAATATCCAAAAGGTTTAGAGGTTGTTCATCTCTCTCTAACCATATCAAAAGGGTATACAAAATTCCACTTATCAAAAACATATAACACTAACATTTCACCAAAAAGAGTGAAACTATTGATTAAAAATATCAAAAATACCTCTTATCCAAAATTATAAAGAAGTGACATTTAACTGATATTCACCAACTGAAAAAGTGACAATTCCAAATATACATGCAACCTTGCATAAATACCAAAGATCCAAGAACTCCGCCTTCATATTTGTCCATGATTTATTAAGAAAAATCTGTCCATGATTTATTAAGAAAAAGGACCCCACCCACGCAAAATACCCATTATCTGCAGCTCCATCAAAATAACCTTCGGCACTTTGAAGTTGTCAAATCTCTTTGGATATTATAGGTTTTTTATATTTTACATTTACAATAAAATATTCTTTGACCATATTAATAATATATTTTCAATATCAAGAACATATTGTTCAAAAACCAACAAATTTCTAATTCTCCAAATATTCCATGATATAATAGCAGGAAGATTATAGAAATATTTGCAAGTTGTGTATCATTGAAGACAATTAATATAAAAATAGCATCACTCCAAACTTGATCAATATTTAATGAAAGAAATAACAATTTGCCAAAACTTGATGGTGAAATTGCATATACCAATAGGTGATCAACACTTTTTGAGTTAAAGAGGACATATTTTGGGGCCACACCAACCCCTTTTTAACAAATTATCCCACGTTTTTGCCTATTTTAAAGTGTAAACCACATAAAGTAATTGATTTTTAAAGGTGCCTTGAACCACCAGTTTTGTATAGTACATCCATTTTCCTGAACAATAGCACTATAAGCAGTTTTGGCCAAATAACACGTGTAGCTAAATTTGATAGCCAAATTAGAAAATCATGTTTATGATTTAATCTGCATCCGGTAGAGTTTAATCTTTTTATATAAGCCTCTCATTCAAACCTTCAATAGCCAGATCTTTTGCATTATATCAATATGATTAATAGCCCGATCTTTCGCATTATATCAATATGATTAATAGCCCGATCTTTCGCATTATATCAATATGATTTGTGATCTTTGAGCCACGAAGCTCTTTTAATTTGTGCCAATATATATATATTTTTTTGTTGATCTCCTCCATCTTGACATAATAATTATTTTACTTTTTAATTTACTTTAAATAACCAATTAAATCATTTCTAACTCCCATAATCCATTCTTATTTTTTTTAATCTTTTCTATTTTACTGGTTGACATCAATTATTAATATTTAATTACCAATAAATTAATTTCCAACTTCAACTTCTTGAACTATTTTGAAACTTTAACTATATCAACAAAAAAAATCAATTATAAATACTTAGTAAACAACAAATTAATTTCCGACTTCCTTGACCTACTTTGAAACTAATTACCACCAACCCCATTTGTCCATCCCACAATTTTTTTAAATTAGACTCTTTCATCTTGACCAATCAATTATTCCTACTTTCCATCCGGGCAGCCGAAAAACTATATGGTAATTAATTTATTCTTGCTCAATGTTGCAAACTGGATGGCGTCAAGCCGACATAGAGCTTTGACGTTTGGGTTCCAAGCTAGTGAATGAAAAGATGACTTAAAAGCATTTGCAAAGACGTGAACTTTATCAATTTGATAGACGTTTCGTTGATCACATCTCTTATTCAATCATGCATTCTCAAATATTTTGGATCGAAAAAAAATCTATTCACTAATAAAGATGATTTCAATTTTATTTATTAATAATGATGATATTAATTTTTTTAAATATTTGGATCTGTTATCCAGCAATTCATTGTCAAATGTCTAAATGTTTCATCTTAACAGTACATTCTCAAATGCCTTGAGCTCCACCAGAACTCTAACAAAGATGACTTCTCCTTAAAATATAATCTTAAAGTAAATGGATAAAATGCCTTGGAAGAATGCAAGCAAATATAAAAGTGCTTATATGGAATAGGATTCACAAACAAGTTTATATCCCTGAGAACTAATACTTCCTAGAAATGGTAGATACTTTTGAAAGTATATATACTCTGTTCCTTTACGCTGAAAAAATCAAATCCTTATTACATGGAGCCATCATGTACCATCTCAAAGAAGCGATTTCAATGGAGTCTTTTCAGTCTGAAAAGCTTGAAGTGGAAAGTAATCTACATTATTTTTTATCATACAACAATGGAAATGGAAATAACTTATCATAATTCAGCTAGCAATGAATAGCAATGAACAATGATAACAGAAAGGAAAACCATGCCACTGATAAGGGGACCTCAGCTGGGTTTCAGGTTTTTGGACAGTTAACCGTTTCAAAATACCATTTTAACAATTCAAAGTTGATCAATTTCAATCAAATAATAGCATGAAAGTAAAACATTAAAAATGCCATATTGTTTTGCCTATATTTTATATTCACAAAATTTCCATACATGACTAAGGCTTTAGGTAACATAATCATGAACAGATATAAAAAGATGATGAGTTATGAATTACATAAAGAGTGAGAAAGTTCAAATCTAAGCAAATGATAAACATTTCAATTCATTCATGAGAATTCCAAGATAGAAGACCACTATCAAAGAACAGAATTACAAATCAATTGGTTTAAACTAAACAAAAATATTTATCATAATAACAGACAAACATTGGCTCATCTAGAATATAATCATTCCATACCTATCTTTATATAAACTGAAAAATGATATACATGCCTGATAGATAACAGTAGTCTGATCTCCAAAACTACTTTTCCCAACCCAAAAACCGCCTATTCTTTACTGTCACATATATATATATATATATACACAAAATATTTCAAAAACTAAAATAGTTTGAGATCAAAATTTTATGGATCGAATTCATCAAAAATAGAAAGGGGAATTTACATTCTATCTATACTTGTGACTCATAATAAAAGCTTGCCACCTAACACTAATAGTTGGTAACAAAACAAAACTGCCATCGAAGATTCTGGGGATATGAACTGGAAGTCCTCCTGAATAGTCTTCAACAAACCTGAGCTGTATTCAACCTCAAACATTCGACCATGAACAGTTACAACTTCTTAGGTTCTTCAGTCCATGTGATCTTTTTTTTAGCCGAGAGAGTTCTGCATCCATTAATTGAATCTTGGTTTGAAGTTCCTTATTTTGGCGTATGAGCTCTTCATTCTGCTGCTCAATAATCAATTTCCTCTGTACCTCTGTTGTAGAAATTTCTGACACATCCTTATTTACAGCATCGAATTCATTTCTTGATTGTTCATTTCCAAGCTCTGTCACCATTCTTTTCTGTCTTTTTGAATCTCTATACTTTTTCCTTGCTTCTTTGTCATCACTATGTGTCTGTGTTTCAGACCCAAAACCAGACCAGAAAAGAAAATGCTCCCAACATCTATCTGTTTTCCTCAACTCAGTGATTATCAAAAGTTTAATTAAGCCATGATGAAATACAGAGCGACTAGTATGGTCAGGGTGATCTTTTACCCGTGTGACCATCTTTTCTATGCTTTTAAACAGATAATAAGGCAGATTAAGCCTGGACTCGCCATTCAAATGCAGTAAAAACCTCAAATGATACCTGTATACTGTTGCATATCGACCCTCACAGGTTATATAGCGCTGGATAATCATTAGCACGTCTCTCCATTCATGTTTTACATTGCTGAAATGAATACCTTTACCCCAATCCAGCTTCTCAAAACCAGGCAGCAAGAATATACTTAGGTCAACCTCAAATAAATGTCTCTTGAACCATCTTTCACCTTCAAGAGGAATGCCCGTTGCTTCTGCAATTGTGGCTTCATCTACCTTGAAGCTTAGGGTTTGAAAACTAACATAAGAATCCTTATAATTCTTCACGAAGGCGTTGGTTACCTCCAGATTGTGACCTCTTAACTTTTCACAGAATGAAAACCATCCTGCATTTCGCATCATCTCTGCACATTTAGGAAATTCTTCGGCCCACCTCACATTCTCTGGTTCTAATCTGCAGATTGTCCCACTGGGTCTCTTCGTCATAGACATCGTGATCTTGTTAGGTCATAACCTGTTCCGGCTCAAAACACGTTAAACAAATAACCCTTGCCCAACCAAATCATTAGCCAGCCTGTGTTGTAGGTTAATGCCATAATTCATACACACAGGGGAATGAACCCTTGGTTCATGAACTTGATCATATCAATAACATGCTGGTACTATAAGTGTCTGTGAGTGCCATAATGAATAAAACTCTTGCACGAAACACACGTCCAAGGTATGCCATATGTCAAAACACTTTCAAATGAAAACAATCCGGCAGCGCCAGATTGTAAACTCATGATGAAAAGACCTAAACAACACATATTTGAATGATAACAAATACTCGAATGATACAAATATTTGAATGATAAACAAGACCTAAAGAACTTAAAAACTAATCTAAGGTCCTTAATGAACTTTTAGAGAAAAAAAAAAAATATTTATAGGAAAGATTCTAAAGTAGAACTAGGATACAAATCTAGTGATAACACTTGTATTAGCTAGCTTAAGCCTTACTGTTCTCGTTCACTGGTAAAATTCCTTTAGCATAACATTTTGCCTAAAGTTGTACATACTTACCTGCCCAGCAAGGGACCGAATAATGCTTACCAATGCGACACCATCCACCCATCATACAGCATGGATACAAATTTTAATCTTGAACTCATAAATGGTGTCTTCTCATGTGTTGCAAGAGCTCATTCAGTTTTGTATAGATCTCCACTCATTGTTTTTTAATTCCTTCTTATTATAATAATTATTAACAATAGTTACATTAATAATATTAACTACATTAAGAATATTAATTACATTAAGAATATTAATGTATTTGAATACGTTAATAAGCTTAAATAAAACACATATTATAAAAAAAAATATTAATATGAAAAGTAGAACACCCCAACACCTTATAATAAGAAAAATATTATTGAAAAGAAGGAAAAGAAAGCTCCCGGCCATCCATTAGGAGCTCTAGGCCCCTCATATCGTGGTGGCATCAGGTTAGGAGCCATAACCCAAATTATCAGTTATCAGTTATACACTCGTGACAATTGTTCACTGTGTGACCCTCTGTTATACACAATGCACCAAACTTTTTCCCTTCTTGCCTTGGCACAATTCATTTCCTTCGGACTCTAATCGGCACGTTAGAATGTACCTGTATTGGGATAACTCGATATTAGCCCTTGATGCATACCATCTCCATTCATTGTTTTTTAATGAATTTGTTATGACTCCTTCCCATCATAATTATTAGTAGTGATCTTTCTATAACATTGAATATGAATTAATAAACTATTTTAATCGAGTTTAATATGACTTTGAAATTACTTCAACAATTTTCTTAACTCATTAAGTAGTGGTTTTGAAATGGAATTTCTGTATTAATGTATTATGTTGCATTTTAATTAAAAAAAAGTTAATAATAATATTTGTCTTATGTGGCATGTAATTTATTTATTAATATATTATATTGCATTGCAATTGCTTCCACAATTTTCTTAACTCATTAAATATTCATTTTGAAATAGAATTTTTCTATTAATGCATTATATTGCATTTTAATTAAAAATGTAATAGTGATGTTTTCATTTAGTAATAGAGTAATATTTTTATTTAGTTAATTGTTGGTATCTCAATTCAACCATGGTTAACCAAAATCAACCATGGTTTATTAAACACGAAGATGATTAAACAATAATTAACCTTTGTGACATTATACTTAATTAAACGTGTATGAATATACACTATATTGCATACTCTAAAAAAAATCTAATATAGATAACCATGGTTAATTAAACTCCACAAGTCATAGCAATCCATAGCCCTAATTCACCATAAAGTTAGCTCATATGAATTATGACATATAAAGTTAGCTCAGATTGCAACATTCCTCCATGGTACATTCCTTAATGGTTTTGTCACATTGCGACATTCATCAAGGCTTATGTTGGATTACGACATTCCTCCATGGTACATTTTTTAATGGTTTTGTCTCATTGCTACATTCATCGAGGTTTAGGGTGGATTACGACGTTCATGAATGATTGTGTTGGATTGCGACATTCCTCCATGGTCATATTGCATTATGGTTAGGTTCCTTAATATCACATTGTGATGTTCATAAAAGAGTAAGTCACATTTCGACATAATATGGTTTTGTCACATTGTGATTTTCATCAAAGCTTATGTTAGATTGCGACATTCATTTTGTCCCATCAACTATGAGATCTTGCTTTATGTCATATGGCTCTTCTTTCCCCATTTGACCATGGTTGAGACCCCAATATCCTCCCCTAGTATGAAAAAACTCCTATAAGTTCCCACATCCCACTTGTATATCAAAGATCCTTCATAGATCCCATCTATTTTGTCTAAAAAATTCTAATCATCCCCATATCTCATGCAAAGGCCAAATTTTATGAGCCCTAGAAGAATAATATTGATCATAATGACCTTTTTTTTCTTCATCGACCATCGTCAAAACCCTAGAATCCATGTTAACTATACAAAATATTTTAAAGATACAAATATCCCACCAAGAGGCCAATGATAGGGAAAATGGAACTATATTTTCTCCAGGTAGGGCACATATACAGAGTGGTTGCCTCGAGACGCAATGCATGGTGCACCGACTATTGGCTGGCACATTGCTTAGAGGGGAAGCAAACCTTAAATGTCCCATTACGGGACATGGAGGCCAATGATTTTTCAATTGGGTCGATGGTTATAAAGGGAGAATATTTGAACCATGTTTCCCACTCAGCGAATATAAAAGGGTATACATATGAATATTATAGACCAAGTGAGATTGTATACCACTATACAAACATAGTTATTGGCACAAACCTCCAACTGCAAACAATCCCAAGGAAGAACTCATCAAAGGCGTGATACTTATTGCCTTACTTTGAGCACGAGAGGTTAAGGGAAACCCGTGGTATTCGAGGTGATCATGATGGTCTAGTCGAATGACCATAGGTAGGTAATCTGGTATGTGGTTTGCATGTTTATTGTGTACTATGTTATAGGTATGTGGTGTAAATGTATGCTATGATTTTATTTCATGGTCTCATTGAGTATTGACATTAATATTTTGACTATTGCAACCAAACATTGATAGCTTGATAGATTGATAAATTGCATAGACTTGGTACAACTTGATAAATTACACAAGTTTCATCATGGATTTGTTTTCTTTGATTTTTCTCCCATCTAAGTAAACCATAATATCTGCATCCTCATACTCATTTTCATGCTCGCTATCACCGTCACCATATCCATGCTCATTATCACTATCCCCATGGTCATTGTCACCATCACCATGCCACCATGAACATCACCACCGTGCTCTTCATACCCATGTTGTCACCATCACCATCTAAACTAGTGTAAACGGCTCAAGACCCATCCATACTATTGAAGGCTCAATACCCATTAAAGAATCCCCTAGAATGAGAATGCTTTGTGGATTCTAGATAATTTTCATGGGGATTGAGCCTAAGAAGTGTCACTTAGGGAATGTGCACCAGGCTTGTTTTCCTTACTTACACTTGGTACAGCTCGAGACCCATTCTTGGTTCACAAATAACCTAGCTATAGCCTGATATGATGGTGCGTGCATTTTTCTCAAACCACAAATTATGGCGGGCATTTTCCCAAGGCCACCTAGACCAGTTTTCCAACACTTATCCATTTCCAAGAACTTCTCCAATGTTTATCCTGAAACCCTATTTTGGAAGACTTGTAACTTTCTCCTCAGACATGCTTATGGAGAACTGAGACCATGACTAGATATCCACTTCAACAAGCTATAGCCTGATATGATGATGCGTGCATTTTTCTCAAACCATCAATTATGGTGAGCATTTTCCCAAGGCCACCTGGACTAGTTTTCCAACACTTAGCCATTTTCAAGAACTTCTCCAAAGTTTATCCTGAAACCTATTTTGGAAGACTTATAAATTTCTCCTCAAACATGCTTATGGAGAACTGAGACCATGAATAGATAGCCACTTCAACAAGCTATAGCCTTGTTGGCTTGAATAATTGTTCTAAAGGTTTCCAATGTAGACCCAAGTTCTTAGTGGTCGAGGAACCAACAAAACCCCTTTTCACCAGCCCTTTCGGCAACAATCTGCAAGCATACTGAGGTCTCACCCAAGGCGAAGGTATGGGGGGGTTGTGGAATCAAGTTTCCACAACCCGATGATGAGCGCTTTAAGAAGACGTGACGGGCAGCGTGCCGCGGAGCCTGCACTGCGGGCTGACACTTCTATGAGCTAGGATGTTGTGTAACTCGCGCGTCCACGGACTGCGCGATTCAAATCTTATTCAATAGTAGGATAGCGCCACTGATAGCTGTGCTTCCTCCTCGATACTTAACTACTTCAATTAACTGTATTTTAACAAATATTATGCATCCGCTGTTACCTCATATTACTTATCTTATGATTCATGCAACAAGACAAACATAATATACAATGCACTTCCGGTGCTGCGCATTGTATAGACCTTTTCTATTAACTGATTGTCCAATCAATTCATACATTCACAGACTTAGAAATGCTTGTTCATCTTTAAGTCACCCACATATGTGACACTTAACATATTATTCCCATTCTCATTCCTCTGGCGAATACATATAAAAGTAAAACACATAAGCCAACAAGCATGAGTTCAAGCATTCATGGTAAGCAAATAAACAAGTGCAAACATATAAACAATCACACAACACAAGATTTAACGTGGTTCACCCCCACAATGGGAGCTACGTCCACTGGAACTGTTGTTATATTATTTCGGGAAGGGTACAACAGTTCCAGTCTTTGCACTCAGTTGCAGACTCTCTTCTCTCTCAATAGGTCTCTGCGCACACAGCTTGCAGAGCCTTTACAATCTTCTCTCAATAATGTTTGATGTTCAACCAAATATTACAGTTCATACTCAGAAGATTCAACAATGAATATTATTCAACCAGAGATTAACCCTTTCCCTTACAAAATGGTGCCTATCTATAGATCATGCCCATAGGCCATGTCTTTACAATGCATAGGCAAAAACCCTAAGGTTCCCAAAACTGGTGTGGATACCCGCCACCTTGCCTGTCGTCGTCAGTAGCTTTCTCCAATTGCTTCAACCGCTTGACTGGGCCACTCACAGCTCTAACGACCTTCTAATAGCTGCAATCATCACAAAAATGGTTACACTGCATCGTGTCCGTTTAGCCTGCCTGTCATCATCGAGTTAGTGGCCTAGCTCCTTAACTGCTTGCCGCCACTTCCTTCTACAGGTCGCTTTCCTCTTTCTCCATTCTGCTCCTTACCCAAAATAGGTCGCTTCCTCAGCTCGACCTTCCTCTGCACTCCTTTACCAAAAATAGCTGATGTGTTGGCACTGTGCATCAGCATAGCTGCGTCAAAACTGCATATGCACTCTAAGCTGCGCACCTCACAAAATTGTGCCTTCTTACTTCGCAACTCCCAAAATTGTGTCTTTATCAAAATTTTGCCTACTTGGGCCACACCCAACAATCCTAATATGATGGTGCATGCATTCTTCTCAAACCATGAATTATGGCAGGCATTCTCTTAGAGCCATTTTGACTACTTTTTCCATACTTAGTCAATTTCCAAAGTTTCACAAACTTGTCAAAATTTTCAAGAATGATGTCAGATTGCAACACTGACTTAATGATTGCACCAGAACACCATCATGTGTCTTTCCATATTCATCACAAATTCCACATCATCATACATGCCACGTCATCACTTGTAGGTCCATTTTGGAAACTAGGGCTTTGCTCAGTAAGGGAGTGCGCAATTTTGTGCACATGGGGGTCAACTTTGCAAAATCCTCGACCGGGGACTTATGGCTAGCGTTCCCAGCTGGAACCTTCCTAGACACACTTGCAGGACTCCCCAGAATCCGGTTTTGTTGCACGGTTAGAATTCTATGGCCACGGTAGGTATCCAACAGGTGTCCCTAAAGGCCTTTTGGATGCAAGAATGAACGATCCATAGAATGACGATCGTGGCTCGGATCAACAAACCATCGACTCCATTGGATTCAGGACATCGGGATAGTGCTAAGGGTACCCCTCTCCTCCAATCCCATGGCCCAGGTGTCACTTGTAGGTCCATTTTGGAAACTAGGGTTTTTCTCAATAAGGGAGTGTGCAATTTTTGCACATGGGGGTCAACTTTGCAAAATCATTGATGGGGGACTTATGGCTAGCATTCCCAGCTGTAACCTTCCTAGACACACTTCCAGGACTCCCCGGAACCCCGTTTTGTTGCACGGTTGGAATTCTATGGCCCTGATAGGTATCCAACACATGTGGCTGAAGGCCTTTTGGATGCGAGATGGAATGAGCCATAGAATGACGACCGTGGCTTGGATCGACAAATTGTCAACTCCATTGGATTCAGGACATCGAGATAGTGATAGGGGTGCCCCTCTCCTCCGGTCCCATGGCCTAGGTGTCACTCCTAGGTCCGTTTTGGAAACTAGGGTTTTGCTCGGTAAGGGAGTGTGCAATATTTGCACATGGGGGTCAAATTTGCAAAATCACTGACCAAGGACTTATCGCTAGCTCTCCCAGCTGGAACCTTCTAGACACACTTGTGGGACTTCCCAGAACCCGTTTTTGTTGCACGGTTGGAATTCTATGGCCCTGGTAGGTATCCAATAAGTGTCCCTGAAAGCATTTTGGATGCGAGATGGAACAAGCCATAGAATGACAACCGTGGCTCAGATCAAAAAACCGTCGACTCCATTGGATTTAGGACATCGGGATAGTGCTAGTGGTTCCCTTCTCCTCTGGTGCCATGGACCAGGTGTCACTTGCAGGTCCATTTTGGAAACTAGGGTTTTTCTTAGTAAGGGAGTGTGCAATTTTTGCACATGGGGGTCAACTTTGCAAAATCATCGATCGGGGACTTATGGATAGTGTTCCCAGCTGGAACCTTCCAATACACACTTGTAGGACTCCTCGAAACCTGATTTTGTTGCATGGTTAGAGTTCTATGGCCCCGGGAGGTATCCAACACGTGTCCGTGAAGGCCTTTTAGATGCGAGATGGAACAAACCATAGAATGACGACTGTGGCTCGGATCAAAAAACCGTCGAATCCGTTGGATTGAGGACATCGGTATAGTGGCAAGGGTGCCCCTCTCCTCTGGCCCCATGGCCCAAGTGTCATCTTGTAGGTCCATTTTGGAAACTAGGGTTTTGCTCAGTAAGGGAGTGTGCAACTTTTGCACATGGGGGTCAACTTTGCAAAATCATCGACCAAGGACTTATGGCCAGCATTCCTAGCTAGAACCTTCCTTGACAAACTTGCAGGACTCCCCAGAACCCAGTTTTGTTGCACAGTTGGAATTATATGGCCCGGGTAGGTATCCAACAGGTGTCCCTGAAAGCATTTGGGATGCAAGATGGAATGAACCATAGAATGACGACCATGGATCAAATCGACAAACCGTAGACTCTGTTGGATTTTAGACATCTAGATAGTACTAGGGGTGCCCCTCTCCTCCGGTCCCATCACCCAGGTGTCAACTTTTAGGTCAATTTTGGAAACTAGGGTTTTGCTCAGTAAGGGAGTGTGTAGTTTTTCACATGGGGGTCAACTTTGAAAAAAATTTATTTTGATTCTAGAACTAGACATTCAAAGAGTGGCAATCAAAGCTACCACACTACACCCTTGGTAGATTTCTATGTCTTTAGTGTGCCACGTCATTTAACAACTCCTCAGTGTTCCACTATATTTGGATTTTGAGTAATTAATGTCATTTTTAAGAATTCAAAGTTCCAAATAAAAAATGGAGGCAATTTTTCATTGATGATATCCCTCTAATCCTTGTTATCTTTTTTAGATCAAAGTCACCATGAAACTTTTCCATCAAGTTATGGGTGAATACTTTCCAAATCACAATGAACAACCATTACATCATCGTTTGTATCAATCAAGAACATTCAATTTTAAATACATTTTCATATGAGGACAATCCATCCTTTTTACAAACTTAGGACCATGAACATCTTATTTTCCTTCATCAAAACAACATTATCGACGAATGTCATTAAACTAGTTAGGTATTTCATTTTCCATGGATTCTGTATGATTACTTTTGCATTATGACAAGTGGAAAATGGACATATGAAAGAGGTAAAGCACAAACCAGGGTCTTATATACTAGGGTTTAGTAAGGATAGGGTTTATATCTTCAACGATTTTATGAGAGTGAATTCATGATCAACTATTGGTTAGCATATTGGAACAAACTAGGGTATAATTGTTACATATATTTGACCATATGTACATGAAGGCCCAATGAATTTTATTACACTTTAGCTATGCATTGATTGCCATTGTGCTTGATACTTTGCCATTGTTTTTAGCATGCTAGATTAGGCACACTTCAACCGAACTTCATAGATTTGCATGTACGTATCGTTTGATGAAATACAGTAACATTGATTAAATGTGTAGCATCTATTTTACTTCCTCTTAGTTTGTGAAAATGTCATAGAATTACATTGATGATATGCATAGCATGTTACTATTATGATAGAGGTTATTCAAACATATTTTGACTTATTTTGTTAACTTTTGTTTTTTCCTTGCAACATATGTTCCTTGCAACCATAATCCTGATCAATGGGTATGAACCCTTGGAGTTGAAAAAAAACAAAATTTTAAATTATATATCAAATTAACATGCATGTGCTAAGTTCATTGAACTCTTGAAAGATATTATTAGTTTTTTCCATTAATATAATGTTTTCATAACACAATGGTGAGATGTTACTTGATCAGTGCAATAAATGTAAGAGAATAAATATTGCTTAAAATGTAATTATATAAATTTCAATAGTAGGGTGAATCCATGAAGATGGGTGTCTATTTTGGGGGGTCCCGTGAGAAAATAAATCTGAGTTTTTCATGTTTTCCATCTTTGGGCGAATAAAAGTGATATTTTTGTTTGGAATTTCACTTTTCACTAAAAATCAAACTTTTAGAGAATTATGTTAGCTTGCTATCCATATTTTTTTCAATTTTTTATATTGAGATTTGATATGTCGATTCAGCAAATGTTTGACAATGTGTTCTTATAAAATGAAAGGACTACAAAATAGCCATGTTTTGTCGCACATGTAAAATCATTGTTAAACTTGTTTTTTTGCAAAAAAACAAATATGCTACGACAATCTACACACAATATACTACTGCATGACTATAAGTTTGTAAACAATGGATCTATATACTAATTATTATATTTTTTTGAATTCGATCAATGGGGAAACCTTGTCGATTTTCAACATATTTTTTGTTGCAAAACTTTTCTCTCAATTCAATATAAAACTAAAAATTCTATGAATATCCTTTTGAAGTAGACACGCCAATTAACTGTACCATAGTTTTCTAAATTTTTTTCATGATATATTTTTAAAGTTATGGATTTTTCATTTCACCGCATTTTGAAAGAGATGAAACCAAACTCGATACCTGTTAAGAAAACAAATAATTACAAATATCATATCTTACCTGTACACAACAAAATCTATATATTCGGAAAGTAGATTCAATAACGAAACTAATGGTATCAAGTCGAACAGTCGCTTTGTAGTGTAAGAGATCCTTTTTACCTTCCGAAAATGGAGAAACCTGAAAACTATGAGGAAAAATCAGATTTTCAGGTTTCAGAGGTTATTCGGCCGAATAACTGTTTTCCATGATGGTGACGTCAATTAGAGGAAAGGTTATTCGGCCGAATAACCAAACGTAAGAAAAACTTGTCGGCCGGAAACGAACGAAAAAAAAAAAAAATGTTCTTTTCTAAACTTAAATAAATAAAACTAAATACTTTAATTAATTTCACACATTTTAATTTCACATACTTCTAGTCATAATATTTTTTAAGGGATTTTCTAAGGAGCTTTTTTTGCAAAGGGAGTTTTTTTATAAGGTATTTTTTTTCTTATTTCTTTCTAAGGAATACATTGAAAGAATGTTTTCGTGAGGCATTTTTGCAAAATGAGTTTTTCTTCCAAGCTTTTTGCACTTCTTATTTCTTTGCAATGGGTTTTTTTTCCAAAATGGTAATTTTAAAGAGTTTTTATTCCAAGTTATTTTTTTAGAGTTGTATTTTTCCTTCTTATTTATTTGAAAATAATTTTTTCAAATGAGTTTTTTCAATTTTTTTTTTTTTCTAAATATTTTTGCAAAAGACATTTTTTTTACAAAGTATTTTACAAGTGGTTTTTTCAGAAAATATTTCTTTCCAAATGGTGCATTTACAGAGTTTTTATTCCAAGGCATTTTTGCAAATAAGATTTTATTTCATGTTATTTTTATAAATGAGATGTATTTTTCCTTCTTATTTATTTGAAAAGGGGTTTTTTAAAGTCTCCCAAGTTATTTTTGCAAAACAATTATTTGTTTGTAAGGGTTTTTACAAAGAAATCTTTTTCCTAGGTATTTTTTCAAAGAATTTTTTTTTTCCAGTGGTTTTACAAAGAAGATTTATTTAGAAAGTGTTCTTATTCTTTTCCAATGGGTTTTTTCAAAAGTGATTTATTGTCAAGGAGTTCTTATTTCATTCAAAGAAGGTTCTTTTCAAAGGAAATTTGTTTCCAAGGACTTTTTCTTCAAAAGACTCCTACAAGATTTTGATAAGGTGAAGTAAATTTCAGTTCATGTGTTTATAAATTTCGTGACTGTTTTTAAATTTTCATTTTGTTTTTTTACTATAAAATGATGATTCTTTAATTTATCATTTATAAATTAAACAATCATGGGTAGTAAGAGAAACCATCAAAGAAAATATGATCATAAACATGCCGATGATGATGATAATAGAGAAAAAAAAACTTAAATATCATGCCAACAAAGCAAGCCTTGCAGAAATGCAAGCAACAATTATTGAAGATACAAATACAGTTTTACATGATAATGTTGATGAAATGGAAATTGAAAATAGAGTACAAGAAGAACAAATTGAAGTTGAAGAAACCATTGCTGAAGATGTAAATAGGGATTTACATACTAATGTCGATGAAGTCAATATTGAAGATCAAGTTCAAGAACCAGAAATTGGACCAGGTATGTATATATCACGTATTTTCCAAATTCATTTTTTATAATGAATTGTATTTTTGAATACATGTTAAATTAAATTTAACTTGATGTATAGGTACTTTCACTATTGATGATGAAACGTTAAAAAACGTTGACTGCAACAAATATGGAAAAAAAACCCATACATGCTACACGATATTGGGCTCAAACAATTTATGATGATGTTCTGAAGAATTATTCAGCAATAGGACAAGCACAAATTTTGAGATGTTTATTAGTGACCAAGAAGTTAGAAGATGCTACGTCATTATTGGGTATTCACAAGGCGACCAAAGAGTCGAAATTAAAACATAATGTTATAGAAAATATAGGTGATGCAATAAAAAAGTTTGGAAAATCTAGGAAGAAAGACATCAGTGCTGCACGAAGAGCAATTCATATAGCAATTATTTCGACTAGTACTAAACAAAAATGTTTGACAACACAGCTAGCAAAAGCAGTTGGAAACTCAAGAAAGAAATTATAGAAACATAGCAAATTCAAAATGCAAATAGATGAAAATGATGAACTTGCTTGCTTGACAATTATTTGTAGATAGCCTTACAAAGATAGAATGGGAGCAGGTGTTAAAGATATTGGACAGGAATATTGGTTGACCCATGCTCGAGTTTTACCAAATTCAAGAGATGTAATATGACAAAGAGTATCACGAGGAGTATATGTAAGCAGTCCAAAACATATAATGGATATAACACAAGTACAATTGTTCAATAAATTCAAGGAAGATCATCGTGGAATTAATGTGTCAATCACTACATTTGTACAACTAAAACCATGGTATGTTAGACCTATTACTATCCGTGACACATGTTGTTGCCGTTATCATATGCAATTTCAATTATATTACGACACATTTCTTGAATTTGGTAAAATGTTTTGGACAAATTCACCACCTCCACCCACAATATGTGAATTCATATCTCAAACTCTATGTGAGAGAAATCATGATGAAGTATTTTATAATAAGAAATGTGTCAATGGAAAACATTGTAATCGTTGTGGAAATTTGGTTTTATTCCACAATAAATATCTTATCAATACTGATCACTCGCTATTAACACCTAAAAAGTGCTCACTAGCTCATTCCCTTATTCACATGACCCATTTGTCCACTTTTCCACTATCTGAGCCTCTGAAACCAACAAAAGGTCACCAAAAGACCTTAGTACACCCCTTTTTCCCACTCAAAAAGATTATTTTCCTGAAAAGCATAAAAAACCCTCAAAAAGGGTCCAAATTTCCAAAAATATTAAAAAGGGAATTAAAATATTAATTTATTCAAAAAAGGAAAAAGGAGGGAAAAGTACCTAAACCATGTTCGTCAATACCATTTGGTTTCCACAAAACCACAAATGGTATTCCCCACCACCAAAACCTATAAAAAGGTGGTAGGGGCTCCTCATTTGACATCCATCCATTATCTCATCCTCATGCTGCCGAAATCTCCCTTGAGCATTTTAGCCATTGTAAGCAACCTTGGAGAAGGAGACCTCTTAGAGCTTGGAGCTACTCATCTTGGGAGTTGCTCAACATCAACCTTCACCATTGAAGGTATTATTGCAAGCACTTGCTTGCCCCCCATTTTTCAATACAAATTCATTCTTTAATATTTTCTTGTTCTTTTAAATGTTTACATTATTTGCTTATATTCTTGCATAGATCCATGATTAGTTTTGTTTAGTTTAGATTTAGTTTATTGTTATTTATTTCTATTGAAACTGCTGCTACTAGTTAGCAGGTGCCCATAGCACTAAGCTTGGTTGCAAAACCGGGCCAACAGTTTTTGGCGACTCCGCTGGGTTTTGAACAATAGATCTCTAGTTTTGCTTTTAATCTTAGTTTTTTATTAGTTTTTAACCTTTAGATCCATAGATCTGTCATCTTAGATAGCAGATCCATTGTTGTTCGAAGTTTTGGCCTCATCTATTTCCATTAACAGCCCGAAATTCTCAATTTTTGGGTTCATTTTTCAGCTTCCGTGCACGGCTTTCGCCTCGCGGTTTTTAGCCTGACAGTCGCGCGGTCCATCGCGGCTTTTGCCCTTTTTTCTGCGCGGTTCACCGCGGCTTTGCTTCCGGTTTCCACGCTGCACATCGCGGTCATTTACTGCGCTGCACATCGCGACTGCGCGGCTCTTTTCCGCGCGGTTCACCGCGACTTCACGGCCTATTTGCGCGCTGCACACCGCGGCTTCGCGGACATTTTTCGCGCGGTCCATCGCGACTGTGCGACCGAAACCCGCGCGGTCCATCGCGGCTTTGCTGTTAAAACCCGCGCTGCTGAATTTTTCATTCGGCCATTTCGATTTTAAAAATTTATTTTTACTGTACTTTCTGCCCACATAGCACATTTTTTACAGTATTAAATCCTGCATATTTTGCAGCCTTGAAAAAAATTTTACTAATTAAAATGCATATCTAGAAGTCTTTTTAAAAAAATTTCAAGATAGTGAAAGAAGGACTTATTTTAGCATCTTTATCTAGATTAAAAATTTTCCTGTTTACTTCTTTAAAATCTTGCCCTTAGCAATTTCCTTGAAAGAAGAAGTCCATTTATTTCTTTAAAAGAAGTCTATTATTTGCTTTCATATTCACAAGATCCTTTGTTTTTTGAGTTGATATTTGCAAAAGCATTTAAATTCCATTTATTTGAAAAAGTCATAAATATTTGCTTTTTTATTTTCAAAAGCTCCTTTGTTTTTTGAAAATTTCCTATAAAGCATTTACCTTTTTCAAGCTCAGTTTACAAATACCTCACGTGCACTCACTCGATCACTTAATTGAACTGAGCCTTAAAACGTACCCTAATTTCAACACACTTTTAACCCCACTTGGGGAACACTAAAAGAACTTTTGTAGTTAGGTAGTATTGGGGGGATAGGTGTTCCAATAACACCCCTCAGTTATTACATCTGAGACATAGAAGTTGTCCAATTAGGGAGCTAAAATCTCTTAGTACTTTTTGGCGCGGTCACAACCGGTTTGTGGGAAGGCCTCTCCCCTAGGAGGGTTGAAGTCGCGAGGATGGTTCTGGAAGCCTGAGTGGAATACCGAAATCCATTCAGTAACCGAAGGGCTACCATTCGCAGTTCTCGGGATATCCCTGTATTGGGATATTGCGATCAAAAGACCAAACGGAAGATTTACCTTTTCTCGACGCATCATGAACGGAGTATCCTAGTAGCCTTTCTTTAGGATTGATTACCCAGTGTCCCTCCCGGTAGGGGGATATCTAGCCATTGTCTCAACACTCATATTGTCTGACTTGGATTTCATCACCTTGCAGAGGATATCGTTTGTTTGAGTCACAATACTTTTAGTTAGGTGTTTGCATGCTTCAACCCACCTTTGGTCTAGTTACACCTATTTTTTCTAGAAGCCGTTTGCATGTTGGTACTCTGACCATTTGTTGCATTCCTCCACTTATTGTAGCACAGCTGCTAGAATAAGTGCCTTTTTTGAGGTTGATTTTTTGGCCTGAGAGCCTTCTTTTCACTTACCTTCTTGCACTCTTGGTTGCATTAGGGTTTTGAGCTTTTTTATATATATCACCACCTGATACTTAAACAGATTTTTTACACAAAAACTTAATTCTCACCATTGAGAATTTTAGATGCTCTCGTCGTCTCCAGGGAGAACTCCCAGATTTTAGTCCACTTGGCTCTCCACGTCACCGACGCAGAGCCTTATCCCTTGACTCGACACATCATTGGTCAACTAGACAGTCATCCGATTCTGACACGCCTCACTTCACTTCTGATTCTGAGGCAGAATCCGAAAATCCCACTGCGTTATTCCCAACCAGCATTATGTCTGGAACACCATTTGATCCACTATTTACCAGCACCATAGGTGAGACATCCACAGACCCTTCTACTGCGGTGCCATCCATGGCAATGACCACCCCCTGGGTATGCCCAACATGGGAAACACTCCACATTTAGGAATGCCCAACACAGGGCCACCTCCTGTTATAGGAATTCCCAACACAGGGCCACCACTTTTTATGGGAATGCCCAACATAGGGGTCACACCCCATCTGGTTTCCACAAACCCTATCCCAGGAATCACCACTACTATTCCTAACCCTGGTGTAACCCATGTTGCACTAGGAAGCGCTGGCCCTTACCAGACCACACCTATTGGAGGACATATACCTTCAATACCTAGCATACCTTTAGGTGCTACTGGACCCCATACCACCATGACTAGGCATGTCCCAGTCCCAGTCACCACATCTGCTAGCTTACCATACATGGCAAGTCTGAACTTGCCAGACTTAGCTAGGCTCACCAATGATCCTATCAGACACGATCCTGCGTGGCCTCACATGCCCACCAAACTCCCCTCCGACATCCCTAAGTTTGAGGGAAAGGCAGGTGAGGACCCCCAGAACCATATTATGTCCTTCCATCTATGGTGTTCCTCCAACTCCATAGTGGACGACTCTGTCCGCCTCCGTCTATTACAACGCACCTTCACTGGCTCTGCAGCCAAGTGGTATATCGAGCAGCCCCATGGGACGCATGCCACCTTTAACTCCCTTGCCTCGACCTTCCTGTAGTTCTTTCAGTTACCTGTCCGCTATGATGCGGGCGTTGAGATCCTACTGTCTTGCAAACAGAACATGGCCACCCACATCACTGACCACATTCATGAGTGGCGTCGACGCCGAAGCCTCTGCAAAATTAAGTTAGACGACCGTATCTTCCTAGATTGGTTTCTAAAATCCCTTCTCCCTCTCATTGCGAAGGACGTGGCATCCGAAAGACCCCAGTCTGAAGAAGAGGCCATCCTCAAAGCCCAACAGTTTGATCTCATTTACGCCCAGTCGGGTTATCTGTATACCATTATACCGGACGCTCCTCGGGGTGAGTCATCCCAACATGATGCGCCGAGGGCATCCCATGCCGCTGATGGCATCATTGGTCGTATGGCCTCGCATCCACAACCCTTTTCCATTGCACATCCTATCCATGGTCCCAACCTTTCGCGGGCTACATCTCAGTCTGGAGAAACCAATTCATATGCTCCCATGGCACATCACCATCATACCCATGGACCTTCATGTCCACCTCAGTGTTTTGGTCATGCACCACCTGCATACGCCCCCCCAGCTGCACCTCAACCAGTGTACTATCCACAGGATGCTACAGCAGCTAACCCAACACCTCCAATAGCTCAGGGTTACCAACAACCCCAGCAGGCAACTGGACCACCTCCAGCTCCACAGGCTTATTATCCACCACAACCTGCTCCCGCACCTGCGGCGAACCAAAATCCTCCCATTGCTCAAGGGCAAGTGCATACACAGCACAACCAGCCCCAGAACCAAAAAAACCAGCGCAACCAAGGTGCGCAACAGAACCGTGGTAGAGGTCGCAACCGCGGTAATAACCAACAACATCAGCAAGGTCCTCCACCTCCCAATCTTCCGCAGAATAACAATGCTGCTCCTCCCAACCGCAATCCGGATTGGAATCCTAAGCAGCCTAGAAATAATAACCTCAGAACAAACCACCCTTGTTCTATCTGCGGGGTTTATGGTCATTACACGCATTCTTGCCCACATTTGGAGCGAGCTCGGCAACTCTGGACCGACGATGCCCATCGTCAAGGGCAAGCGGCTCATCAGCCGCCACCCAACCCTCCACCACCTCAACATCAACCTTTGGTGCTGCAAAACCCCTTTCCAAACCAGCGTGTAGTGAACACTCAGTCGTTAGCCCCCCCTCAGGGCAACGTGCCACCACATCCGATCACTTATGCAGCCCCTGATCAACCCATGTTTGATTCAGGTACTCACCACTTGTTGATGATGTCAACCGCCGATGCCAACCTCCAAACTCGTCGGAACCAATATGGCTCCACTTCTGAAGCCCCTCCCGTCGACAAGAACACTAACCTTAATCCCACAGATCAAACGTTACGTATACCTCCGGCTCCAATTGATGGAGCTTCCAAAGCACCTCGCTTCCCACTTCGTCGCATCAACAGTAATCCCAATGCTCGCGCTGCGTCGAATTACAACATTGTCGACGACTTAGCCCAGTCTCCTGCAGCCATATCTGCTTTAGAAGTTTTGAAAAACTATCCTTTGCAGCGCAAAACTTTGCTCTCTGCCATTGGCGCCATTGACCCCAATGATTCACAGATGATCGCATTCGATTCAGACCAGTCTGAACCACGCCTGCCTTCCTCTTTAGCATTCCAAGTTTCCGTTTCTGTTCGGAATCTTGTTATCCATCGGTGCATTATCGATGAAGGGGCCTCTACATGCGTCATGTCCACATTCGTTTGGCAGAAGTTGGGATCCCCTACTCTCCAGCAGTCCACCACTGCATTACGAGCCTACGACGGCCGTTCGGTTCAACCCACAGGTCTTTTAGCCAATGTCCCCGTCCAGCTGGCGGGTAAAACCGTCCTCATTGACATTGAGGTCATCAATGCCCAACTAGACTATAACCTGTTACTTGGTCGCAGCTAGATGTATTCCATGCAGGCTGTTGCCTCATCCGTATTTCGCACTATGCAGTTCCCCCATGAGGGACGCGTGGTCAAGGTCGACCAGCTCACCTATTACGATCCCAAGGCCCCCGCAGCACCCGAAAATGTTCTCCCCATGGTTGAACAACCCACTTCTAGTGCAACTACCTCCTTCATTTCCTCGGTAGGACCCAGACTTTACTCCGAGGCACCGATGACCTCTACATTCCAGTCCATTCCACCACCGTCACCGGAGACCCAGGTCGCTAACCTCTGCACTCTTTCACAAACACCTGGTAATCAACCCTCCTTGCTACCCAAACCACCATTAGTCCCTAGTCACATTGGGGTTACACCCATCCACACAATCCCCTTTCTATTTCCTCCTTCGGGTGTAGTGAGCGCCCCGGTTATGGCTACCCTTAGTCTCCCCGGGTTAACATTGGGATTACCCGTGTGGTATATTATGCCTCCCGTTCCTCCACCGACACCAAATGTCATCCTGTAACCGGTGCAACCCATTGTTACTTCTACCCAACCACCTCCCGGTATCAATACTCCTTCGTCATCGACGAACCCCCCTCCATTCATCAGGCCCACTGGGGGCAGAGGCCCACAACCATACACTGTGGTACCCCCACCCATGGTGGTTAAACCTCCCCCCGTATTTCGTGCTCCTCCCAAATGCTCATTGTGTGATGAGTTCGGCCATCCAACTCATCAGTGTCCACAGTTACCTGCATTACAGGAACACATGCAAATGTTGGACGACGACCCCAACATCCCGGTTTTCAAACTCGATCCAAACCCCATGCCTCGTGATAAATCACTGCGTACCAACCACCCATGTGCGATATGCGGTATTTACGGCCACTACTCCCATCACTATCCTGACATCCCAGATTACAGAGCAGCTCTCTACGAGATGAACAATTTGGACCTTGAGACGGCACCCCCTACTATCGAGGAGATCTACCCTCCCCCATCATCCTCATCCGGAGAGATTAACACCATCTACATGATCTCTTCGACTACCACTACCTCATCACTCGATTTGACCACTCAAAGCTCCCACAATGATGAAGAGGTTCTCAAGACTCCTACTACCTTTGATTATCCCGGGGAAGACATGCACCATCGTCCATACTTCCTCCTGGAAGAGACTTCATCCACCACCGCTACCCAATCCGCGGTTGAGTCCAAGGATTTCCTTCCTACTAAAATCGACTGGTTAACGGATCCCATGGCCGATATTTCTCCCGTCATCCACATTGACATCTCTGACCCACTTGGTGCCCTTCATACCATCACATTAGGAACCTCCCACAGTGAGCATGAGATTGGAGAATACCAACAACTGTTCCAAGAATTCATTGATGTCTTTACTTGGTCAGATACCGAAATGCCTGGCCTTGACCCCTCCATTTATACGATCTCCACTAGATACCCCTCTGTCCGGTCGGCCCCTTCCATTGATCCCTTTGACACACAGGTTCAAGCCTTTCAAATCGACTAGGAAACCACATGTCCACAACATGGGGGCAGGCCCAAAACCTTGCCTACTCATCATCATCGTGATCCTCGTCGGAGATACTGGGGGCATCCACCCCACAAAGGGAATCCCCCATCATCATATCATCACTTCAGTATGCCACCACAGCCCACAGCCTCATGGTATAACACCCCGCCAGCAGTTGCTCAATGCCCTATTGATCTCTCTCTGAGACAACATCTGCACCACATTGACACCTCTGAGTTAGGGGAAATAATAGATTACCTCGACCCTGGGATAGGGGGCATGATCAATCATTTTAACCTTCCCCATCATCTCTATCTCAACACCTCAATGAGCCCATCATTCAAACCAACACATATGTGATCCACAATCACAAACCCCATGCACATAGCATGGGGGCAGGTCATTAACCCTGCTCATTTTTTCATATTTGTGATCTCAACCATTTTTGAGGTCACGTGTCACCTGTATATTTGAGTTGATTTTATGCAGATAGTATTTCCCCCCGCGGGTCATCATTTCTCCCCACCACTGCATCATTGGCTTGGTGGGATCACCTTTATTTGTAGCAATTTTTTAACGTAGTTATTTGCTTTGACCATTCCGAAGTCCTTATGACCTCCGTTTTGGACGTGTCATATATCACCGGATTCAGTTTTCCGCGCTCGTGATGATGCTTGAGATCATTTCTCGCTGCCACGTCCTAATTTTCAGGGCATTTGTCATGCCCCCCTTGTAGCCTCGGTTTGCGTGCCACATCGGCCGTTCTCCGTTTTCGACAATCCTTATGTCACCGGATCCAATTTTCCGCACCGATGATGATGCTTGAGACCTTTTCTCGCCCTCATCAACCCCTTTTTTGTTTGGTATAATTTTATCCCTTTTTCGGGCCGAGCAACCACTTTTACGAAAAAGGCACTTAGGGAGTTTCTGTTAAGCTCTTTTCTAACTCCTAAAAACAATGAAAAGATTGCTGAGCAACCTTGCTTCCTTTCATGCTCGTTAAACGTATCTGAAAGGGTGTCTACCTGGTATAAGTTTACCCATTTTCTGGACCTTGTAGACTAATTACGAAAAAGGTATACTTTATTCACATCGGCTAGAAGAGTTCTCCATCCGCATCATTTTATGCTTTTTCGGGCCTTAGAGACTAAACTTACGAAAAAGAAACACCAATAGAGTCCACTTACCGTTTTTAGACTCTCTAAACATGAAAGAAACCATGAGCATGAGCCGTCCTGGGCTCACAAAATCCACAGGACCGTACCATTTCAGAGCACACTTTTATCCCTTCTTGGAGCTCATTAAAACTACGAAGAAGGAATCAATGGTGCCTCTTGGCGCCACGACAGATCACATCTACTCATTAGGCAGCTTCCCCATTTTGGTCGCCTTTGTTAAGAGTATTCTGCAGTATGTCACCTTGATAATCCCTCGACGGCACCTATCAGCTCGTCCTCCCCCCCATAGTCAATATACCTTCTGACTCCTCCACATTTGAGAGTCTACCTATAGATACAACCAGTTACACTGTTCCTATAGATATCCGGGTTGCGTATCGCGACAGTATTCAGATGTACCCCAGTTTTATACTCCCTCGAGTATACAGTTACAGATACTTCCCAGAGATGGCTCACAGTCATTACGTCCCTACAGATGTTGGACACCTTCAGTTCCAACAGTTCATCAATTATTCCAGTGTATCAGTTATTGAGATCAGTTATGATCAGGAGTATATCCCAAAATAATGTCCCCCCTGGACCATTATGATGTACCAGTAGATTCTTTATGTATTAGATCCCCCTTCTTGGGACTAATTGTTATGTATATGTCTTGATACGAGCATGGGAATGCCCGCCTCGTCCAGTATCAGAGATTATACCTCATTCATATTGAGGCCATGTAATATTTTTTGTTTTGCAGCTTCCATGGGATGCATATCCAGTCTCCAATCAGTCTCTTCTCCTCCCTACAACCCCAGAAAAAAGATAAAAGAACTATGATGTCTATCGGCCATACGATGAGCTCCTGCCCTCACACATCAGGGGGCAATCTGTTAACACCCAAAAAGTGCTCACTAGCTCATTCCCTTATTCACATGACCCATTTGTCCACTTTTCCACCATCTGAGCCTCTGAAACCAACAAGAGGTCACCAAAAGACCTTAGTACACCCCTTTTTCCCACTCAAAAAGATTATTTTTCCTGAAAAGCATAAAAAACCCTCAAAAAGGGTCCAAATTCCCAAAAATATTAAAAAGGGAATTAAAATATTAATTTTATTCAAAAAAGGAAAAAGGAGGGAAAAGTACCTAAACCATGTTGGTCAATACCATTTGGTTTCCACAAAACCACAAATGGTATTCCCCACCACCAAAACCTATAAAAAGGTGGTAGGGGCTCCTCATTTCACATCCACTCATATTCCTATCCTCATGCTGCCAAAATCTCCCTTGAGTATTTGGCCATTGTAGCAACCTTGGAGAAAGGACCCATTGGAGATTGGAGCTGCTCACCATTGGAGCCATTCAACAACCTTCATCACTTGGAGGTATTGTTATTGCAAGCATTTGCTTGCCCCATTGTCAATACAAAAATTATTTTTTATCTTTCTTGTTCTTGTTCTTTAATTCAAAATGCACATGCTAGTTTAGTTTAGTTTAGATTTAGTTTATTGTTATTTATTTCTATTGAAACTGCTGCTACTAGTTAGCAGGTGCCCATAGCACTAAGCCTGGTTGCAAAACCGGGCCAACACTCGCTGTCAAATGTTATCGTTGATTGGAGAAGATATGAATACATTACAAGTACTAGTGATGTGCATTCCAAAAGGATTGATTTGCGAGAAGATAAAACAGGTGTGACATATTTTCTCAAGAAATTTGAAAGTGAAATTTATAAATATACCAAGCATTCACATAGAGCACGATGGCAAGACTTTCAATTCAAACAGTCTCGTGAAATTTTTCCACTAGGAACAATTTTGTCAGTGGTTGATTTTGCAGAAAATTACACATTTGCTGCACAAAAAGAGATACAGAGTGAATACTATCATTCTAACCAAGTTTCGATATTTGTCCATGTTTTATATAGACATTCTCAACAGGATGTTGATGGCATTGAAAGCACGTGTGACAATCGAGATGTGATTAAAGAATATCACTTTTATATCAGCGACGATCGTACACACGATATACATTTTGTTCAACATTGTATTGAAAGTATTTTCTACAATTCACTAAAGGGACGTAACGTTAAATTCAATGAGCATTCGATATGGTCAGATGGATGTGCCGAAAAATTTAAATCTTCGCGATCATTTTATTAGTTATGTCGACTTCATAAAGCATTGAACATTAAACATCGCTGGAATTTCTTTGAAATTGGTCATGGAAAAGGTGAACATGATGGTGCAGGAGCATGCGTAAAAAGAGCACTTCGAAGATGGAAAATGAACCATAGTTATGCACGATTCCATTCAGCTGCAGAGGTTGTCCAATGGTGTAAATCACATCTAAACCATGATTATAATCAATAATCAAAAGATGTGCGCAGGTATGTACACACAAATGTTTTAATTTATATTTTATTGTCAATTTAAAAAAAAGTATGTACCTAACATCAAAATTTGTCATTTGTGTACTAGGTTTTTTTGGCTTGTTGGGGTCCAAGATATAAATAGATCAATACCATATGACGCTAGCACCATACATGGAACTATAGATTTTCACTCTATTCAAACAAAAGCCTTCCAAAACGTGTATGCATTTGACAGTAGAAAGCAATCATGCGTTTGTCATATTTGCACTGAAAATATTGAATCTACAGAAGTTTGTGAAAACATAACGAACAACTACGTAAAACATTGGAAACACACAAAGATTAATCCTAAAGGAAAAATGCCACTAGCAAGCATAGAAGAATTAGAATCAGAAGAAATAGCAATATCATCTGATGACGAAATAATTTCAGATCTTGTTAGAGAAGGTAATGATCAAATACCACTATTTTGTCGATTGTTCATTCTTATCCATCACCTTATACACATGTATATTAGTCAATTTAATTGATTTAAAAATACTAACATCAATTGTAATTTGCACAGGAGATGTTTTTGTTGTGATTGCACTTGTAGACAACAATGAAAATGTGAAGTATTATTTGATGTGATGCATTGAAGAAAAAATGAAGTTATTGGAAGACTACAATGACAACAGATATACATATGAGAGAGGATCCATCATTTTAAAGGGCTATTTTTTTCAGCAAACCCATATGACTCAAAATTATGTCTACTTTCAGGATTATGAACCTGATGTTATATGCTGTCAATATAGTCATTTAGTATGTGCATCTCGAATTAAACTGGTTCAAGTTCTATCGAAAAAAAAATAAAAAAATAAAAAATGGAAACTGTCCAAATATGACCATGAACGGATAATTGAGGACGACATTCCATTGCGATATTTTTAACTATATAAAAAATTAATAGATCAATGGTTTTGTCCATGTCATTGTCAAATGTTGTGTACAATATATTTTTTTCTTTCTATGTCTATGATCTTCAAAGGAACTGGAATATAAGATTTTAAATGATTGTATTCTAGTATGCTGAAATTTGAATTCAAAAATTATTTGGTAATGAAAACCTCAATGTGTAAAATTTTTGTCTTAATTCTGTATAAAATACTTTATTCGGCTCCCCATATGTCTATCAGACCACTTAAGGGATGAGATAACGGATATGTGGCTGTCGCCACTCTCCGCCCTGAATCTTTACTTTAAAATATCACTTGTAAAAGTTCACATAACTGAAATCATGGCAAATGGAGACAACGATCATTTGATTTTTAATCACAAGAAAATATTCCAGGATTGTGAAGCTTATGCTAAATTAGAGGAATTATTATTTACAACAAATCGATGAAAATTCATCAAATTGTTGTCTAAAATAATTGCTCTAATTTAGCACAAGCTTCACAATCCTGTAATCTTCGCTTATGATTAAAAAACAAAAAACCGTTATCTCCATTTGTCATGATTTCAGCCGCATCAAATATACCTGGAAATTGAAAATAAGAATTATTAATTAAAAATTCATATCAAAATTTGAACCTAATAGTCATTTTTCAACTTCCTAACATTCATATTTCAATCAAAACTTCCTAACAAATTCCTGAACTTTGATCCTAACATTCATTTTTAAACTTCCTAACATTCATATTTCAATCAAAACTTCCTAAACTTCCTAACATTCAAAGATAACAGTCATGTTCTTAACATTCATTCATTCAATGCACCTATCATAAATTTCTTAGCATCCATTCTTACCATCACATTCATTCTTAACATTCCTATCAAAATTTGAACCTAACATTTATATTTCAATCAAAACTTCCTAACATTCCTAAAATTTGAACTTAACATGTTCATTTTTAAGTTTCCTAGTTCATCCATTTTTCTATCAAAACTTCTAACATTCCTAAACTTCCTAACATTCAAAGATAGCATTCATGTTCTTAACATTCATTTTTAAACTTCTTAGTTCATCCATATTTCTATCAAAACTTAAAACATTCCTAAACTTCCTAACATTCAAAGATAACATTCATGTTCTTAACATTCAATCTTAACATTCATTCATATTTCAATCAAAACTTCCTAACATTTCTGAACTTTAAACCTATCTTCATCCATTTTTAAACTTCCTTTAACATTCCTAAACTTCATAATGTTCAAAGATATCATATTCTTAACATTCGTTTATTCTTAAAATCCATATAAAAACCTAGCATTCATTCATTTATTGCACCAATCATAACTTCGTTAACATTCATTCTTACCATGTAACATTCATTCTTAACATATTCAAGTAGTTACATACATATATCAAAATTTGAACATAATATTCATTTTTCGGCTTCCTGACATTGATATTTCAATCACAACTTCCTAACATTCTGAAAATTTAAACTTAACATTCATTTTTCTATCAAAACTTCATAACATTCAAAGATAAATCATTCTTAACATTCAATATTAACATTCATTCATTCTTAAAATTCCTATAAAAACCTAACATTTATTCATTGCACACTTAGATTATAACATCCTTAACATTCATTCTTACATATTCATTCATTCATTTAAACATGCAAATACATATTCTAAACCTTTAAATCACACCAAATATGCTAAATAAACAAAAATAAGTAGATCATTTAAAGCAAACACAGAATATGTAAGTTCAAAGGACATGTATATAATCCTCAAAAAAACGTTCATGAACATGTGAGTTCAATGTACATATATGTATCTAGTCTAAAAATAAATCTCCTCGATGTCCAAAACAAATCTTTGCAATCTATGCATATCAACAAACAAACAAAAATATCCACCATGCTATAAAAAGAAAATGTCCACCATGCTATCCTCCACTAGGGCCTCCCCTTGGACTCAACCCACCCTGCAACATGTATAAAAGCAAATTATGAATATCATTTAAATTATTTAAACTAAATTCAAAAAATTAAAATATTAAACTTATATATCAAAAAACAATTCAATTATTAACAAAATTACATCAAATTCTCCAAATACTTGTCCACCACCATCCTCCAAAGGAGTTTTCCCTTTGCCTCCAAAAGATTTAAGAGACCCAAGCTGCAACATGTATAAAATCAATTTATGAATCTCATAAATTACTTGAACAAATTTTAACTAAATCTATAAAAATTAAAATATTAAACTTATATCAAAGATCAATTCAAGTGTGAACAAAATTACCTCCGTGCCAATATCTGCTGCATGAAGCAGAGAACCTATCTCTCCCCCCTAAAATTTAAATTGTGTTAATAAATAAAACATAATTCAAACCAAAAAAATTAAGTGCCAATTAACTTAAAACTAAAACAAAAAGATTAAAAACATTAACTCACAATAGATGGTAAATCATTTATAAAGTTCGTATCTAAAGAAACCTACATGGATAAGTCAAATTAACGATAAGATGCATAGTTAAATTAAAATTATATATATATATATATATATATATATATATATATATATATATATAAAGTTCACACATAATTATAAATATGTAAATAATAAATATACCTCTTGAATATGTTATATATTTTCGCTAGTGGAAACATAGAAAGAATGTTCATTCATCATTCTTGAAAACTGCAACCAATAAACATTTACATAATGTACCTATTACTTTACATCAAAAAATATAATTTATCATTCATATAATGTAACAAAAAATTCAATTCAAAATGAATAAAATATTAAATTAAGATCAAGTCATATCATAATCAACAAACCTCTCCCAAACTTGATGTGTCATTGGATATAACATTTGCCGCTAGGTCACAACAAACCTTGGCATATGCTCTGAGATCTTCAATGCTCATTCCATCTATCTCATCATTAGTTTTGTAAACAAACTTTTTACAAATAGCGGAACGATCCCTTTCTCGAACCAATCCCGCATCTACTCCAACTAATGCTGACGATAAACCATCGTCAACAAAATTCCTTGCAGTTGTCCCAAGTTGAGATGTGGGCTCTATCTGTAATTTTAATGCCACCAACCTGGGTGGGCGATATATCTGGGGTGGAGGTCGAAGAGTTGTAGGGTCTCTAAGAGCACCTTTTCAATTATATATTCGACCCTTTCCAACTCCATAAAATTATGAATGAACATCAGTATAGTCTGGCTTCATATTTAAAAAAAACTCAACATAAAAAAATCTAGCAAAATATTGAGAAACCTTATCCTTCCATGGAAACCGACCATAGGCTGCAAGAAACTGATCATAGAGTAGATGTGCAAGATCAGGATGCTTGAAATATTGCATTTTCAACATTTCTCGCTTTAGACCTTCTTTGAAGTTAAACATTGATATAGCCTGTTCTTTCGTCACTCTCTCCTTCACAACAACCCACTTGTCTGGACCCATCACGTGTTCCCTTCGTCTTCGCATCAAATCAACAAAATCATTTGTAGTTGGTCCGAGATTCTCATATGTCTGAATGAATTTTTGCAATGATCCCAAAACAATCTCCAAACTTTGTTTACTCTCTGGAGGGAGATCCATAGTAGACAAATCATTTTCCAACTTGCCGTAGTGGGATCTACATCTTTCAAGAGTCATTTGATGATCACTACTTTCCCATGGAAGCTCCCGAGGTAGATCAGATGGATATGTTGTAATGGGTGTACAACGCTTAGTTAATTCAACATATTGCGTCTTGGCTTGACCATCATCACCTTGTGTAGAATGATGAGCCTCTTAAGAACCTTGCTCTACACCCTCATCCGTCTCCCTTGCTCGCTCTGCCTCCCTCTCTATAGAATTACAAGCATCTTCTGAACCATGCTCTGCTTCAAATAAAAACAAAGTTTTGTTTAAACACAAGTACAAACTTTGCGTACACAAAAAAACAATTTGTATGTACACATTAAAAGATCGATATTCATATACCAACAGAGGGTCAAGATCAGCATTCTCCCACAGAATATATAGGGGAATCATTTGTACCCCTTTCGCCTTGTCGATGATCAACTGAATGTGAACTATACAATAAACTAGAATCTCAAGGGGAATTTGACAACCTCCGATTATCACTTGTAACACCAACCCCAGAAGACTGTGAAGACCTCCTACGCTTTCGCCTCAAAGACTCCTCTCTTTCCATTTGATATAATGTCTACACTTGCACAAATATCAACTGATTACATATTCAAATTCTACATGTTAATTCTACAAATTCTAAAACCTAGCTACTAGAAAAGCAAGTTCTGTAAAAAAAGTTCCTGTATATACCTAATGTCATCTAATAGTTTTTAAAATGACTATGACTAATATTGTTGGGATGTATAAGGAATTATTGTACCAATATTCTAAGTGTTTTTTATGTTTAAAATGAATAGAGCAAATATTGTTAAATACTAAGTTTAATGTTACATCTAGATAGTATTTCTAGAAATTATAAAACCTAGCTGCTAAAGAAACTAAGTTAAATGTAATAAAGACCTAAATATACCTAATATCATCTAGTAATTCTTAAAATGACTATAACTAATAAGGAATTAATGTGTCAATCTTCTAAGTGTTTTTTATGTTTAAAATGAATAGAACCAATATAGTTAAATACAAAATGAAGGGTTACTTTTCTTTATGTCAAAGAATGAGTTCATGAACATGTTAACTTTTAATTAAAATCCTAAATTACTTACTTAATTGCTATTTTAATAATATTTAAACATAAATTATATCTACAAGTATTTTCATTATTCCATACAATCTTAAAATATTAACAATGCATGGTATTATTTTTCACAAGTTTGGCTCTGTTTCAGAAATTTGCCATGTTGCAAAATGGTCTTCAGTTTGGTACATAATAGAATTGACTTTTGTTCTTTCATATTACGTCTAAAGTAAAGTTTATTCATGTCTATAGTTTAGTTGCACCTAAAGTAAATTTTAAAGTTTTGTTGTATCCAAAGTAGAGTTTAATCGTGTCTAAAGTTTTGTTGTATCTATAGCTATGCATTAACACAGTTTGTAATAAAACTAATATATTGATCTATGAACTCTGTCAATGTAGACAGAGTTCATGAAGTTTGTCCAAGGACATCATTCATGAGCTCTATCCATGTGGACAGAATTCCTAAACTCTATGTCCATGTTGGCAGAATTCATGAATTATGTCCATGTCCATGTTGACAGAGTTCATGAACTCTGTCCATGTCCATGTTGACAGAGTTCAGCCAATAAGACAAGCCTACATATAAAAGGGAGATCTCATTTGCAAATACAATTACAGTCCTACTTTTATTTTCATTTCTAAACACATAAGCAAAATCAATAGTTTAACAAGATTAACTAACTAAAGACTGCATATATTTCTCTTTTTATATTTAAATTTAAATCATTTTCAACATACGATTTGGCCAGAGTTCATGAACTTTGCCCAATTGGACAGAGTTCATGAACTCTGCCCAACTGGACAGAGTTCATGAAATCTTCCAAATTGGATAGAGTTCATGTTAAACCTCTTAGTACTAATCCACAATATTTGCTTATGTTACAGTTTCCATATTAGGTTACTATGATTATACTATCTATGAGTAATAAGTATCATTATCTATGCTCTTTCATGAACTCTGCCCAATTGGACAGAGTTCATGAACTCTGTCCATTTGGGCACAGTTCATGAACTCTGTCCAATTGGACACAGTTCATTTACAGGGACAAATTCAAAACTTTTTAAATTAATACTTAATTCTTGAATTAAAAAAAAATGGACTTTCAACTTACCTGTTAAGACCCAGCCAAAATGAAAGCAGGCGAATTTAGATCCGGCCGAACAGAACCCAGGCAAAATTGGACACAGCCGAAACGAAATGAGCCAAGCAGCCAAAAAAAATAGAACCCGCAATAACAATTAAACATTAATATAAGAAATTTAAAAATAAAAATAAAGACATAAATAAACAAAAAAACTTACCTCTGTAGACAACCTCGCGTCGACAGGTCCACAGCGATAGCACCCCACTGTTATGCAAATGTCCCCCAACGAAACGAACACCAGAACAATCGTCCACCAGTATAAACTCTCCGAATTATGATCGTCCGGCCGCAGGAGAACACTCTGACACCAAAGCTCCACCAACAGAAGTCCAACCGCACACTAAACCTACAAACGTCCAGACGCACACTCCACCAACAAGCGTCCAGACATCCAATCGCGCATACGAACAAACGACAGAGGCAGAAGGTGGCAGACGAATGGATGGGAGAGGTAGAAGGTGGTGGACGAGCAGATGGGAGAGGTAGAAGGTGGCGAACGAACACTCCACAAACAGACTTCGAAACATCCAACCGAGCAATGACCAACCGACGAGCAAAACGTGACACACAGGGTGGCGAAGAAGTGACACACAGAGAATGGGGAAGCGAGTGGTGGATTCCAACGACAACCAAGCAGACGTACGAGTGGTTGGACGGAACAGAGACGAAACGGGTGATGCGAAGGAGGGGCCAACAACATCTCTCGAAGGGGTCCACGAAATCCTGCAGAAAATGATAAACAATGGCCACGACCGAGCTTTAATGCAGAATAATTATTCGAGCGAACAATTATTCGACCGAATAATTGGACAACGCCGTGCATTTTCTCTGTCCGGCTAAAACCTCACACACACATCGAGGCCACCATTAGGTCTAACGGTGGCTCGTTAATTGTTATTCGGCCGAATAAAGTAGCAGTTATTCGACCGAATAAAGTAGAAGTTATTCGACCGAATAAATTAAGTTGTTCGGCCAAATAATGTAGTTATTCGGCCGAATAATTAAATTTATTCGACCGAATAACTTCCGCTATGGCTCTTCGGCGCCCGATTCTCACCAAAGTGTAACCCACCTTCACGTTTCCACCCAGCATAATTTATCAATTTATGGAATAGATAAATCATCACAAGCACAAGTGGAAGCTCAAGAAAAAATATGGAATATATTGTATCATGCATTGATAGCCAAATGTTTGTAATACAAAATATGGCAAAGTAGTCAGCCCTCAAATGGCCTATCAATGTACATGTATCCCTAAGTACAACAATGTGTACATGTATTTGAATGTACATATATCACTATAACACGCACGTGTTTTGGAATCCTATCCACATGTTAATTGACATGGCAGAGTCGGAGTCTGCCCATGCCTGGTTCTAAGAAATGCACACACATTTTCAATTTGCTAAATTATAGCGTGTTTTGAGAATGCATGATTGCACCTAAAGGGTCCCTCAACTCCATGCGAGGGGCCAAAAGCAATGCGATATTTCTTTAGAACTTTCATCTTTTTAAGACAATAATAGATCCATAAGCAATCAACTTATGGCCCATCTCTTTCATCAGCATGGATGCTTATTGTGGAATTCAAATTTAATTATATCTTCAATTAGTCTTTTAATGTTGAGTTCAAAATTCTATTTAATGAGGCTAAGTTCAAAACTCCTTGTCCCTATTCTAGTTTGGTTTGCAATCTTGGTCTGTTTCCTTGCCTTCACAAGACCAAATCTCAACAAAAATTAGATATTAGTATTACTATTTAATTTATATTTTATTTCTTATATATATATATATATATGGTTATTACCCCGTGCCTACCATCTTGGCAAGTTCAAATGCAAAAAAGAACCCCACGTTGTCTCACTGAGTCTACACATAGAGGGGAACTCCATAATTTCTTGACCTAGATCGACTCATTTTTCCCAGCTCCATGTTTTTTCTAGGGTTTTCCCATAGACACTTGATAGAGACACTCCTAGTTGAAAGTGTCTTTGGGAAAACCCTAGAAACCTAGAGCTTAGCCTAAAAACCCTAGTTTTGAATCCAAATAATTATACGCTTATATGCAAAGTTTATGACATGTATATAGCAAGGGTGCATACAACTAAAAACAAATCAAGTGCAATCCATATCTGACCCAAAATACATAAACAAAGAGGCCAAATGGCCTAGACTCCAATGAGCATGATGGAGACAATGGTGACAATAAGTACAATGATGATGGTGGTGATAATGGGCATGAGGATAGATATGGTTATGGTGAGAATGAGACAAAGTGCATTAGGTTGATAGTAGGTGACGGATGACTGATGGGGACGAGGATGGTGGCACCACAAGCAAGAGGATGACAAGGCTTGATGGTGATTGTGGTAGTGGGAATGGTATTGGTGACAATGTTGTCATGATAGTGGAGTTAAACATTAAGTTGGTAACCCTAGAGCTTGGAGCCTATCCTAAAAACCCTAGTTGGTAGCGTAAACCCTAGCTTGTATTCTAATCACAATGAAACCCTATTATGTAGCTTAATCCCTTGCTTAAATTATAATACATATAAAAAGTAAATCATTTTCATGGTACATATATATTCATGTGCATACATTTGAATCCAAATCATTATACACATATGTAGAACAAAACTCGAACAAAACTATATATAAATCCATGAGATAAAACTATAGTGGAACAAAACTCGAACAAATATATAAATTTTCAGGCAAATAGTGGAACATGGTTCCCAATGTACATACGATGGCAACTCGTTCCCTATACAAATCCGACAACTCGTGTCATATATCCAAAATACATGGCAACTCGTGCCCTATACAAAATCTGACAACTCGTGGCGTAGATCCAAAATACATGGAAACCTGTGTCGTAGATACAAAGTACATGGAAACTAATGCCAAAAGGTGCCACATCGTGGCTAATGTACATAACATGGTGTGTCAAGCATTATGACCACCCTGGGCACTTTCAGGCGCATATCCAAAATCGATCTTCCTCTACTTGGAGCTACTAGTATCTCGGGTCTTCTTCTGTATAGGAGTAGAGCGTCTCTCCATGCTCTGAAACAAATGATATAAGATACCATCATTTTCAAGCATTTGTAAAATTTACCACATTTATAAAATGAATGTACAATTCAAATATTAAAAAACTCACCGCTGATGCAAGTGGGAGACGAGAGGTAGGTCTCCTGGATCTGCTGAGCCTCTCAGCAATTCCACCCTACAATGTTTAGGACAATCATTTCATTGAAAAATAATAATTGCTTAAATTAATTTTGGTTAATGCATCAAAACATTTTCATAAATTAAACTGATTCTCACCTTGAACACCTCCGACAATGGACATGGATAGGATTATGGGCTAGCGGGTGGAGAAGTTGGTTGGACGACCTGCTCCGATGCAATCATGGGGGGGGGGGTGCAAATGTAGATGCAACAACTATGGGTGCAACCACTGTAGATACATGGGAAGATAATGGAATAGTAGTTGCCACAATAGTGGCGGGAACTGGAGATGTTATGGTGGAAGAGGACATGGTGGTATGGGGTGGAGGAGGACGCTGTGGACGATGAACCCCTACCGACTGTACAATAGGGGGTATTGGCCCAAAAGGGCTAGGGCGGGTGTTGAGGTATGTGAATGGGAGGGAGGTCCTAGATAGACGGAGGAGGATGGATAAAAGGGAGGTTATGCACGAATGGGGGAAGCTGGATGGAAGGGGGGGCATGGACAAATAGGGGAGGATGGATAGACGGGGGGGGCGTGTATGAATGGGGGAGGATGTATAGATGGGGGGCGTGGACGAATGGGGGAGGATGGACGGAGGGGGGAGTATGGACAGACAGGGAAGGGTGGATGGAAGGGAGGGGGTGGAAGGAGGGAGGGGTCTGGATAGAAGCGAGGGGGGCAACTCATGGGAGAGGGTGGAAACATGGGACTAAAGTGGCCTGTAATTGTCGGCGGCCCCTGCATACAAATTTGTAATATCATTGTTTAGTAAGCAAAAATCAAATTAAACCATAGTATGTCATGACATTTCAAATTAAAAGCGTGCTTTTAACTACACATTGTACCTATGTATATGGTGATCTTTTGACCCCTGGCATAGATGGATGATCATCGTAGTCCGTGCATACCTGTGGACACCAAAACACATGCACATTATAAACATATTAAACAAGTAATTATTGATTCAATCAAAATATTAAAAAATATTGTACGAACTATGATCATGTATATCATAAATATAAATACATAAAAATAGAAATGTCATAAGTAATAAGAATATTATGTGGGATACTGAAAATACCTCCATGTGAGGTGTCGCAATTTCAGTTGTAGCTTCCATTGTTGCATCCAGGTTAGGAGATGTTGCATTCTCCCATGACAGCGTCTCAGCTCTAAATAGCTATACATTGAAATAATAGTTTAAGTCAAGCACAAATACTTTAAAATTACTTTACAAATTATCAAGTAATGATTGAAAACACATTAAAAAAAGTGCTAACCTACTCCATATAGAATCCCTCAATCGGGCCAGGGCAAGTGTGCCCGCAATGGGGACAAAGATGTGGCATTGTCCTTGTCGAACTAGAAGGCCCAACATGGCTACCACTGGTGACAGGTCTATCTTGACTCTGTCCTAAAGGACCAGCACCTGCATCTCTATCAGGGTCATCCTATCTCTCCATTGTAGTAGCTGCTACAAAGGCAGTATGTCTAAGTAGTCCTCATGCAACACTCCTCATTGCGCCCTCGATATGATCAAGTTTGTGGGGTAACTGAGGCGATTGGGTAGAGGGGTTGGGCTCATGCATAGGAGTTGGTGGCCCTCTCAGTGGGTTCCTCCTAGAAGTAGGTCGATCTTGGGAAGAGCCACGCCCAACGCCCTGGAACTCGGTTATGTCAAAATAGTTGACATGTAAACCGAGCGCAAACTCATCCCACATTTGTCGAAGGAAGTACGGTGGAATCTCCCTATTATTGCATGGAGGTTTATCATAAACCATAAACCACCTATGGATCCAATTGTCCCTCTATGGTTGGAAATGACACCAATCCATGCAAACACGTGGATTTCTAATCTCTGGTGGTTGTTGTGTTCTTAGGTTGGTGAACATACTGTAGAATTGGGCCTTTGTAATATTCAAATATTTTATTTCCTCCTTGGAAATGCCCGTGGAATAATACTCCTGCATCCTATCTCTATATTCAGTGATGTCAGTCAATTGGCGATGTGCATGGATGAAGGATTCAATTGAGCTATCAATTGAGATGGCAAGAGACACTCGAGATGGTTCCCCTATGTTTCTTAGATCTCGAGTGTGCACTCTCATTTCATTTACATAATGGTTCAAGTCATCTTGGTCAAATTTGGTTGGAGGTTTTGATTTTTTTGGGAATTTGGATTTTGTTGAGGGTTTTCATTGGTTCCAAGATTAGTGTTTTCTTGTGTTCCACCGGACTCCATGTTAACATTGTGTTCATTCATTGTGTAGGTTTAAACTCTGCAATTGAAAATTTATGTATTCTTTTAATCATTTGGGAATTATTACAAATTTAATAAACAAAAAGCAATTAATAAAATGACAAACAACATGGAATTTACCTATCCAATGCAATTGGTGGATGGATGAAGATGGTTTTTGAGTGGAAATGGTGAACTTGGTTGGTTGTAGCTCTGTGCACATGGTGGTTGATTCACACTTGGTCGGAATGGAAACAATGAAAACAAATCTCGTTTTTATTTTATTTTATTACCTTAACTCGTGCGCGTGCGCGCTAAGAACGTGCATGAAGGAATTTGTATGTGCACGCGCTAGGAACGTGCACACGTAGCAGCATGCAGTGCCACGGTTCGTTACCGAACGTAATGGCACGTGCATGTGCGGGTTTGTTTTTTCCCGCTAGTGCGGTCTTGTTGCAACACTTTTGGGGAGAAACTTTGTGCGCTCTCCCATTAGCATATATATTTCAACTTTGGGTAAGGTTCCAAAATTTTGATTTAAAAAAATGAGTGGTTAGCTTTAAAGTTCAACTAGTAGATTTAAATTTCATATTCATTTTCCAGAATTGAGTAGATTTAGGGAAACAAACATCCCAAATCAATTTTATAAAGTGTATGAAAGCAATAGGATACTTTCATTGGATTAAACTTACAATCTTCAATAATTCAACCCAATACAGGAAAATAGTAAATTTGTTGTGGTGAAGAGAGGCGTAGTATACCATATCACCCCCATTTTCAGCTTGTGCTTGTGTAATTCCCGCATTAATATGCTTGTGTAATTCCCGCATTAATGTGCTTATGTAATTTAATTGAATAGACCGTTAAAAAAGTCTCTACTTTTAGGTTTGGATTAGGTGCTGAATTTAATTAACTAAATAACACTTTGTTTGTGAAATTTATGAGGTTCTTAGCCAATTCAGAATATTTTTAACATCTTTGGAGCATGAAAATATTATTTCCTTTCACACTTTGATCTATCAGTATATATTTAAAATTCACTTTTCTATCAAATTTGTTAGAGATGTCTGAACTCTGAACCATTTTTTCAAGGATATACAATTCTGTATTGTGAAAAAAATATGCAAACTGTTAATCTCTCCCTTGCAACTTTAAAAAAACAGTGTAAATTAAATTTAATTATTTTTCATTCAATATAATAGCTTTCATCCAGCTGTAAATAAACACATTTCCGCAAATGCAAATGCCCATGATAACGGTCACAAACTGTTCTTCATGAATGTCGCTCATTATGTTTTGGGAAAATAACAATTAATTGAAACGTTTCAATTAATTGGGCTGCCTTGGAGGGTGATGAAATGGATTATGGCTTGTGTAACCTCAGTTAATTATGCAATTCTGGTCAATGGCCTTCCTACGGATTTTTTCAAAGCCTCTCGGGGTCTTCGACAGGGTTGTCCTCTATCACCACTTCTCTTCCTCTTGGTTATTGAAGGCCTGAGTTTATCTATACATTCGGCTAAGAGGGATGGAAGGATTCAAGGCATTCAAATTGCCAGAGATATATCTGTCTCGCACTCTCTGTTTGTGGATGATGTAATGCTCTTCGGTATTGGTACTCTTGAGGAGTGGGTTCATCATAAGGGGATACTGGAACTGTTCTGCTCGGTTTCTGGTATGATCATCAATTATAACAAATCACGATTCATAAAACACTCGCTATTGAGGGAGGTAGAAAATTCCATCGGTACATTCTTTCCCTTAAATTTCTTGGAATTGGAGGCTGGTACGAAATATCTTGGCTTCTTTATAAAGCCGTCTAATTATTTGGTGAAGGATTGGGGCTGGCTCGTCCGCCGTTTTGAATACCTGGGAGTGTACTGGTTTACACTCTGCAAAGTCCCACGGTCTATTCTATGTCACATAAGACGTAAGCTGTTCAACTTTTTATGGTCGGGCTGTGGTGGACAGGAAAAATATCATCTTATTGGTTGGTCCCGGCTGGCTCGACCCTGGAAATTGCGGGGCTGGAATATAAAGAACTTGGACTTCTTTGTTACGGCTCTGCATGCGAAGAGCCTATGGCGTGCTCTTTTTAACAACTCTATCTGGGGTCGTATTATTAGAGCCAAGTACCTGAAGAACACCTCTGTTGAGGTTTGGCTCCGGGGGAATCGGCCTGTCACTGTGGGGGTGTCCAATATCTGGAGCGGGATGCTCGGATCTTTAAAAATCATTTCACATTGGATTGCTTGGATACCTGGCAATGGATGAGACATAAAACTGGGTCTTGACCCGATCCTAGGTGGTCCTTCTGAGCATAAACTGTCATTCGAATTAAGGGCCCATCTCAGCTCTAAAGGCTATTACACTCTGGCACATGCGATGGGCCAGTACATGGGGGGACGGCCTCATTGGTTAACGGCCACTCAGCTGGGTTTATCTGGCGCTATGGGTTTGGAATGGGACGCATATATCGGGCCTTTTTATCACTCAAATACACTGTTATCTGATAAGGCTGACAGATTAGCTTGGTCTTGGGATGTGGCTTCTGGTGAACCTACTGCAAAATTGGTCTATGATGCTCTGTTTGCCGATTCCTGTGTTGACAACAGTTGGTGGGAACCATATATTTGGAAACTGGTCATACCTCTCAAAGTGAAGTGTTTTATATGGCTTGCGTTATCAAACCGCATACTCACGTGGGATAATTTATGTCATCGTGGTTTCTGTGGTCCGGGTTGGTGTCCACTATGCTGCTGTTCGGTGGAGACAGTGGATCATCTGTTTTCGGCTTGTACTTTCATTCAGGAGCTATGGGAACAGGTTGCTCACAGATCTGGCGTGCAGTTCTGCTGGGGGATGCATTCTTTAGTTGAATGGTTGGAGGCTTGGATGAGTCTTCACAATGAATGTGTCGAACTTCCTTTCTTTATGATCTGGGAGGTGTGGCGTGCTCGCAATGCATACATTTTCGAAGATCTGAAACCACACTGTGCATCATTATGCAATAAGATCATTGCCGCTCACAAGGAATACATTTCTGTCTTTGGCGCGGGTGTTGGCTCGGGGACGCGGATATTGAGGAATCGTTTGACTCCTCCTATACTTGTCTTTCCTTGTGGTTTCTTCGACGGGGATGTTGTTCGTTTGAATGGCACTGGGGGTGCCGGAGCAACTATACACATCTCCAATACTACCACTGTTCATTATTGGCTAAACCTGGGTAATGGTTCTAACACTCGAAGTGAGATTTGTGCCCTATGGCTCTTGTTATTCAGTGCCCGTCAAAGGAGGATTTCCGCCCTTGTTATTTATGGTGACTCACAGGCCATTATCGCCTGGGCTAAGGGTGTTGCTTCTCTGAATGTTCTCCTGCTCAAACACTGGTTGGAGGAGGCTAGAAAGCTCATTCTTGAATTCGAGCACATTCACTTTGAACATATCTTCCGGGAGGTCAATCTAGAGGCGGATATGCTCTCGAAGCGGGCTCTCAACTCTCTGCCTGGGGTCATCATGTGGCAGGAATGGTGGGATGATTTGCTATTTTCTCATGGTTCCTACTTATTACATTGGACTTGAGGGCGTCTGTCTTTTTTGCTCTTTTATTTATCATTCCATAGTTTTTATACGGCTGGATACTTATATGTTTTGTAGTTTACATGTGCAGATACTTGATTATGATGCGTCCAATATCTTGTTGGACATATCTATATTTCCTCACATATATTTTTGCGGCCTTATATCACCTACATGCAGATGCTGACTCTGATAGGGTGTAATTTTCGTATTACACTCCATTACCTGCAGGGGTGACTTCGATATTTATTGTATGTGGACAACTATATATTGGACTTTTTATGTGATGCTTATACTTTTGATGATTGTGGCATTTGCTTTTCTGATATTATTGGACACATAGCAGTTTGACTATGGGATTTGGCAGCGTTTGTTGACTGATTTAGACAGCCCTCATATTTTTCATATTGATGATATAACCGGTTTGTTCCGGGGACTCCTTATTGGCAGATTTGTATGTATTGAACATGACTTGACAGTTGGACATATTTTACTATTTCGCATATTAATAGTAAGTTATATTTTTCTATGAAAGGCTGTTGAAAATGCGAGCATATTAATTTGTATTTTATGAATTGTGTATGTACATATGGTTAGATCGGCCATTTTGTTTATATATATATATAACATGGTGGTTCATAAACTTTCTCTCAATGTAAAGTTGTAAAAGTTGTAATTTTATTTATAAATAAAAACAAGGTAAATGTTATGTTCAAATAATAACTTTGTTTTTACTTTTCTTAATAATGTAAGTTTTGGATTTATTTTTGCATAGTTTAAATATGTTAAGATATGGCCAGAATTACATTCATTACATAAGGGCTCCAAGAGCATCATGTCACTTACAGAAATTGAACCTAGATGGGGAGGGTAGTAATCATTCCTCCCAACCACCCAAGCTATATCCAATGGACTAATTTTAAGCAATTTATTAATTTTATTGTATATAATGTTAATTTTATTATAAATGCTTTTATTAATTTTAAGCAATGTTATATTTAAGCAAGATTGATTTCAATCCAAGGTAACCCAAGGTTGACTTCAATCTATAGTTGGTTTTAAGCAAGGTTGACTTGAATCCAAGGTTGACTTCAATCCATGGGTGACTTAAATCCAGGTTGACTTCAATCACTTCAATCCATTGTTGACTTCAATCCATGGTTGCATGCAATCTACCATCGACTTCAATCCATGGTTGACTTCAATCCATAGTTGACATTAATCCAAGGTTGACTTCAAATCATAGTTGACTTCAGTCAAATCTTAACTTCAATCCATGGTAGACTCAACCCATAGATGGAAGTCAACCATGAAGTCAACCTTGGATTGAAGTCACCCATGGATTGAATTTAACCATGGATTCAAGTCATCCATGAATTGAAGTCAACCTTGTCTTGAACTCAACCTTGATTCAAATTTAAATATAGTTTGGAGGTTAACTTCAATGCATAACAACGTTTTTAAAAGTGGTTGATTGACTTTGAACCATGTTTGACTTCAATCCATAGTTGACTTTTAAGCAAGTTTGACTTCAATCCATAGTTGACTTTTAAACAAGGGTGACTTTAATCATAGGTCAACTTCAATCCCTAGTTGACTTTTAAGCAATGTTAACTTCAATCCAATGTTGACTTTTAAGCAAGGTTGACTCATATCCATGGTTGACTATTATTTAATAATGTTTTAATGATATTGACCATCTTGAATTTTGGGAGTGTGGCATTGAATATGTCCATCAAGGTTTTTGTGGCAGTGCAATGATTATGTTACATTTCAAAGCATGTTAATTTTTTATTAATATTATTAATGTCAATGTTATTATTAATATTAATGTTAATTATTACTACTATTAATATTAATATTAATATTCATGCTTAATGTTAACATTAATATTAATATTCATGTCAATGTTTAATGTTAATGTTAATATAAATATTTAGTATTAATATTAATAATAATATCAATTAATAATAATTTATTAATTTAATTAATAATTAAAAAAGATTGATTAAAAATGTGGAATGCATTAATATTAACATTAGTATTAATGTTAATATTAATATTAATTAATAATATTAATGAAAATATTAAGATTAATATTAATTTTAATATTAAGTAATAGAATTAAATATACAAATTAATATATCATATAATTTTGAATTTAATTCTTTTTATAATAAAATCCCACTTAATCATTTAGAAAAAAGGTGTACCAAACTGGTTCATAATACCATATTGAACAAATTAATATCTCCTGCCTCGCATTTTGAATGCCGGGGCGGATGAGTTTTTATGTAACAGTTTTATTTTATTATTATTATTAATATCACATATATATATATATATATATTCACACAAGAAAAAATCAGCTTTTATATTAAAGACAAAAGCTGACCACAAGTTGTGATCTACAAATATACATGGTAATCCGGGAAAATACCATACAAAATATTCAATAGCCCATTCCTTCCAAGATAAAAACATAAAGTCTAGACATACAAAAAAAGAGTGATGCAGCACAAAAATGGTGGTTCTCAAATATATCAGAATAATGACGGACATCTAAGTAATGGAAGCATGATCCACAAAAGGCCCATGAACAGGAAGTCATAAAATTAGAAGGGATTTAGCAGGAAGAATTGACCAAAATGCCCCCTCTGATTTCTTCAAATAGAATATGGTTGTTCATACCTGGGACCCGCACGAAGCTGGTAACCAAAAAGTCAGCAACAGCAGCACGTGAGCGGAAAAAAAAGTGGTGTGCACGTGCTTCCAAATGTGCGCACGCGTCGTTGCTTTGGAAATGTCGAATGTCCACGTGGACAAAAGGTGCACGCACGCGTTATCAATGTGTACGCACAAAATGGCGTGCACGCGTTAATGACGTGTGTGCGCACCTGTTGTTTTATAAAAAAAACTGAGCTCACGAGTTTGTCATTTTCAACAAACCCGCGAGCATACTGAGGCCAAACAAGCACCCCACGAACGCGTCTTGGAGCACCCGTGAGATTGGAATTTGCCACCAATTCGCACCTCCACTACCTTGCCAACGTTGTCTCCAGGTAGGTGTGCAAAGAAGCATTCATTTGTTGTTGTTTTTGGCTTTTTTTTGTTTTCCATTTCAATTTTAATTTAAAAAAAAATACAATCCATTAAAAAACCAAAAAAAATTCATTGCAGGCCATAAACACCTAACAAGATGACAAACACACCTGAACCATCATATGAAACCAATGAAACCCCACCTTCAGAAGACAACATTAGAACGAACAATGAATCGAATGAAAACCCCGAAGACCAATTACACCAAGATTTAAATGAATTAAGGGAATTGAGCGATGAATTGAAGAGCACCAAGGAACCCTCTCGGGTTTCCTTGGCTTCATCATTGCAAAACATTATCAAATACATCAACATTGCACACAACAATATCACAAATATGAGCCAATACAGGGCTCAAATGAGGGAACACTACTCCATTGGGATGTCCAAAGAACAGCTAAAATACCTCAACATCACCAAAGCCCAGTTGTATAGCAAATTCATAGTTCCCTCGACAAGACAGCCTCCAGATGTGAGGAGGAGATGGGTTTGCATGGACTGGTGTATTTACCATCCATGGAGAGATAATTGGAGAAAGAGATGGTTCATGGTGTTTGACAGGCTCCCGTGCAACAATTTGGAGGTCCCACAGTATTTCCTTCAGAAATTGTGGGCTGAGTTTGAGCTAGGATACCATGTCAACTATTTTGACATCACTGATTTTTAGGGTGTCGGTCTTGGCTCTGCCCAAGATCGACCTCAGGCCCACCGCAACCCACTTAGAGGACCTCCTGCACCCAGGAGAGAGCCAAACCCCCCTCCTCAGCCACCCGGGTTTGGTAGTAGCCTAGATGAGATTGATGACTCAGTTAGGCGTTCCACACATCATTTGCTTAGACATACCACATTTGTCGCTATGTCTTCATAGAGTCGGGAGGACATCGATCAGACAGACATAGTTGCACCATCAATGGGTGGTGGCCAGGACATGCCAGGTACAGGTGGAACCCAGGCGGGGCCTTCTAGTTCTACTGGAATAACGACACATCGTTGTTCTCACTGTGGTCATTCTTTCCATGGTCCTAAGTAGCAGCATGCCACAGGGAGCTACATGGATCAGGTTAACTATTGTTTTATTTAATGTTCAAGTATTTGTTGTATTTTATTTGATATCGTATTGTTTAATATATTTAACTTTGAGTTACACATTGTTGACTTTATTTAGTTTAATGTACAGCTATTCAGGGCCGAGTCTCCATCTTCCAGGTGGGAAGACATCGGTTCCTTTGACCTCGACCGAGCCATGGCAGCAGCATAGGAGATTGCAGCACCATACACGCAGGTAACTTCTTTACTTTGAATAATTAGATCCTGTTACGAGTAATTTGTGTTAAGTAATTACAAATTAATTAGCATTGAGTAATTACCATATTATCATTGTATTTTACAGTTGTTTTTATCATATTGTCTAAATTATTTGAGAGCTATAAATTCATATAATCCAATCAAACAAAAATGAAACCTTATAAAACATGAAAACCTAAGAAAACTAGAAACATTTGTTCATGTTCACTTTAGGCATCCTAGACCTCTAATGATTATAGAAATGGGAAAGAAATTTCCAAAATATGTCATTCTTACTTGACCAATGATGAGCCCGTAGCTGGGGTTTTGGTGATGCCCGCAGTGTCCTTCATCCTCAGACTACCATCCAATGCTTGCTTTCTCTTCCTGTGCTTGACCAATGCCATGTGTGTTATTGACGCTTTTCCATTTGTCACCATCTCATCCAAGTTATCTTTGCCATGTACTCTCCTTGTCCAAATCATCTTCAAATGACCACAGTATGGGTCATTTGAATCTTGGCTCAATAGGTGTGCCAATGGATCCAATGCCCATCACTTTGTCCACCAAATCAACCTTTGATGCCATGTGTTCTTCAAGCTTAAAATTTTCCATTAATGTTGTCATCAATGACAATAATAGACAACCATATTCATCAAGCTCTCCTCAATCTCCCAAAATATTCACACATTGCTTCCTTAAAAATGAAACTTGTCTTCTATTTATACTCTTGTCTTCTATGAAACTTGTCTTCTATTTATAGTTTTATCATTAAGATGATTAAATAAATCAAATATGATTTATTTAATTATGGCCATTCCATGTCACCTTCTATTCCATGTCACCTTATTTATTCTCAATTTCATGCCATGTCACCTTTTATCCTTTCAGAATATTAAATGTGAGACACACATATGCCCGGGCCATCAACACATGCCTGTATTGGTCTTGGATTATGCATGCAATGGTCTCATGTAAATGCTCGTAATACACCACAAATGCCCGCAGTGGGTGCTTCAAAGAATGCCCACAAGGTCCTTTTGATTATGCTCATAATGGTGCTTTGAAATGCCTGCAAGGGGCCTTCCAAATGCCCGCACATCTTCCTTGTCCACCTCATCATCTTGGCTTTGTCCTCTAATCTTATGTTTTCCAATTCATCGTCCTCCATGTCACCAAGTTATCAATCCTTCTTGTCACCAAGCATGGCCTCCTTGTCATGTTCCATGTCATCAAACACCGTGCTTGACAAGTCATCAAGCTTGCTTGCTTGTCACTTGTCTTTTTCTTGTCCTTAGCTTGCCATGTCCTTCCTCCATGCTTGTCATAAACACTTTTCATGATTGCCATGTTTGATGCTTTCCATGTTTTTCATACTTGTCACCTTTGCCATCCCTCAAGCCATGTCACCATCTCCATTGTGCTTGCCATAATGTGTATGCCCCATGTTCTTAACTCTTCCATGTCTTTGTCATTAATGTATTGTCATCAATGTCATTATCAAGTCCTTGTCATCAATCCTTTGTCATGTCTCCACTTTGTCAAGTATTCCACACTTATCATGATTTCTTGCCACTTGTCAAGTCATCAAAGTTTGTCATGTTTACCATTTGTCCAGTCAAGTATTTGCCATGTCATCACTTCCCCCTTTGTCCTAAATGCATTGTCATCAATGAAAAATTTGGCCATAAAACACCTCAAGCATAAATTGTCAACCTTCTTTGCCAAATTATCATGGGCCCAATCCATTGTGGGTCAAAGGACACGATCCCCACAACCATGTTCTTTACCAAGTCTTGAACAAATGGACTACACCAATACAATAAAAACGTTATATAATATCCAAATCCCATCAAACCATTATCATCTAACTTGAATAAAAATTAATTGCAATCATATTTTTTAAGTACTATCGTTGTCATTCTCATTGCCATTGTGTTTAATATTGTTTTTATAAATTCAGTCTAAAAATTGTAGTGTTCGCATAGTTGTCCGCAGGCTCCAGCGACCAGCCATCGCCACCGGAGATCAACAGATCTCCACGTGCGCAGGTATCATGTGTATTAAAGCATAAATTTAATTTCAAATATGATGACTTGTCTGTGTATATTTATATTTATCTATATTAAACTATGAGGTTATAAATGTGTATGCAGGTGCGAGCATCTCGTCCTGGCAGTGTCGTTATTCCTCCCTCCTCGGCCTTTCGACCACCTTATATGCCAGTTATATCCCCTAGCATACATGCCCCATTCCATGTATCCCTCCCCACCCCCTTCCATCCATCCCCCCCCCTCCTATCCAACACCACAGTTCCATCCAGCTCCCCCTTACGTTTCATATCCAGCTCCACCTCCGTATCAGTTTCCCATGTTCCCACCCTCCCCCATCCAACCACAACACACCACCCATCCACAGTCACCCATCCCTCCACCGAAACACAGAACTCGACCCCCACCACACTCGCTTCCCCTTCTAGGGTGCCCCGACCCATACTACATCCAGTTAAGGTTTATAGCCCTAGACATGCACATCCACTTCGCCCACCCTAGTCCATGCCTCCTTCTGCCACCCACCCTTCTTCCACTGTGCCCCCCAGTGGTGTAGCCACCATCGATGTGGATACATCCTCCCCTATATCATCCACCCTAGCATCGGAGTAGTTTGTCCAGCTGACTGCTCCATTCATCAGCCCTGAAGACCAGCCGATTGTGTTCACGGTGAGATTGACTAGTTTATGAAAATCTCGTTCAATTTTAACGAAAATTACTATATGCATCTAATTTCATCATTTATCTGATTGTTCTAAATGTTGTAGGGTGGCATTGCTGAGAGAATAGGAGCACGGAGGAGGGAGACCCCCTCACAACTTACAGTCTCGCATGAGGTGAGTTATCTAAGATTTGAAAACTATTTTTACTTTTAAATTATGTTTTATACTTGTATAATTGCCAGGAAAAGTTTACATATTATTGTTGTCGTTTCAAGGCTCAGGGGGACGTGCTCCAAGACACCCAAAGGACCCAGCTTCCTCTAGCATGAAGAAGAGGAAGATCAATTTTGGAGATGCACCTAGGAGCTTCGAGGGTGGGCAGGAGGATTGAGAGACCCTCCTATGTACACTAGCCATGATGTGGCATTTTCGGCACGAGTTGCCATATTTTGTATAGGGCACCATGGGCCATATTTTGTATAGGGCACGAGTTTCCATATTTTGTACAGGGCACGAGTTGCCATTATATAGAAGCTGGGAACGATGTTCCATTTTTCCAAAAAGTGTACATGATTGGATAATTTTTTCATATTAATAGATGGATCTGCACTTGTCTATATGACTTTGTCTTTGATTACATTTTTGCATACATGATTTTGTCTTCGATAAAAATGTTATGGAAAAATTTTCACATACATATAGATGTTATTTCTAGACACCAAGTGACCTCAGTATGAGTCCCTTGTATTTGAATGGGTCTTGCATCTTTTCCTTTTAGCAACAACATACCCAACCAAGCAAACTAAGGAGTGATATTTACATTACAAAGTGTTGTGACTTTAGGTCTACAAAAATATAAATAGGAGACGATGACTTCTTCCATACTTAACCTTGTAATGGTTATAATAGTCCATTCTAACAATCATTGCATCACATATTATATCAAATTAACCTAGATATATGAGAAGTTCATATGTGTGCTTGGATGGAAGGGTTAACCATATCACTTTAATTAGTTCAAACATGAGGGGTGTGCATAGGTGTAATTGGATTGAGCAATAAAAGAGAATTGTTAATGTAGTTACATATGGATCGTTCTTTGTGTGTTAGTATGTGTCTTTAATGAAAGCATGGTTAATGTGTTGAACTACTACTTGCACAAGTTGGCATAGACCCTTAGTGTTGATAATGTCTTCAATGTTTTGGTAATATTGATAATCACTCTTCGTAATTTAAGTATCTTGGATTTTTTTATGTTAAGACACATATTGAACATAGTCAACTCAATGGTTCAAGACATCATTTTACCCCATGATCCATGGAAGATTCATTGGATTCATATGAACCTCATTGTCATCACCTCAACCATGGTCAAGACGCCAAGATCCATCCTTAGTAGTCAGAACCTCATGTTGGCACCCATATCACACTCAAAGATAAAAAAATTCTTTTAAAGGGCATGTTTGGGGGTTGAGAGAATCTTGATGGATAATATCCTTAAAACATTTATATTCGATTTGAGGCCTCATATGCCATCACCTTATCATTGTCAATACCTAAAGACCCATCCTTAGTGCACAAAACCTCCAAATGGAATCCATATCCAAAAAAAAGGCCATGTATCCCATCTAGAGAGCTTGTGTAGTGATTCAAGGACTTATTCATGGCTCATGAGCATGCAGATATTCATTTAGGTCCTAATAACCTTTATATTTTTTAATCACCATGCTCGAGGTCTAGAGACCCATCCCTTGTGTTGAAAATCCTCTATTGGCATTGTTGTAGGACACATAATGACACATATTGGTAATACTAATTACAACACATATTGTGTAATGGATGCATACATGCATATATGTTGTGTGAGAAGGAGACTATTTAGTGGTGGGAAAGTAAATTGGAAAATTACATGAGAAATTATGAAAGAAGGAATCAACTAACTATTGCACATGCTAGGGCATGATTTTTTATAATCACTCGTGATAGGTTCTTAAAGTAAAATACATTGGATATAAATAAATTCCTCGAGATAAATAATACATGACCATAGAAGAAGATTGAAATTTGAAGTCAAAAGTCATTAATTGTAATAATATGCAAGGATCTGACAATTGTAGCAACTCACAATCAAACTCACAAATATGTTGCAAAGAAGAAGAGAAGGAGACACTCAATGATCACTCATAAACACAGTAGAATAGAATATAATCTCAGTATTATACAATGAATAAGAATGTAAGTGAATGAGAACAATAGAACAATAAGGAGCATAATATAGGATTCGAATGGGCCAAGTAGGGCATTCGAATTCCTAACTCAGATTGTGGCTTGAATGATAGTGGAGTCATCATCCAGTCAATGTATTAGTCATCAGAGGTAACAGTCATTCAACTGAGTCTAACTGAGTGAGGTAGGCATGAACTAAATGAAGGAGGATCAGTGGAGGGCCCATGAGGAGTCTAACTAAGTGAGGTAGGCATGAACTGAATGAAGGAGGCTTAGTGGAGGGTCAATCAGGAGATAACTGGAGTTAGAATGGACAGACTAGTCTCACTGGAGGTCTATTGAAGTGAAACAATCAGTGGGGGAGTCAATCTAGCCTCAAATCAAGGAAGATCTGAGAGATAACTAACTGGTAGGTGAGAAAGGTGCCTAACCGGTTGTGGTAGGTGAGAAAGGTGCACTAGCCATGCACAAGACTGTAGAAGGGTGCCTTTGGTAGTTGGGAGGCCCCCTGGGGGCTGTAGACAAGCTGTGGAGAGATAGAACCAAGCTCTAGGAGCTGGGAGGTCCACCATGATGATGACTGGATGCATGCAATGGAATGCAAATGCATGCAGCATGCAGTTTTGCATGTAGGTAAAGAAGAGCTAGAAACAAGATCTAGGTGCTGGGGAGACCACCATGATGATGACTAGATGCATGTAATTGCATGCAACATGAAGATCTGCATGCAAGCATGCAAAATACAAAAATGATGGGGATAATATTCCAACACCCCCCGCAAGCTATACTATGAGGAAATAACTGAAGAATAGGGCCTTGGTTACTGAGACCAAAAGTCACCCTGTAAAACAGTAAGATAGGGCCCTAGTTACTGAGACCAAAGGTCACCCAATACAATCAATCTAAATAAACTAAGTGAGAAAAGAGGGAAAACCCAGTGGGAAGAAATCCCTCCCTCAAAATAGACTAAAAGTAGCATATCATGACTTATCCCTGAAGGAGGCAAGTGTCCTTCTTTTCCGAAGAAGGATCGATCGATCTACAACGGATCAGCAATGTGAGAAGGATGAAACCTTCCATTCTAAAAATCTGATATGGCTCTTCTATGATCATGTGAATCACTAACCAAATCATCGGCAGATCGGAGTGTAGTGGTTGCCCATCAAGGAAGAGGAGGAATATTAGTTGAGAGATCTTCAGGTTCTTGTGGATCTAGATCTCCCATTCGCTTATCTTCATCTTCAAATTCAGAATCTGAAATATCATGTGAAGATGTATCTATAGCTGGCTCATCATCATATCCAAACTCTGAATCTGAAATCTTATGTGATGATGCACCTCTCTCTTGATCATCAATCAAGGAAGGAGGTATCTTCTTTTTGGGAAGAAGTGGATCATGCTACAAAAACATAATATGAAGATCATCACGAGGCATGTGATTCGAACCAACTGAGATAGAATCAGAACCATGAATGTGCAGATAGTTCTTTGATATCTCCTTTGAACCGACATAGGTGTGATTGTCACCAAAGAAACTATGACATGATGATGGTGAATCTTCAACAAGATCACTGGTGGATGCAACAGTGGTGGTGGCCCATGAACCAATAGGTGCTAGATCTTCAGGTTCTTGTGGATCTGGATCTAGCATTCTCCCAAAAAGAGTTATCTTCCTCTTGGGAAGAAATATATCATGCTACAAAAACAAGTGCTTGAGTTCTCCAATAATGGATGCAAGCAAATCAGATCCAAGACTTGGAAGATGGTTTCTCATGAGCTCCTTTGAACCAATAGGGGTGAAATCAAAACCAAAATCCCAAAAATGTGCATGAGTCATGGACCCAAGCGAATGATAGAGTCTTCCATCGTCAGTGAAACTCTGAAAATATGTGCCAATGACCAAATAGGAATCCAAAGAAAGCATATGATAAGGAGGAGCGAATGCATTACCTTCCAAGTCTGATTTTACCTTCAAAGTACTCAGTAAGTCACCATCTTTCACATCAACAGGTGCATCAACTCCATGAAAGTGTATGTAGTTCTTTGATATCTCCTTTGAACCAGCAGGGGTGAGATAAGAACCAAATGAACCATATAATGGTGATGACTTGAACTTCAAATCAGATCCAAGATTTCGGGGATGGTTTTTCAAGATCTTCTTTGAACCAATAGTGGTGAGATCAAAACCAAAATCTTGAGAATGTTTGGCCTTCTTAGAGTACAAAGCTCTATCTGACTGGTGAGTAGGCCTTGTATCACCAGGAATTTTTGGCTTTCCTATATCATTCGCTCTCTCTACAACTGTAAGGGATGAATCCAATTTGGGTATGATCATTCCCATTGAAATCATCTTCTCTTCCTCTTGGGTAAGAGATTGTGTGAAATCATCAAATGAGGGAAACTTCCATCTTGGAATGGACAACCTAGTTGATTGGAAAGTAGATACAAAAATTGAGAAATTTGCCCCAAACTTTGAGAGAATGGCAAGTATAAGCTGCTTATCTTCCTTCACTATCTCATATATTTTCAACTGTGATATCAAGCTTTTGAACTTGGTGAGAAAGGCATTGATAGAATTGAAGCTGCTAGGACTCAAACATATGAGCTCATTTTTCAATTTGTGTGCTTCCATATCATATTTTGTCCCAATGAGAGATTCGAGCTTGTCCCACACCTCTTTTGGAGATGTAAGATCGATAACATGAAAGAGCAGTTCATTAGAAATTGAGAGAAAGAGGAGGACCAATTGCTTCATCAAGCTGATCCAAGTACTTGGACTTTTAAACTACACTGAGAGGTTCTACCATCATTTTGTTGAGTATTCGGGTGAAGCTCTTGGATCTCATGAAGAGAGCCATCTTGGATTTCCACTCAACATAGTTGGAAGATGTAAGCTTTAGATCCATCTAAACAGAGAAAGTCAAATAGTTGAAGAAGATTCCGAACGGGTGAATAAACCTACAAAACAATAAAAGATGTGATGATGGAGAATGCTACACTTCGACTGAACACTACCTTAAGGACACTTGGCACATGGACTAATTCCTTCACACCTTGCTAGACCTCAATGGATTTCTCCAATGAAATCAAGTAATAGCACCAGGATTTGCTATGGAAACTCAGAGGCTTCTGGTGCACAAATGAAAGATAGTTTCTCAAAGAAATGTTGCAACTGCTACAATTCGAATAGCTGCTTCCTTCTCTGATACCATGCAATAATATGCAAGGATCTGACAGTTGTAGCAAATCACAATCAAACTCACAAATATGTTGCAAAGAAGAAGAGAATGAGACACTCAATGATCACTCATAAACACAGTAGAATAGAATATAATCTCAGTATTATATTATGAATAAGAATGTAAGTGAATGAGTACAATAGAACAGTAAGGAGCATAATATAGGATTCGAATAGGCCAAGTAGGGCATTCGAATTCCTAACTTAGAGTGTGGCTTGAATGATAGTGGAGTCATCGTCCAATCAATGTAGCAGTCATCAGAGGTAACAGTCAGTCAACTAAGTCTAACTGAGTGAGGTAGGCATGAACTGAATGAAGGAGGATCAGTGGAGGGCGAATCAAGAGCTAACTGGAGTCGGAATGGACAGACTAGTCTCACTGGAGGTCCATCGAAGTGAAACAGTCAGTGGGGGGGGTCAATCTAGCCTCAAATCAAGGAAGAACTGAGAGATAACTGACTGGTAGGTGAGAAAGGTGCCTAACTGGCTGTGGTAGGTGAGAAAGGCGCACTAGCCATGCACAAGACTGGAGAAGGGCGCCTTTGGTAGTTGGGAGGACCCCTGGAGGCTGTAGATAGGCTGTGGAGAGCTAGAACCAAGCTCTAGGAGCTAGGAGGTCCACCATGATGATGAATGGATGCATGCAATGGCATGCAAATGCATATAGCATGCAGGTAAAGAAGAGCTAGAAACAAGCTCTAGGTGCTAGGGAGACCACCATGATGATTATTGGATGCATGCAATTGCATGTAAGTGCATGCAGCATGCAGATCTGCATGCAAGCATGCAAAATACAAAAATGATGGGGAGAATATTCCAACATTAATGAAGGTAGAATGAACTTTGGAGTGATAGATTGGGAAAATTTTAGATGAATTCCTAGAGGTCTACACACAAGTTAAAGAAAACAAAAGAAAAACTCCTAACATTGGGAACAAATAGCCAAAACCAACAATGCAACTAGAACACAATGACCAAGGGAACTTCAAAATGAAACACCACTCCACAAAAGAAGTTGCCTTAGACCTACCTCATCTGGTATGAGAGAAGCTTCTTTAGAGACCTAGAGACCTCCCTACCACTTCTCTCATTTGGTACGAGAGAAGTTGCTTTAGACCTACCTCACTCATGTCAATGCTTGAGTTTTTGGAGGCCGACCTCCCACCCCACATGTCCTCTTCAACATTTTTTGTTATCTTGGTTTTGTGCCCACCCAAAAAAATTTCATGCTTTGGGTACCTTGAGGTATATCCCCAACAAAAAAAACTTTGATATTATGTTCATTATGTTGGTTATTGGATTCACCCAACAAAGTTATATTTAACAATACACATATGGCTAGACTTGGTTCCCCGTGCTCAATTCTCACTATATTTAAAAAACACACTTATCTTAAATTCAATTCATGTCTTGTTAAATATTTCATAATGAAATAGCTATTTGAGAGCACCACCTTAGACCAAACCATACCATTAATATAAAATGTGCATTAGAGAAATGACCTAATTCAATTTCCTTCTATAACTCTAACCCTATCCCTCACCCAAACCCTAGCACTAAACCCTCTGTACCCTTTAGATACTTCCTCCAATATGTCCTAACCTCCCTACAAGTAACCCTACCTCATTCACCCTCTCCACAATGGTGCCACTATCATGAAACTCAAAAGCTTGATAAATTTACTAAGCAAAACCCTTCATCATCATTGTCATCTCTAGGTTCATCATCAAAATCGCCATCATCATCATCTTCTTCTTCATCATCATCATCTTCATCACCATCACCATCATCATCATATTCTTCTTCAACATCATCATCATCATCATCATCTTCATCACCATCACCATCATCATCATATTCTTCTTCAACATCATCATCATCATCATCATCTTCATCACCATCACCATAATCATCAACGTCTTCATCATCATCAAGATCTTCATCATCATTTTCATATCTAGGTTCCTCATCAACATATCCATCATCATCACCATCAGCATCACCATCACCATCACCATCACTATCATCATCAACATCTTCATCATCATCACCATCATCATCATCATCAACATCTTCATCATCATTTTCATCTCTAGGTTCCTCATCAACATCTCCATCATCATCATCTTCCTCATCATCACCATCATCAACTCCATCATCATCATCTTCTTCGTCATCATCATCATCATCGTCATCAACATCACCATCATCATCAACACCTTCATCATCATCACCATCATCATCATCATCACCATCATCATCATCATCACCATCTTCATCATCATTGTCATCTCTAGGTTCCTCATCAACATCTCCATCATCATCATCTTCTTTGTCATCATCATCTTCATCAACATCACCATCACCATCATCATCAACATCTTCATCATCATCACTATCTTCATCATCATCACCATCTTCATCATCATTGTCATCTCTAGGTTCCTCATCAACATCTCCACCATCATCATCATCATCATCATCATCATCATCATCATCACCATCACCATCATCATCATCATCTTCACCATCATTATCATCATCATCTTCTTCATCACCATCACCATCATCATCAACGTCTTCATCATTATCAACATCTTCATCATCATTGTCATCTCTAGGTTCCTCATCAACATCTCCATCATCATCACCGTCACCATCACCATCAACGTCTTCATCATCATCACCATCATCATCATCATCAACAACACCTTCATCATCATTGTCATCTCTAGGTTCCTCATTAATATCTCCATCATCATCATCTTCTTCATCATCATCATCATCATCTCCATCATCATCATCTTCTTCATCATCATCATCAACATCTTCATCACCATCACCATCATCATCAACACCTTCATCGACATCACCATCACCATCATCATCAACATCTTCATCATCATTGTCATATCTAGGCTCCTCATCAACATCTCCATCATCATCATCTTCTTCATCATCATCATCTTCATCACCATCACCATCACCATCATCATCAATGTCTTCATCATCGTCACTATCTTCATCATCATCACCATCTTCATCATCATTGTCATCTCTAGGTTCCTCATCAACATATCCATCATCATCATCTTCTTCGTCATCATCATCAACATATCCATCATCATCATCATCATCATCATCTTCTTCGTCATCATCATCATCATCTTCATCACCATCACCATCACCATCATCATCAACGTCTTCATCATCATCACCATCATCATCATCATCAATATCTTCATCATCATTTTCATCCCTAGGTTCCTCGTCAACATCTCCATCATCATCATCTTCTTCGTCATCATCATCTTCATCACCATCACCATAATCATCAATGTCCCCATCATCATCACCATCTTCATCATCATTGTCATCTCTAGGTTCCTAATCAACATCCCCATCATCATCATCTTCTTCGTCATCATCATCTTCATCACCATCACCATCACCATCATCATCAACGTCTTCATCATCACCACCATCTTCATCATCATCACCATCTTCATCATCATTGTCATCTCTAGGCTCCTCATCAACATCTCCATCATCATCATCTTGTTCATCATCATCATCATCATCATCATCTTCTTCATCACCATCACCATCACCATCACCATCATCATCAACATCTCCATCATCATCACCATCATCATCATCATCACCATAAGTGCCCGGTCAACGATTTTGCAAATTTGACCCCAATGTGCAAAAATTTCCCACTCCATTACTGAGCAAAACCCTAGTTTCCAAGATGGACCTACAATATGACACCTGGGCCACGGGACCAGTGGAGGGGGGCACCCCTAGCACTATCCCGACTTCCTGAATCCAACGGATTCGACGGTTTTTTCGATCCGAGCCACGGTCGTCATACTACGGCTCGTTCCGTCTCGCATCCAAAAGGCATTCAGGGACACCTGCTGGATACCTATCGGGGGCATAGAACTCCAACCGTGCAACAAAAATGAGTTCCAGGGAGTCCTGCAAGTGTGTCTAGGAAGGTTCCGGCTGGGAACGATAGCCATAAGTGCCCAATCGACGATTTTGCAAAGTTGACCCCCGTGTGCAAAAATTGCACACTCCCTTACTGAGCAAAACCCTGGTTTCCAAAACGGACCTACAAGGTGACACCTGGGCCACAGGACCGGAGGAGAGGGGAACCTCTAGCACTATTCCGACATCCTGAATCCAATGGATTTGACATTTTGTCGATCCGAGCCACGGTCGTCATTCTACGGCTCGTTTTGTCTCGCATCCAAAAGGCCTTCAGGGACACTTGCTGGATACCTATCGGCGGCATAGAACTCCAACCGTGCAACAAAATTGGGTTCCAGAAAGTCCTGCAAGTGTGTCTAGGAAGGTTCCAGCTGGGAACGCTAGCCATAAGTGCCCGGTCGAAGATTTTGCAAAGTTGACCCCCATGTGCAAAAATTGCACACTCCATTACTGAGCAAAGCCCTAGTTTCCAAAACGGACCTACAAGGTGACACCTGGGCCATGGGACCGGAGGAGAGGGGCACCCCTAGAACTATCCCGACGTCCTGAATCCAACAGATTTGACGATTTGTCGATCCGATCCATGGTTGTCATTCTATGGCTCGTTCTGTCTCGCATCCAAAAGGCCTTCAAGGACACCTATTGAATACCTAACAGGGGCAGAGAACTCCAACCGTGCAACAAAATCGGGTTTCGAGGAGTCCTGCAAGTGTGTCTAGGAAGGTTCCAGCTGGTTTTGATAGCCATAAGTGCCTGATCGACGATTTTGCAAATTTGACCCCAATGTGCAAAACTTGCCCACTCCATTACTGAGAAAAACCCTAGTTTCCAAAATGGACCTACAAGATGACACCTAGCCATGGGACCGGAGGAGAGAGGCACCCCTAGCACTATCCCGACGTCCTGAATCCAATGGATTCGATGGTTTTTCGATCTAAGCCACGGTCGTCATTCTACAACTTGTTCCATCTCGCATCCAAAAGGCCTTCAGGTACACCTATTGGATCCCTACCGAGGGCATAGAACTCCAACCGTGCAACAAAATCGGGTTCCGAGGAGTCCTGTAAGTGTGTCTAGGAAGGTTTTAGCTGGGAACGCTAGCCACAAGTGCCCGATCGACGATTTTGCAAAGTTGACTCCAATGTGAAGGCCATGTCAATCTTGCTCAAGGGGGCCAGTTCTCATCTGAAGGCCCCTGGGCATGTGTGGCCACCGTGGACAGGTCCACAATGGCTATGTGGACCTATGGGAGCAAACAGAATCCAAGTCTGCTCACCGATTTGAGTTCCATGCCCTCGGAACAAATCCTAAAAGTGTCCCTGAATGGCCCTGGGGTGCCTAACTAGAATGCCCGCATCACCCAAAACATGGCTCCGTTCGCTAATCCGTCGATTCTGGTGGGTCCGGGACGCTGGGTTACAACTAGGGGACCCCCCACAGCGTGTCGCCAACCCCCGAAAATGGTTCTAATGAGCCATCTCCGGATCTAGGGTTTTGCTTAGTGAGGGCCATGCCAATCTTGTTCAAGGGGGGTATTTCTCATCCGGAGGCCCTAGGGCATGCATGGCCACTGTGGACAGGTCCACAATGGCCACATGGACCTGTGGGAGCTGAAAAAATCCAAGTCTGCTTGTCGGTTTGGGTTCCGTGCCCCCGGAGCAAATCCTCAAAGTGTCCCCGAATGGCCCTGGGGTGCCCAACTATAATGCCCGCAGCGCCCAAACCGTGGCTTCGTTCGTAAATCCGTCGATTACCGTGGGTCCGGGACGCCGGGTTTCAGGTAGCCGACCCCCCACAGCATGCCACCAACCCCTGGAAATGGTGCCAATGAGCCATCTCCGGAGCTAGGGTTTTGGTCAGTGAGGACCATTCCAATCTTGCTCAAGGGGGCCATTTCTCGTCCGGAGGCCCCCGGATGTGCATGGCCACCGTGGATAGGTCCACAATGGCCACGTGGACCTGTGGGAGCCAATGGAATCCAAGTTCTCTCACTGGTTTGGGTTTCGTGCCCCCGGAGCAAATCCTCAAAGTGTCCCCAAATGGCCTCGGGGTGTCAGACTAGAATTCCCGCAACACCCAAACCGTGGCTCCGGTCTCGAATCCGTTGATTTCGGTGGGTCCGCAGCGAGAAATGGCCCCCTTGAGAGAAATGACCCCCTTGTGTGTGGCCACTGGGATGAGAAACAGCCCACTGTCCATGGTGGCCAGGCACACCCAAGGGCCTCTGGGCGAGAAATGGCCCCCTTGAGCGAAATTGGAATAACCCTCACTGAGAAAAACCCTAGCTCCGGAGATGGCTCATTGGCACCATTTTTGGGGGTTGGAGGAATGCTGTGGGGGGTCCCCTAGCTGAAACCCGGCATCCCGGACCTACCGGAATCGATGGATTCACGACCAGAGCCATGGTTTGGGTGCTGCGAGAATTCTAGTCGGGCACCCTGGGGCCATTCGGGGACACTTTGAGGATTTGCTCCGAGGGCATGGAACCCAAACCGACAAGCAGACTTGGATTTCGTCAGCTCCCATAGGTCCACATGGCCATTGTTGACCTGTCCACAGTGGCCACGCACGCTCGGGGGCCTTCGGACAAGAAATGGCCCCCTTGAGCAAGATTGGAATGGCCCTCACTAAGCAAAACCCTAGCTCCGGAGATGGCTCATTGGCACCATTTTCGGGGGTTGGTGGCACGCTTTGGGGGGTCTCCTAGCTGAAACCCGACATCCCAGACCCACCAGAATCGACCGATTCACGATTGGAGCCACAGTTTGGGTGCTGTGGGCATTCTAGTCGGGCACCTCGTGGCCATTCGGGGACACTTTGAGGATTTGCTCCGAAGCCACAGACCCCAAATCGATGAGCGGACTTGGATTTTGTCAGGTCCCATAGGTCCACGTGGCCATTGTGGACATGTCCACAGTGGCCACGCATGCCTGGGGGCCTCCGAACAAGAAATGGCCCCATTGAGCAAGATTGGCATGGCCCTCACTAAGCAAAACCCTAGCTCTAGAGATGGCTCATTGGCACCGTTTCCGGGGGTTTGCGGCACATTGTGGGGGGGGGGGGCCTAGCTGAAACCTGGCATCCCGGACCCACCGGAATTGACGGATTCATGAACGAAACCATGGTTTGGGTTTTACGGGAATTATAATCGGGCACCCCGAGGCCATTCGGGGACACTTTGAGGATTTGCTCGGGGGGCACGGAACCCAAACCAACGAGCGAACTTGGATTTCATCGGCTCCCATAGGTCCATGTGGCCATTTTGGACCTATCCACGATGGCCACGCATGCCCAGGGCCCTCCAGACGAGAAATGGCCCCGTTCAGCAAGATTGGCATGGCCCTCACTAAGCAAAAACCTAGCTCCGTAGATGGCTCATTGGCACTGTTTCCGAGGGTTGGCGGCACGCTATGGGGGGTCCCCTAGTTGAAACCCGGCATCCCAGACCCACTGGAATCGATGGATTCACGACCGGAGCCACGATTTGGGAGATCCTGTAAGCATACATTTTTCAAAAGTGGTTCAGAGGCTCTTGCATCTTGCAGTGTAATAAGTATGGCCTTATCCTTAGGCCTTTCACGAATTTGAGGCCAACCGTAACAATAGAGGAGAAACCTGAGCTGTTTCTCTTGGTCGTTGGTTTGATTGTTCTAGAAATCCAAGGAATCGTATTGGCATAGGCTTGAAGAAAAATAATTCATCATGATTCAAGTGACTTGGGCTATGTGACTCTATTCTGTATTTTAATGTCCACTTATACTGAACTAGGTTTTTATTTTTATTTTTTTAATGACAGGTTTTATCGACGAGATTCTACTGTAAGTTGTGTTTGGTGATAAAGGATTTTACTATGGATTGTGTTTGGTGACATTTATGTTGACCCCCAAGGAACATATTGAAAAGATCAGGAAACACAAGTTCTGTGTTGGGGAAAAAGAAAATCCACTTACAGAAGATTTACATCATTACAACTGAAGATGTCGCTAGCATAGGAGCTCCTACGACATTGATAGCTTTTAACAATGAGAAGGGATTTCAGAAATAGAATATTGATTCTATATGCAGCGTGGGATGATCCACCAAAAAGAATAGTAGGGAAGGTGGTTATATAGGATAAAAATGTATAAAACGATCCATAGAATGACGACCATGGCTCGGATAGACAAACCGTCAAATCCGTTGGATTCAAGATGTCGGGATAGTGCTGGGGGTGCCCCTCTCCTCCGGTCCCGTGCCCCAGGTGTCACCTTGTAAGTCCGTTTTGGAAACTAGGGTTTTGCTCAGTAAGGGAGTGTGCAATTTTTGCATGCGGGGGTCAACTTTGTACAATCGTCAATCGGGCACTTATGCCTATTGTTCCCAGCCAGAAACTTCCTAGAAACACTTGCAGGGCTCCCTGGAACCCAGTTTTGTTGCACGGTTGGAGTTCTATGCCCCCGGTAGGTATCCAACAAGTGTCCCTGAAGGCCTTTTGGATGTGAGATGGAACGAGGCGTATAATGACGACCATGTCTCGGATCGACAAACCGTCAAATCTATTGGATTTAGGACATCGGGATAGTGCTAGGGTACCCCTCTCTTCCGGTCCTGTGGCCCAGGTGTCACCCTGTAGGTCCGTTTTGGAAACTAGGGTTTTGTTCAGTAAGGGAGTGTGCAATTTTTTCACACGGGGGTCAAATTTGAAAAATCATCGACCGGGAACTTATGGCTATCGTTCCCAGCTGAAACCTTACTAGACACACTTGCAGGACTCCTGGGAACCTGGTTTTGTTGCACGGTTGGAGTTCTATGCCCCCGGTCGGTATCTAGCAGGTGTCCCTGAAGACCTTTTGGATGAAAGCCATAGAATGATGATCATGGCTCGGATTGACAAACCATCAAATCTATTAGATTCAAGACGTCGGGATAGTGCTAGGGGTGCCCCTCTCCTTAGGTCCCGTGGCCCAGGTGTCACCTTGTAGGTCCGTTTTGGAAACTAGGGTTTTGCTCAGTAAGGCAGTGTGCAATTTTTGCACACGGGGGTCAACTTTGCAAAATCGTTGACCGGGTGCTTATTGCTATTGTTCCCAGTCGGAACCTTCCTAGACACATTTGCAGGACTCCCCAGAACCCGGTTTTGTTTCACGGTTGGAGTTCTATGCCCCCGGTAGGTGTCCAGCAGGTGTCCCTAAAGACCTTTTGGATGCGAGACGGAACGAGCCGTAGAATGACGACCGTGACTCGGATCGAGAAACCGTCGAATTTGTTGGATTCAGGACGTCGAGATAGTGCTAGGAGTGCCCCTTGCCTTCGGTCCCGTGGCCCAGGTATCATCTTGTAGGTCCATCTTGGAAACTAGGGTTTTTGCTCAATAATGGAGTGGGCAATTTTTGCACATTGGGGTCAAATTTGCAAAATCGTCGACCGGGCACTTATGGTGATGATGATGATGATGGTGATGATGATGGAGATGTTGATGATGATGGTGATGGTGATGGTGATGAAGATGATGATGATGGAGATGTTGATGAGGAACCTAGAGATGACAATGATGATGAAGATGTTGATGATGATGATGATGGTGAGGATGATGAAGACGTTGATGATGATGGTGATGGTGATGATGATAAAGATGATGAAGAAGATGATGATGATGGAGATGTTGATGAGGTACCTAGAGATGACAATGATTATGAAGATGTTGATGATGATGATGATGATGGTGATGATGATGAAGACGTTGATGGTGATGGTGATGGTGATGAAGATGGTGATGAAGATGATGATGATGAAGTGGTAGGTCAAAAGTAACTTCTAAATCATTAACATGAGTGAGGTAGGTCTAAAGCAAATTCTCTCGTACCAAATGAGAGAAGTGGTAGGCAGGTCTCTAGGTCTCTAAAGCAGCTTATCTCATACCATATGAGGTAGGTCTAAGGAAACTTCTTTTGTGGAGTGGTGTTGCATTTTGAAGTTCCCTTGGTCATTGTGTTTTAGTTGCATTGTTGGTTTTGGCTATTAGTTCCCAATGTTAGGAATTTTTTTTTTTTCTTTAACTTGTGTGTAGACCTATAGGCATCAATGGTTGCTGGTTGATTAACATAAGCTTGTTGTTGAAGCCAATGAGGGATTCCTAGATTTTTTAGAGATTATAGGTTTGCTAAGGAAACCCTAGGAGTTATATGGTAGGGATCATGAAGATATAACCACTGGTGAAGATAAGGGAAGAGACATGGCTAGAGTTTGCATGAGAAGAGATTATTTCCTTTATTTAATAGAATGTGTATTTCTCATCATAAATGTGTCATAATGTCTAAGAGTAATATGCCATAACTATGAAAAAATATAACATAACCTTACACAGAAAAAGCGAAGCTATTAATTGTCATAATTGTAAGGAATCTATCATACTAGTATACCCACTTGGAGTCCAAATACCCCCTAATGAGGGTACATGTGGTGGTTCACGGATTCAAGGGATAGATTAGGTTAATAGGGATAGATTAGGTTTCTAGGATTCTAGATCAATTTCCTAGGGTTAGATTAGTGTTTCTAGGGCTAGTTTAGATTTCTAGGACTAGATTAGGTTTACAGTATTCTAGCTTAGTCTTCTAGTGTTAAATTAGTGTTTCTAGGGTTAGTTTAGCTTTCTAGGATTTCTAGGGCTATATTAGGTTTGTAGGGTTATATCAGTGCTTCTAGGGATAGACTAAGTTTCTATGGATAGATTAGGTTTCTAAACATTAATGACAAAGGGTGAAATAATGACATGGCATATGGATGTATCTCCATGTATGTATGTATGTATGTATGTATCTCTATGTATCTCTATGTATGTATGTATGTATCTGTATGTGTGTATCTCTATGTATGTATGCATGTATGTATGGAAAAGACATGTATGTATGTATGCATGTATGTATGGAAAAGACATGTATGTATGTATGTATCAACAAAAAATGCATGTACCAACAAAATAACATAAAACTACACATACCTCGATGTAGAACATAAAATTCTTTGATGCAATTCTTTATCTTATGTAAAGTTGACTGGACCCATTCAATAAATCCATTTGGATCCTCTCTGTTGTTAATTGTCTCCATCAATCTCTCGTGCTCTAAATGAGGCAGGTAGTAGCATACCTTGGTTGAGCTCTTGCTTGACATTGTCTGAAGATGGATGTTTGTGCCAATGATCAATTTTGTGAAGTGATACACCATTGAACCTGGTCTGTAATCCATGAATACATGCCCACTAGTCTTTCTTAACTTCCCATATACTGTAAGATATTCCCCCTTAACCACCATCGATCCAATAGGAAATTCAATGCCTTCATCGTCGATTAATGATGCGTAGAGGGTTTGTTTACCTTGGATGCACTGTGCCAACCAATAATCTGTGCTCCATTCATTGTCTTTCGGGGGCAACAACTGCATATATGTGTCCTGGTTGTACAAGATCTAAGATATGGTCGTAGTCTGTCGAAATCCTTGACTGACCCTACTCTAACTGGGTTGTTTCAACAACTGCACGTTGGTCTACTACAAGTGACACATGATCCCATTCATCAATCCAGTCCATGCATTCGCATTCATCCCATTCACCACTACTGCAAGGGCTGCAAAAGCATGCAATCTTTCGCATCCATATTTCAAATAAGGGGTTGTTTGAGCTTTGAACTAAATTAAATCCACGTGTTCCTTGTACTGTGCTACAACTATAGGAACGCGATCGATCTATGTCAACCACTCGAAAAAAAATTCTTACCACACGTCCTTCCACTGATGATGTTTGTTGATCTCTTGCTCGGTCTGAAAATGTTGCAGAGCACCATTGAACTATGGATTTTGCATCTCGGATATGAGTTTCCCTATCAAACCTCATCTCTTCCCTTCGTAGTGCGGTCTTGATGCATGCACTGGCCCCATCATGCTCGCCTTTTCCGTTCCTAGTCTCAAAATAGTTCCAAATATGCAGCACACTATAAGTCTTATGAAAAATACTCATCCATTGGAATACTCAGGCATTTTTTAACTAGCCCGCACAACCATTTGACCATATCCAATGCTGATACATCTGTATATCTCTCTCCTTCAACTGATCATAGAAAATTCGAAAACAATGTTGCACATAATGCAAATCATGGGTTCTATCACCACTTATGTAAAATTTTGTCTCCTTCAGTATTATCCTCTTGTCATTGCTGCTCTCTAGCCCATGCCTATACATAGTATGTACCATGATGCTGACTTGGTCTGAATGGTAGTATTGACTCTGGATTTCATTTTGTGGCTGAAGGGTGTAATTTTCTGCAAAATCCACAATTGACACTATGGTTCCAACAGGAAATGTGTTCCTACATTTTATGTACTGCTCATCTTGCCATCGCGCTACATGCACATGTTGAACATACTGCTTTGTTTTCTCGTAGAACTCCATCAAGAAGTCACAAACTAGTACCTGTTACCATGAAAACAAGGAAAATATTACAATGTGGCCTTTGGAAAAATGTATATGTCATAAATTGAACGTGTAATATGAAAAATATGCAATACTCATTTGTGCCTGTGACTTCACTAATGCAATCTTTTTAATTTCCCTTGCACTGTCTAATTGATAGGCTACGTACTTGAAGCTCTACATCTCCACGCCCATCCTGCCAAATTTGTGCTCCTTGCTTTCATGAATGCAACGGTTCAAAAGAGAAAACCCACTGCACCTAGAACATGTCCCATATAGACACGATTTTTCATAATATTTTTGTCCTTCGAGCCTTGGACACATGATGTTGTGGATAAAGTCTCTTGATGCATTCGATGGTAGTATGGATCCATTGCATCCCTGCACAATGTTAGTATGCAAATCACAAAATATATGTTTATATGTGTGATAATAATATTCATATTCTACGCGGTATCTACAACAACAGGTGTTCCGATCAATGCATATACGAATGTACCATGGTTTGCATTTCTCAAAGGACCTTTGGCCCAGGTTCAATTGTGTGTGCTCATTCTTGAATCTCTCATAAAGTTCAGTATGTGTGGTGTCAAGGAAGTGCTTAACATGGGGTTCACATTCAGTAGAACCTTTTCTCATCTTTAGCACGTCTCTTTGGTTTGATGAAGGTCTAGTATGATCATGCCAAAACTTTTGTACTAACTCCTTAACAGCATCAATTAGCTTCTTATCTGCACGAGGCAACCTACCAACAAAATCCCAACAATCATTTCCACCCGGATTGTCAAGATTGTCTCTTATAACAAAGTACTTTTTAATAGTGTTTCTATTTAATTTGAGTATGTGAGAAGTGTGTGATAGCAGGCGATGTTGCCTTGTGGAATTTCTTACAACTGATTCCGCTAAAACACAACGAGCCGCACAAAGATCTTTTGTACGAGACGTCCCAATCACATTAAATGCAGATTGAAGATTTCTAACAATATGACTACTAGCCTCTGAAATTTTAACCATCTTTATGACCAAAATTCTCCTAATAACAGCTAAACAACGTGACTTTAACAAACATAGCAATAATTGACATTTACCTACATCACCTTTGGATTCAAAATATTCTTTGACAGTTTTGTTGCATTGCCATTCGATAGTGCATTTTGGTAACTTGCCTTCAAGCCCCGACATAGCACTTTCATCCACATGAATACGTCTAGGAGTTCTTCTTCTTGCACTGGGCATTCGAGGTACGGAGGGTGGACATGAGACATGAATACCAGAGCTTGTTTGTTGTGGTGCTTCGTTCACGGGATTGGGCCATAATGGGAGTGTGGTCGACATGGTTTTGGTCTTCTTGGGGAGATTGCAAATTAAGCAAGGCTTATATGTCCATCTCTACACATACAACATCTCCCAAAATTCTTCTGTCGTGAGGAACTTCAGCATGACTCGTTTATGGATTGTTGGTTGGAGATTGTGTTGATGTTGGAATTTGAGTTGGGTCCGTTGGATGCGACCACTTTACCTGTGGTTCTGAACAAGAGGTTGTCATGTCAACAACTGTGTTAGGATGAGTGGCAGGATCCGGGGCAATGATAGGACAATGTCTCAACCTTTCCATTCCCAACCTAGCCTTTTCTCTTAAGTCATTGACCTTTTCAATGGAAAGATTCCTTCTATTTTTTTTGTTGCGTTGCATGAGTTTCCCATCTCCAAAAGTCTCTTTAACACAACTATCAGTCCTACCCCTGCAAAAGAAACAACAAATAAGATATTAGTGCCATTATACAATGAACTTGACACATTCCAACATAACTTACCACTTTACAAATTAACAAATACAACTACAGACTATGTTGGTTTATATGTGTTCGAATAAACATCATTATCCCTTACAATTCCAATCAATATAGATGATAGTTGGTCAAGTGTAGAGTGGAGAAACTAGTGTCTTGCCTATCCATGAATTCATAAAAATTATGGTAGTAACACCCTACAACAAAGATGGCTAGAGATTACTTGGGAATAGTTTGATAGTTTTTCTACATCAAATAAGGTAAAGAGAATAAGTTTACTAATTACACAATGAGGAGGTTCCAAATTCTCCCAAGGAATTCTTATTGGTTTACATCATATTTTTCACCTTAATTAGTTGCATTTTTTGCTTTCTCCCTTAATGTTATCAATTCTAAATTTTGCACCTAGTTTGATTGCTTTGTCTTCATAATGGAATGGTATATCCTTCCATTTGAGGCAATGTCCTTTACCATCATAAATTACTAGGTTATATAACACCTTAAGGAGTTGAAGAAACAACAACAAACTATTTCCTTATCTATAAACCTTGAGATGATAGAATGTGATTTTGAGTTTAAAATACCCATGGTTGAATTCAACAATGCATCACAATAGAATGAATGTATACTTTGTATTGTGCAAAACCTTAAGGAGGATGTAAAGGTTTCTAAGAAGGATCATGGTCTTGGGAAGGGTGATTAGGGGGAATATAATTTGACCTTTCAATGTGTAATATCTAGGGTAGGGAGGTGTTGGAAAGTGGGGAACTAGGGACTATACCAATGATCATGTTGGATAGAGCATGAAGTGGGAAAGTCTTGGTTTTTGGAAAAAAAATCATTATTAAACGTGATGGGACATTGTAAGGACGGTAAATATGGATGAATATTAACATATTTGGATTCATAGAGAAAGGAAAGGTGCATATACTTACAGATATCCTCATTCCATACAATGGTATTGAATAAGAGATGAGAGAGTTGAGGTTTTGTGGATGAGTTGAAGTGATATTTTTAGTCATGTTTAGTGAGTGTGTAGTATTTTTTGCTAGCATAATATGAGGTGAAAAGAACAAAATTAACTTGGGAACTAATTACACAATGAGGAGGTTGCATACTTCATCTTGTCTAGTGTTCATATGAGTTTTTTTAGATGTGAACTTGGGAAATCTTCTTGTCAAATTCATTGTTTTCTATGCATGGATATTGTTGTGGGCATATGATAAAAACAAAAAGGCATGGAAGAATCTCAAATCTTGTGAATGAAAAGACTTATTTACAATTCACCATACCTTTATAGAAATGATCTCCACTTGTAATGGAAACGGGTACCTTGAATGTATCCACTAGATTCCAAGACCACTGAAGATGTTTGCTAGATTCCAAGGGTGATTTTGTGTCCAATAGATCAATGAGTGTCCAAAATATCAATGAGTGTGAGCTAATAAGAAACCTGTAAGAGCTTGAAACCTACTGAAGAAATGAAACCCGTGTTCTTTGGTAGAATTCTCGAGAAACAGAGAACTCTGTTTTTTTTAACTAGTAACAGGCATGTGCATGCGTGCTTAAACGCGCGCACGCGTGTTTTTAGTGTGTACAAGTCACTAGCACGCACGTGCTAAAACACGCACACGTGCCCGTGTATAACATTTACACCATTTATTCCCCAACGTTTACACCATTTAATGCTAAACCTTCCCCCACTTCAAAAATATTTGCATAAATTGGACTCCGTGATGAAGTTTGAAGGGTGGGTCTTAATTTTTATTGGAAGGGATTACTCTTTGTGTCTTGACACATTTGATAATTTATAGTTGTCTATGCACCTTGACCCAATTGATACTGTAAGGTGAGGATGTGCATGCATAATAATCCCTATTTATGACTATGCGATGAGGATTTAAATGGAAAAGGATGTAAAGACATGTTATTTTTATACGTATTTTGATGGCGAGTGTCGAAGAGAAACGTGGTGATAAACCACATATGTTTGGAAGGACGGAGGGAGGTTACATGATCATGATCATGCCACCCATCAAATTGAAGACAGATCCTGAGCCAAAAATTGTTTTTTTAATTTTATTAATAACCATTATGGTACTTTGGCCCTGTTAACACCCAAAAAGTGCTCACTAGCTCATTTCCTTATTCACATGACCCATTTGTCCACTTTTTCACCATTTGAGCCTCTAAAGCCACCAAAAGGTCACCAAAAGACCTTAATACACCCCTTTTTCCACTCAAAATGAATATTTTTCCTCAAAAAGCATAAAAAACCCTAAAAAAGGGTCCAGAATTCCCAAAAATATTAAAAAGGGAATAAAAATATTCAAAATATTCAAAAAAGGAAAAAGGAGGGAAAAGGTACCTAAACCATGTTGTTCAATACCATTGGTTTCCTCAAAACCATAATGGTATTCCCCACCACCAAAAACTATAAAAAGGTGGTAGGGGCTCCTCACTTTCCATCCATCCATCATCCTATCCTCATGCTGTCAAAATCTCTCATGAGCTTTTGACCAGTGTAGCAATCTTGGAGAAGAGACCATTGGAGCTTGGAGCTGCTCACCCTTGGAGCTACTCAACAATCTTCACCACTTGGAGGTATCACCATTGCAATCACTTGCTTGCCCCTATTCATAATACAAAAGTTATTTTTTATTTCATTTCTTGTTCTTGTTTTCAAATATTTCCAAGTTTATTATGATATGCACATGCTAGTTTAGTTTTAGATTTAGATTTACAATTGTTTTTGCTTTCAATATTTGAAACTACTATCACTTGTTGATAGGTGCCCATAGAACTAAGCTTGGTTGCAAAACCAAGCCAACAGTTTTTGGCGACTCTGCTGGGGAACGCGCCACCACAACAACAGATCACTTATGCCGCTCCTAATCAACCCATGTTTGATTCAGGTACCCACCACTTGTTAATGATGTCATCCGTCGATGCCAACCTCCAAACCTGTCGGAACCAATATGGCTCCACCTCTGAAGCCCCTCCCACCGACAAAAACACTAACGTTCATCCCACGGATTAGACGTTACGTATACCTCCGGCTCCACTCGATGGTGCTTTTAAAGCACCTCGCTTCCCACTTCATCGCATCAACAATAACCCCAACGCTCGCGCTGCATCGAATTACAGTATTGTAGATGACTTAGCCTAGTATCCCGCAGCCATGTCTGCTTTAGAAGTCTTAAAAAAATTTCCTTTACAGCGCAAGACTTTGCTCTCTGCCATTGGTGCTATTGACCCCAATGATTCGCAACTGATGGCATTCGATTTAGACCAGTCCGAACCACACCTACCTTCCACTTTAGCATTCCAAGCTTCTGTTTCCGTTCGGAATCTTGTCATCCATCGGTGCATTATCGATGAAGGTGCCTCTACATGCGTTATGTCCACATTCGTTTGGCAGAAGTTGGGATCCCCTACTCTCCAGCAATCCACCACTGCATTGTGAGCCTACGATGGTCGTTCGTCTCAACCCCAAGGTCTCTTAGCTAATGTACCTGTCCAACTGGTTGGTAAAACCGTGCTCATTGACATAGAGGTCATCAATGCCCAACTTGATTATAACCTTTTACTTGGCCGCAGCTACATGTATGCCATGCGGGCGGTTGCCTCATCCGTTTTTCGTACCATGATGTTTCCCCATGACGGACGCGTGGTCAAGGTCGACCAACTCACCTATTACGATCCCAAGGCCCCCGCTGCACCTGAAAATGTGTTCTCCACGGTTGAACAACCTGTTTGTGGTGCAACTACCTCGTTTGTTTTCTCCGTGGGACCCAGACTTTACTCCGACGTGTCGATGACTTCTACATTCCAATCCATTCCACCCCTGTCATCTGCGACCCACGTCTCTGACCTCTGTACTCTTTCCCACAATACACAAACACCCAACAATCAACCGCCCTTGTTACCTAAACCACCATTGGTCCCTAGTCACATTGGTGTTACACCCATCCACACAATCCCCTTTCTATTCCCTCCCTCGGGCGTAGTAAGCGCTCCGGTTATGGCTACCCTTAGTCTCCCCGGGTTAACCTTGGGATTACCCGTGTGGTATATTTCGCCTCCCGTTCCCCCGCCGACACCAAATGTCGTCCTGCAACCGGTGCAACCCATTGTTACTACTACTCAACCACCTCCCAGTGTCACTACCCCTTCGTCATCTACGAATCCCCCTCCTCTTATCAATCCCACTGGGGGGCAGAGGCCCACAACCATACACTGTGGTACCCCCTCCCAAAGCAGTTATGTTCGTGCTCCTCCTAAATGCTCGTTGTGTGATGAGTTAGGCCATCCAACTCATCAATGTCCACAATTACCTGCATTACAGGAACACATGCAAATGCTTGACGACGACCCCAACATCCCGATTGTCAAACTCGATTCAAACCCCAAGCCTTGTGATAAATCACTGCGTACCAACCACCCTTGTGCAATATGCGGTGTTTATGGCCATTATTCACACCACTGCCCTGATCTCCTAGATTATAGAGAAGCCTTGTACGAGATGAATAGCATCGACCTCGAGATATCCCCTCTTCTCATTGAGGAAATTCATCCCCCACCATCTTCCTCCTCGGAAGAAATTAACACGATTTCCACTGGATACCCCTCTGTCCGGTCGGCCCCTTCCATTGATCCCTTTGACACACATGTTCAACCCTTTCAAATCGACGAGGAAACCACATGTCCACAACATGGGGGTAGGCCCAAAACCTTGCCTACTCATCATCATCGTGATTCTTGTCGGAGATACTAGGGGCATCCACCCCACAAGGGGAATACCCCATCATCATATCATCACTTCAGTATGCCACCACGGCCCACAGCCTCATGGTACACCCCCCCTCCAGTAGTTGGTCAATGCCCTCTTGATCCCTCTCTAAGACAACATCTGCACCGCATTGACACCTCTGAGTTAGGGGGCATAATAGATTACCTCGACCCCGGGATAGGGGGCATGATCAATCATTTTGAACCTTCCCCATCATCTCTATCTCAACACCTCAATGAGCCCATCATTCAAACTAACACATATGTGATCCACAATCACAAACCCCATGCACATACAATGGGGGTAGGTCATTAACCCTGCTGACTTTTTCACATGCGTGATCTCAACCATTTTTTGAGGTCACATATCACTTGTATATTCGATTTGATTTGATAAACCTAGTATTCTCCCCCTGCGGGTCATCATTTCTCCCCACCACTGCATCCTTGGCTTGATGGGCTCACCTTTATTTGTAGCCATTTTTTAACCTAGTTATTTGCTTTAACCATTCCGGAGTCCTTATGACCTCCGTTTTTTGCACCATTTGCACCGCCGAATTCATATTTTTGTGCCCATGATGATGCTTGAGATCATTTCTCGCTCTCACCAAAAACTTTCGAGCATTCTTCCCATGCCCCCTCGTCGCCTCGGTTTGCGTGCCACATCGGTCGTCGTCCATTTTTTTACGAGTCTTATATCGTCGGATTCAGTTTTCCGTGCTCTTGATGACACTTGAGATCATTTCTCGCTTTCACCCCATAATTTTTTGGGTATTGTTTCAAAATGCCAGCCATCACCTCGGTTTGCTTGCCACATTGGCTGTTGCCCCTTTTTGACAATCTTTATGTCACCGGATTCAGTATTCCGCACACATGACGATGCTTGAGACCTTTTCTCGCTCTCATCAATCCCTTTTTGTTCGGTATAATTTTACCCCTTTTTCGGGCTGAGCAATCCCTTTTACGAAAAAGGCACTTAGGGAGTTTCTGTTAAGCTCTTTTCTGACTCCTAAAACAATGAAAATATCACCGAGCAACCTTGCTTCCTTTCATGCTCGCTAAACGTATCTGAAAGGGCGTCTACCTGGTATAAATTTACCCCTTTTCTGACCTTGTAGACTAATTACGAAAAAGGAATACTCTAGTCACATCGGCTAGAAGAGTTCTCCATTTGCATCATTTTATGCTTTTTCGGGCCTTGGATACTAACTTACGAAAAAGAACACTAATGGAGTTCACTTACCGCTTTCAGACTCTCTAAACATGAAAGTGACCACGAGCAATCACCATCCTGGGCTCGTAAAACCCACAGGACGGTACTCACAACCACTGCAGAGTCTTCTTATCGTTTTCAGACTCCTTAAAAAATGAAAGCACCAATGAGCACGAATAGTCTCGGGCTCACCAAATCCATAGGACGGTACCATTTCAGATCACACTTTTATCCCTTCTTGGAGCTCATTAAAACTACGAAGAAGGACCCAATGGTGCTTCTCGGCGCCAAAACAAATCACGTATACTCATATGGAAGCTTCCCCATTTCGGTCGCCTTTGTTCAGAGTATTCTGCAGTATGTCACCCTGAGAATCCCTCGACAGCACCCATCAGTTCATCCCCCCCCAGAGTTAATACATACCCTTCAGTCCTTAAAAGCTATAAACCCCGCACCTACAAGTCAGTTCCCTACGCTGCCAGGTCAACCATGTCATCATACTCTGAACAAAGGAAGTTTGAGTCTACACACTCTATGACCCCAGTTACTCCCCATCCCCACAAGTATTTTAGTCCTCCCATTAGTACTACCACACTTCAGTTCTACACCTCGTGCTCCTATCAAGGAAACATCATTGCCTTGTTAGTTGCTGGTCTCCCTCTGTCGACGACAACCAAATTTATTCCAGAGGATAGACCTAGAGGTCCCTGTGTCTTGGACTCATCACCATTTATGATGAGTGCCTATGAATCATTTTGAGAAGAGCCCTCAGTTCCTCTCCAAATGGTTGTTTCTCACATGCTCGACTTCAACACCTTGATCGCATCGTTGAGACTTGCACAGGGTATTGATCCTTTCAGTTCTTTTGAAGACCCCGGATACCACCTGACTCTTCCACATTTGAGAGTCTACCTATGGAAACAACCAGTTACATTTTTCCTATAGATATCCGGGTTGCGCATGGAGACAGTATTCAGATGTACCCCAGTTTTATACTCCCTCGAGTATACAGTTACAAGTACTTCCCAGTGATGACTCACAGTCATTGAGTCCCTACAGATGTTGGACACCTTCCGTTTCAGCAGTTCATCAACCCTTCTGAGACCTTATTCAGAACGGTTGTTGCTCTATTCCAGTGTATCAGTTATTGAGATAAGTCATGTTATGATCATGAGTACATCCCAAAATAATGTCCCCTCTGGACCATTATGATGTACCAGAAGATTTTTTATGTATTTTTTAGGTCCCCCTTCTTGGGACTAGTTGTTATGTATATGTCTTGATATGAGCATGGGTATGCCCGCCTCGTCCATTATCAGAGATTATTCCTCATTCATATTGAGGCCATGTAATATTTTTTGTTTTTTGCAGCTTCCAAGGGCCGTGGATTCAGTCTCCAACCAGTCTCTTCTCTTCCCCAAACCCCAGAAAAAGACAAAAGAACTATGATGTCTATCGGCCATACGATGAGCTCCTTCCCTCACACATCAAGGGGCAATCTGTTAACACCCAAAAAGTGCTCACTAGCTCATTTCCTTATTCACATGACCCATTTGTCCACTTTTTCACCATTTGAGCCTCTAAAGCCACCAAAAGGTCACCAAAAGACCTTAATACACCCCTTTTTCCACTCAAAATGAATATTTTTCCTCAAAAAGCATAAAAAACCCTCAAAAAGGGTCCAGAATTCCCAAAAATATTAAAAAGGGAATAAAAATATTCAAAATATTCAAAAAAGGAAAAAGGAGGGAAAAGGTACCTAAACCATGTTGGTCAATACCATTGGTTTCCTCAAAACCATAATGGTATTCCCCACCACCAAAAACTATAAAAAAGTGGTAGGGGCTCCTCACTTTCCATCCATCCATCATCCTATCCTCATGCTGTCAAAATCTCTCATGAGCTTTTGACCATTATAGCAATCTTGGAGAAGAGACCATTGGTGCTTGGAGCTGCTCACCCTTGGAGCTACTCAACAATCTTCACCACTTGGAGGTATCACCATTGCAAGCACTTGCTTGCCCCTATTCATAATACAAAAGTTATTTTTTATTTCATTTCTTGTTCTTGTTTTCAAATCTTTCCAAGTTTATTATGATATGCACATGCTAGTTTAGTTTTAGATTTAGATTTACAATTGTTTTTTCTTTCAATATTTGAAACTGCTATCACTTGTTGATAGGTGCCCATAGCACTAAGCTTGGTTGCAAAACCAAGCCAACAGGCCCAAATGTATTTTCTAACTCATTGTTTCTCCATATTGTGTGCCTACTGCCACCTCTCTATATCAATGCATAAATCAACCTCTTCTTGGTTTGTGGTTATAGTTGCATTCCATTATTTGTAGTTGCATGCCATTGAGTGTTGTTTAGAATTTTCATGAATCTGTGACATTCATGCAATAAATGAAGTCTCGTAGAGGAGGACTCATCAAAGAGGCAATTCGAATTTCATTTTGACAAAAAACATATTTTGTAAAGATCAAATGCCATGAATGCATCCTCAGCCTACCATGCAAGACCATGGATATGTTGAAGAGCATTGAACATCATCGAAGAATGAAAATAGGTTCCTCGAGATCTTATTGAAGCATATTGATCTCAATTGAATTCCACTTGGGCCTTAATTGAAAATTCTAGACCTCAAGTGTCATCAATAACACATAGAATCCATGACACTATCCCTCTACAAGGAGCCTTTTGCATATGAATTGAATATTGCTGCCATTATAATGTCTTGTACATCAAGTATTTATCTTGGCTCCTTAACCATGGCTACTGGAGGGAAACAAGAGCCTCCAACACTAACTCTTGCTTCTTAGGCACAAACACCATGAATGAGTCCAGGTGAATGAGTCCCTGGACCACCACATATGAAATCTATAGGGTATTAGTCAACTTGAAGTGTGTTATGTGCATGATGAATAGGTTAGCTGTGAACCAAAAATGGGTCTCAAGGTATGACCAAGGTATATGGACAACAAGAAGCTTCTCATGCCTTAAATGAAGCTTCTCAAGCTCAAGCACCATGAACAACACCTACAACTCAAGAAGATTCTTAGGATACGATGTTGAATGCATCTTCAAACCACCACACATAACCCTTGTGGGGTATCTCTAGCAAATGTATAGGGGTACATATACCATGACTAGGCTACATTGTATTCCTTAAACAAGATGATGATCATGATCATGATCATGACTAATATCATCATCATCATCTCATCATCATGATCATCATCATCATCGTAATCATCATCACCATCATCACTATCATCATTAGCATCAGCATCAGCATCATCTCCATCATCAACATCATATTCGTCGTCATCATCATCATCATCATCATCATCATCCTCATCATCATCCTCATCGTCATCCTCATCATCGCCATCTTCTTCATCATCGTCATCATCATCAACATCTTCGTCATCATCATCATCATCATCATCATCTTCGTCATCATCATCATTATCAATGATGATGATGAAGAAGAGGATGATGATGAAGATGATGGATGATGATGAAGATGAGTACGAAGATGAAGATGTTGATGTTGATAATGACAAATAAGATCATCATCATCATCCTCATAATCATAATCATCTTCGTCATCAGCATCCTCATCATCATCATTCTCATCCTCGTCATCATCATCATTATCACTGAAGATGATGAAGACGATGATCATATTCTTCATCATCCTCATCACCATCATCCTCATCATACTCATCATTCTCATCATCCTCGTCATCATCATCATCTCCATCATCATCATCATCATTATCACCCACTTTCTCATCATCATCCCCATCCTCATCCTCATCATCATCATCATCATCATCATCATCATCTTGGCCATCATCTTCATCATCAACATCATCATCATCATCATCTTCGTATCATCATCATCATCTTTGTCATTGTCATCATCATCATCATCTTCTTCATCATCATCACTGATAATGATGATGATGACGAAGATGATGATGATGATGATGATGATGAAGAAGATGATGGATGATGATGAAGATGAGTATGAAGATGAAGATGATGATGCTGATGATGATGAATATGATCATCCTCCTCCTCCTCATCATCATCATCATCATCATCTTCATCATAATCATCTTCGTCATCATCAGCATCATCATCATCATTGGCATCCTCATCATCGTCATCATCCTCGTCATCATCATCATCTCCATCATCATCATTATCGTTATCACCCACTTCCTCATCATCATCATCCTCCTCCTCCTCATCATCATCATCTTGGTCATCATATTCATCATCATCTTCATCATCAACATCGTCATCATCAGCATCATCATCATCAACATCGTCATCATCGACATCATCATCATCCATCATCTTCATCATCATCTTCATCATCATCATCATCATCTTCTTCATCATCATCATTGATGATGATGAAGATGATGATGAAGATGATGATGATGATGATGAAGATGAGTACGAAGATGAAGATGATGATGATGATGATGAAGATGAGTACGAAGATGAAGATGATGATGTTGATGATAACGAATATGATCATCATCATCATCCTCCTCCTCCTCATCATCATCATCTTCGTCATCATCAACACCATCATCATCATCCTCATCATCGTCATCATACTTGTCATCATAATCATCTCCATCATCATCATCATCGTTATCACCCAATTCCTCATCATCATCCCCATCCCCATCCTCATCATCATCATCATCATCATCATCATCATCTTTGTCATCATCTTAATCATCATCTTCATCATCATCTTCATCATCAACATCATCATCATCGTCATCATCATCATCTTCGTCATCATCATCATCTTCTTCGTCATCATCTTCATCATCATCATCATTGATGATGATGATGATGATGAAGATGATGACGAAGATGATGATGATGATGACGAAGATGATGATGATGATGATGATGAAGATGAGTATGAAGATGAAGATGATGATGTTTATGATGACAAATATGATCATCATCCTCCTCCTCCTCCTCATCATCATAATCATCTTCGTCATCATCAGCATCATCATCATCATCCTCATCATCATCATCATCATCATCATCATCTTGGTCATCATCTTCATCATCATCTTGGTCATCATCTTCATCATCAACATCATCATCATCGTCATCATCATCAACATCATCATCATCATCTTCGTCATCATCATCTTCTTCATCATCATCATTGATAATGATAATGATGACGAAGATGACGATGATGATGATGATGATGATGATGATGATGATGATGATGAGTATGAAGATGAAGATGATGATGACGAATATGATCATCATCATCATCCTCATCCTCATCATCATCAGCATCATCATCCTCATCATCATCATCCTCATCATCCTCGTCATCATCATCATCTCCATCATCATCATCATCGTTATCACCCACTTCCTCATCATCATCCCCATCCTCCTCCTCCTCATCATCATCTTAGCCATCATCTTCATCATCAACATCATCATCATCATCATCATCATCTTAGCCATCATCTTCATCATCATCATCATCATCATCATCATCATCATCATCATCATCATCGTTATCACCCACTTCCTCATCATCATCCCCATCCTCCTCCTCCTCCTCATCATCATCTTGGCCATCATCTTCATCATCAACATCATCATCATCGTTGTCATCATCATCATCATCATCATCTTCTTCATCATCATCATTGATAATGATGATGATGACGAAGATGATGATGATGATGATGATGATGATGATGATGAAGATGATGGCTGATGATGAAGATGATGATGCTGATGATGACAAATATGATCATCATCATCATCATCATAATCATCTTCAGCATCATCATCATTATCATCATCATCATCATCATCATCCTCATCATCATCATCATCCTCGTCATCATCATCATCTCCATCATCATCATCATCATCATCGTTATCACCCACTTCCTCATCATCATCCTCATCCTCATCATCCTCATCATCATCATCATCATCTTGGTCATCATCTTCATCATCAACATCATCATCATCGTCATCATCATCATCATCACCACCATCATCATCTCCATCATCATCCTCATCGTCATCACCCTCTTCCTCCTCCTGATCATCATCATCATCTTGGTCATCATCAACATCATCAGATGCATCATCTTCATCATCATCATCTTCATCCATTCAATAGGATTTTTGTATGAATGCATATGTGCTTGAGCTATGGTTTGGTCTAATTTTACAAAATAGCATTTACGCACTACATAGCACGTACGCGCTATTTATGCATACGTGCATTTAAATCAACGCGCACACACCATTTAATTTTTTAAGTTTTGGCGAGTAATTCCTTTCCCACCAACGTGGTGGATGACTTGGCCGCTATGGTTTTAAGTTCAGGTTTCCAAACACTGTGTTATAACAAAATACATCTTATTCTATAACTTCTTATGTTTCGAGCATGATTCTGCATATGCTACACTAGTCCACTGCTAATGAAATTGCACACACTTGTAGAACTATGTGTGTAGATTCTGAATATGTAATTTTTTATTAAATCTATTATTTGTTCCTATTTTGTAATTAATTTCAATTGCACTAACGTCAATCTTACATAAAAAGTAGGTTATTTCTTTCGTCTATAACTTTTGATTGGCTCACCTATTTTGAAAACGGAAAAAAACCCACACAAGTACACACAAAGACCTACATCCTAAAAAAAAAAGTTCATTTCCATTGTGTTAAGACCATGATGTTGTGGACTAATGCTCGACCTAGTCATTCTAGGGCTTGGCTAACTTCCTTAATTAAAAAAAATTAAAATTAAAATTAATATAAATAAATATGGAAAAATAGCACTGCACTAGAACGGCCTGTTATCTACGACTGTATATAATTTTTTTCACAAAATTCCACCATTTGCTTACCGAACCAGGAACTAACGCAAACATATTCATTATGTTTTCTTAGAAAAATAACATACCAACCTTAGGAGAACCCCATTTTTGGGGATTTATACTTAATTTCCATAAATAGTATTTATATATTCTGGAAGGCAATCCGATTATCTATGTTTCATCTTCTTGCACCATATTCCAAAAAGTTGTGTAGGTAGCTCTAATATCGCTTTTTGACGTTCAGATTTATGTTTTTCCAGGACTCCATTGCAACTAACGCATCATGAGTGGCCAGCATTAGCTTGCACCATCCCACCTCCTAGATTTCTTTTGGATAATCTGTCAGCATAAACATTGAATTCCCTGTAGATGTGGCGGAAGTGTAGAGAGGCAAAATAGGAGATCAGAGCCCTTACTCTATTCTTCCAATGTTCCAAAGGTATGAATTAAGATGTGCTCCCTTATCCACCCAGTCGATAATACACTTGGAATCCCCGAAGATCCACAAGGAGCGGAGAGAGAGGGATCGAGCAAACCATAGGAGAGTCCATAATGCAATCAGCTCTACCCGCATATTAGTGCCAAAACCCGCAGAAGATGAGAGATGAAAAGACACCGAAGGATTGATTTTTATAACCGCTCCAGCACCACATTTTCCTTCCTGTTTGGCACCGTCAGAGTAACCAAGGGGAAAAGGATAATCTTCTTCCTTGAAAGATAAGATTCTCAACTTTGGTGTCGTAGTCCTCCCCTTGTAAGTATTATAAGATGACAATTTTTGCAGCCACCATGTGTATAGAAGGAGCACCGTTGTTGAAAATCAAATTATTCCTTGCACCCCAAACATGCTAAAGACTGTGCAAGAAAATAGAGTACACTTCCTTGTGTTTTAAAACCCATAAATGCAGGTTGTCAACAATAGACTGAGTCGTCCAGGTAAACTGGATATGCATGAGCATAGACAATTCATTTATAATAGTTGTGAAGAAAGTGCAATCTCTAAAGAGATGAGAAGTCGATTCACAATCAAACATGCAGAGAGCACATTTACCAGGACCAGCGTAACCCCTCTTTTGCAAATTACTCCAGGTTAAAATATTATAGTTTAAGACTAGCTATGTGAAAAATTTTACCTTCTCAGGGATTGATGATTTCCATATACAAGGGATCCACCATGGCACATGAGCAAAAGAAGACTCTTCAACATAGTTGTGGTACGCCAGCGCCGAAGTGACCTCTCCAGTAGAAGCATTATAAGTCCAGGACAGAACGTCCTCTTGAACAGACAGAGTGATACGAGTCGTATTAAAATGAGAAAAACTTGTGAGTCAACCTGGATTTAATTCACATGAGCGAAAGAAGACTCTTCAACATAGTTGTGGTATGCCAACGCCGAAGTGACCTCTCGAGTAGAAGCATTATAAGTCCAGGACAGAACGTCCTCTTGATCAGACAGAGTGATACGAGTCGTATGAAAATGAGAAAAACTTGTGAGTCAACCTGGATTTAATTCACCCGTGGATTGAATTCAACCTTGGATTCAAGTCAACCTTGCTTAAAATCAACTATATATTGAAGTCAAATATGGATTGAGGTCAACCTTGGGTTGAATTCAAGCTTGGATTGAAATCAACCTTGCCTAAAGGTAACATTGCTTAAAATTAATAAAAACATTTATAATAAAATTAACATTATATACGAGACTGGTCCGGGAACGCTCGAGCGAGCTGAGAGTTCATGAGTGAGCGTGAGCTAGGGTTGAACGGCCGCCATGGCTGCACCTGGGGGAGGGGACGCCCCTCCCTCTCCTCAGATTTTGCCTGCGGAAGCCTTCCGTAGGCTCATTGGCCCCTCTGGGAAGAGGAAAGCTGGTACTGAGATCCCGAAATTCATTAAAAAAATGGATGAAATTCCTGAAATTGATTTACCCGAAGAGCAGCCCATCAAAATCGCTCTGGCCTTGGCAGATCATGGTCTTGTTGGACAGTTCATGGGGTTGTGGCCACCAGCCAAAACCACTGATGACTGGATTCAAAGGAACTGGAGGCCCCATTTGAATCACAGCGTGACATGCTATCCTGTGGGTCGAGGCTTCTATATCTTTGAGTTCATTGAAAAAGAAGACCGGGACCTCATTTTCAGAAACGGCCCTTACTTCATGGGTTCCCAGGGTCTGTATCTCAATCGCTGGACCCCCGATTTTGACCCATCTGTTGTTGCCCCAAAAGAGGTACCGGTCTGGGTCCGTCTCCCGAATCTGCCTGTACATTGCTGGAACCCTCAATCGCTTGAAAGGATTGGCAATAAACTTGGTCGTTACATCGACAAAGCAGATCCAAAAGGGCAGTACACCTGTGCCAGGGTCTGCGTTGAAGTGGATTTAGAAGCGGGACTGCCTGAAGCAATCAAAATCAAAGTAGCTACCTAGCAGCACTATCAAAAACTGGATTATGAGCAGTTGCCATTCAAGTGTAGGCACTGTCACGAACATGGCCATTTCCAGAAGAACTGCCCCAAAGCTCAGCAACCAGAGGAAAATGATGGATGGCAAATAGTCAAGAAAGGGAAAGCAGCTCCTAAAGCCCAAGGAAAAAAAGCTCCAAATAATACGAAGAAGCAAGACTCAATCGCAGCCAACCATGGAAACCCAGCAGCAGCAAAGAATACAACAGAAGAACAGAACAAGACAAATGATCCCCATATGGCAAATTCATCGCAAGGCCCAGTAGTTGAAATCATAGACGCTGACAAGGACCACTCCCCTGAGGCCAGAATCCCCTTGGAGCCTGGTGAAATCCCGCACATTGACAGCCTGAAAGATACGGCCCCGAGACCTGAGCCAGGAAATACCCCGAACTCAGATCTGAATAAAATCCCTGAATCCGATCTGGAGCCTGCCAAATCGAAAGATCTGGATGAAGACCCCTCCAATTTTGAATCTGATCAAGGCGGATACACTGATGAAGACGACTGGGAATCAAGCAGCTCGATTGCAGTCCTATCCCGATCCATGAGAGGCCGCAAACCAAAGAAGCAACACAGGGAAGAGAAATCCCGTCGAGATACTGTCAAAGGGGTTCAAAAAACGCTGCCAACAATGATGGGAACCAGATCAAAGCATGGCCAGACTCCTAAAGGGGTCTCCTCTCCCAAAAAGGTTTAGAATGCGATACGTCTCCTGGAACTGCAGAGGCTTAGGCTCCAAATCAAAAGAAGAAGCTCTGAAAGATATCATAAGAATAAATAAGCCTGACATCCTACTGATTCAGGAGATGAAATTGGAGGATTCTATCCTCTACCAAGCTGGTATCTCGTTCTGGAAAAAAGGGAAAGGGAAGGCGATAAGCTCAAGGGGAGCTTCAGGAGGATTAGCAACCTTCTGGGATACATCCAAATTTGAGCTTCTCAATGAAGAATGCAGCATGCATTGGATCTACACCAATCTACGCCAAATTGACTCAGGCACTCAAGTAAGTCTCTTTAATGTTTACGTTCCTAATCTCTTGTATGAAAAGAAAAACTGTTGGGACTCTATGCAGGCCTTCCTCAATCTGCACAACCCTAGAAACATCATCTTAGCAGGTGATCTTAACATTACATTGGCAGCGGATGAAAAAAAAGGAGGCTCCCCAATTAGAGACCAAGCTAGAGAATGGGTGGAGGACATCATCCTTGGCTGGGACCTTCTTGATATAAAGCCCTCAGTAGGGAAGTTCACTTGGACAAATAAAAGGTGGGGCTCGGGTCACATCGCATCCCGCCTTGATAGATTCCTTATCCACTCAGACTTTCTTTCAACCGGAATTATGGCCTCCTCCAAAATCCTCCCCAACTCTATCTCTGATCACAAGCCCATCCTTCTGGAGCTCTCCTCAGAACCTAACCTGGGCCCTATACCATTCAAATTCAGCCCCCTCTGGATCCTTCAAGATGATTTTCAACAAATTGTCACTAATTCCTGGTCCATCCCTCTTCCTGGCTCCCCCTCCTTCTCTTGGGAGCAGAAACTTAAAAGGCTCAAATGGGACCTTAAAGTCTGGGCTAAGCACCTGAAATCCCCAACTTCCAGCAGAATTGAGGCCCAAAAAGACCTTGAAAAACACCAACATTTAATGGAGACCATCCCTATTACCCATAGCATTCAATCCAAAGAAACTGAACTTCAAAAAGCCTACTTCCAAGGCTGCAGAGTAGAAGAGGAATTCTGGAGACAAAAGTCTAAAAGCATGTGGCTTGAAAGTGGGGACAAAAACACCACTTATTTTCACAAGCAGGCAGAGGCCAGGAAAAACTATAAAGATGTCTTGGAAATCTACTTCCAAGGGACTCTGGTAAAAAACTTTGAAGATATTAAAAATGCAGCCTACAACACCTTTAAAGATCTGTTCTCTGCCCCAGCTGATGATCTGTTAAACCCTGCAAGCCATCCTTTTGAGCTTATCCCCAACCTGGTCCAAGATGCAGATAACCTCATGTTAACTGCCCCGATCTCCATGAAGGAACTTAAGGCTTCCCTCTTTCGAATGAAACCTGACAGTGCTCCTGGTCCTGATGGTTTCACTGCTAGATTCTTTACCACCTGCTGGGACACGATCAAGCTTGACCTTCTCAGAATGGTTAGATTCACCCAATCTACAAATAAACTTGGAAGTAGTACAAACTCTGCTTTCCTTACCCTGATCCCCAAAGAAAAAGGAGCAGTCCACTTCACCAGATTCAGACCTATCTCTCTCTGCATTTTGAGTTACAAAATTGTGACCAAAATTAGTGCTAACAGACTCAAGAAAATTCTCCCCAAAATTATCCCGAGGAACCAAGGGGGCTTCATCAAAGGACGGAAGATTCAGGATAATATCCTCCTGGTCCAAGAAGCCATTCACTCAAGCAGCCTGAACAAAGAGGAAGGGATGGTCATAAAACTTGACCTGGCCAATGCCTTTGACAGGGTCAGACATGATCTCCTTTTCCTTGTCATGAAGAAGCTTGGATTCGCCCCCTCCTATGTAAATTGGGTCCAAGGTTGCATAAGCTCGCCCTGGATTGCCCCTTTGGTTAATGGCATACCTACTGGTTTTTTTCAAGCCTCCAGAGGCTTAAGACAGGGATGCCCCCTCTCCCCTCTTCTTTATGCCATCCAGGCTTCAGTGCTAAGCTTCCAACTTCTTCATAGTCAGCACCTTAACTTGCTCCTTGGTATCCGCATTGCTGAAAGAATCAAAGAAATAAATCACGCCCAGTTTGCGGACGACACTCTATTGCTAGGAGGAGCTAGCATCCCCACTGCAAGACACTTCAAGCATGATTTGGAAACCTATAAACAAATCTCAGGAAGCAAGATTAACTTCCAGAAGAGCAAGATTTATGGCTGGAACTGTTCAATCCGAGAACTCAGAGAGATTGCAAGAGTTTTAGGAATGGAAGCAGTTCATGAATGGGACTTCTTCACATATTTAGGGGTGCCTATATCAAAATGTGGCCCAAAAGCAAACCACTGGTCCTCCAATATTGAGAAGTTCAAAGACCGAATTCAAAACTGGGGATCCAATTGGCTAAATATTGCAGGGAAGGCTGTTCTGCTGAAGTCTGTGCTGATGAGTATCCCTATTTACCAAAACTCCATTCTGCTAGCCCCAGCCTCTGTTATTGGAAATCTGGAAAAGTTAATAAGGAAATTTCTATGGGAAGGAGGGAGAGGAAACCTGCACAGACCCCACTTGGTCAGCTGGGACAAAATTCAAAAGCCTTTTAAAGAAGGGGGTCTGCAAATCAGGAACTTTGCTAAACAAAATCTGGCAATGGGAGAAAAAATATTATGGCATCTCGTCTCTGGGAGTGATAGCTGGAGCAAGAAATCTCTAAGGAAAAAATATTTTCCAGGATCAAGACTTCGCTGCTTAGATAAGCCACCGCCTCGCAAAAAAGGCTCTCCTATCTACAAACTCTGCCTCAAAGTTGTTGAGCATTTCAGTCCCCATCTATTCTGGATTCCGGGGAATGGTGAGCACATCATGCTATGGGAGGACTCCATCATGGGAGAGCAACCCTTGGGGCAGATCCCTGATCTGAGAAACTTAAAAAATTGGATGACAGAAAACAAATTGGAGACCCTTTGGGATATATCCAGCTGGGACGATGATGAGGACTGTGTGTGGAAGGATTGGAACCTTGGCAATTGTCCCTCAGCTCTTAAAAAGGAAGCGGACCTTCTCCTAAATATGCTGCAAGGGAAAGCTCCTGTTACAAAGCGCTCCAAAGATAAAAGAGGTTGGGGTCAGCTCTCTGGATCATACACTGCTGCTGAAGGGTACAGAACTTTCCAAGCCTTGCATTATGCTGCCCCTGACCCAGCGATTTGGAACTTCATTTGGTCTTACCCCTTTGTCCCTAAGATAGACCATTTCTGCTGGACTGTTGCCCATAACAGCATTCTCACTTGTGATAATCTCAAAAGGAGGGGGTTGGAAGGACCTTCAAGATGCCCCCTATGTAAATCTGAGGAGGAATCAATAAACCATCTGCTTATAACCTGCCCCTTTGCAAAGGAAGTCTGGGAGACTGTCCTTAATTTAAATCCTTGCCCTGTTGCTATCCCGGAAAATACCTCTGATCTGTTCACCTCCTGGCCCAAGCTCTCTCCATTCGACCTTTACAAAAAATCTCTCCTCAAATCCACCTGGCTCTGGATCCCAAAAGTCATTGGCTGGAAACTTTGGCTTGAACGAAACAGACGTATCTTCAGAGAGGAAGAGAGAACTAGCTCCTCGGTGGCCTCTAGTTGCAAAGCTCTCCTGGCTGAAGTGATGGAATCCAAAAATTCGATCAAGAACTCAAGAGATCTGAGCCATAGTGAAAACAATTGGCTGTCACATTACTGTACTAAGGCAGCAATCCGCTCTGCTAGTAAAATCAGAATAGAGAAATGGGAAATCCGGATAGATGAACAAGCGTTCCTCACACGGCGCTCGTCTCTAAATGAAAGCTGCCTGTTCTTTGATGGGGCTTCAAAAGGAAACCCGGGGCATGCTGGAGGAGGAGGGGTCCTCATCTCGACCAATAACTCAATTCTGTCATCTTTTGCCTGGGGTCTAGGCATGGAAACCAATAATATAGCTGAAGCCTTAGCTTTGTGGCAAGGTCTAATGCAAGCCCGTGCTAAGAATATTGACATAATTTCTGTTTTTGGAGACTCAAGACTTATCATCCAAGCTATGAATACTAAGAAGTTCCCTATCCAACTCCAATTCTCAAGAATCCTCCAGAAAATCTCTCTGTTAGCCTCCAAATTCCAAAAAATCAGCTACTTTCATGTTCTGAGGGGACTCAACGGTTTGGCAGATGTAGAAGCAAATAAAGCAGTCCTCCTGGGCAGGGGCATCATCACTGTAGATGGCAGAGAATCCAGTTGTAGCTTCCCTTAACGTCACTCAGCAAGACCTGGCGTTTTTCAGCTTAGAAACCTCCTCTATTCTCAGCTCTGGAATCGCCTCTTATCATCTCAGAAATATCTATTATTCTGAAATCGTGGCCTTGCAAGATGATCATCAAGGAACGAGAGGTGCCCTTCTTCCTTCTTCTGAGAATGGGAGGGATCATAGGAAGATCTGTTATGTCCTCTCTTTCAACTCAATAATGCATAAGAAGCCTATGAATACTGGAATGGACATCTACAGCCGGATAACCTGCATTTACAATTCGTGGCAAAGGCCTGCCATCCACACTGTCTCTTATCTCTGTCGCCTTGTTCATCTCTGCTGGAATTTCTGGAATTTATGGTTTTTATGTTGTAATATAGCTATTAAAATACAATTCTGCTACTCTCGGGAGCTTTGGATACTCGCCAGATCCACGAAATTCATCTGCCCAAGAATTTTTCTTCATGTAATGACGCACCTGGTAACTTTTTTACCAGATTCTAATTAAACTTCCCCTTGTTTTGGTCCAAAAAAAAAATTAACATTATATACAATAAAATTAATAATTTATAAATGGCAATATTTATAATAAAATTAACATTACTAAAATTGATAATAGCATTATTAAAAATAAGTTCATTAATGGCATTGATAATAACATTAATTTGGTATTATTAATAAAATTAACATTAATAACAATAATAATAAAATTAATAATAGGAATAGTCTAGATATTCTAAGTTTCAACATTTTCCGAGCATATTTTTCGTCTTATTTTGTTTGAAGTTAGGTTGGAAATCTTTAAAAAATATTAGGATCACATATATTAGCTATGGAAATTGTATAATTTGGGTGACGTGGGGTATTCAAGGATGCTAAATTTAAAAACACAATTTAAACACTTCTAGATTTGGATTTTACCAAAAAACAATACCTAATTCTGATCAAAACCCATCGTAAAGTCCAAAACCTAGAATAAATAGACTACTCCATAAAATTATGATTATTATTATTAATAAAATTAATAACCTAAAAAACAACATTTAAAATAAAATTAGCATTATTATTAATAAAATTAATAACATAATTAATAACATTAATAAAACATTAAAAACTTTAACACGAACAACATTAACAAAATATTAATAATTAATAAAACATCAATAATTATTAACATCAATGTTAACTTAACTTTAATAATAATATAAATAATAACAATATTAATAAGATTAATGACATTAATAACAACATTTATAGTAAAATTAACATTATTATTAATTTAATTAATAACATAAATAATAACATGAATAATATTAACATGAGCAACATTAACATTGATATAGCCCACGTGGCGTGGAATGTATGGTGAATGAGTGTATTGTTAAGACACTCCTTTCCTATGGTCACCGGTTCAAAACACTGTGTGTATGAGCCTTACAAAAAAACATTAACATTCATATTAATAATTAATAACATTAACATAATCATTACTAAGTCTCACATTAACATTAATATTATTAATGATATTAATAATAAATAACATTGATTTGATGAGTTGCCAAACATGGACAACCATTGTCAAGCATTCCCAAGACATGGTCATCCAAAGTCATCCATAGTCAATCATGGTTGACCTTAGTCTAAGATGGTTATCCATGGTGAAGTCAACTATGTTTCAAAGTCAACCATGGTTCAACATAAACTGTGCTTAAAAGTCAACTATGGATTGAATTCAACCATGGTTCTAAGGAAACCTTGCTTAAAACAAAACTATGCAATGAAGTCAACATTGCTTAAAAGTCAACTATGGATTTAAGTCAACCATGTTTCAATGTCAATTGATCCAACCTTGGATTGAAGCCAACCTTGGCTTGAAGTCAACCTTTGATTGAAGTTAGCTATTGATTGAAGTCAACCATGGATTGAAGTCATCCTTGGATTTAACTCAACCTTGGATTGAAGTCACCCCTGGATTGAAGTCACCCATGGACTTAATTCAACCTTGGATTGAAGTCATCTGTAATTTCCCCATTCAAATAAATCTCAAGAAGAGAAAATCCCACCAATCTACTAGTTTCCTAGGTTGGGGTGGAGACATTAAATTTGGAATAAGGAGACTAATAAACCCCAAATGGACTTTAGCTTGACATAAATATATTAAGAGAGGATAAATAAATAGTTGTGATGAGAAAATAAGATGGCACTTGGTCAGGGGAGACACATTGGTAGTGTGGGACCTGTTAAGTCAGTATTTTTTTCTTAAAATTTGGTTTGATTTTCACTTTATTTTAAGTTATTCATTTTCTTTAACTTGATTTTTTCCCCTTTAGTAATTTTTTCTTAGGTTTTATATGAGATTTTGGGCTTGCTGTTGAGTTTTCAGATTTTAAAACTTTAGGTTTGTTTTTGATGAGGGGTTTTAAAAGTTCATTATATCAAAAAAGGAGCTCATAAATCTTATTCTAAGTGAGGACATGTACAATCCTAATCCTGACAGCTTTAAGATCCCATGAAAAATGATAAAAAGTTGTTTAAAAGCAACAAAACAGTGTCAAAGTTTTTCTTGTAGCGCTGGAGCCGAAAATCACCACAGGCACGCTACAAGAATATCGCGATTCCAGATTCTTCCGATTTCCCAGCAAATTTTGGCACATTTGGGCTAATGAACGACTGATTATGTGTTTTAGAGGATTCATGACGTGTTGATGCAGAAAACATCATGATTTCAAATGCTTGCACGTCGTGAAGAAATCGTGCTCATCATTAGCACAGGTGTATTTCAGTTTGACAGATATCCACACGGTTTGAGGTAATGTGGCATGAATTTGTTATCTACAAGCATATTCAAACATGGAGGACTTAATGAGGTAACCATAGCCACTAGAAAAAACCGAGCATCGTCGCCAGCTGAACAAGCAGGACGTGTTGAGGGCTTCACGGGAAATTAGGGCTTCCTAATTCCGTTGCTAACGGCTAAATTGAAGGTTGGAGGACATCTGTATAACCAAGGTGACTCATCTGACAAAGTGGGTCGTGATTTCAAGCAACAACAGTGCAGAAATTTACAGGTATTCCTAAAAACCAATATAACAGTGAATTTGGGGCTTTTTCGCCGAAGCTTACTCTGTTCAAATTAATCAAAGGATTGGTTAAATTGTGCTTTTAAACGCAATTTTAACTAGAGAAATAGGCTATGTGTTGATGATCTGCGACGCCAGGCTGAATGAGGGTTGAAGACAACAATTTCGTTTTTATAAAATTTAACCCTATCAGTGCTATGAACATCCTGTACATTCAATAGTGTTTCTTTTTCACTTCCAAAATTAATCTCCTGTTCACAAACAATACAAGAGGATACATTCAATTCACAGTGATTGAAGAATAATGGGCAGGAGTGGTAAAATAAACAGAGCTGAACCAACAGATATAGAATGGGTTGAAAAATTGCCTGAGTGTGTGGAGTTGTTCAAACAAGCTGGCTGGATGGATTTTTTCAGAAAGATTGATGGATATAATGCAAAGGTGTCCTGCAAGTTTGCCTAGGGTTTCAAAAATGATATGGTGGTTTTCGATACCCTAAAATTCAAGCTGACAGTTAAATTGATTTCAGAAGCCACAGGAATTAAAGATGAGGGCAAACAATGGTTTAAGAAGCTGCCCTTTGACTTTGATCCACAAAAATATCTCTTACCCAATGTCATACCTGATTGGAATAAAGGTGTCCTAATCCAAAATGTCAAAAAATAATGGGTTGAACCAATCATAATATTACAGAGTTATGTTACTTGTGAGGGCAGGTATGCTTTCGTATACAAGTATCATTTAAGATTTCTTCAGCACATGGTAGGGGTATCCAAGATGAACCTGCCATTCTTCTTCCTGAAAATTTTGCAGAAAATGTCCAACAAGGTGAAAGGGCCAGTAGATCATTCCTCTCAGTCCATCTTTCATCATGGATTAATCAAGTTGATTGTTAGTACTGCCTTGCAACATGAAGGAAAGACCTAGGATTTCTTCGTTTTTTGGTCTGGTTTTGAAGATCAAAAATCTAAAAGACAAGCAAATAAGGGCAAAGTCTTACTCAGAAAATTAGGTCATAAGCCCAAAATGGAAGATAAGGGAAAGATCAAAATTGAAGAATTAGCAGAGCCTGTGGAGGAAGACAATGAACAAAAGACATTCTCAGCCAGCTCTAAAGGCAAGTTTACACTGTTTGAAGATAAGAAGGAACAACCTGAAAAGAATTTGGCGCCTGTAGGAGATCCTAGGGAGGAGAAAAAGGTTGATATTAAGGCGGTTACTCTACCTAAAGAAGAGATTTACACTCAGCCAAGAAGCCCTATCACCATTCTCTCAGATGATGAGGGATATCTATTGCAAGAAGAACAACCTATCTCCAAAATAGAAGTCAAAGCTGAAATAGAAGAAATTCATACTTCAGAGAGCAAAACCACAAGACCTAACAGGAAAAGGAACAAGCTGGAAGTAGTAGAACTGGATGCTATTCAGCACCAGGGGAAAGAATTGAAGATGATGGGAGAAGCAACAGCATTTTGGAGACCTAAAACTAGGTCAAAGAACAAATTGAGATTAAACATGAAAAAATTGTTGAATCCTAAATTAAACACAGATGAAGTGACTGTCTTAGATGAAGTGTCCATAGATGATGATAAACCAGAACTAGATAAATTGCAGACATGTTTAAAAGAAGAAATTCATTCAGTGGAAGCAGCAGGTGAAGAAAATATAAAGCCCAGCATTGAGGACACTTCTACGAAGCTGTTGATGGAAGAGACAGAAATCTTCAAGAAGCTTGACATTCCTTGGAAACCTGATGAAGAACAAGATTCTACAATGGATAAATTAGCTAACTCTGATAGGGAAAATTTGCAGAAAACTGTCAAGCAATACAAACACCAGATGAATTATATGCAAGAAGTCAATGATGGACTAATGATGGCCAACAGAAGGTTAAGAGAAGATCTCCAAGATGTAAATGACAATTTTCAGGAACTAGTAGCTGATGCAAAAGAAGCACTTAAAAGGAAAAGAGCCGCTGACAGTCATTGCACCCAGTTGGAGAAGACAGTCCAAGACTTCCAGCAGAAAAACAAGGAGCTCATCAAAAAGATTAATGACATGGAGAAGGAGCAAAAGAAGACTAAGAAGAAAGACCAAGCTTCAGATGGTATCGCTCTCCTAGATGAGGTGGCAAAAGACCTATAAGACAGTTATGCTTTCAGTTAGTTGTCATTAGTTAGCAAACAGATTTGTTACTGATGTGCTATTTTTAGCATATTTTGTAAATTTTCTGCATTTACTTTACATCATCGAAGAGGTGGAAGGAGTTAGGGTTAGAGTCCTAACTGATTTTGTAAAAAGATACTATTTAGAGAGGTTAGGAGGTCATTGAGAGGGTTCTGATTTTTGGGAGCATCAAGAGGTCTGCAGACTGTGTTGTATCTTCAGACTTGTTCAGAGATAAGTACTATGACTCTTATAAGCATTTGCTGATGAAATAATGAGATATATGACTTTTTCCCTTCAGTTTGTCTGTGTTGGCTTTGTTATTGAGCTTGTTTAGCTTCTTAAATGATAAATTCATTGCTAGTTAATGTGTATTTTCTGGTAATGCTTATCCTTTATGTATGAACCTCGGCATAGTCTTTCTATTGGATCTTATGTGATATGTTATACATCTTTATCAATTTATGTTTATGATTTAGTTATTACTTTTCTTTTGAATGTATTCCCTGACTGTGCCCAAAGCTTACAACCATTTAAATCATACCAAAAACCCTAAACTTTGTTTTATTTATTGAGTTTTACTCTTGAGATTGTGTTGCCTTGTTTCTCTGGCCTTAGAAACAATTTCTGGCACAAACATCTTTGGCGCCGTTGCCGGGGACGAAGCTTAAGCATATCTTCCCTGGGATACTTATCAGTTTTATTGGTTTAAGAGGTGGACTTAAATCAGATCTTTTTAAAGGCTATTTTCACCAAAAAGTAGTCACAGTGGCTTCTAAAGGGATAGGAACCAGGAACAGACCTACTTCTCCATTGAAACTGGGTGTGACAGACCCTGAAAAAATCTTAAAAACAGCAAAGAAACTCAGAAAGTCTCAATCTTTGCCATTTCCTGTGACCCTGACCAGTTTGGTGTTTCATTACATTCAGCTAAAACTTCACCTTGTGTAAAACCTACCATCCCTGAGAGCACTTTCCAGGTTTTTACTAATCCTCGAATTTTTTTGAAAGCTAAGACCTCTTCCCCTGATAAAATACCTATCTTTCAGCTGAAAGTAGGAAGAAATCCTTTTCAAAAAGGTTCCAGTCAAGTTTCTACATCTTCCAAGTTAGTCAGTACAAAAATGGCAAGGCAAAACCCACCCATGGATATGATGGACCGCATGGTTGCAGCTAGGTATGCACCATTAGTTCTACCTCAGCCTTTACATGCATTACCTGGAGGTGATTACCAGAAATATATGCCTAGATTCAATGGACAGGGGGAAATCATTGCTGAGGAACATTGGGAAGCTTTCCTAAGTTATGCTGATAATCAAAACATTGAGATTAAAGATGTATGGATGAGGGTATTTGTTCAGAGCCTTGATGGGGATGTAAGAAAGTGGTTCAGAGATTTTCCTGCCAACTCAATTACTATCATTGAAGAACTCCATGATCTTTTCATGAGACAATGGGGAGACACAAAGGACCACACCTACTATATAACTGAGTTTGGAGCTCTCAGAAGAAAGAAAGATGAGACTGTTGCATACTTTTCCAAAAGGTTTAACAAGATGTACGGTAGAATTCCTGCAGAAATAAAGCCTACAGAAACATCAGCTAAGCTAACTTATGCAAATGCTTTTGATCATGAATTTTCTTTGTTACTGAGAGAAAGAAGACCTATAACCCTACTGAACATGCAAGATGCAGATTTGGAGGTAGAGTCTAATTTGCTAGCTTCAAACAGACTTAAGAAAGAAACAGCCCAGCAGCTGTATGAAAGAAAAGGAAAGAAAGAAGCTGTTACAGCAAGTTCTGCTTCTCAGACTGTTGAGACCAAGATAGATGAGATGGATAAAATGGTTAAGATTCTTACTGCAAAATTGAATAAACTAGAGCTTGAGAAGAATGCTAGTAAACCTACTCCAGAAGCTGATCGAAATCCAAACAACCAAAATCAGTTCAGAAGGCAGTTTGCTCCTAGATTCATGCCAAGAGAGCGCAGGAATAATGATATCCAACGAGAAAGGAGGGAGAATGAGGATCAAAAAGTGCCCCCACCATTTCAAAATAATTTGGTTGATGAAGAAGAAATTGATCAACAGCAGCTCTTTGAAGAAACTAAGACTGATCAGGACATGAACCACATTGGAAATAGATTGTTTACAGGTTTTGTTACTGAAGAAGATTTTTTGAATTCTGAATGCTACAATGCTGACATGTTTGAAACTGAAGATAAGGTAGATGTGGAGAATACTGCTATAACTGCTGCTGTTCATCAGAATGGACCACCTAAGAAGACCCTAAATCTTAGATCAGGTCCAAAACAAGTGGCCCAAGCTCCAAAGAAGAGGGCACTTGTTCCTGCTGCACCTGTTCCTGCTAAACAAATAGCTGATCCTGTTATTGAGAAGAAGCAATCTGCAGAAAAATCAAAGAAGAATGCTGAAGTTGAAGAGGTAAACAAATCTGTCCAGAATTTTAGTTTGGAGAATGAACTAGGGAAGTTAAAGATTCCTGTACCTTTGACTGAGTTAATAAAGAATCCATCATATAAGGATACAGTTCTGAAAGTGATGAATATACCCAGTAATCAGCCTGTTTCAGATACAGTTAATTTGCAGGAAGAAAACCCTAGAATTTTCATTGGATCAGCTCTGGCTGAAAAGACTGAAAATGAGGCTGGTGCTTCTCCTCCTTTCTATGTAACCTTGACTGTACACGAGCAGATGATTCATAATTGCCTGTTAGATTCAGGAGAATCCCATAACTTGATGCCAAAAGTTGTAATGGAAGCCCTGGGCCTTAATGTCACCAAACCTTACCATGATTTATATGCCTTTGACTCCCGAGCTGTGAAGTGTCTAGGAGTAATAAAAGACATGGTTGTCAACCTTGCTCAGTTGCCCATGAAAAGTGTGATAATGGATGTTGTGGTAGCTGACATCACACCAAAATTTGGCTTGCTTCTGTCTAGGTCATGGGATAAGAAGGTTGGGGGAACATTACAGATGGACCTCTCATATGCCACCATTCCTGTTTTTGGTGGAGAAAATAGGAGACTTTACAGAGAGCTGCAGCTTGCTTACATAGTCACAGATGATAAAAACCCCACCAATCACCCAATGTACTCTGTGGATAAAGACCTTGGTTCATGCATATTACAGTTTAGTGAAGAGGATAATTCTGCTGGTCTGTTACAAGTGGAAAAAGAACAGCACGTAAAACGCAGCAAAGAAGAGGAAGATGCATTGTGGCAGTTGTACTTTGATGGATCCTCATGCAAAGAGGGTGCTGGAGCTGGAGTTTTACTCATTTCCCCTGGGGGTGAAACAATGAAACTCATGTATAAATTGGAGTTTGTTACCACTAACAACACTGCCGAGTATGAAGCTCTACTACTGGGATTGAAGGCTGCTAAAGATTTGGGAATTCAACAGATTTATGCATTTGGCGACTCCGAACTAGTTGTTCAACAGGTGAAGAACAAATATCAAGTAAAGCAGGGTTTGCTGAAAGTATATCGAAATGAGGTATGGGATATGCTTGAAAACTATTTTATAGCATTTAATATCACTCATATTCCCAAAAATCATAATGAGACTACAGATTCTTTAGCTCTGGCTGCCACACATTTCAAAATCCCTAAAACCACTCAGCTAACGTATCCTGTAGAAGTGAGGTATAGACCATGTGTCCTTGACAATGTGAAGCACTGGAGGGTTTTTGAAGATGACATTGAAATAAAAAAAATTCTTGAGCTTATAGATGAGTTTTCAAATACTCAAATTGATCAGGAAGAAGATGAAAGGGATGAACAGTTAAATGAGTTTGTTGCAGAAGAGATAGCAGGACATAAGATTATTGAATTAAAGAGCAATTTCATTCCAAAAGGTCTAGTACCTTTAGAAAGAATATTCACAAAAGATGATACACCTTCAAAGCCAATAATTCAATCTTCAGAAGACAATGTAGAGGACTACAATATTGGATTAAAGAGAAATTTCATTCCAAAAGGTCTAGTACCTTTAGAAAGAATATTCACAAAAGATGATACACCTTCAAAGCCAGTAATTCAATCTTCAGAAGACAATGTAGAGGACTACAATATTGGTTCAGCAGAACATCCCAGGATGGTATAAATTTCTAAATTCCTAACAGTAGAACAAATAAATAGATATATCAAGCCGTTGAAAAAACATGTAGATGCATTTGTCTGGTCTTATAAGGAATTAAAAACTTATGATACAGCAATTATTCAGCACAAGGTCCCTTTGAAACCTAATGTCAAGCCTTTCAGACAGAAACTAAGAAGAATCAATCCAGCTTTGTTCCCTGTAATTGAAAAAGAACTAAAGAAGCTGCTGGATGCAAAGATAATAGTGCCTCTTAGGTACTCTTCTTGGGTTGCTAATCTGGTTCCTGTTAGAAAGAAGAATGGGGAAATTAGATTATGTGTTGACTTCAGAAATCTGAATCGATCATCATTAAAAGACAATTATCCTCTTCCCAAGATTGAACAGGTTTTGCAGCAAGTAGTTGGAGCTCAGAGGATTTCTATGCTAGATGGTTTCTCAGGGTACAATCAGATTGCCATGCACCCTAATGACAAGGAAAAGACAGCTTTTACAACCCCCTGGGGGACATTTATGTATGACAAGATGCCTTTTGGCTTGATGAATGCTGGAGCAACCTTCCAGAGAGCCATGTATATTGCATTTGTGGGAGAGAAAGATAAGTTTGTGGTTATCTATCTGGATGATATTACTGTATTCTCAAAATTTGATGATGAACACTTGAAGCATTTGGAGCAAACCTTCCTAAAATGCAGAAAATTTGGCATGTCCCTGAACCCAAAAAAATCACATTTTGCTATGCAAGAAGGTAAATTACTTGGTCACTTGGTGTCTGCTGATGGCATCAGAATAGATCCTGAAAGAGTGAAAGCAATACTGAAGACTAGCTTACCTCGGAGTAAAAAGGATGTTCAATCATTCATTGGCAAGATAAATTTTCTGCGGTGGTTTATTCCCAACTTTGCTGAAACCATTAAACAAATCACATCCATGTTAAAGAAAGATCAAGAAGTAAAGTGGACTGCTGCGGCAAAGGTAGAATTTGAGAAAATCAAAGTAGCTCTTACTGAAGAACCTGTACTGGTAAGTCCTGATTTTACCAAAGAATTCCTTACCTTCTCATTTGCATCAGAAGACACGATTGCAGCTGTCTTATTTCAGAAAAATAAAGAAGGATTGGAACAGCCTATTGCTTTCTTCAGCAAAACTCTCAGAGATTCTGAGCTGAAGTATAGTATATTGGAGAAGCAAGCTTATGCTCTGGTAAAAGCTTTGAAATTTTTCAGAATATATATCCTGCATTCAAAGGTAATTTCTTTTGTACCTAATCCTGCTATGAAGGAGGTGTTAACTCAGCCTGATAGTGAAGGCAAGAGAGGCAGATGGATTGTGAAGATTATGGAATATGATGTAGAGATCAGGCCTACTAAGCTGGTCAAGGGACAAGGTTTAGCCAAGCTGTTGGCTGACTCAAATTGTCAGGCCCTAGGACTGCATGTCATGGCTGAAGAATCAATTCCTTAAGAAAATCAAGTACAACTGGAGAAAGAAAAGATCATGGATTTTTATTCATCATCAGTCTGGTATGCAGGCATTGTTCAGTTTTTGTTGTTTCTGCAATGTCCTGAACATTTGGATAAGAAGGCTGCCAGATCTTTAAAACTCAAAGCCACTAAATATTGTTTAGTTGAGGATCAATTATTCTGGAAGGATCCAGGGGGTATTTTGCTCAGATGTTTAGACCAATCTGAAATAGGAGAGGTGATTTCAGAGTCTCATGAAGGTGCATGTGGAGGGCACAAGTACTGGAAAGCAACAACTTACAAAATTTTAAAAGCTGGATATTATTTGCCATCTTTATTCACAGATGTTTATCAGCAGGTAAGAGCATGTATTCCTTGTCAGAAATTTGCAGGTAAGCAAAAATTATTGTCTTTGCCTTTAAAACCTATTGCAGTCAATGCCCCGTTTCAATAGTGGGGTCTAGATTTTATTGGAGAAATAAATCCAGCATCTTTAGGACAACATCATTGGATTCTAACTGCAACAGATTTTTTCACAAAATGGGTAGAAGCCATTCCCACAAGAAATGCTACAGACAAGGTAATCATGGAATTCATTGAAGAAAATATTTTGAGCTGGTTTGGTTGTCCACAGAGATTAATAACAGATAATGCAAAGGCATTCAAATCCAAGGCAATGGTGGCCTTTTGTGAAAAAAATGGCATCATTCTGAAGCACTCAACTCCCTATTATCCTCAGGGTAATGGCCAAGCCGAATCTTCCAATAAGAACATCATTCAGAGCATCAAAAAACTGTTGAAACATAACAAAAGGTCTTGGGATTCAATGTTGAAGTATGCATTATGGGCAGATAGGATTACAGTGAAACAAGCAATTGGAACTTCTCCATTTCAGTTAGTTTATGGTACAGAAGCAGTGTTCCCTGTTCAATTGGGGATTCCAGTGATGAAATTTCTCCAGAATTCTCAAGAGGAACCTAATGATATGCAAAGGAGACTGTTTGAAATGATAGAGTTACAGCAAAATAGAGAGAAGGTGGATGAAAAAGCACAGTTGTACAGAGCCAAGATCAAAAACAGGTTTGACAGGAATATTAAGGAAAATACTTTCATAGAAGGGGGAGATGGTTCTAAGATGGGATGCAAGAAAGGAGCAAAAGGGTAAGCATGGTAAGTTTGACAATATTTGGTTTGGCCCTTTCCTGGTATCAAAAGTTTTAGAGAACAATACCTTTATTTTGCAATCCTTGGAAGGTGAGGAGTTGTCCAGCCCTGTTAATGGGCGATTCCTCAAACATTTTTACAGTTTATAAGAACATTTTCACTGATCATTGTACATACCGGTGAGTGAATCACAATAAGACTCCATAGCCCAATGGATAAGGCACTGGTCTTCAGGTTCTTGAAGCCTCGCAGGGAGGTCTTCATCCCGTAGCTGGAGCCAGATGTTAAGTCAGTATTTTGCTTCTTAAAATTTGGTTTGATTTTCACTTTATTTTAAGTTATTCATTTTCTTTAACTTGATTTTTTCCCCTTTAGTAATTTTTCCTTAGGTTTTATATGAGATTTTGGGCTTGCTGTTGAGTTTTCGGATTTTAAAACTTTAGGTTTGTTTTTGATGAGGGGTTTTAAAAGTTCATTATATCAAAAAAGGAGCTCATAAATCTTATTCTAAGTGAGGACATGTACAATCCTAATCCTGACAGCTTTAAGATCCCATGAAAAATGATAAAAAATTGTTTAAAAGCAACAAAACAGTGTCAAAGTTTTTCTTGTAGCGCTGGAGCCGAAAATCACCACAGGCGCGCTACAAGAATATCATGATTCCAGATTCTTCTGATTTCCCAGCAAATTTTGGCACGTTTGGGCTAATGAACGACTGATTATGTGTTTTAGAGGATTCATGACGTGTTGATGTAGAAAACATCATGATTTCAAATGCTTGCACGTCGTGAAGAAATCGTGCTCATCATTAGCACAGGTGTATTTCAGTTTGACAGATATCCACACGGTTTGAGGTAATGTGGCATGAATTTGTTATCTACAAGTATATTCAAACACGGAGGACTTAATGAGGTAACCATAGCCACTAGAAAAAACCGAGCATCGTCTCCAGCTGAACAAGCAGGACGTGTTGAGGGCTTCACGGGAAATTAGGGCTTCCTAATTCCGTTGCTAACGGCTAAATAGAAGGTTGGAGGACATCTGTATAACCAAGGTGACTCATCTGACAAAGTGGGTCGTGATTTCAAGCAACAACAGTGCAGAAATTTACAGGTATTCCTAAAAACCAATATAACAGTGAATTTGGGGCTTTTTCGCCGAAGCTTACTCTGTTCAAATTAATCAAAGGATTGGTTAAATTGTGCTTTTAAACGCAATTTTAACCAGATAAATAGGCTATGTGTTGATAAACTGTGACGCCAGGATGAATGAGGGTTGAAGACAACAGTTTCATTTTTATAAAATTTAACCCTATCAGTGCTATGAACATCCTGTACATTCAATAGTGTTTCTTTTTCACTTCCAAAATTAATCTCCTGTTCACAAACAATACAAGAGGATACATTCAATTCACAGTGATTGAAGAATAATGGGCAGGAGTGGTAAAATAAACAGAGTTGAACCAACAGATGTAGAATGGGTTGAAAAATTGCCTAAGTGTGTGGAGCTGTTCAAACAAGCTGGCTAGATGGATTTTTTCAGAAAGATTGATGGATATAATGCAAAGGTGTCCTGCAAGTTTGCCCAGGGTTTCAAAAATGATATGGTGGTTTTCGATACCCTGAAATTCAAGCTGACAATTAAATTGATTTCAGAAGCCACAGGAATTAAAGATGAGGGAGAACAATGGTTTAAGAAGCTGCCCTTTGACTTTGATCCACAAAAATACCTCTTACCCAATGTCATACCTGATTGGAATAAAGGTGTCCTAATCCAAAATGTCAAAAAATAATGGGTTGAACCAATCAGAATATTACAGAGTTATGTTACTTGTGAGGGCAGGTATGCTTTCGTATACAAGTATCATTTTAGATTTCTTCAGCACATGGTAGGGGTATCCAAGATGAACCTGCCATTCTTCTTCCTGAAAAGTTTGCAGAAAATGTCCAACAAGGTGAAAGGGCCAGTAGATCATTCCTCTCAGTCCATCTTTCATCATGGATTAATCAAGTTGATTGTTAGTACTGCCTTGCGACATGAAGGAAAGACCTGGGATTTCTTCGTTTTTTGGTCTGGTTTTGAAGATCAAAAATCTAAAAGACAAGCAGATAAGGGAAAAGTCTTACTCAGAAAATTAGGTCATAAGCCCAAACTGGAAGATAAGGGAAAGATCAAAATTGAAGAATCAGCAGAGCCTGTGGAGGAAGACAATGAACAAAAGACATTCTCAGCCAGCTCTAAAGGCAAGTTTACACTGTTTGAAGATAAGAAGGAACAGCCTGAAAAGAATTTGGCGCCTACAACAGATCCTTAGGAGGAGAAAAAGGTTGATATTAAGGCGGTTACTGTACCTAAAGAAGAGATTTACACTCAACCAAGAAGCCCTATCACCATTCTCTCAGATGATGAGGGATATCTATTGGAAGAAGAACAGCCTATCTCCAAAATAGAAGTCAAAGCTGAAATAGAAGAAATTCATACTTCAGAGAGAAAAACCACAAGACCTAAGAGGAAAAGGAACAAGCTGGAAGTAGTAGAACTGGCTTCTATTCAGCACCAGGGGAAAGAATTGAAGATGATGGGAGAAGCAACAGCATTTTGGAGACCTAAAACTAGGTCAAAGAACAAGTTGAGATTAAACATGAAAAAATTGCTGAATCCTAAATTAAACACAGATGAAGTGACTGTCTTAGATGAAGTGTCCATAGATGATGATAAACCAGAACTAGATAAATTGCAGACATGTTTAAAAGAAGAAATTCATTCAGTGGAAGCAGCAGGTGAAAAAAATATAAATCCCAGCATTGAGGACACTTCTACGAAGCTGTTGATGGAAGAGACGGAAATATTCAAGAAGCTTGAAATTCCTTGGAAACCTGATGAAGAACAAGATTCTACAATGGATAAATTAGCTAACTCTGACAGGGAAAATTTGCAGAAAATTGTCAAGCAATACAAACACCAGATGAATTATATGCAAGAAGTCAATGATGGACTAATGATGGCCAACAGAAGGTTAAGAGAAGATCTCCAAGATGTAAATGACAATTTTCAGGAACTAGTAGCTGATGCAAAAGAAGCACTTAAAAGGAAAAGAGATGCTGACAGTCATTGCACCCAGTTGGAGAAGACAGTCTAAGACTTGTAGCAGAACAACAAGGAGCTCATCAAAAAGATTAATGACATGGAGCAGGAGCAAAAGAAGACTAAGAAGAAAGACCAAGCTTCAGATGGTATCGCTCTCCTAGCTGAGGTGGCAAAAGACTTATAAGACAGTTATGCTTTCAGTTAGTTGTCATTAGTTAGCGAACAGATTTGTTAATGATGTGCTATTTTTAGCATATTTTGTAAATTTTCTGCATTTACTTTACATCATCGAAGAGGTGGAAGGAGTTAGGGTTAGATTCCTAACTGATTTTGTAAAAAGATACTATTTAGAGAGGTTAGGAGGTCATTGAGAGGGTTCTGATTTTTGGGAGCATCAGGAGGTCTGCAGACCATGTTGTATCTTCAGACTTGTTCAGAGATAAATACTGTGACTCTTATAAGCATTTGTTGATGAAATAATGAGATATATGACTTTTTCCCCTTCAGTTTGTCTGTGTTGGCTTTGTTATTGAGCTTGTTTATCTTCTTAAATGATAAATTCATTGCTAGTTAATGTGTATTTTTTGGTAATGCTTATCCTTTATGTATGAACCTCAGCATAGTCTTTCTGTTGGATCTTATGTGATATGTTATACATCTTTATCAATTTCTGTTTATGATTTAGTTATTACTTTTCTTTTGAATGTATTCCCTGACTGTGCCCAAAGCTTACAACCATTTAAATCATACCAAAAACCCTAAAATTTGTTTTATTTATTGAGTTTTACTCTTGAGATTGTGTTGGCTTGTTTCTCTGGCCTTAGAAACAATTTCTGGCACAAACAGGACCCACACAAAGCTAGATTCCCCATGCTACATGGCATTCCACTCTCACCCATTTGAATCCAAGGTGGATTCCACTAATCTTGGAGGATTGGGAAGGGAATAATACTTGGCATGAATCAGTGAGGTCTAAATGTAGAGGAAGAGTAACTTCCATGGAAGAGGAAGAGGCATTTTGGAGCTAGTGGGACACTTGGGCTAGATTCCCTTGCTTCTATGACACCAATGATGAAGATTCCTATGAAACTTATGAAAAAATCAGACCTAATGGCTGACATCTGACATACATGACATGTCAGGGCTAAAATATACTCCAAGAAGGTGCACAATGGAGTTAGGGCAGCCAAAGAGACACCTATTCGAGTTGAGTGAAGGAGGAGGCTAAAATTGGAGGGACAAATGGCATACTTTGGAATCTCTTCCCAATTCGAGTTGGCATGAAGCTCATGGATGGAATTTGAGTTAAGGAAGCATTAGGAAGTTTATAAAAGTCGGGAACAAAGAAAGAGAGTAGCTTTTGATCATTTTACATTTTTCATTTGGAGAGGAGAGCTAGTAGAGTGCTATTCCACTTGCCTTAGCACCAATTTCGAAGGTGAAATATTCCCATCCTAATTGGAAATTGGAGAGTCCATTCAGACCTTTCATTTGGAGCTACAATGGATTACTTTGTTACGGGTTGAATATACAGTGAAGCTCGTGGTCACATCTCCTTCAGCTTGCTTCTACAACCATTCTTCCATTTCTTCTCATATTCTTGCCCCTTGAGGAGAGGCACACTTGGTGAGGTGATGATCTCTTTGGGATAGTTCTTGAGGCCCCATATATTTTTAACCTGATATATATACTCTGTATTTACTGCTCAGAAGACTTTCATATTGAAACTCCAAGAGATTCTATCATGTACAAATGCTAAACTATGAATAAATGGTGTCATTTCCCCAATACCTTGTTGTTTGCACTTGAAGTGGTATCAAATTGGAATGGTTCAGTCAAACTATGATATATTATTGTTTTATGGAGCATAATTAATATGCTGAATAAGTTTCATATTCATTATACAAGCATTGGGAGCAATATTCTCAAGTTTCATAGCCATTTGTGAAGATTTAATATCATTTCCCCCTATGTTGAAGCTAGTATACAAACATTTGATTTATGGAAGTTGAATAATACTTTAGGAACTTATTGATGATGTATTTTGGAGCCCATTGAAGTCCTTTAACAGTACCATGTCTATGTTCTGAAATTTGGGAAGGTCTTACAGTGTTTGGGAAGCCATCTTTGTCCCCTACCCTTGGGGGTTTTGAACCTCGATTTGACTAGTAAAGTTCCCTATTTTTCCCTGATTATAAATTAATGTTGAAGAAGTGTTTTGAGAGTGTCCAAGCATCCATAAGACTCATTTATATGTTTGAATACCTTCCAAACTCATTCAGACCCAATTCAGAATCATTTGCAGCCATTTGGAAGCAGTTGAGTCATTACTAGTCTAAGGGTCGAATTGGCCAAAAATTGCAATTTTTCCTAGTTTTTACAAATTCTTAAAAAGGGACATTACAAGTGGTATCATAGCATGGTCCTTGCACCTAATTTGGCTGACCATTAATTAGGACAAGAAGTCAGGGACCACCCTTAGAACCTGAAATTGGAAGTGTTTTTGTTGAAGAGGAAGAAGTAGGAAAACAAGTGCATTTTGTTGAAACTATGGCTAGGGATGAGAAGGGAACCTCAGAGGATAAGGAGGAATTTACAAAATTCATGAAACCTTTATTTGAAGACATGAAAAAACAGTTCATGAAAGGGTTCGAATTGTTGGCTAGTCAACTTGGAAGCAAAGGAGCAATAGGAGGCAGCAATGGTTCTCTTTTCAAGGGAAAGAAGATAATGGGTGAAAGTATTTTATCAAGAACAGGACCTCATAATAGGACTAATGAATTTCAGAGTACACCAAGGCCTACTACACCTAAATTTCTTGAGGCCAAAGAAGATCCTAACACCCAATTTGATATGCAGGAAGTTGTAAAAGAATGGGAAAAGTTGAGTGAAGATTGTAGAAGGACTCTACCCTTTGAGCAATACTTTAATGTTTCAAACAAACTCAAAATGAGGGAAGGTAATAGGACTCCATTTCAGAATAAATAATTGAATTATGCCATTGGAAAAATGCCCCTTCCCACTTTTGATGGAAGGGGCATAACCATTTTTATGCAACAAACATAACCATTTATGTAACAAACATAACCATTGAAATACACCAGCATTTTTTAAGTACCTTTCATAACCATATAACCAAATCCAATGTTGATCCACACGTATATTATTATCCTTCAAGTGATTATAGAACAACTAAAAGAAATGTTGTACATAATCTAAGTCATGGCACCTATCATCACTTGTGTAGAAGTGATACTCCTTCAATATAATCCTTTTGTCTTTGCTACTAATTGGCACATGCATGTATGTGATATGGACCACTATTTTGACCTTATCTAAGTGATAATATTGGTTTTGAATCCCATTTTTTCATTAAAGGGTGTATTTCTCAGCAAAATCAACCACTAATAATATCATATCAATAGGAAACATATGCCTACATATTCTAAAATTCCCATCTTTCCATCAACCACATTGACATGTTGAATATAATTTTTATTTTTTGCAAATAAATCCTTGATGAAGTTACAGACCCGTACCTGATGGCACAACACTTAATAAATTTATAGGTTCATTATGATATTTCAAAATCAAATTTGAATGAAAGGAAATGATCTAAGTACACATTACTAACTTGGGAAATCACTAGTTGTATTTTTTTCTTTCATGCTCTCCCCAGTATTATATGTGACATATTCGAATATTTTCATGCCAAACTCCTTCCTTCCCTATTCGTACTCATTTATTAAATGCATTCATTTGCTCAGTAATTCCATTCTATCGCACTACTTAGGGAATGTTCCATCTAAGCAAGCTTTCTAATAATATATTTGTCCCTCTGGCCTTATACACAAGATGCTATGAATAAATTCTATACATGATGTCGATGGTAATGTAGATGGGCATTCCTACATAAGGGTGTTATGAAAAACACAACCAATGTATATGTGTGTGTCATAATAATAACCATATTTAATGTTGTATCTACAACAACATGTGTTACATACCAAGTTTATTCTAACATACAAAGGCTTGCATTTCTTGAAATACATTTTTCCAAATTTAAGTGCAGTATACTCATTCTTGAATCTATCATATAGTTTTGTTTATGTCATGCCAAGAAAGTGTTTAATGTGGGGTTCACGGTCCCTAGAACCCATTCCCAATTTTAGTACATTCTTTTGGTTGAAAGAAGTTAAGGCCTAGCTTCTCCTGCCAGAAATTTTGCAGCAATCCATATATTTATCCAATTAAATTCATGTCAAAATGAACTAGCCTACTAGTGAAGGCCCAAAAATCCATTTCATTTGTTGATTCAAGGTTATCATGTCTAATAGAATACTTCCAAAGGGTTTTGCCATTACATTTTATTAGATGAGATGTTTGTTTGAGTAAATGATGTTTTCCTGTCACCTTTCTAACAATTGACTGTGAGAATACACGTCAGGCTACATTACGATCTTTTGAACAAGTTTTCTTACCAATTGCATGAAAAACATCTACAAGGCTTCTAACAATATGATTACTTGTTTTTGTAATTTTAACTATTTTAATGCCTAAAATTTTCTTGGCATGCCTCAAACTCCTAGAATTTAATAAAGATAGGAATGATTGATATTTAGTTGCATCAGATTCCAATTCAAAATATTCTTTAGTAATTTTGTATGATTGATAATGAATAGTTTGATTAGATAACTTACCTTCAAGGGACACCAGACCTCTTTCATCCACTTGTATGTGTTTAGGAGTTCTTTACCATGGATTGCTTAGTTTAGGTAAGGATAATGGACATGTAATTTGAAACTCTTTACCTCCTTTTTGTGGAATCATAACTGTAGGAGTTCTTGCCCCTTCTTGAACTTGTGAATCAAATTTGGTACGAGAGTGGATATGCTCATGGGTAGTTTCAACTATGTGTAATTGTTCAACAAGAGGTTCCACCATATGAAATTATCTAGTAGAAATTTGTGCCCATGTAGCCTCTCTACTTTCATCCATGTTATAATTAACTTCAACCAAATCCACAATCATCTACTCATCCAAAACTTGTATTGATGGATCTATCATTGGAGGTTCATAAGATGTTAGAATTAGATTGGCCTTTATGACTAGAATCATGTTTTTTTCATGTGGTAATGGAGGAGAAACAATGGTGTCATCTTTTATACTAGAATTTGAATTGACCTTTATTGAATGCCTTATTTTTTCCATCCCAACTTTGTATTTTATTTTCCTTCATTGACATTTTCACTACGGTACACTTTCTCAGAATACTTTCTTGATTGATTGCATATGTTCTCCATCTTGACATGGATTGGAAATAAGAAACAAATATATAATTTCTTTTTAATCACAAAAAAAACAAAGTAGTTGTATGCAATAGTTGAAAATGAGCGAGATGCCAAATAAGTTGTGGACAAAAGAGAACTTTTAGTTGAAAATGAGGGAGATGCCAAATAAGTTGTGAACAAAAGAGAACTTTTTGAAGACTTTAAGGTGCGGAAGCATGGCGCTTCTTTTTGTATATATGGAAAGAACGCTCACACGTTAAAAAGTGTGTGCACGTTAATAACGCACATGTGTGTTCTTGTCAATGTATAAAACCTACACCACAACATGTGGCTAGATGATCATTTAATGGTCCTGGAAAGAACACACTTGCACTAAAAACACACATGTGTTCTTTCCTATATCTGAAAGTATGCCCCTTTCCAACATTGATGCATTGTATGGATTATTTTCCTCTTAATGGGAACATTCGCACTATTAGGGATTTTAGAGAACTAGGTATTAGTTTAAAGGTTTGTACAAAGGTTAGTTGATGAAACTTAGACATTAGTATTAAAAAAGGTACCTTATAATACTCGAGAGACATGAATGAGGCTTCATCAAGGAATGAGACATGATATATATCTATGGAATGTTTTCTCTTCAAGTGATGATATGGGTATCATTAGAAATATTTAAGCACAAAAAATGAGGCTCGAATTTCTAGACATGAATGAGGGAGGAAACCCAATCCTTAAGACCTCATTAGGATGTGGACATCATTAGGATGTTTTGGGCACTCAATATCAGCCTCTGGGCCTTGACCATGGCTAATGGAGGAAACTAAATCCTTAGTACCTAAAGGTAGCTTCTAAGGCTCAAGGGCACCATGAATGTTAGCAGCTGGGAAGAAGAAAATCAATTCATTGAAGAAACACTAGTAAGGGCATGTGAGTCCAAAGCAAACTTTTCAATTGTGGAGGAAACGATAGAATCTCTTAATGCAGTTGAATACTCAAGAAAAGAGTCTGAGGATAGTCTTCCTGCTCAGACAATTCAAGATAGCATCGGTTTGAGTGGCTTCAAGAAAGACATGGATTCGCATGATGACGAGTTTTCTACAGAATGTTCTTTTCTCAGTGTCGAAGATGGTTCGCTTTCTGGCATGAGTTCTGCTTCCATGTCCAGAGACATTGTAAGTTTTAGTTTCGGAGGCTAAGAAAGACAAGGTATGCAATCCTACGCTATTCATTTCAATGTTGCACTCTCATTTTCCTTCAGAATATTGTAAAGTTTTAATGATTCTGTATTATTTTCAACGAGTTGTACTTCATGTTTCTGGGTATATGAATAATTTTGTTATAGTAAATATTGTTTGATTTGGAGTGTAAATTGGTGTACTAAATTTTTCTTGAAGCACAAACTGATGAATTAGACCATGGCTATTGAACTTGTGTTTTGTCAATCTTCTTGTTGTTTATATCTAATTTTAATGAGTGAACATTTGCAATTAAGGAGCAAAGGAATAAATAATTATGGATGATAGCAAATTTGTGGTCGTTGATACAGAAAGAGTTGATGGAAGCTATGGAATTGATCCGCTCCTTGACGGTAGAGGCAGGCCGTGAAGAGACTAAAGCTCAACGTGCAATGGAAGAGGCAGCAAAAGCTGGTTTGGGCATTTTGTCGAAGGTCGAGGAGCTGAGTAAAATGCTTGCACTTGCAAAAGAAACCAATGAGATGGTGGTGAACATGTTTTTGACTGGTTTAAGTTTTTTTTTTCTACTTTAAGTAGGCACTTTGATAACCTTGGTTTGAAAATTCATATAAACTGTGATTTCACAGCGTGCGGGTGAGGTATATGGGGAGAGAGCAATTCTAGCTATAGAAGCACGAGAACTTCGATCTCGTTTGGCAGAACTGTCTGCTGACAAAGACAAAGCATTTTGTATAATTGAAGAGGTAATATATATATATGATACTTTTCTTAGATTTTCTGATGCAATTTTCAAACTGCTCAGCCTGATAGGCTTTTAGATGCGTTTCACATTGCTATAACTTAGTTTCAAGAATAAACCCTATTTTCATGTCCCTTTAAGAAGTTGTACATTTTTTTCACATTTAACAGCTTCGGGAAAATCTGCAAGCGAGACTTGATATTGCCAAAAAAAAGAAAGAAGCTGTCGAGGAGAAGACGGTGAGAAATGAAGAAAACGCCAGAAAAGTGCTTGCAGAGGAAGAAGCCTTGATGTCTAAAGTGGCACATGATTCTATGGAACTTGAGAAAGAAGCAGAACATAACATCAACGTGAGTGGCACCCTCAGAAGTTTCATATTATGATGTTGCTTTTCATTTTTTAATAGTCATATAAGTTTCTCAGTAATCTGGATGTGTGGTGCAGTTGAGGAACTTCACAATGGATTGTTGCTGCATTGTTGATGCAGTGAAGTGACTTTCACATCAGCCCGTTTGTTAGGTTCAGAAGTGTTCCTGCTCTCTTTTTGTGTTTTCATTTCCTTCTACATGCTGGTACCCTGTAAATATGGTGCTGCAGTTCTGTGTCAACCAAGTTTAGCTGGCTTTATTTTCTCTAGTAGGGCCGAAATCTTTCAATATATTGTTTTTTATTAGATTGTTTCGATGCTCTTGTGTAGAGGGAAAGTATCTGTTCTATCTGAAGAAATGAAATTGTTAAAAGAGTATATGGATGGATATTTGAATGTAAACCTACCTGAACCTCCCAGGTGTGAGGACTTGGATGGCCATTTAACATCTTCCAACGACTATATTTGTGGTTGTTTTTCTTCATCGGCACATGTGAGTCATGTTGATACCAGTGAACTCAGCGTTGATAACGTAGAAATGGATTGCATCACAAGTGAAGTGGAAAGACCTACGGCTGAAACATATACAAAATGCCATGGTTTGAGTCCTCAAATCTCAAACTCTTCTGCAGAAGCAGAAAAGCAACAAATTCTGAAGATAGGCTCCGATGATAATAAATGGCAGAAAGTAGATGCAGAAAAGCAACCATTTCTGAAGATAGGCTCCGATGTTGATGAATGGCAGATATTAGATGAGTTTCGTGAGTCTGTATCTGGCAGCGATTATTCTTCAAACTCAGTGAAAAACAAGCGATGGCAGCGATTCTTCAAACTCAGTGGAAAACAAGCGAAGAAAGATGTATATCTATTTTCTTCTTTGGTTGCAATTTTGCATTTTATGCATAGTAAGTAGTTTTTAACTGTTAGATAGTTTTTATAAAAGTACATGAGTTGATAGCTATGCCGCTGTGAAGACAAACCCATTGAGTCATGCCTTCCATAGAGATTAAATTAATATTGTGCACTTTGTTAGCTTAATTAATTTGCATAAGAACTATAATGGTTGGGTTGATTGAATCACCCTTATGATATATTGGTTGAATGCTAGAGCCCTTTGCACAAATACCACCATCTTTTTTATTTATTCATTGTTCATGAAGTTTACTCATCAATTTTAATTTATTTTCAAGGACTTGAGTCTTTGTTTGAGATATAACTTAGTTTTCAATGCTATGCATTTCAAAGAGTTACCTAAATATCCTTTATTTGGTTGAATGCTAGAGCCCTTTGCACAAATACCACCATCTTTTTTATTTATTCATTGTTCATGAAGTTTACTCATCAATTTTAATTTATTTTCAAGGACTTGAGTCTTTGTTTGAGATATAACTTAGTTTTCAATGCTATGCATTTCAAAGAGTTACCTAAATATCCTTTATTTTCAAGGATATGAGCTTCCATGTAAGTTATAGCTTGGTTTTTTAATGCTAAGTATTTTAAAGAGTTTGCTCAAAATTGAGAAAATATTTGTATGTTTTATTTTTTGACATCAAGTAATAAAGTTTTAGTTTTTAGAATTGAGATTTACACATTTTTAAAAGATTTTGTGTGATGTATAACTTTGTTAAAAAAAATTGTTAAATTGTTAATTTTGATGTTATTGAATGCATCATTAAAGTTTAAGTATGATCCAAAAAACACTATGTTATATCTATTTTATGTTTATGAATGTATTGGAATTTAATATGGCCCCAAAAGTTATGGAGTGGCATATATCAAACAACATTTTTCCAAGACTAAACACTTGTAAGGCCATGCTCTATCTTGTCAACAAAAATGAGTTATTTATAAGCCTATAAAAATAGGTACATGATGGGATTGTACACATTTAATCTATGGTTTTCACCAATATGTTGATGAAATTTGAGTTAAGCTTATGCAATATAATTTTAAGATATGACCAAACACACTATTTTGATGTTGATGTATAAAACCCCTTATTTATGAGACAAGAAATCCAATTTAGTTTTATATCTACTTAAATTTTATTTGCATATTTAGCTCATAAGATTTCCTTAGACTCTTTCCATGTTTCCTTAAATTGTTTATTTCTCACTCTCTTTTACTTTTAAAAAATATCTTCAAAATTGTTACTTTTAAAAATAATTGTTTGTTTCAATTTGCTTCTACTTGCTTTTTAAAATATTTTTATACTATTTTACTCATAATCATACCAACAACATGTGGAAAATTTGGATATTTAATAAATATTATATATTTTCATGATGATGGTAATGATGAGGATACTTAATGTCCACTTAGACCATTTTTTGTCTATTAGACAATCCCCGCATCTTTAATCAAGACGTGGCATTTTATGGCAATCTAGCTTGAGCCTTAGGTGGTTTTGACTAGAATTTAAAGTAATTTTCATAAGTCTATGATCTCCCAAGTTATTTATTTTTTTCTTGTACATTAGGTACTTAGTCATAGTTGTACTCTCAATGGGAGAAATACCCACTTCAATTAGAAAAATAGGATATGGAGTATTGCTTTTAGTTTTAAGATTGTAAGTTATAAAATGCTTCTGGATTTGCTAAGTCCTTCTCCAAGGTTCTCTAATAAAGCTACATCCCCAAACTTCACACTCATATAAGAGAACAAGAGTGATCAGAGTTACAAAGAGGAATTTATTTTTATCCCACATCACAAGGTTTGTCGATTTACAATTGTTTTCAAGACCAAAATAATCCTTCCACCCTCCATTGATCATTTTCTTGATGTTGTAGTTCCACTTGATATTATGATGGATATTTGGAGGAAGTCACTTCCTCCAAATTATTATTATCATACAAAAAAGGAGTATAAGTGACTATTAAATTTTATCAACATAACTTGTTTTTGTCTATGGGAAAACTAATTAGAATAGTTGAATCCCAAAGTTCTTTCTCATTGTATAAATAAATGAATTTTATCAATAATAAATCAATCATCTATGAGTTATCCTCTAATGTTAACAGTGATATCAAAGCATTGACATAACTCATGCTTTCCTAGAGTCTACTATATTCCTCGCTCTCTACTTCTTTTGACATTTCTTTTGCATACCTCTGCCCTCTACTTGTTAACTCTTCCTTCTAAGTTTGTTGTCTTGAGTTGAATGTCTCTCTCCGTCAGTTGTAATAGACCTGTTGACCATTGAATCTCAATGAAATAAATTCCTCCTCCATTTTGTGTGTGTCTGTGTGTCTTTGTGGTAGATAACCAAGGTTTTTGTACGTTGGAATGTGCAAAAGCACCGTGTTATGTGGAGACATAAACCAGATTTACCACTATGTATCGTGTTACATTGGTGAACCCTCTCCACCCAATACCTACGCCACCAGTCGAGATGTCCCTCCATTATGTTCAAGTAAACAGGTATGGTGATCGAAGGTGTGACCTCTGGGCTTGTTCAAGAAAATCTGTGTTTTCCCTTGAAGAGCTGCAGGGGTTGGAATGTAAAGAAGTTCCACGCGGTAGTTTTGGTTGGCACAACGTTGAAATTGGTGTCTGAGCTGCTTTGAAGAGCTGCGGGCTTCTCCAGGTATCCACGTAATTGTAACCTAAGTAATGACTAGTGGAGTTGTGCGATGAGCTATTGCATCAAATATTGGATGCTCAAAATTGTTGTTGCCGGTTCCTCCGATAGTTGTTGCGTACTGGTGCAACTCTTGTGCGTTGGACTAAAACTCACTCTGAAGTTGCATTGAATGTCGTTCTGAAGTTGTGTTGAATGCCATTATGAAGTTTTTGAATTCCAATATTGTTGAATTGCGTTGGTATATCTACGTTGAAGGTATTTCTATGTCAGTATTATTTGTATTGTTGAGTTATTCTCTGAGTATTATTGGAGTTGTGTTGAAGCTGCGTTCTTTCTCCATTAATATTATCTCTATGTTGAGTGGATGTAAAGGTTGTTGTCACCTGGAATGGAAACCACGCAATACAATGCTTTAGAACTAGGATTTGGTTTTTTTAGTCGTGATCTCTACGCAAAGAAATAAATTCCCACACGATTGTTGGAGTCTAGCCATGAGAAAATTTCATAGTTATGGAAGAAATTTTGTATTTCTGTATGTTATTTGAAAGTATAAGTTATATGTTCTGACAGTGGTATCCTCTAAAGCATGATAACAATGATATTTCCCTCTCATAGAAGGCTCTCCACTTGAAGGCACCTCCATTACAAAGAATACCATCATATCATTATGCATATGCTTTCTCAGAGAAGACATAGAAGGACGGTGAGAGATATGGAACAGTGAAAAAATATGTCTTCAATGTGTCCATTGCGGAAGAGATGGACATGAGGCGAAGACATGTAGAATTCCATGGAAGAACATCACAGAGAAGAAGCATAAAGAAGCACAAAACAAATATGTTGATGTGGGTAAACCTATGAAATCTATTCATTTTGTAATATTGGCATAAATGAAATTTTACTTGGCACTTCATTTTATTGTCTAGAGATCAAATTGAGTGGATTGGGATCAAATCCCATCAAGTTAAGTTATCTTCAATCAAAGGGGGGCGCATCTCATCCAAAGAGGACGCACTTCCCATGTTGATGACTTCTGATTGGTGGATGACATTTCCAAAGAGAGGATGCACCTACCTCATGAGAGGTGGGGCATTCCTCTCTTTGGCGAATTCCACTCCCCTATTGATCAACAAAACTTCTGCAATCATGTTGGCCAAGAATCCTAGATTCCATGATTAAACCAAGCACGTCAACACAAAGTACCATCTGATTCGACATCATGTAGAGGCCAAGACAGTTCACTTAAGACATTGTTCCATGAATGAGCAAATTGCAGACATCTTCACCAAAGTGCTTAGAAGAGAAAAAATTGAAAAGTTCAGAAAGATGCTTAGACTCATGAACACCCCTTTGGATTAAGGGGGGATGTTGGAAACCTACAAATTGATTATGGTTTCATGTAAATAATGTAAATAATTTTCAGTTTTAAATAAGAAGATGAAGAGTCTTTAAGGACTTCAACGAACCTCTAGGAATATGAAGTCCAATGGTCATTCTCATTGTATAAATAAAGGAATTTGTTCAATAATAAGTCAATCATCCAGGAGTTATCCTTTGATGTTAACATTGTCGGTATTGATGGTCATTCCCATACCAGAGCATAAATCATTGAGAATTCTTAACTGCTTATCAAGATTAGAGAGACATATTTCCAAAAGAACAATATCATCAACATAAAGAAAGAAAATGATGACAATTCCTACTAATGTTGTGTGAGTGCAACCTGCCTCTATTAAACAACCTTCTAACTTATCAATGTATATACCAAAAAGGGTAGGGGAGAGGGGTCGCCTTGCTTAAATCTTATATTACAATTAATATCTTCCTACTAACCCTCAGTGTTTTTAAACTTGGCAATAAAATTCTTGTACAACCTTACTGCAGCAGATCTCAACTCAAAAGGAAGCTTTAACTCTTATAATCTTCTCCACAAGTTATTTCTAGGCATTGTATCAAAATATTTCCTAAAGTCCAAAAAGAAACAAAGGAAATTGATCTTATTATTTTGATATTCATCTGCAATGATCTTGCAAGTAATGAGGTGGTCTATGGTGGAATGATACCTTCTAAAATTGGCTTTCCCTTTAGCTCTTTTACCTTGACTTTCTAGCCATATGCTAATCTTATTTTCCAAAATAATGAGATATAACCATGGGTTCTTCACTCAATGAATCCATGCCATAGCACCTTCGTTCATGGGATATTAAAGAATACCCCTAATTTCACTAGATCTTGATAAATACCTACCAAAATCCTTTTGTTGAGCACCCCTCCCAATACATATTTCCAATTTAAAAAACCTTATTTTTACGAGATATTCCCTATTTTTACTAGATGCCCCTTTTTATACACCCCGATACCTATAAACCCCCCATACCCTACTCCTTGCCCCTCTAATATCTGCAATATTTGACCTTATTTTTCACAATTTAAGAACCCCCATTTATGAATGAACGTGATAAGATATTGGTCAACAAGGTGAATCCCATATTCATATAACTTGGCTAAGAGATGGCTAATCATAATGGTCCTATAATAAGAAGGGTTTGTTTTATCACCTCTTTTAAAAATGGATACAATAAGGCTCTAAGTCCAAGGTTTAGGGAAGCCTTGCTTGACTACTAGATTAAAGAGCTTATGGATGTGAGGGATGAGGACAAACCCCCCAATTTTTAGGATTTCAGCTTGGTAGCCTTCAATGTCCTTATCTTTCCCATTTGCAAGATGCTTAATCCAAAAATCTATATATTCTAAATAAATAAAAATCATATTCCATAAAAAGGGATTGCATGTTGTCCACAACACCATTTAATTCATAAAGCTTGTTAAGAAAGGAATTCCAGTCCTTTAAGATAATTATATTATTCTTTCCAGGGATGTCATTTTTCTTGAGTTGAATAAATATGACTTAAAGTCTATTGAGAGGCATATTGATCATCTGGAAAAATTTACCCATGTAGAGACCTTTCATGAAGTTGATAATGAGATTACACATCATGAAGGGAGTATCCCTATCTTGGATCAGTCTTTGGAATCCCCATTTGTAGCACCATCACCCCCTCATGAAGAAACTCATGAAGAAGAAGTTCATGCCACTTCACTAGAATATGAGTTTCAATTGGATGATGTGATTGAAATAATTGGAAGACTAAATCTTGAAGAGAATGAAGCACTACCAGCTAATCAACCTGAGCCTTCATGAAAAGTTCTGAAATGGGTCACAAATACACTTGAAAGTGTCTATCTAGATGAAGTTGGAAAGATGGGGATTATCACCATCTAAGTTGTACTTAGTTGGACTTTCAAGCGATCAGTCAAAGTTTGAACATGTTATATGTTCATCATCTATGTTCTTTAAGTCCAACAAGCCTCTTAGGGCCTCGTTTTCTTCTTTTTTCACATTTCCATTCCCCACGAGGTTTGTAATAAAGTGTCATAGAATAATGGATTTCTATAAAAGACTTGGATTCCCTAAACTTAGGCATCGATCCAGGTATTCCAAGGTGTTTTTTTCTTTGTTAATTATACTTTTATTTTCAGCGAGGTATAATTTTTGAGTTTTTCACTTGCTCCTCCAAAGTTGGAATGCTCAACTTGGTGGTTAGGAATTAGGAGGTTATTAAATTCTAGGTTTCAGTGTATATTACCATGATAGGCACTAATAATGAGTCATATGGACATGGGCTAGGTCCCCCTAGGTTTATTTTCCTTTTTCGCAAAAAAAAAAATCTCGTAAAACGAAGATTTTTTAATGTTTTAATTATAAAAAATTGTAAAAGTCATAAAAAAAAAGTGGTTAGGGGTTGGAATATTGCATGGGGGTGTTTGTTTTCTAACTCATAGCACCCACTTAACCCCTAAACCCACTTTTGAGAGAAAAAAATATATTATTTCTCATGAAAATTGAAATTCTCTCGAAAAAAGGACAAAAAGACATTTAATTGGCCAAAAAAGACATAATAAAGGAAAAAGACCAAATCCCACTAATTGAGGGAGCTTGTCTGGAAGGTGGAAGTTAACTAGAAATCAAATATTTGATTGTCTGGAGATCAAATCCAATCAAGTCAATTTATCTTTAATTAGACAGGGGCACATCTCATCCAAAGAGGGTGCACTTCCCATGTTGGCGACTTGTGATTGGTGGATGGCATTTTCAAAGAGAGGATGCCCCTACCTCATGAGAGGTGGTGCATTCCTCTAGAATCAAGCTCCATTATAATCCCATGTATCAAGGGATTGCTCCCTCTTCACTCCTCATTTTCCCAAGTTAACTCTTGGTGAAGAAATGTGCCCTCCTTGACACATTTTCTCTATAAAAGGAAACTCTCTCCTATCATTCAAGCTTAGTTAGAGCTTGGTAGAGAGAGGTTGTCCTATTGTAATATTGTTGTATTATCTTTATATTTGTTGGAATAAGAGAAGATTTGGAGGCTAGAAGGTGTCATGTGTATTGTGTGGATGAACATTGTCGGATCTCATTGAGGTAACATGTAGTTAGTTCACTTTATTGCTTAAGTGAATCTTCTAAGTTCTTGCCTCGGGAGGATTGTTATCAATTGGTAGGAAAAGAGAATTGTTAATAATTTTATTGGTTTTTTCTTTCATATGTGCATGTTTAGAAATCTAAATCTAGCATTGTTAATAAGTTTATTAACATGTTGATCTGATTTTTCTTATGCATGTATTAACAGATCTCACAAGTTTGTTGTAAGTTTGTGATTAGTTGCAAGTATCCAAAACTGGAGAAGGAACTTAGCAAGTTTTCTTATTTTCCATCTTCAAATACTTACACGACATAGTCCCTCAACTTGCCACCTGGAACCTCCTTACTTGATCTTTCTAGCTCCAAGTTGTCTTTGCATCTCTCTCTCTCTCTTTTAAATTTAAAAGTTCTTGGTTACTAGTCATATTAACTTCCTTGGATCTAGATCCTAAAGTAAAGCTTACATAGATCTTATTTATGTTCTAGATCATACTTATTTAAAAAAACTCTCATTTCATGCTAGATTTGGTACAAGTAGTATTTTCTTCTTTGTGGGGATTTGGAGACCTGTGTGGAGTTTTTCTTCTCGACGTGTTTCGGACTCCAGAGTTGAGTCCATATTCACAAGAAAGATATCTCAAATGAATTCCACGGATATACACTTAATCAATATTGTTTGTTTCTCATGAAAGTTTGAAAGAGCCGACTTATTAGGTGAGTAATTAGTTTCAACATTTTATATTTAAAATTTTTATTGAATATCTTTGGGCCCTCTCATGAAGTTGAGGGACCTTTTAGATGCAATCATGATTTCACGAAACATGCTAAAGTTTAGTAAAACAAAAACCCATGCGTGTTTCTTTGAACTAGGCATGGGCGGGCATGAGCCTGCCATATCACTTAACACGCAGGATAGGAAACCATGACGCCCGAGCGTTATAGTGATACATAATGTGTGCACGTTATGTATGGGTGGAAACGCGAAGGTGGGTTACACTTTGGTGAGAATCGGGCATCGAAGAACCATAGCGTAAGTTATTCGGTCGAATAAGTTTAATTATTCAGCCGAATAATTTAATTATTCGGCCGAATAATTAAATTTATTCGACCGAATAACTTATTATTTATTCGGCCGAATAACAATTAACGAGCCACCGTTAGACCTGACGGTGGCCTCAATGTGTGTGCGAGTTTTTAGCCGGACAGAGACAACGCACGGCATTATGCACTTATTCAGCCGAATAATTATTCGGTCGAATAATTGTTCGGCTGAATAATTGTTCGGTCGAACAATTATTCTACATAAAAGCTCAGCTGCGGCCATTGTCTGTCACTTTTCGCTGATTTCATGGACCCCTTTGGTGTTGTTCCTAGTCCCGCCTCCGCGTCACCCATCTCAACTATTACCTATCCACCCGCTCGTCCGTCTAGTTTGCTGTCGTCAAACTCCGCCACCGGATTCCCCGTTGTTGCGTGCCATTTCTCCGCCACCCTGTGCGTCAGGATTTGCTCGGCGGTTTGTTGTTGCTGGAGTGTTAGGTCACCAGCTTCTGCCTCTGCCATTCGCTCGTCTGCCACCTTCCGTTTCTCCCATCCGCTCATTTGCGAGCTTCTGCCTCTGCCGTTGGTTCGTAAGCCTGTTTGGACATCTGGACGCTCTTTGGTGGAGTCTGCATCTGGACATCTATAGGTGTAGCATGCATCTACACCTCTGTTGGTGGAGATTTGGTGTTGGAGTGTTCTCTTGTGGACGTGTGCACAACAGTGGGGTGCTGTAGCTGGGGACCTATCGACGTGAGGCTGTGCAGAGGTAATTACTTTGCCATATTTATGTGTTTATTTTTTTCTTTAAATTTCTTATAATAATTTGTAATTGTTATTACAGGTTTTCTTTTCTTGGCTGCTTGGCTCGTTTTGTTTCGGCTGTTTACAATTCCTCTTGGGGCTCTCTTCGGCCGGATCTAAATTCGCCTGCTTTCGTTTCAACTGCATCTAAACAGGTAAGTCAATTTATTTTTTTTAATTCAAGAGTTAATTATTGGTTTGAAAAGTTTTGAGTTTGTCCCTGTAAATGAACTCTGCCCAAATGAACAGAGTTCATGAACTCTTCCAAAATGGACAGAGTTGATGAACTCTGTCCAAAATTGGGCAGAGTTCATGAACTCTGTCCAAATGGGCCGAGGTCATGAACTCTATCCAATTGGGCAGAGTTCATGAACTCTGTCCAAAATTGGGCAGAGTTCATGAACTCTGTCTAATTGAGCAAAGTTCATAAACTAGCATAGGTAATGATACATATTACTCACAGATAGTGTAGATTAGTATTAAGAGGTTTAACATGAACTCTTTCCAGTTTGACAAATTTCATGAACTCTGTCTAGTTGGGCAGAGTTCATGAACTCTGTCCAATTGGGCAGAGTCCATGAACTCTGGTCAAATAGTATGTTGAAAATTATTTAAATTTAAATATAAAAATAGGAATATATGCAGTGTTTAGTTAGTTACTTTTGTTAAATTATTGATTTTGCTTATGTGTTTAGAAATGAAAATAAAAGTAGGACTGTAATTGTATTTGCAAATGATATATCCTTTATATATATAGGCTTGTTTTATTAGCTAAACTCTGTCAACATGGACATGGACAGAGTTCATAAACTCTGTCAACATGGACATGGACAGAGTTCATGAACTCTGTCAACATGGACATGGACAGAGTTCATGAACTCTGTCTACGTTGACAAAGTGCAGAGATCAATATATTAGTTCCATTACAAACTGTGTTGATGGATAGCTATAGATACAACGAAACTTTAGACGATTAAACTCTACTTTTAATACAACAAAACTTTAAAATTGATTTTTGGTACAACTAAACTATAGACATGAATAGGCTTTAATTTAGATATACTATGAAATTAAAAAAAACACTTAGAAGATTGGTACAGTAATTTTTTATACATCCGAACAATAATAGTCATTTTCATTTTAAAAACTATTAGATGATATTATGCCACAATGGTCTTGAGTTTTAGCCTTGGAAAGGTGGTCATTCTTGGTATTATGTTTTTCTTTGGTTGCAACATGGCAAACTTGGAGAACATAATACCATGAATGGTCAATTTTTTTTATTCTATGGAATAATGAAAATATTTGTAGATATGATTTATGTTTAAAGTATTAAAATATCTTGATTAAATTATTAATTTAAGAAACTGAATACCATAGTGGAACATGGCAAATTTGTGAAACATGTCAAACTGGAAACATAATACCATGAATTGTTAATTTTTTTTTATTTTATGGAATAATGAAAATATTTGTAGATATAATTTATGTTTAAAGTATTAAAATATCAATTAAGTTATTAATTTAAGATTTAGATTAAAAGTTAACAGGTTCATGAACTAATTCTTTGACATAAAGAAATGAACCCTTCACTTAGTATTTAACTATATTCGTTCCATTCATTTTAAACATCAAAAACATTTAGAAGATTGGTACATTAATTCTTCACACATATAACAATATTAGCTATACTCTTTTTAAGAACTATTAGATGATATTAGGTAAATCTAGGTCCTTATTAAATAACTTAGTCTCTTTAGCAGCTAGGTTTTAGAATTTGTAGAATTAACATGTAGAATTTGAATATGTAATCAGTTGATATTTGTGCAAGTGTAGACATTATATATCAAATGGAAAGAGAGGAGTCTTTGAGGCGAAAGCATAGGAGGTCTTCACAATCTTCTAGGGTTGGTGTTACAAGTGATAATCGGAGGTTGTCAACCTCCCCTCGGGATTCTAGTTTATTGCATAGTTCACATTGATGAGGCGAAAGGGGTACAAATGATTCCCCTATATCTTCTATGAGAGAACGTCGATCTCGACCCTCTGTTGATATATGAATATCGATCTTTTAACATGTACATGCAAATTGTTTTTTTGTGTACGCAAAAATTGTACTTGTGTTTAAACAAAACTTTGTTTTTATTTGAAGCAGAGCATGGTTCAGAAGATTCTTGTAATTCTATAGGGAGGGAGACAGAGCAAGCAAGGGAGACGGATGAGGGTGCAGAGCAAGGTTCTCAAGAGGCTCATCATTCTACACAAGGTGATGATGGTCGAGCTAGGATGCAATATGTTGAATTAACTGAGGGTTGTACACCCATTACAACATATCCATCTGATCTACCTCGGGAGCTTCCATGGAAAAGTGGTGATCATCAAATGACTCTTGAAATATGTAGATCCCACTACGACAAGTTGGAAAATGATTTGTCTACTATGGATCTCCCTCCAGAGAGTAAACAAAGTTTGGAGATTGTTTTGGGATCATTGCAAAAATTCATTCAGGCATATGAGAATCTCAGACCAACTACAAATGGTTCTGTTGATTTGATGCGAAGACGAAGGGAACAAGTGATGGGTCCAAACAAGTGGGATGTTATGAAAGAGAAAGTGACGAAATAACAGGCCAAATCAATGTTTAACTTCAAAGAAGGTCTAAAGCGACAAATGTTGAAAGTGCAATATTTCAAGCATCCTGATCTTGCACATCTACTCTATTATCGGTTTCTCGCAGCCTATGGTCGGTTTCCATGGAATGATGAAGTTTCTCAATATTTTGCTAGATTTTTTTATGCTGAGTTTTTCTTAAATATGAAGCCAGACTATACCGATGTTCATTCAGAATTTTATGGAGTTGGAAAGGGTCGAATATATAATCGAAAAGGTGCTCTTAGAGACCCTACAACTCTTCGACCTCCACCCCAGATATCTCTCCCACCTAGGTCGGTGGCATTAAGATCAGAGATAGAGCCCACATCTCAACTTGGGACAACTGCAAGAAATTTTGTTGGCGATGGTTTATCGTCAGCATTAGTTGGAGTAGATGTGGGATTAGTTTGAGAAAGGGCTCGTTCTGCTATTCATCAAAAGTTTGTTTACAGAACTAATGATGAGATAGATGGAATGAGCATTGAAGATCTCAAGGTATATGCCAAGGTTTGTCGCGACCTAGCGACAAAATTTATATCCAATGACACATCGAGTTTGGGAGAGGTTTGCTGATTATGATATGACCTGATCTTAATTAAATATTTTATTCATTTTGAATTGAATTTTTTGTTACATTATATGAATGATAAATTATGTTTTTTGATGTAAAGTAATAGGTACGTTATGTAAATGTTTATTGGTTGCAGTTTTCAAGAATGATGAATGAACATTCTTTCCATGTTTCAACTAGCGAAAATCTAGAGAATATTCGAGAGGTATATTTATTATTTACATATTTGTAATTATGTTTGAACTTATATATATATATATATATATATATATATATATATATATATATATATATTGAATTTTAATTTAACTATGCATCTTATTGTTAATTTGACTTATCCATGTAGGTTTCTTTAGAAACTTTATAAATGATTTACCGTCTATTGTGAGCTAATGTTTTTTTAATCTTTTGGTTTTAGTTTTAAGTTAATTGGCACAGTAATTTTTTTGGTTTGCATTATGTTTTATTTATTAATACAATTTAAATTTTAGGGGGGAGATATAGGTTCTCTGCTTCATGCAACAGATATTGACAAGAAGGTAATTTTGTTCACACTTGAATTGATCTTTGATATAAGTTTAATATTTTAATTTTTATGGATTTAGTTAAAATTTGTTTAAGTAATTTATGAGATTCATAAATTGATTTACATGTTGCAGCTTGGGTCTCTTAAGTCTTTTGGAGGCAAAGAGAAAACTCCTTTGGAGGATGATGGTGGACAAGTATTTGAAAATTTTGATGTAATTTTGTTAATAATTGAATTGTTTTTTTATATATAAGTTTAATATTTTAATTTTTTGAATTTAGTTTAAATAATTTAAATGATATATTCATAATTTGCTTTTATACATGTTGCAGGGTGGGTTGAGTCCAGGGGGGGGACCTAGTGGAGGATAGCATGGTGGACATTTTCTTTTTATAGCATGGTGGACATTTGTTTTTTTGTTGATATGCATAGATTGCAAAGATTTGTTTTGGACATGTCGAGGAGATTTATTTTTGGACTAGATACATATATGTACATTGAACTTGCATGTTCATGAACATTTTTTTGAGAATTATATACATGTCCTTTGAACTTACATATTTTGTGAAACTTGGTTTAAAGGATCTACTTATTTTTGTTTATTTAACATATTTGGTGTGATTTAAAGGTTTAGAATATGTACTTGCATGTTTAAATGAATAAATGAATATGTAAGAATGAATGTTAAGATCAAGAATGTTAAGAACGTGATATTTTTGAATATTATGAAGTTTAGGAATGTTAAAGGAAGTTTAAAAATGGATGAACATAGGTTTAAAGTTCATGAATGAGGAAGTTTTGATTGAAATATGAATGAATGTTAAGATTGAATATATTAAGAACATGAATGTTATCTTTGAATGTTAGGAAGTTTATGAATGTTAGAAGTTTTGATGGAAATATGGATGAACTAGGAAGTTTAAAAATGAATGTTAAGAACATGAATGTTATCTTTGAATGTTAGGAAGTTTATGAATGTTAAAAGTTTTTATAGAAATATGGATTAACTAGGAAGCTTAGGAATGTTATGAAGCTTAAGAATGTTCTAGGAAGATTATGAATGTTATCTAAGTTTTGATAGAAATATGGATGAACTAAAAAGTTTAAAAATGAATGTTAAGAACATGAATGTTATCTTTGAATGTTAGGAAGTTTATGAATGTTAGAAGTTTTGATAGAAATACATGGATGAACTAGAAAGCTTAAAAGTGAACACATGTTGAGTTCAAATTTTAGGAATGTTTGAAGTTTTGATGGAAATATGGATGAACTAGAAAGTTTAAAAATGAATATTAAGAATATGAATGTTATCTTTGAATGTTAGGAAGTTTATGGATATTAGAAGTTTTGATAGAAATATAGCTGAACTAGAAAGCTTAAGAATGTTATGAAGCTTAGGAATGTTAGAAAGATTAGGAATGTTATTTAAGTTTTGATGGAAATATGGATGAACTAGGAAGTTTAAAATGAATGTTAACAACATAAATGTTATCTTTGAATGTTAGAAGTTTTTATAGAAATATAGATGAACTAGGAAGCTTAAAAAGGAACACATGTTAAGTTCAAATTTTATGAATGTTGGGAAGTTTATGAATGTTAGAAACTTTGATGGAAATATGGATGAACTAAGAAGTCTAAAAATGAATGTTAAGAAAATTAATGTTATCTTTGAATGTTAGGAAGTTTAGGAATGTTAGAAGTTTTGATAGAAATCTGGATGAACTAGGAAGCTTAAAAATGAACATGTTAAGTTCAAATTTTAGGAATTTGTTAGGAAATTTTGATTGAAATCTGAATGTTAGGTTTAAATTTTGAAATGAATGTTAAGAATGAATGTGATGGTAAGAATGGATGTTAAGGAATTTATGATAAGGTGCAATGAATGAATGAATGTTAAGATTGAATGTCAAGAACATGATTGTTATCTTTGAATGAATGTTAAGATTGAATGTCAAGAACATGATTGTTATCTTTGAATGCTAGGAAGTTTAGGAATGTCAGGAAGTTTTGATAGAAGTATGAATGTTAGGAAGTTTAAAAATGAATATTACCTAGGATCAAAGTTCTAGAATTTGTTAGGAAGTTTTGATTGAAAAATGAATATTAGAAAGTTGAAAAATGAATATTATCTGTTCAAATTTTGATATGAATTTTTAATTAATAATTCTTATTTTCAATGTCCAGGTACATTTGATGTGGCTAAAATCATGGCAAATGGGGATAACGATTTTTTGTTTTTTAATCATAAGCGAATATTACATGATTGTGAAGCTTGTGCTAAATTAGAGCAATGATTTTAGACAACAATTTGATGAATTTTCATCGATTTGTTGTAAATAATCATTCCTCTAATTTAGCATAAGCTTCACAATCCTGGAATCTTTTCTTGTGATTAAAAATCAAATGATCGTTGTCTCCATTTGCCATGATTTCAGTTATGTGAACTTACACAAGTGATATTTTAAATTAAAGATTCGGGGCGGAGAGTGGCGACAGCCACAGATCCGTTATCTCATCCCTTAAGTGGTCTAATAGACATATGGGGATCCGAATAAAGTATTTCAGACAGAATTAAGATAAAAATTTTACACATTGAGGTTTTCATTACCAAATAATTTTTGAATTCAAATTTTAGCATACTAGAATACGATCATTTAAACTCTTATACTCCAGTTCCTTTCAAGATCATAGACATAGAAAGAAAAAAATATATTGTACACAACATTTGATAATGACATCAACAAAACCATTGATCTATTAATTTTAAATATATAGTTTTAAAAACATCGCAATTGAATGTCGTCTTCAATTATCCATTCATGGTCATATTTGGACAATTTTCATTTTTTATTTTTTAATTGTTTTTTCAATGGAACTTGAACCAATTTTATTCGAGATGCACATACTAAATGGCTATATTGACAACATATAACATCAGGTTCATAATCCTGAAAGTAGACATAATTTTGAGTCATATGGGTTTGCTGAAAAAAATAGCCATTTAAAATGATGGATCCTCTCTCGTATGTATATCCGTTGTCATTGTAGTCTTCCAATAACTTTATTTTTTCTTCAGTGCATCGCATCAAATAATACTTCACATTTTCGTTGTTGTCTACAGGTGCAATCACAGCAAAAACATCTCCTGTGCAAATTACAATTGATATTATGATTTTTAATTCAATTAAATTGACTAATATACATGTGTATAAGGTGAAGGACAAGAATGAACAATCGACAAAACAGTGGTATTTGATCATTACCTTCTCTAACGAGATCTAAAATTCTGTTGCCATCAGATGATATTGTTATATCTTATGATTCTAATTCTTGTATGCTTGCTAGTGGCATTTTTCTTTTAGGATTAATCTCTGTGTGTTTCCAATGTTTTACGTAGTTGTTCGTTATGTTTTCACAAACTTCTGTAGATTCAATATTTTCAGTGCAAATATGACAAAAGCATGATTGTTTTCTACTGTCAAATGCATAAATGTTTTGAAAGGCTTTTGTTTGAATAGAGTGAAAATCTCTAGTCCCTTGTATGGTGCTAGCGTCATACGGTATTGATCTATTTATATCTTGGACCCCTACATGCCAAAAAAACCTAGTACACAAATGACAAATTTTGATGTTAGGTACATACTTTTTTTTAAATTGACAATAAAATATAAATTAAAACATTTGTGTGTACATACATGCGCACATTTTTTGATTGTTGATTATAATCATGGTTTAGATATGATTTACACCATTGGACAACCTCTACAACTGAATGGAATCGTGCAGAACTATGGTTCATTTTCCATATTCGAAATGTTCTTTTTACGCATGCTCCTGCACCATCATATTCACCTTTTCCAAGACTAGTTTCAAAGAAATTCCAGCGATGTTTAATGTTCAATGCTTTATGAAATCGACATAACCAATAAAATGATCGCAAAGATTTAAATTGTCCAGCACATCCATCTGACCATATCCAATGCTCATTGAATTTAATGTTACGTCCCTTTAGTGAATTGTAGAAAATACTTTCAATACAATGCTGAACAAAATGTGTATCATGTGTACGATCATCGTTGATATAAAAGTGATATTCTTTAATCACATCTCAATTGTTACGCATGCCTTCAATGCCATCAACATCCTATTGAAAATGTCTATATAAAACATGGACAAATATCGAAACTTGGTCAGAATGATAGTATTCACTCTGTATCTCTTTTTGTGCAGCAAATGTGTAATTTTCTGCAAAATCAACCACTGACAAAATTGTTTCTGGTGGAAAAATTTCACGAGATTGTTTGAATTGAAGGTCTTGCCATCGTGCTCTATGTGAATGCTTGGTGTATTTATAAATTTCACTTTCGAATTTCTTGAGAAAATCTGTTACACCTATTTTATCTTCTCGCAATTCAATCCTTTTGGAATGTACATCACTAGTACTTGTAATGTATTCATATCTTCTCCAATCAATATTGACATTTGACAGTGAGTGATCAGTATCGATAGGATATTTATTGTGGAATAAAATCAAATTTCCACAACGATTACAATGTTTTCCATTGACACATTTCTTATTATAAAATACTTCATCGTGATTTCTCTCACATAGGGTTTGAGATATGAATTCACGTATTGTGGGCGAAGGTGGTGAATTTGTCCAAAACATTTTACCAAATTCAAGAAATGTGTCATAATATAATTGAAATTGCACATGATAACGACAACAACAATTGTCACGGATAGTAATAGGTCTAACATACCATGGTTTTAGTTTCCCAAATGTAGTGATTGACACATTAATTCCACGATGATCTTCCTTGAATTTATTGAACAATTGTACTTGTGTCATATCCATTATATGTTTTGGAATGCTTACATATACTCCTCGTATACTCTTTGTCGTATTACATCTCTTGAATTTGGTAAAACTCGAGCATGTGTCAACCAATATTCTCATACAATATCTTTAACACCTGCTCCCATTCTATCTTTGTAAGGATGTCTACAAATAATTACCCAGCAAGCAAGTTCATCATTTTCATCTATTTGCATTTTGAATTTGCTATGTTTGTATAATGTCTTTCTTGAGGTTCCAACTGCTTTTGCTAACTGTGTTGTCAAACGTTTTTGTTTCGTGCTAGTCGAAATAATTGCTGTATGAATTGCTCTTCGTGCAGCACTGATGTCTTTCTTCCTAGATTTTCCAAACTTTTTTATTGCATCACCTATATTTTCTATCACATTATGTTTTAATTTCGACTCTTTGGTCGCCTTGTGAATACCCAATAATGATGTAGCATCTTCTAACTTCTTGGTCACTAATAAACATCTCAAAATTTGTGCTTGTCCTGTTGCTGAATAATTCTTCAGAACATCATCATAAATTTTTTGGGCCCAATATCGTGCAGCTTGTATGGGTATTTTTCTCCATATTTGTTGCAATCAACGTTTTCTAACGTTTTATCATCAATGGTGAAAATACCTATACATCAAGTTAAATTTAATTTAAAACATGTATCCAAAAATAAAATTCATTATAAAAAATGAATTTGGGAAATACATGATATATACATACCTGGTCCAATTTCTAGTTCTTGAACTTGATCTTCAATATTGACTTCATCGACATTAGTATGTAAATCACTATTTACATCTTCAACAATGGTTTCTTCAACTTCAATTTGTTCTTCTTGTACTCTATTTTCAATTTTTATTTCATCAACATTATCATGTAAAACTGTATTTGTATCTTCAATAATCATTGCTTGCGTTTCTGCAAGGCTTGCTTTGTTGGCATGATGTTTAAGTTTTTTATTTTCTCTATTATCATCATCATCAGCACGTTTACGATTATATTTTCTTTGACGGTTTCTCTTATTACCCATGATTGTTTAATCTATAAATGATAAATTAAAGAATCATCATTTTATTGTAAAAAAATAAAGTGAAGATTTAAAAACAGTTACAAAATTTATAAACACATGAACTTAAATTTACTTCACCTTATCAAAATCTTGTAAGAGTATTTTGAAGAAAAAGTCTTTGGAAACAAGTTTCCTTTGAAAAGAACCTTCTTTAAATGAAATAAAAACTCTTTGACAATAAATCACCTTTGAAAAAACCCATTGGAAAATAATAAGAACATTTTCTAAATAAATCTTCTTTGTAAACCCACTAAAAAAATAAAAAATAAAATAAATCCTGGGAAAAAAATTTCTTTGTAAAAACCCTTGCAACGAAATAACTTTCTATAAATACACACTTTGGAAAGAAACATTTTCTGAAAAAAAAAATCCATTGGAAAAAAATAAGAACACTTTCTAAATAAATCTTCTTTGTAAACCCACTGGAAAAAAAAAACAAAAAAAAAAAAACTTCTTTGAAAAAATACCTGGGAAAAAGATTTATTTGTAAAAACCCTTGCAACGAAATAACTTTTTTGCAAACATAACTTGGGAGACTTTGAAAAAACTCATTTTCAAATAAATAAGAAGGAAAAATACATCTCCTTTGTAAAAATAACTTGAAATAAAATCTTATTTGCAAAAATGCCTTAAAATAAAAACTCTGTAAATACACACTTTGGAAAGAAACATTTTCTGAAAAAACCACTTGTAAAATACTTTGTAAAAGAAACTTTTTTGCAAAAATACTTAGAAAAAAAAAAACTTTGAAAAAACTCATTTGAAAAAATCATTTTCAAATAAATAAGAAGGAAAAAGACAACTCCTTTGAAAAAATAACTTGGAATAAAAACTCTTTAAAATCACCATTTTGGAAAAAAAAACATATTGCAAAGAAATAAGAAGTGCAAAAGCTTGGAATAAAAACATATTTTGCAAAAATGCCTTAGAAAAGCATTCTTTCAATGTATTCTTAGAAAGAAGTAACAAAAATAATACTTCATAAAAATAACTCTCTTTGCAAAAAAAACTTCTTAGAAAAAAAACCCATTGCAAAGAAATAAGAAGTGCAAAAAGCTTGAAAAAAAATACTTCATAACAAAAACTCTCTTTGCAAAAAAAACTCCTTAGAAAATCCTCCTTAAAAAAAACTCTCTTTGCAAAAAAAACTCCTTAGAAAATCCTTGGAAAAAAAACCCATAGCAAAGAAATAAGAAGTGAAAAAAGCTTGGAATAAAAACTCATTTTGCAAAAATGCCTTAGAAAAACATTCTTTCAATGTATTCCTTAGAAAGAAGTAAGAAAAAAAATACCTTATAAAAAAACCCCCTTGCAAAAAAAGCTCCTTAGAAAATCCCTTCAAAAATATTCTACCCAGAAAGTATGTGAAATTAAAATGTGCGAAATTAATTGAAGTATTTAGTTTTATTTATATAAGTTTAGACAAGAACGGTTTTTTTTTTTTTTTCGCTGACGAGTTTTTACGTTTGGTTATTTGATCGAATAACCTTTGATTAAATTGACGTCGCCGTTATGGAAAATAGTTATTTGGCCGAATAACCTCTGAAACCTGAAAATCTGATTGTCTCTCACAGTTTTCAGGTTTCTCCATTTTCGGAAGGTAAAAATGATCTCTTACACTACAAAGCGACTGTCGGACTTGATACCTATTAAATTTTGAGCATTAATTCACAATACTTTAGGATCTTCACTGAGAAAATAACATATACAGTATATCAATGCATAACAATCACAATAAGCATGACAAGCATCACAAGAATCAAAAGCATGAGAGACAAGAGACACAGAGTTTCCGTGGGGAAAACCCTAAGGTGAAAAATCCCACAACTTCCACAGAGATAGAGAGAGCAATGGCTCAACCAAAGTACAACCAAAATACAATTGAGATAGTCTCCTAGAGCAGATGATCCTCCTCCTCACTAGTGCGTCACTTTCTGAGTAAGAGAGATGTGTCTTTCTAAATAATCTAAATAGAGATCTCCTGATCTCTATTTATACTAACCTATTTTCCCAGTGACCTTATGGGGCCGACTTATCTAGCTAGGTATATCCACAATATAATATATATTTCAGGTCCGACCCCACACATGGTGGTCTAATAACCCATCGGCAAGTACACACACTTGCGACACTTGTCAATCCACATGATGACACTTCCTTATAGAGGAATAACACATCTCTAATAAGGGTACAATAAATATATATGAAATACATAGTTGAAATACATTCCGAAGTTACATATACATCAACACTCCCTCTTAACTAGGAAGGTATTTCTCGACACAGATCTGCTAGACAAGTCTTCTTCTCGGGATCATTGTCATCGATGCATCATCATCATCATCGTCACTGCTGCTGCTATCTCAACCAATCTCTGACTCTACTCGTCATAGGAAGTTCTACAGAGCCAGTCCTTTTCATACTAGATGTAGGCCCACCACCTACAGGTCTTCATCATCACTGGTCATAATGTGGAAATCTCAGGACTTATTACGTGCATCACAAAACCTTAAAACAGTCTCTTGACTAGCAAGAACCCTAAAGAGCATCTGAGGCCTTTTTCATCATGTCCAGATCTCCAGGACTTATTACATGTGACCTCACCACAAAACCTCGAAAGAGAATCCCAGGACTAATTACGAGCACAAGGCTCAACCTATCGGATCTCCCATGGCACAAATTACATGTGGTCACCACAAAACCTTGAAAGAGCATCCTAGGACTGATTACGAGCACAAGGCTCAACCTATCAGATCTCCCAGGGCACAAATTATATGTGGTCTGGCAAAACCTCGAAAGAGCATCCCATGACTGATTACGAGCACACGGATCAACCTATCAGATCTCCCAGGGCACAAATTACATGCCATAGGACAAAACCTCGAAAGAGCATCTGCCAGATATCCCAGGGCACAAATTACATGCCATAGGCAAAACCTCGAAATACTATATGCAGATCTCCCAGGGCACAAATTATATGTCCTCCCAAGCAAAACCTCGAAAGAGCATTTGCCAGATATCCCAGGGTACAAATTACATGCCATAGGCAAAACCTCGAAATACTATCTGCAAATCTCCCAAGGCACAAATTACATGCTTATCTGCACAACTTGTTCCACGGCCATAAAGTATCAACCTGATACTCACCATACATCATCCTGATGTACACATGATCATCCTGATCATCATCACTGCAACATCCTGCTCCATGTCATCTGGAGCAACATCCTGAAGCTCGTCATCCATGATCATCCTGATCATACAATGCATCTACCTAATGCATACCAAGTATCTACCTGATACATATCATCATACATGATCTACCTGATCATACAGTCTATCCACCTGATACAAATACAAATACATGATCCACCTGATCATACATGATGCATATCAACATACATGATCCAAGCATCCAACATGATGCATATACAAAATACATACACATGATCCAATCGATCATATCCAGCATCCAACATGATGCGTACATACATATAAATGATCCAACTGATCATATCCAACATCCAACATGATGCATAGATACATATAAATGATCCAACTGATCATATCCAGCATCCAACATTATGCATACATATACATATAAATGATCCAACTGATCATATCCAACATCCAACATGATGCATACATACATATACATATAAATGATCCAACTGATCATATCCAACATCAAACATGATGCATACATACATATATAAATGATCCAACTGATCATACAAAGCAGAAACCAGAACATCATCCTAATGCTCATCATCCAGCGCTTACATCCACAGCCATGTGAAGGATCCTCCTTCTAACATGCTTGGAATGGCTTCAGCAAATGTGTCCATCACTTCTTCCTCGAAGTGTCATCAATCTGAAGAACGTCAAGCCTCTCCCTGAAGTACTCGAACTTCACCTTGGCTAGTCGTCAGCACATCTGCAATCTGCTCGTCCATCGCAACATATAGGAGCTTCACAGCTCCTCTCTGCACCATATCCCTGATATAGTGATATTTGATCTCTATGTGTTTCAACCTGTCATGAAACATTGGGTTCTCAGACAGCTTCACACAAATCTGGTTATCACAGAAGATACCAGTAGCATCCAATGGGAGAACAAATAATTCAGACAGTAACTTCCGTAGCCATACTGCCTCACAACTAGCTGAATAGGCTACAACATACTCTATTTCAGATGTACTCAGTGCTACGGAGGACTGCTTCCTGCTAAACCAAGAGATCACACATGATCCCATACTGAAGCAGCACCCAGATGTGCTCTTCCTATTTGCAGCACTGCCAGCCCAATCTGAATCAACATAACCCTACAGGTTAAACTTTTTATTCGCCTCATACTTGAGCCCATAATACACTGTACCCTTTAGGTACCTCAGAACATGCTTTACAACAACCAGTTGAACACTCCTCAGATCTTTCGAGAACTGACTCAATGTGTTCACCGCAAAGCAAATATCTGGTCTCGTGTTCGTCAGATATATCAAGGACCCAATAATCTGACGATACATAGAGACATCAACTGGCTCAGATGAAGCATCACATAGAAGCTTCAAATTCGATGCCATAGGTATGGCCATGGCCTTGCAATCCATCATCCCGAATCTCTTCCACATCTCTTCAGGATATCTACTGTCTACTTCCCTTGACCAAGGAAGATCCCACCTGCACTCTACCACACCTCCATCCCTAGGAAATAATGCATCATTCCCAAATCTTTCATTTCGAACTCGGCAGCAAGCTTTCTCTTAATATCTTCAATCAATCTATCATCTCCTGTTACAAATAAGTCATCCACATACAGGAGTAGAATCACAGGATTCCCTTCCTCAACCTTGTAACAAAGGTTGCAATCCGCTTTGCTCTTGGTAAAGCCCAAACTAGATAGGAAACTGTCCATCCTACCATACCAAGTTCTGGGAGCTTGTTTCAAGCCATACAAGGCTTTCTTCAATCTACACACATATGACTCCCTGTCATGTATTTCGAAACCGAGTGGCTGCTCCACATATACTTCCTCTTCAACTACACCATTCAAAAAAGCAGTCTTGACATTCATCTGGTGTATTTTCCATTTCATCGTTGTAGCCAGGGCAAGTATTATTCTGATGAAAGTATACCTGGCTACAAGTGCAAAAGTTTCTTCATAATTTATTCTCTCTTTCTGAGAGAAGCCACGAGTTACGAATCTTGCTTTGTATTTTTCTACACTGCCATCTGCAGCATGATTGATTTTGTAGATCCATTTGGAAGTCACAACAGACTTCTCTTTAGGTCTTGGGACAACATCCCAAACATCATTCTTCATTATTGATTGGTATTCCTCAACCATGGCATCCTTCCATTCTTTCTTTTCCGCTGCTTCTTCATAACTGGAAGGCTCTTTGTTCATAATGTCACAGAGTAAAGCAACATAGCTGGTATGTAATCTGGTTCTCTTCTTTGCTCTATGTTCTTCTTCTGGAATGTCAAATCTTTCTGCATCTTGAATGAGCTCTCTAGCCCATGCAGGTTTCCTCTTGTGAGAGTTATCCTCACGGGATGGATCTACAGGTTCTTGCGGATCTTCAAACTCACGAACAACTTCTGGAACTGCTTCAGTCATGGTAGTGTCTTGAAATCTAGTTTCCTTAGGTTCTTCATAAACTTCGATAGGTGCCTTCCTTGATTTGATGAATGCTGAGTTTTCATCAAATGTTACATCCCTGCTAACATCAATCTTCTTGAACCCTGGAAAGTATATTCTGTAAGCCTTCGAGCTTTCAATGTAACCCACAAAGATACCCTTCTTTCCTGAAGGATCTAGTTTAGTCCTCTTTTCCTTTGGGACATGAGTGTATACTGGACAACCACATATTCTGAGATGGCTGACTTCAGGTTTCTTACCAGAAAAGACCTCTTCTAGTGTCTTGTTGTCCAATATCTTGTGGGGTGTTCTGTTTTGCACATATACAGCTGTTCTAGCTGCTTCTACCCATAGATGCATAGGTAGATCCTGGTCATGCAGCATTGCCCTTGCTGCTTCCATGAGTGTTCTATTCTTCCTTTCTGCAACTCCATTCTGTTGAGGATTATAAGGAGCAGTCAACTCTCTCTTAATCCCTGAATCACTACAAAGATTCTTGAAGTCACCTGAGGTGAATTCTCCACCATTGTCGAATCTAAATGTTTTGATCTTCTTGTCAATTTGATTCTCCATCAAGTTTTTGAATTCCTTGAATTTATCAAACACCTCATCTTTGTTCTTCAAGAAGTATACCCAAGTCTTCCTGGAGAAGTCATCAATAAATGAGACATAGTAAATATACCCACTCAGAGAACTGGATGACATAGGACCACATACATCTGAGTGGATGATTTTCAGGATGTCTTTTTCCTTGCTTTCACTGCTTGGGAAAGCCTTCTTAATGTTCTTACCTTTTGCACATCCTTTGCAAACACCTTCATGTTTGGTCTTGATTTCAGGAAGACCCTCTGCAGCATTGCTTGCAATTGGAAGTGCCCTATAGTGCATATGAGCAAGTCTTCTATGCCAAAGTTCACTTGGCTCCATGGATTCATGTACCATGGCATGTTCAGGTTGTCCTTTCAATTTATACAAACCTCCCTCTTGCTCTCCAATCACTACTGCATCATCTATGTTCTTTCCCTTTGGCCACATTAGGACTTGGCCATCCACAAATGCAACCCTCATACCTTTTGCATCCAATGCAGAGATGGAGAGTAAGTTCTTCTTGAGCCTAGGTACATAAAGGACTTCTTTCATCTTCAAAGATTTTCCAGAATCTAGGTTGTAGGAGGCTTCACCACTTCCTTTGATTGGGTATTGATAATCATCCCCAAGTTTCACCTTATGGGGTGATTCATGTTCAGATAGATTCACAAAAGATTCCTTAAACCCAGTCATGTGTTTGGAAGCCCCATTGTCAATCAACCAATCATTACAACCATGGGAGATAGTACCTATGAGAGCAGAAATTAGAACATATTCTTCTTCACTTAACGAGTCATCATCACTATCACTTTCTTCCCTACCCTTCTTCTTTGGGGGTTCATCATCTTCGACAGCATGAGCATGATATCTTCTTTTGTTATTCTTCTTCTTCTTATTGAAGTTGTTGTTGTTGTATTTTTTCTTCTTGGGACAATCTGAAGCAAAGTGTCACTTCTCATTGCAATTGAAGCACCTGAGATCTTTCTTATCTTTATGATAATGGTGGTGTGAGAATATCCTGTTATGAGATGAATCCTTCTTGGACTTGCCTTTCTGGCATGTTCTATGAGAGCTTGATCTTCATTTCCCATCTTTTCTTCTCGGGCCACAAGCCTAGCTTCTTCTTGAGAGCATTCTTCCCGCAATCTGTTGAAGGAGATCAACTTCTTCCTTGCACAAATTCCTTGAATAAAGGAATCCCATGACCTGGGTAGGCCATTTAGAGTGGTCATCACCACTTCACCATTCTCCACTATTTCATCCACTGCTTCTAGTTGTTCCTTGATCTGGGAGACCCTTGAAAAATAATATTGAATGGTTTCTCCATTCTGAAACTTTACTCTTTTCAATTGGTTCCGCAGGGTCATCTTTCGATTTATGTTCTTCCCTTCAAATAGCTTGGTCAAAGAGTCAAACATCTCCTTGGATGTCTTTAGAGAAGACACATGGGGTATGAGATGGTCATTGATAGAATTAGCATTGATTCTCTTTGCCTTGACCAAGTTTTTCTTATGCAATACCTTGGCCTCTTCATCCTCTAGGATAGGGATGTCTTCTTTTACATATGAGTCCAACTCATTCTCTTCCATGATTAACCCAATCCTATACTTCCAAGCTCGAAAGTTATCAGCTCCTTCAAGCTTATCCTCAAGCTTGGTGTGTTGAGACATCTTAAAGAGTACTTCAAATGGAAATAGAAAAGATTTAGGTCTTACCACTTGAAATGTTGAAAACTGGATCTGGTCCTGGATTAGGGTTTGTCGAAAAAACCCTAAAAATTAAAAATGTGAATTTCAATTTTCTGAAAGGATAGAAAGATGTGCCTTGATGAGCTGATCAGCCTAGTGTATTCAAAATTTGAGATCAGAAAAGCTTTACCCTTCAGATTTTCCTTTTTGTCCTTCCGAGTTCACTTGGGAGAGCCCTGAATTAGGGTTTGAGTTTCCCGAAGATATACCCAGCCAAAAATCTCGATCCAAAGCTCTAAACTTCGATTTTGGCAAGGAGCTTCCAGCTATGTCTTCAGATTTCATAAATTCCTATTTTTGTGGAAACCCTAATTTTTAGGGCCAAATCTAAAAATGCTCAGAATTGAATTCTGATTGGACAGATAGATTCTCTTTGATGAGTAGAGTCAATCTACTATACTGATTTTCCAAAATCTATGGAGAGAAACCCAATAAACAAGAAACTCAAGTTTCCGTCACTGCAAAATGTCTTCTTCTCAGGTTAGCTCTGATACCATGTTAAATTTTGAGCATTAATTCACAATACTCTAGGATCTTCACTGAGAGAATAACATATACAGTATATCAATGCATAACAATCACAATAAGCATGACAAGCATCACAAGAATCAAAAGCATGAGAGACAAGAGACACAGAGTTTCCGTGGAGAAAACCCTAAGGTGAAAAACCCCACAACTTCCTCAGAGATAGAAAGAGCAATGGCTCAACCAAAGTATAACCAAAATACACTTGAGATAGTCTCCTAGAGCAAATGATCCTCCTCCTCACTAGTGCGCCACTTTCTGAGTGAGAGAGATGTGTCTTTCCGAATGATCTAAATAGAGATATCCTGATCTCTATTTATACTAACCTGTTTTCCCAGTGACCTTATGGGGCCGACTTATCTAGCTAGGTACATCCACAATATAATATATATTTCAGGGCCGACCCCACACATGGTGGTCTAATAACCCATAGGCAAGTACACACACTTGCGACACTTGTCAATCCACATGATGACACTTCCTTATAGAGGAATAACACATCTCTAATAAGGGTACAATAAATATATATGAAATACATTCCGAAGTTACATATACATCAACAATACCATTAGTTTCGTTATTGAATCTACTTTCCGAATATATAGATTTATTTGTGTATAGGTAAGATCTGATATTTGTAATTGTTTGTTTTCTTAACAGGTGTCGAGTTTAGTTTCATCTCTTTCAAAATGCGATGAAATGAAAAATTCATAACTTTAAAAATACACCACGAATAAAATTGAGAAAACTATGGTGCAGTTAATTGACGTGTCTACTTCAAAAGGGTATTCATAGAATTTTTAGTTTTATATTCAGTTGAGAGAAAAGTTTTGCGACAAAAAATATGTTGAAAATCGACAAGGTTTCCCCATTGATCAAATTTAAATAAATATAATAATTAGTATATAGATCCATTTGTTACAAACTTATAGTCATGCAGTAGTATATTGTGTGTAGATTTTCATAGCATATTTTTTTTTTGCAAAAAACAAGTTTAGCAATGATTTTACGTGTGCGACAAAACATGGCTATTTTGTAGTCCTTTCATTTTATAAGAACACACTGTCAAACATTTGTTGAATCGACATATCAAATCTCAATATAAAAAATTGAACAAAATATGGATAGCAAGCTAACATAATTCTCTAAAAGTTTTCTTTTTTAGTGAAAAGTGAAATTCCAAACAAAAATATCACTTTTATTCGCCCAAAGATGGAAAACATGAAAAATTCAGAATTATTTTCTCACGGAACCCCCCAAAATAGACACCCATCTTCATGGACAACTGCCGAAACCGTTCTAACTTATCTTGTAATTGAATGTAACGGGCAGGCACCCAAGCATCTCAGCACTCTATATAAGCATGTAAAATATTGTAATATACAACGTCATGATCTTTACATCCAGTAATAGAGGTACCAGTTCGCATTCCTGCATGTTGTCTGTGTGTATGTGTTCATCTATGTAGTGTATTCCTGCTTTCGTTATTCTCTTTCTTATGCTTCCGCCATAACATAGCCGACTCATTCAGTCAAACTATTTTCCCCCTCATGCTTCCTGGGCACATGCGGATCAGAAACGCTCGCGCATTTTTGGCTTTTAATATGTTAACCATAACGCGTGAGCATTATAGTGAAAAAGTCGACTGGAAGACAGAGAGACAATCTGTTGAATTTCGATAGTCGTAAGTCGCAAGTCGATGATGCATGTCAACATCGCGAAACTGTCGAGGTCACTGAACTTGTCGAATTTGCAGAGCTTGTTGCAATCATGTCGAGTTTGGATCTTATTGAATTTGTATCGAAGTCGATGACTTGTCGCAGTTGATGTTAGCATTCGACAACAATGCCAACTATTGGATGGATCAGAACTCCTTCCTTAAGAAACAATGGTCCCCATTGTTTGCTTGTGAAAGTGAGGAAACTTGTCAGTCATTTCAATTGATCCACATGGATATTGGTGGCCACCCTCCTATTACACTGGCTCAAAACAATTTTCCATTTCAGCAATTTTCCAGTAATTTTTCTACAGTTTTTCAGATCCTAAACATCTGGGGCCGTTTTGAGGCCCTAAACGACCTTTTTTGGTGATTTGGGGTCCAAATGGTTTTCAAATGGCCCCAAGCGAAAGTTTTAAATCTCGGATAGACCTTTCTAATGGGCTACAGAGTGCCCTAAATGGAGATTGTATGCAAAAGTTATGACCCCGGGAAGTTGATTGTTCAACTAACCACCTTGGGGCTGCAAAATTTATGACGGTTCATCTTCTAGGGTTAGGTTTTTGGATGTTTGGGATTCTTTCCCTCATGCTTATGATATATAATCCCTTTTGGCCTCTCTTTGGATTCATCTTGGCACGAATGAGCATAGCGGCCACATCTCTTCTCAGAGATAGCTACCACCATTCTAACTATTGTATTTTACAGTCTGTTATATTTATGCTATTTAATAGAATATTTGTTTACTGTATCACTATGTTCCTTGCAACATATCTCTGTATCTGATTCTATATATGCTCTTTTATTTCGTTCCCACATAAATCCGGATCATTAATAGTAGAGTACCATTTTGCTTGTGCTGGGATCTATCCGGATTTAGTAACCTGAAACAAGGGAATTGTGTTCATCCTTGTATTGCGTACTTGTCATCCCACAATGGTGTTGCAAGGAAGAGGCTTCTGAACATCTGGATGGATGTCTTCGGGTTCTGTTGTTTGCAAGTCATTCTGTTCCAATAGTGGTGCATGGTATGGTCGAAGAAGATCCATGTTGAATACTGGATGCAGACCCAGGCGTGCAGGAATTTCGAGCTGGAAAGGATTTTCACCAATCTGTTGAAGAATATTGTATGGACCATATCACAAAGGTTTCAGTTTCTTGTATGGGCCAGTGAAGCATTCCTTATTGAGATGTTACCAGATCTTATCCCCAATTTGGAATGAATGAGGCATACGATGCTTATCTTGTTGGGCCTTAAATTTCACGTTTGCTCATTGCAACATTTCTCGTGCTTGTCGTTGGATGTCGCAAATTTGATCTCGAAACTTCAATTCTTTGTCAACTTCCCACTGGTTGTAGTCAATGTCGTTCGACTGTGTCGAGGAGTTGATCAAGTCGATAGGCACTGAGGGTTGAAATCCATAACAGATCTCAAATGGACTCTTTCCCGTCAGAGTTATGTTGAGCACGATTTTAGCTATGATGTATGTATGGAAGACTGTCATCCCATGTTCGTCGATGATTGTGGTTGTACATGCGAAGTCGTTGTACAACCAAGTGATTCACAACTTCCATCTGGCTGTTTGGCCATCTGTCTGAGGATGGAAAGCTGTCAACAATGAGAGTCTTTTATCGAGCTGCTGTTAGAGAGTCTTCCAAAATATGTTGATGAATCTAGCATCTCGGTTGGAAATGATGGTTGTCGGTAAACCAAAGTGTTTCCAAACATGTGTGAAGAAGAGCTGAGCGGTTTGATGCATTGTCGTCATCTTCTTGCATGGAATGAGAATGGCCATCTTGGAAAATCTGTCGACTACTACTAATATCACGTCATGCTGGTGTTTCGTAGTAGGATATCCTGTCAAGTATTCCATAGAAATAGATTCCCATGGTCGACTAGGAACTGGAAAAGGTGTGTACAATCCTTGTCATTGATTAGGCGGTTTAGCAATGGCACAAACCATGCATGATCAAATGTACTTGTTGACGTCAATTTTAAGTGAATGCCAAAAGAAATACTTCTAGAGAATAGCAAGGGTCTTTGCTACTCCAAAGTGTCCTGCAGTCTTGTTGTAATGCGCATCCCAAATGAGCTACTATCGATCTCACCGGTCGGTACATAAAGTTGTCCAAGCTTGTATAGCAATGTGTCTTTTAGGAAATAGTCGGTGGTCGACGACTTGTCAGTCTGAATTTGTCAGTAGACTAGTGAAAATTCAATGTCTTACTGATACAAGTGATTCCAAGTAGTGGTGCCATATCCCTGCATACTCATCACTGTAAAAAGGAGAGTAATGGGTGGTTGACTTAGACAATTGGCGACGACATTGGCTTTACCTTTCCGATACTTAATTACCAACTGGAATTGTTGCAGGTAATTAATCCACTTGAGTTGTTGAGTTGTTTGTAGTTTTGACTGGGTCAGAGCGAACTGTAGAGGATTGTGGTCAGTGAGGATGACCGTTTCCTTGCTAAGGATGTAATGCCTCCATTGCTTGAGAGCTTGCACAATGGTGTACAGTTCTTTTTCATATGCCGAATACCTTCTAATAGTGTCGTTAAAAGTTTCAGAATGAAAAGCGACTGGGTGATCAGACTGAGTGATCATTGCGCCCAAGGCATAGTCCAATGTGTCCGTCTCAATCTTAAAGGGATGATGCAAATCAGGTAACACAAGTACTAGTGCAGTGCATAGCTTGTGTTTGAGTTGTTCGAGAGCTGCTTGTTGTGTGAGTGTCCATTTGAAGACAATTATTCCATTTCCTTTCGTCAATTGATTCAAGGGCTAGGCTATGTGACTGACGCCGAGTATGAATCATCGATATAAATTCACCAAACCAAGAAAACTTCTTAGTTCTTGAATGATATGAGGAATGAGACAATATTTGAGAATTTGTGCGTTGTTTGGGTCGATGTGAATGCCTGCAGAGTCAATTACAAACCCCAAATTTTTTATGTTGTTCATCACAAAGGAACATTTGTCCATATTCAAGTAGATTCGATGTTGCTAGAGAGTGTCGAGGACTTATTGAAGCTATCCGACATGTTCTTCCCATGATCGACTGAAAATCAATATGTCATCAAGATAGACAATGATCCATTTGCCGATGAAAGGTCGAAGAATGTTATCCATGTATTGCATGAAGTTTGCAGGTGCATTGGTTAAGCCGAAAGGCATGACTAACTAACCATTCAAACAATCCTTCCTTGGTCTTGAAAGCAGTTTTCCATACATCTGAGGGCTTGATTGGAATCTGATGATATCCCGACTTGAGGTCAATCTTATGAAATAATTTAGCACCTTTCAGACAGTCGATGAGCTCGTCTATCCACGGCAGAGGGTACCTATTCTTCACCAAAATTTTGTTGAGGGTCATGTAGTCGATGCACATGCACCAAGTCCCGTATTTCTTTGGAACGAGGATGACTGGACTTCCACAAGGGGAGGAGTTAGGTCGGATATGACCTTTGTCAATCAATTCTTGTATTTGTCTGTGAATCTCTACATTTTTTGAGAATGGATCTTTTGTAGACATATGTGTTAGGCAAAGAAGAACTAGAAGCAAGTTCAATAGAGTGTTTTACCTGGAAATGTCGAGGTACTCCGTCTGGAACTTGGAATAGGTCCTGGTACTCATCAAGAATATTGTCGATCTGCAACTTCTTTCAAGAGCTGCATTGGTCAATGAATCGACTGGTTGTTGCATTCTTCCTATAATGTTGCATATTTATCATAATCAATGCCAACTTCTGAGCATGGTTGATGAGATTCTTCGTCTATTTAGCAGATATCATTGCAACCGTTGGTGTAGGTCATCATTTTGGTATGTTGTACTGCTGATTCTGAATTCTGAAAATCACCTTCTGCGGTCATGACTGGTAACTTCCATGGCGATCCCATAGGTAATGATTCCCAAATAGGGCATCAGCTACGAAGGGTGGCACCACATTGCAAATTACTTCATATTCAAAAGGCTTTATGAAGTAGGCAATCTTGCATTGTCGGGCGATCCTTATCTCTTGTCGATCCTTCATCCAACCGATGTTGTAAGGCTGAAAACATAGAGTGGTAACAAGACCTAGTTTCTTCACAAGTTATTCAGAAACAAATTTCTTCTGGTTCTCGATGTCCACAATCAGATGCAATGGATTGTTGTGAGCCCATATCTATGTACGGAACAAGCGCTCTTGTTCCTCCTCGTCGACGATAGTCGAGGCTGCTGGAATTGTTGATGTCGACATCAAAAGGGTCTTTACTTCTAGGTCATATTCTACCGCAATCTTGTCGAACGCATCAAATGTCAACACTTTTCCAAAAAGGTCTTCCAAGATTTGCATTCAGACGTATCATGCCAAGATGAGTGGTGGTAATAGCACCATTTCCCAGTAGCTTGCTTGCTACGTTCCCTTTTGTGAAAAGGATTTTTGTTGTGATCTGGCTCTGGCGGAGCTGGATGAGATTATTTTGACTTGTCGAAGTCGGCTGGTGCCTTCTTGTCGGGTGGTTGCCCTGATGTCGGTTTAATTGTGAAGAGCGCTTTTACCTTCTGCTTGGTTTTGATTTTGCTGGCATAGTGGAATGCATCCACAAGTGTATTGACAGTCAGAAACTCCATCTCTTGCTGAATGTACTGGGATAATCCACTGACGTACTTCAGAACAAGCAATTTTTCTTCTTCTTGAACGCCAAGTCTAGCCATGAGTCGATAGAACTCGTCGGTGTAACTTTGTACAGGCTGGTCTTTCCATTGCCTTAGCTGCTTCCATTTCTTATATTGTTGCTTAAGGTACTTGGGTGGGTAAAACTACTTTCGGATGTATTCGACAAATTTCTCCCATGTGTTTATGGGGTCTCCTCTTTTCTACATATTTGTCGATAGGTTTTCCCAGCAGTAGTGCAAAGATGTTGACATCTTTAAGGATGCACTGGTGATCTTGTCGGCTTCTGAGAGTTGATTCACAGACTAATAGGGTTCCAATTGTTGTACCCATTTGTCGACGGATTCCACATCAATATTTCCTTGTAGATTTGGTATGTCCAAATTCATTTGCACTTTGAAGGGGTTGATTTTTTCGGAGTTAGTTCTCGTCTGAAATGCTCCTGAAGTTGAAGAAAATCGCATGAGAATCTCATTGAACTAGGCGAACATCTCAGTTCGTTGTCGAGCCAATGCTTTCTCTATGATTTGTTGTGTCTCATCGATTGCATTTCTATCGCTTGTTTCTTCTACCATATCTGGAGGTAGTGTCTGCTTGGATTGTTGAGTTTGCGAGCTTGTTTGAACCGGCATAAGTTAGGTAACTTCGATGGAAGTGTCTACACAAAAATTAAGCATGAACAAAGTTGATGCGCTCTGATACCAATGATCTACACGTGCCCTGGAAGCACGAGGGGGACAACATTTCGACTGAATGAGTCGGCTATGTTATGGCGGAAGCATAAGAAAGAGAATAAGCAAAGCAGGAATACACTACACAAATGAACACATACACACAGACAATATGTAGGAATGTGAACTGGTATCTCTATTACTAGATGTAAAGATCATGACATTGTATATTACAATATTTTACATGCTTATATAGAGTGCTGAGACGCTTGGGTGCCTTCCTGTTACGTTCACTTACAAGAGAATTTAGAACGGTTCGACAGTTCAACCGTTACAGTCAACTGTAAGACAGAGAGACAATCTGTCGAAGTTCGATAGTCGCAAGTCGCAAGTCGATGCTGCATGTCGACGTTGCGAAACTGTTGAGGTCATTGAACTTGTCGAAGTTGTGGAGCTTGTCGTAGTCGTGTTGAGTTCAGAACTTGTCGAAGTTGTATTGAAGTCGATGACTTGCCGTTGTTTATGTTATCATTCGACAACAATGCCAACTACTGGATGGATCAGTTTCTTCGCCCAAAAACGCGCTAGCGTTATCGTAATCTACACAATTTGCATTTTCATCAAAACCTTATTTAATAGTTTCTTCCCAAGAAAATAAATTTCATTTATTTCCATATATTCCTACTCATCTTGAAAGGTTTTGGGCTTCATGTTCTATGGGTTAGGATGTTAAATAGGGATTTGGTGTTAGGGGCTTAGGGGTTAGAGATGGGGGGTGGTTAGTGGTAGGGGAAGGGGTATTAGGAGAGACAGAGGGAGGGGGGGTTAGTTAGGGGTAAGGTTATAGGAGGGGGGTTAGCGCGTGTGTGAGAGAGAGAGAGAGGGAGAGGGAGAAAGAGGGTTAGTAATGGTTAGGGGGGGAGAGGAGGGAGAGAGAGAGAGAGAGAGAGAGAGGAGAGGGTGTTAGTTGTAGGGAGTGAGAAAGAGAGATGGGAGGTGTGGTTAGAGGTAGGTGGAGGTGTAGGGAAGAGAGAGAGACTAAGAGAGGGGGTTAGTAAGGGCTAAGGAGAGGAGGGGAGAGAGATAGAGAGCAAGGGGTTTAGGGCTAGGGGGAGTAGGAGAGAGATAGAAAGAGTCGGATGGTTAGGGATGGGGGAGAGGTTAGGGAGAGGGAGAGGGGGTTTAGAGAGAGAGAGAGGTGTAGAAGTAGGGAAGAGAGAGTGAGAGAGGGGGTTTGTAAGGGTTATGAGGAGGAGGGGATAGAGAGAGGGGGGTTAGGAGTATGGGGAGTAGGAGAGACAATAAGAGAGGGGAGGTGGTTAGGTGTGGGTGGGGTGGGTTAAGGGGTTATAGAGAGATAGAGAGGAAGGAGGGTGTCGGGGATTAGAAGAGAGAGAGGGGTGGGGGATAGGGGTTGGTGGAGGAGTACAAAAGAGATAGAGAGAGAGGTGGTTAGTAAGGGTTAGGTGTAGGAGGGGAGAGAGTGATCAAGGGTTAACAGTGATAGGATTAGGAGAGAGATAGATAGAGGGGAGTTTAAGAGTGGGTGGGATTAGGGAGAGGGAGAGGAGAGGTTAGAGAGAGAGGGGGGGTGGGTAGGGAGGTGTTTTTAGGTTTTTCCATATAGAGAGGGGTGGGTGTTATGAGTAGGTGGAATATGGGCTTAGGAGTGGGGGTTATGAGTAGGTGGAAAAGGTTTAATTGTTTCTAGGGTTAATGGATTAGGGATTTAGGGATTTGAGATTTCTAAGTAATATGGGTTAGGTTGTTTAGGGGTTAGGGGTGGACTAGGTATTAGGGGTTAGGGGTTGTGGGATTATAGATAAAGTGGCTACAGGGTTTAGGGGTTAGCGGCCTTATGGGTTAATTGATTTAGTGCTATAGGGTTAGCGTGTTAGGGTTTATGAGGTTAGGCATTAATGGTGAAGGGGTTAAAGGCTTAAAGGATTATAAGGGGTAAATTAGAGCTTAAAGAGACGAATGCACAAGCTCAAGCAAGAATGCCAAAGCTAAGAGATGAGCAGTCAATCTAGAGGGAGAGAGCACAAGAAGTTAGCAATTGAGGGACTAGGGATTAAAGGAGTAATACTAGGGAATTGAGGGACTATGTAGAGAGCTCAAGGGTTAATTAAGGGACTAGGGATTTAAGGAGTAATACCTTTATAGGTTAATGGATTTAAGATCAACTATTAATGGGGTAAGGGATTATGTGTTAAGGGCTTAGGTTCTTAGGGGTGTAGGGATTTAGGGGGTTTGGGACTTAGGACTTATGGTTTTAGTCCTTTAATTTCCTCCCCTTATCATTACTCTCCCCAAATACTTAAATTTATGTCCCTTGCCCCCCCTCTCGTATCTCTCTTCTCTCTCTCACCCCCTTTATCTCCATTCAACACTTAAAAATATAAATTTGTGAAGTTAATAATGTGCGCGTGATATGTATATACAAAACGTGCGATCATTGTGTATATACATAACGTGCACGTTATGTATATACAAAACGCTTGAGCGTTTTGTATATAAAAAATGCGCACGCGTTTCTTCTAACACCAAGCACACCAATCAAAATATTTGAGTTTAAATAGAATGTGCATGCATTCCTAAGCATCTAATAACCCCCTCCTCCCGCGCCCGCATGTCAGCCACATTCCTATGTGGTTGGTTCGGACTTACCAAACCTGTGCTATGGAATTTACTGAACCATAGCTAATTAGGCATTTCCACCATTTTTCTCAATATGATTGTTTTTTACCACTCTCTATAGCATGACATACATGACCATTATTGACAAAAATTTAGGCATAGATAGTATTTTTTATGCAGATTCCAAATATGTAATTTAAAAAAAAAAATATTGAGATTTTCTATTTGTTTCCTAATTTTCTTGTGTCATCACTCCTTAAGTCAAAAAACATGATGTTAGTGTTTATTCAGTAACTTTTTCATTTCACAACCATTTAAAAAAAAATGCATGTTGCACTAGTAGACACCAACCCCTACATGCTATAAAAAATTCAAGTTGAAATAATTGCATTAAGACCTTCAAAGGCTGCACCCAAATTTGGCGTATCGTTCTCGAGGTTTGATCACTTACATAATTAAAAAAATAAAAAATTAAACATTTAATTTTGGAAAAATAGTGTTACACTAGTACTACGGGTTCTATACATGTCTACCAATTTTTGTATCCCAAAACCATCATTCAGGCACTCAAAGGTTGCACCCACAAAAACATATACCTTATCATTTGCCAAAAAAATAAAAAGTGATTGTTAGAAAAGATTAAATTTGACATACTTATGTAAATTTTCAATACTTAAAACTTATATATTCAGAAACATGACTCAATTTCCTACATTTCATCTTTTTTTCTTGATGCAATATATATTGTGTAAGTATCTCAAAAAACCCAAGTAAGTTGGGGGATTCCTGATTTTTCAGTTTTCTATTGCATCTAACGCACCAAAAGTGGCCCTCATTAGCTTGCACATGCCCCTTTATATTATTTTTTATTTGTTTATTCAGTATTTACATTAATGTGGTTATTCTTGAATAAGATCTATTCAATGTAAAGATCTATTAAATTATAATATTTATAAATTATAAATTATAATATTTATAATATTTATAAATTATAAATTATAAATTTAATTTATAATTTATAATTTATCAATCGATCTTTATCTAATTTATCTATTATTATTATTATTATATTTTAATTAATTCTTATTTTATTTTATATTATTATTATCAATTATTATATTTTAGTTAATTCCTATTTTTATTTAATTTTTCTTAGGGAATGAATGATTGGTTTTCGGGTTTCGCACAAGGTGAGGTCATCATCTCTGTTAAAGTTTCTTGGGTGTTTCTCAATTTCAATTGCTTCATGTATGCGTCTCCTATTGTAGTGCTCCTCAAGTTCTATGAATTTTGCTTCTTCAATGCATATATGGTGGTTTATCATCAATGAATGCTCAGCCACGACTGACTTCATATTTCTTCCATGAATAATATCTGCATAATATTCTTTCAACCTTATCTGAATTGAACGGCCTGTTTCACCTATGTACACATCTCTGCATGAGAAAGGGATTGAATAAATACCTTTTCTTTGCTTTGGGTCGATGGGTTCTTTTGCTTTGTCTAACAAATTTCTTAGGGAGCTAGGAAGGAAAAATATTGTTTTGATTTGCCTTCTCTTTAACATTGTAGCAATTTTGTATGTTGTTCCTTGGATATATGGGAGAAAATCCCTTCCCAAGTTTTCTTGTTCATTGTTATGATTTCTATTTCCTATTCCTTTTTCCCTTTTGAATGCTCTGTTAATATCTTTTCTTTTGCAACCATTATTTTGGAGCGTTTTTGCTAGGTACTTTAGTTCATCATCAAGGTGTTCCTTATCAGATATTCTGATTGCTCGTGTAGCGAGTGTGTGAAAAATTCCTATTTTTTGTGAAGTGTGGTGGTGTGAATTGGCATGTTCATATGTGTATATATGGGTCTGCTTTCGGTACACTTGTTGAGCTAGGGAATCGTCTTCCTTCTTAGTGATCAGGACGTCAAGAAAAGGAAGGGATTTGTTTTCTTGGATCTCCATGGTGAATTTTATGTGTTCAGATTGGTTGTTCATATGCATTAGGAAATAATCTAATTTCTCTCTTCCATGAGGCCAAATAAAGTTGGTGTCGTCCATAAATCGTTTCTATTCTTTTGGTTTTAGTCTTTTCTTTTCAAGTCAATATTTTGCAAAATTTTAAGGCCCAAACACACTTTTAAGTACTCAAACACACTTTTAAAGTGTTTTTGGGTGTTTTTTAAGTACTAATAGACCACTATTTTGCAAAATTTTGAGAACAAGTAAGAGGAGACTCTAGCCAAATTTCGAGTTTTTGGGCCATCCAGAACATCCCAGACTCTTCCCCCTTCATTTAACTGATTTTCTAAGTTTATTGTAAGCCTTTGGATCCCAGTTTATAAGGACCAAAGGCACTTCTCCAAGTCATTGTAAAAATCTAAAAAATAAAGAGAAGTATGTGGGCTACCTAGTTCCCACACTCCATCCCCCCTAGGGGGATTTGCGTCTGTGTCATTTTTTCGTGGCGTGACTGTCTATAACCCTCCTCTTTCATTTATTTTGTTTTAATTAATCAATCCAAGATAAAATAAATTGTTTGTTGGTTATGTTTCAATAACGGGCCACAAACTCACTCAAGATAATAACATTTTAGTTTTTGTAACAATTTTCTTTCAAGTTTGTTTAAAGTAACAAACCCCCTTTCTTTCCCAAAGTATGGTGCCATGGAAAGAGCTTGCTCGAGTACTAGAATTCAACCAAAAAAATAAAAAAATAAAAAAATAAAAATCTTGGAATATCTTAACCAACTAGAAAACTTTAAATTTTTGTCTTAATAAAATCAACCAAGGATCTAGTGCCCATACGCTCTGGAACTTTGTGGCTCAATATGACTAGTTGGTCAAACCAGAAATGTATTGGAGTGACTAGATTAATAGGACAACCCACTTAATACTTTTCCTTGAGAATTCAGGAGGTCGCAGTAAGAGCTTTCTATAGAATCGGGAGGCTACCCAAATCATATTGATGTCTCACATTGTTGGACACTTGGCATAGCTGCTTCTACGCTCAATTCAAAGGGATAGGCTCTTGGTGGGACACACCTAGAATAAACCCACTAAAAACCAAAAATTCAATAACGAATAAAAATTTCCAACATTTGCAACACAATTTTTTTTTACAGCATTTTACTTTACTATTGGCAATGGTCTTGTTTATTGAATATTTGTTGATGTCGAATTTTAAAATGATGATGATGAATGAATGTTGTATAAGTTACGGTTGTTTTGTTCTAGTATTCAATCTTTTTCATTAACTCCTAGAATAGTTTTTTTTTTCTTTTTGTAGATTAACAACCTTAGATTTTCGTTTTAGGGACCAAACCCCTTGGCTTTTCTAGGAGTAATCCTAGATGGAGGAGTTGAGTTTTCAGGTGACAGCACTTGACTCAAGATTCTCCCTAAGGGAACACTAAGCAGCTTAAATATTTATGTCGCTTTATCCCAAGTGTGTATCAGGCGGTAATAAGAACAAGAATATCAACCAGACAAGAAGATGGAGGAGATGCAAATAATTCAAACTCGGGCGATGTAGAAGATATGGATGTCTCATATGATTGTCAATTGAATCTATCTGTTAACCTTGAACAATGAAAAATCGAGATCTAACCAAAGATTAGATCGTTAAAAAATTCAAAATCGTCTAAAAATACTTTCTTTACAAATTTAATGACTATTCATATTAAAAGCATTTTAAATAACCTACTTGTGCCAAACAACCCTTTAACAAATGTAGCTTTATTAAGTCTCCACTCACCTAGAAAATAATAAATTGAAGTATGATGCTTATGCTTTTCTTGGCCTTTATATGATCACTACAGTTATCAAGATATCTCAAATAAATAATGCACCATTTAGTGTTGTTTAGCCTTTTTTACCTTCATATAATCATTGTAACTAACAAAAAAGATAATATTGCATCTCATACTTTTGTCATGGACATTTCTTGGTGTCATGTGACTGATTTTTCCTTTATTATTTTTATATCTAGCAAAATTAGTAACTGGGTTGGGCTCTTATTTGCATGGCATGAGGTCGATTCTGATCCGCTACCACTATAACTTACTTACATGCCCACGTTGGCCCATGTGTAACATACAATCCCAATTGAGTTTTGAACTAGTGACACACAAGGAGTTCCTTAACAATGCACCCTATCACTAACTGATCTACACTCTAAGGGTTATTCCTTTATTATTATTATCATTCCGATGAGAAACATCAAAGATTCCTACCTGCTACCCTGGGGTGACTAGATGATGGAAGGAGCTAACTGTTGGTGACATTTAACATGCCTAGTAACTAAGATGGACCCATGCCATGGATTTGTTATCCCTTGACCGCGCATGGAGGTACCATCCCATTCAACCCAATGCAGGAATTGATCACAGGACCTCACATACATGGCCTAGTAGTTAAACCAACTAAGCTAGCCCTCTTGGCTATGTGTGTGTGTGTGTGTGAAGGAGCATAGGAGGGAATGGGATGGAATTGATACCTGAAAAAACCTTAGAGGCTGAGGGTTTAGAGGATTATCTCATGCATTATTCTATAGACCCTACCAAAGGACTCGATATCATATTTTAGTACAATATCCCTTTACAACAGCTAGAGGATGTTGGTGGTATTCGTAATAAAGATGTGTTGCATTCCATGGGAAGGTTTTTTACTTCATAAAATACTTTGGTATCAACCCACAATGTGCACTCGATTGATAAAATAGGTGCAGAAACATATGTTTCTATAGATGTTTACATCATTGGGATTACCTTAGGACAGGTGAATGTAGATATTGATAGATTTGTTTCATTCTCAAATTTTCCAATCCATCCCCTTTCATTGTGTGGCCTTTACAGTCATTATTCACAGCATTGCACTAATCTACTCAAGTATCAATATGTTTTGGATGACTTGCATCGACTTTCTTTAGAGTCCCAAGTCACCACTGAAGAAGAATTCCACACTCCAATGTCTTCTTCGAGCGGGACAAACACCATTTGTTTCTGTTAAATTTTCAGAATTTACTTCAATCTGATCTAGGATCTTAACTGAGAGAACAACATGTACAGCATATCTACAGCATATCAATCATGGAGACAATAATGCAAGCACACAAGAGACACAAAGATTTACTTGGGGAAAACCATAAAGGTGAAAAACACCAATAACTTCCTCAGAGATAGATAGAGCAATGATACAACCATGAGAGATAGACATAACCTAGCAGCAGATCCTCCTCCTCCATAAGTGCGCCACTCCTCCTTGAGTGCATGTGTGAGAAGTGAGTGAGCAAATAGAGTGCCTCCCGCACTCTATTTATACTTGACTTGACTTGCCTTTTTACCTAACTCATGTAGGCTCGAACTTAACCACATAACATAATGCTGACTGGGCCGACCCCCAATAGGGTGGTCTAATAACCCTTTGACCCACATGGCCAACCCCCAATAGGGTGGTCTAATAACCCTTTGACCCACATGACTTATATAGGGCCGACCCCAAACAAGGTGGTCTAATAACCCATCAAGTATAAGTTACGACACTTACAATATAAATGACGACACTTCCGTATAGAGGAATAATACCATCTCTATAGGAATACAATATACATATATGTGAAATACATTCCGAAGTTACATATACATCAACACTCCCTCTTAACTAGGAAGGTATTTCTCAGCACAGTTCTTCTATCACAAGTCATCTTCTTTGAATCATCGTCACTGGATAATCGTCATCGAGTCATCATCATCGTCACTGCTGTTGCTATCTCAATCAATCTCTGAATCTACTCGTCATAGGAAGTTCTACAGAGCCAGTCCTTTTTCATACTGGATGTAGGCCCACCACCTGCAGGTCTTCAACATCACTGGCCATACTGTGGAATCCTCGAGACTTATTACGTGCGTCACAAAACCTCGAAAGAGCATCCCAGGATGTTACGGGTACACAACTCCGACCTGTAGGATCTCCCAAGGTGCTATTACATGTGACCCCACCACAAAAACTCGAAAGAGCATCCCAGGATGTTACGGGTACACAACTCCGACCTATAGGATCTCCCAGGGTGCTATTATATGTGGTCATGGAAAAACCTTGCAAGAGCATCCTAGGACTGATTACGAGCACACAACCCAACCTATCGGATCTCCCAGGGCGCTATTACATGCCATAGGACAAAACCTCGCAAGAGCATCTGCCAGATATCCCAGGGCGCTATTACATGCCATAGGCAAAACCTCGAAAGACTATCTGCAGATCTCCCAGGGCACCGAATTACATGTCCTCCCAGAGCAAAACCTCGAAAGAGCATTTGCCAGATGTCCCAGGGCACCGATATTACATGCCATAGGCAAAACCTCGAAAGACCATCTGCAAATCTCCCAGGGCACTGGATTACATGCTCATCTGCACAACCTGATCCACGTCCATAGAGTATCATCCTGATACTCACCATACATCATCCTAATGCATCCATGATCATCCTGATCATCATCACTGCAACGTCCTATTGCATGTCATCTGGAGCAACATCCTGAAGCTCGTCATCTATGATCATCCTAATCATCACTGCAACATCCTGCTGCATGTCATCTAGAGCAACATCCTGAAGCTCATCATCTATGATCATCCTGATCATCACTGCAACATCCTGCTGCATGTCATCTGGAGCAACATCCTGAAGCTCATCATCTATGATCATCCTGATCATCACTGCAACATCCTGCTGCATGTCATCATACCTGATCCACCTGATCATCAATGCATCTACCTGATGCATACCAAGTATTTACCTGATACATATCATCATACATGATCCTCCTGATCATCATACATGATCCTCTTGATCATCAATGTATCCACCTAATACAAATACAAATACATGATACATATCACCATACATGATCCACCTGATCATACAATGTATCCACCTGATACATATACAGATACATGGTCCAAGCATCCCACATGATGCATATACAAAATACATACACATGATCCAACTGATCATATCCAGCATCAACATGATGCGTACATACATACATAAAAATGATCCAACTGATCATATCCAACATCCAACATGATGCGTACATACATACATAAAAATTATCCAACTGATCATATCCAAGCAGAAACTAGAACATCATCCTGATTCTCATCATCCAGTGCTTACATCCATAGCCATGTGAAAGGATCCTCCTTCCAACATGCTTGGAATGGCTTCAGCAAATGTGTCCATCACTTCTTCCTCGAAGTGTCCTCGATCTGAAGAACGCCAAGCCTCTCTCTGAAGTACTCGAACTTCACCCTGGCTAGTGGCTTCGTCAGCACATCTGCAATCTGCTCGTCTGTCGCAACATATAGGAGCTTCACAGCTCCTCTCTGTACCATATCCCTGATATAGTGATATTTGATCTCTATGTGTTTCGACCTGTCATGAAACACTGGGTTCTCGGACAGCTTCACACAACTCTGGTTATCACAGAAGATACCAATAGCCTCCAACGGGAGATCAAATAATTCAGACAGTAGCTTCCGTAGCCATACTGCCTCACAACTAGCTGAATAGGATGCAACATACTCTACCTCAGTTGTACTCAGTGCTATGCAGGACTGCTTCCTGCTAAACCAAGAGATCACACCTGATCCCATACTGAAGCAACACCCAAATGTGCTCTTCCTATCTGCAGCACTGCCAGCCCAATCTGAATCAACATAACCCTGCAGGTTAAACTTTTGATTCACCTCATACTTGAGCCCATAATCCACTATACCCTTCAGGTACCTCAGAACATGCTTTACAGCAACCAAGTGAACACTCCTCGGATCTGACTCAATGTGTTCACAGAAAAGCAAATGTCTGGTCTCGTGTTCGTCAGGTACATCAAGGACCCAATCATCTGACGATACATGGAGACATCAACCGGCTCAGATGAAGCATCACATAGAAGCTTCAGATTTGATGACATAGGTGTGGCCATGGCCTTGCAATCCATCATTTTGAACCTCTTCAAGATCTCTACTGCATACTTCCCTTGTCCAAGGAAGATTCCATCTGCACTCTGCCACACCTCCATGCCAGAAACAAATAGTGCATCATCCCCAAGTTCTTCATCTCGAACTCGGTAGTAAGCTTCCGCTGCGTGTCGGCAATCAATCTATTTTCACCTGTAACAAACAGGTTATCCACATACAAAAGTAGTATCACTGTATTGCCTTCCTCAACCTTGTAGTAAAGGTTGGAATCCTCTTTACTCTTGGTAAATCCCAAACTGGATAGAAAGCTGTCTATCCTACCATACCAAGTTCTGCACACATATATGACTACACCATGCTGTCTTGAAATCCATCTGGTGCATCTTCTATTTCATCAATTTTATATTTCTCAATGTTGCCATCTGCAACATGCTTGATCTGATAGTTCCATTTGGAAGTCAAACTTCCCTTCACGTCTTGGGACTACATCCCAAACATCATTCTTCATGATCGACAGATCATGGCATTTCATTTCTTCATCCCAGATCCTGGGAACTTCAATATCTTCAATATCTTCAATAGATATCTTTGTTGCTGGAACAAATGTTGTAGTTCTTCTTTTGTAGGAGATGGCATACGATATTTCCTACACAACAAATTAAATTGCATGATTAGAAAACATCTCATAGTTTTCAGAACAAATTCTTACACATAAAGAAATATGTCATACAGTCATGCAATTATATTTGCCAATGCTTCAATACAACATTTATCCATATCCCGTAACTTTCTAGATGCCTTCCAATCTCTACCAGAACATTGTTAAGAGTGTGCACAACTCCCAACATGTCAGCAAAGAGGTTTCATTCTAGATAAGTAGCAATGGAATGTTGTACAGTGCCATAGGCCACTTACCCATGTGTATTAGTAGTATATTGTTCATCAATGCAACTATTCTAATATGCACAATACATATCCTAAGTCTAGGAACATGAGCATATACATCATTGAACAATTTTATTTAAGAAATGACAATTCAAATACTTATCTTTGTTTGTTCATTGGGTGGACTCCCTCTGAGTCTTCGCTTACTTGCAGGAGCTACTGGAGTCCTAATCTGTAGTAGCTTCTTCTACATCTTTTGATGTGGAATGTAGAGAGATGGACAACTCCCTCTGAATATCTGCATCCTTGCAGAAACCACTAGAGTGTACTCCCTCTAGATCTTTGCTTCTTGAATTACCTGTTCTTGAACTCATATTCATCCTTGGTCCCTACGCATGCTTATTAGTATCATGATTGTGTTATCCTTGTGAGCTCATATAAAATCATACATTCATTAGCATACTATTAAAACACAATAATCTCAAGCATGTATAGTCATGATCATTTCAAACAAAAAATAATAAGCATTAGCATTCAAGGTTTATGTAGGATTCTTATGGTTAGTCAAATCATAAGAAACATAACATGTCTGAACCTGTAATTACTCAAACCTATGACTCTTCAGGTTAGTTGAATCATCAATCAAGATAAGAGATATAATATGCATAAAACATGTGATTATTCAAACCTATACCTTCATGATTCTTCTGGATAGTCATATCATCAATTATGGTAAGAAACATGATATGCATACAACCATGATTATTCAAACCTATGACTTCATGAATAATCATTATCAACAACAGTATAAGATCCTAACCCAAGGTAGGATTCTATCTTGATATAGGAAAAACATACCTGGATTAGCATGCTAGTTAGTTATGTCTAACATACTCACATGATGTCTTCTTGTTCTTCTTCAATGACTTGTGCTAGTAACCTGTATATCTCATAGGTTAGCCATTATAAAACCAAGTTATACATACCTCGTAAATGGATCTTCTATGAGATCCATGACAGTGGATGAATCTTTGTCCTCATGTTATCATGATCATATGTTCTTGGACCAGAACATGATTTGTCTTTCTTGGTGTACCTTTCATGTTAGTAGACAACATAAACCTCATACAACACCATAATGCATTAGTACAATCATAAGTGTCAACACCCTAATCAATGAATATTTTCTATTGTGCATTCATAGTTTTATTAAGGTGATATGACAAGTCAAGATTGTACTAACCGTAATAACATGAAGACAAACATACCATAAACTTAATCATGAACAAATCTCAAAACATACCTCGATGAGTCATACCTTTCGAGATCGCTTGTAATCTCCTTATGTAAAGCCTTAGCCTCATCTCCCTCTGAAACAGGAACTCCTTCACTTATGCAAGTGACCAATCCATCTTCTTCTAGGATTAACCCAATCCACTTGATTTGCAAGAACTGGACCTAGAGCTAGATATGGGTTTGTCAGAGAAACCCCAAAAATTCAAACTTTGAATTTCAAACTTCCGAAAGGATAGAAATATGCGCCTTGATGAGCTGATCAAGCTGGTATATTCAGAATTTGAAAACTGCAAAGTTTCACTCCTCAATTTGCCTTTGAAACTTCTACATTCACTGGACGTGACCTTGAATTGGGGTTTGATGAAGCCCACTCTTATGCCCAATCAAAAAGTTTGATCCAAAGCTCTAAGCTTCTATTTTTCTGAGGAGCTTCCAGCCGTGGTCACAGATTTCAAAAATTCCCATTTTTACAGAAGCCCTAATTTTCCACTTTTCTGATCAAAGTCCCAAACTAGAGTTTGATCAAGCCCGGCCTTCTTCCCAACCAAAAATACTGATCTTGGTCTCTAAATTTCTATTTTTATGAGTAGAATCCATCCATGGTCTCCGATTACAAAAATTCCAACTTTCTATGAAGCCCTAAATTCCGGAAGCCATGAATGAAGGTACTCAAAAATAATTTTGTTTTGACAGAAATATGTACCTGATTGTTTCTGGTGTACCTACGAATTTTTTGATCCACAGGGTCTGAAAAAAGTTTTCTGAGATAGCCTGACCTGTTATCTTTCCATCCTGACAGGTCTGACCTCAATTGGATTCTCTGAGAGAGAGTTATGCCAAATATCGCAACGTGACCTGTTTTGGGATAAAACAGGAGAGCGAACTTGTACGGCGTGCCACGTGTCACTGTTTGAACTTCGGCCTCTGAAAATGTTTCCTGCGATATCTCGGCCTGTTATATTTCCATTCTGATAGGTCTAACCTCAATTGGACTTTCTGAGAGAGAGTTATGACAAGTGTCGCAACGTGACCTGTTTATGGGATAATACAGAAGAGCGAACTTGTACGGTGTTCCACGTGTCACTGGTTCAACTTCGGCCTCTGAAAAATTTTCTTGAGATAGTACAGTCTGTGTACTACCTGTCACTTTTTACGAAATTTCATTTGGAGCTTCCTAGCCCAGGTTATGACGTTTTTCCCAAGGTCACCCGATTTTGACTTAGATCTGGAAGAGGCAGAAACCCTATATTGTACAGATCATAAATCACAAAGTACAATGAATTAGAGGTTGTCTTTTGGAAAAAAGGTACATGGGGATCTTAGCTTCATCCTGTAAAAATTTCAGATCTGAAAACTTTTCCAAAACGGATTTATAGCGAAAGTGCTATGATGACTGGTTTTTTCTATATCAAGCCCTAGCATCGTGAGTGCAACAAGTGTCATACATGCCATATCATGCCTTCTTTCAGGCTAGCTCTGATACCATGTTAAAATTTTCAGAATTTACTTCAATCTGATCTAGGATCTTAACTGAGAGAACAATATGTACAACATATCTACAGCATATCAATCATGGAGACAATAATGCAAACACACAAGAGACACAAAGATTTACTTGGGGAAAACCATAAAGGTGAAAAACCCCAATAACTTCCTCAGAGATAGATAGAGCAATGATACAAACCATGAGAGATAGACATAACCTAGCAGCATATCCTCCTCCTCCATAAGTGTGCCACTCCTCCTTGAGTGCATGTGTGAGAAGTGAGTGAGCAAATAGAGTGCCTCCCGCACTCTATTTTATACTTGACTTGACTTGCCTTTTTACCTAACTCATGTAGGCTTGAACTTAACCACATAACATAATGCTGACTGGGCCGACCCCCAATAGGGTTGTCCTAATAACCCTTTGACCCACATGGCCGACCCCCCAATAGGGTGGTCTAATAACCCTTTGACCCACATGACTTATACAGGGCCGGCCCCAAACAAGGTGGTGTAATAACCCATCAAGTATAAGTTACGACACTTACAATATAAATGACGACACTTCCGTATAGAGGAATAATACCATCTCTATAGGAATACAATATACATATATGTGAACTACATTCCGAAGTTACATATACATCAACATTTTCATCTCATATTCTAATGAACCTTCCACATCATCCCATATATATTCTCAGCATATCGAAAAATCTAGTCCCCTCAGACCTATCTAGTTGATCCTTTCAAAGCGATGAAAGAAATCCTTGTAGCGCTTATAGAGCCAAACTTCCCGTGGGATGATATGCACCATCATGCACATTTCATCCCCAAGGAACTAGTCCTTCCATCCCCATCTTCGAACCAATTTTCCATTGAGTTGAAATATTTTATCCTGCGTGGAAATATCAGTGGTTCAAGAACCCAATACTGGCTCCTAAGGCCTTTGAAGAAGGTAATATGGAAAAACATCTCTCCCACCATTCAAGTGGACATTTTAGTTAATCCAAGTGTCATTGACAACATCATTTTAGGCACCTCTTGCACTCCTGAATATATTGCTTCCTACAAAGCACTCTTTCAAGAGTTTTGTGATGTGTTCACTTGGTTGTACACCAAAATTCTAGGCCTAGACCCCCTCCATTGTTGAACGTCATATCAAAAAAATTGTTGAATGTTGCATCGGTGTGTCAAAAGGAGAGACATATTCACCTATCGAAAGCACCAATCATAGAAGATGAGATCGAGAAGTTAAGCAAAATCCAAATTCATTTATTTGATTGTGTATACAACATGGGTATCCCAACTCCATCCCCGTCAACAAAAAGCAAGGAATTATACATGTTTGCACTGACTTTCGTGATTTGAATTTGGAATGTCCAAAAGAAAATTACCCCACTCCTTTCATCAACTATATTATTGATGCTTGTGCTAGACATGAGATTATTTCCTTCATGGATGGATTCTCGAGGTACAACCAAATTCAGATCTACAAACAAGACTAGTATAAGAATGCCTTTACCACCTCATGGGGGACTTTATCCTACCAATTTATGCCATTTGGACTCTAGAACATTGGAGCCACTTTCCATCACGTCATGTCACATTGTTTTCATGACCTAGTTCACTTCATCCTCGCTTACTTTGATGACCTCATAACACAGTCCAAGAAATGCTCACAACATCTGGAGGACCTTCAAAAAGTGTTGCTTCGATGTTGCAAATATAATATCCTCTTGAACCCTCTCAAGTGCATCTTTTGCATACTTGAATAGCCAATTGTTGTGATTCATTGTTTCCCAGAAAGGGATCATTGTCGATTCATTGAAGGGTTCAGTCCATTATTAACTTTCCCCCTCCGACGACCGTACGTAAACTGCAAAGTATCCAAGGCAAGGCCAACTTCTTAAGATGGTTTATACCAAACTATGCTATAGTTGTCCATGGATTCTTGCATTTGCTTCGATCTAACATTCCTTTCATTTGGACGAGTAGGCACAAAGCCTCTTTTTATTCTTTGAAATGGGATCTTACTTCTTCTCCTTTGATTTCCCCTCTAGAATTTATGAAGGATTTTATCCTTTATACTTCAGAGTCCGATTATGTCATGGCTAGAGTGCTGGTCCAAGAAGACTATGCCCATTAAGGGAATTTTATTTACTACATGATTTAAAAACTATCCAGTCCACCTCTCTCCTACCCTCACAAGGAGAATTTATATTTAGACATAGTATTTTTTATTCAAAAGCTTTGTCATTAAGTTCTTTTGAATCGCACCAAAGTGGTCATAAATTCAAATTCTATGGTGTACCTCTTGAACTTCCACCTTATCCAAGGTTGCGTTTCCAAATGGATCGTTATCCTGCAATAGTACGACCTCGATTTTGTTACCCACAAGATAACCAAGGCATTGGCTTTGGCACGGCTTATCAAAGATTTATCGTCTATGTTTGTGTCGTCCCCCATCACTAATCACTTATCTGATGAACATCGGTTTGGCATAGCTTTCAACAATCCTTGGTATGGGGACATCCTCATGTATTTGCCATGTAAAATTTTAGGGGCTAATCTTATTCCATGGGATAAATTTAGGGGTTTTAAAATTTTAATGGTCTATTTTTAATTAAACACCCATTAGGTATGATTAGCCTACATTTTACTTATTTATTTCTACTGAATAGAAGGTTAGCCCCGTCGAATTTAGAAAGGAGATCCAAGATAAAACAATTTTACCCCTCTAAAAATCGATTTAAACCTCTATTCACCCCTTATTTCTAGAAATGGCAGTAGTTAGGGGCTCTTTCACCCTCAATCGATCATGGAAATCAAAGTCAAATTTACATTCGTCTATATTTTATGGGTTTAATCTCGTTTTGCAAGTTTCTTAATGTCTACATGAGAACGGAATTTCATATTTACTATCAGGTCTTATAGAAACCCATTTGCATCTAGAACAGTTCAAAATCCCATCACCTCAAATCCAAAGCTTCCCCAAGAAACATGTGGATTGTGAAGCACACAATCTGCGATGCGACAATAACGTTTTTGTGGGTGTTTGGGGAATCATTCCTATGGGTTGGTACTTGATTCATAGATATGTATTTGGGAGTGCAAGGGGGCATGAAATTGCCTATAACCACTGCCATTTTGTTTCTACTTGTGTTTGTGTTCTCCTTTATGGAACAATCCATGAGTGGAGCAACTTGAAATCCCACTGTCTTTACTGCTTCTTTTGCTTTGGGAGTCGTCAAATATTTTGACATGTTTCTTGTTATTTTTATTGAATTTTATGGTTCTCAAAGGATTTCTGTAATATTTTTTAGAAACTTGATTTCAACTTGCATGTTTCCAGTAGTTTGTAGAAACCTTAGAAAATAATGCAATCTTTGCTTGAAGCATGGAAATTTGTTTACTCTATTTATTGTAACTGTAAAAGTAGTCCCAGATTCAGTCCAATCTACCTCAGTACTCTTATACTAGCTCTATCATAGTTTTTGAGCCTTCCTTTCATGGATTTAAAGACTTGAACCAATGTCTTAACATCCCCAATTTCTGAGCGACCTACATTTTTTTATTTTTGCATGGAAATATATCATGCATATGGGGTTGGTTTTTAATTAGGTTTGGAATCATGTGGATAATATTTGGTTGAATAAACATTTGTTGACTAACTAGGAACACACATTTTCTTTCCATATAGTGTGGCAATTACTTTTTAGAATAGTTCCAAGTGCATTCAAATAAAAAATGCACATTTAGAGTTTTTAACCCTCTAATTTGGTAAGGTGTGAGCATAAATGTGCCATTGGTGGGCCCTTGTCATAGCATGGAGAGATAAATGAGTATTGAGGTGTTGGTGGGCCCTCATATTAATATTGATTCTATTTGTCGTGGTGATGAAAAAATTCATTGTTGTTTTCCAAGAATATTCATAGAGTATGGTGAATGTCTATATATTGTGATAGTTGGAGTGAGGTACCAAACTACCACCAAAAGAGGGCTTGCTATGTGATGATTTATTAATATTATCTCCTATTTAGTATTTTGTGTATATGTTTCCTATTACTATATATGGTTTTATACTTTATCAAAAAAAACACCAAGACTTCACAATATTTTATAATTTAGTAAAAGATTTGCCAAGATTTTACAAGGTTTTATATATTAGTGAAAGATTCGCCAAGGTTTTATAATTTAGCGAATGATTTTCCAATATTTTACAATACCATATAATTCAAAGAGAGATTCACCAAAAAATTATATATACATAATATAACATTGATCAAATAGCCTTCATATTTTCCTATTAATCATGGGGATTCGCCCATTTATTATACACAGAAATTTATGGGGGGTTCTTAAAAAATTTCTTGGTATTTGCACACCCATAATGTTGGTCCCCACCTTAATCACAATGATAATCATCATATCCATCATCAATCCCCCTCGATACCTCCTTATCGGTGATGTCCTTTACCGACAAGGTGTTGACACCATCCTAAAACAATACGCACGACGAGCCTGAACAGGTCTTGAATGAGTGCCATAGTGGAGCTTGTGGAGGCCACCTTTTTGGGATGGATACCACTCAAAATTCATCCATGCTAGTTATTTTTGGCTGACCCTCTTTTCCGATTTCATTACAGCAGTCAAACATTGTCGCAACTGCCAACTTTTTGCCCCAAAGGTAAGAATCCCTCCTATGCCGCCACATCCAGTTGTCATCGTTGATACCTTTATAAAGTGGGTCATTGACTACATGGATTGAAATCCTCCATCGTCCAATGTCCATAAGTACATAATCGTGGTGGTCAACTATTTCACCAAATGGGCCAAGGCCATGCCAACCTTCAACTGTATCGAGCTCACAGTAGCGCATTTCTTTTTCAACCACGCGATCACTTGATTTGGTTTCCCCCACTAATTGGTGTCTGATAACAGTTATCACTTCAAGAATACCATATGGAAAGAGGTTGCATGCCTTTTGAAATTCAAGCACCAATTCTCCTCTTCTTATTACCCTAAGGGAAATGGACAAGTTGAGGTTGTCAATAAAATTCTCAAAACCATGCTCCGACGGATGGTGGACAAGCACAAGTCCGACTGGAACCATATGTTTTTTCTAGACCTATGGGTATCGCACATCAACCAATACTACAACAAGGTTTACCCCATTCCATATCGTGCATGGAGTGGAATTACTTCTCCCTATCGAATTTCAAATCTCTTTTATGCACATCGCTATCGAACTTTTACCAAAGACCATGGCTCTGTAGAAATGCTTGATCACCTTCGAACAAGTAGATAATGGTCATCATGTGGTGCTCCAAATGATCAAATCCACCAAGTTGTTGATGTATTTGTAACTTCGAAAAATATTCACTTATATACCAGCTTGACCAACTCAACAAGGCGCATCTTTCTATCCTTTCAAAAATTTGAATTTTTAGGGTTTCTCTGACAAACCCTAATCCAACTCCAGATCCAGTTTTCAACAAATCAAGTGGTAAGACCTAAATATTTTCTATTTCCATTTGAAGTACTCTTTAAGATGTCTCACCACACCAATCTTGAGGATAATCTTGAAGGGGTTGATAACTTCCGAGCCTGGAAGTATAGGATTGGGTTAATCCTAAAAGAGAATGAGTTGGACACTTACATAAGTGAAGAGGTTCATATCCCAAAGGGACAAGAGGATAAATCCTTACTCAAGAAGAACCTGGTCAAGGCTAAGAGAATCATTGTTGATTCTATTAAAGACCATCTCATACCTCATGTGTCTTCCCTAAAGACACCTAAGGAAATGTTTGAATCCTTGACCAAGTTGTTTGAAGGAAAGAACATAAATCGGAAGATGACTCTATGGAACCAATTGAAAGAGGTAAAGCTTCAGAATGGAGAGACCATTCAATCCTATTTTTTTAAGGTCTCTCAAATCAAGGAACAACTTGAAGCTATGGATGAAGTAGTGGAGAATGGTGAAATTGTAATGACCACATTGAATGGCCTACCTAGGTCATGGGACTCCTTCATCCAAGGAATCTATGCAAGAAGGAAACTGATCTCTTTCAGTAGACTGTGGGAGGAATGTTCACAAAAAGAAGCTAGGCTTGTGGCCCGAGAAGAAAAGATGGGGAATGAATATCAAGCTCTTACAACACATACCAAGAAGAATTGTCCTAAGAACAAAAGGAACAACAACAACTACTACTACTACAAGCAATCTGACAGGTATGACTTACAGGTATGTTTTGAAATCTGTTCATGATTAAGTTTATGACATGTTCATCTTCATGTTATTGAGTTTGGTAACAATATTCATTAATTTTAGACTTGTCTTATCACCCTAGTAGAAGTATGAATGCATGATAGAAGACATTCATTGATTAGGGTTATGACATTTTATGATTGTAATAATGTACTGTGGTGTTGTATGAGGATAATATTATCTGCTAACATGAAAGGTACAAATCAAGTTCTAGATCAAGACCATGGTGACATGAAGAAAAAGACTCATCCATAGATGGATCACCTAGAAGCTCTACTTATGAGGTATGTATAATTTGGTTCTACATTGCTTAACCTATGAGATATGTAGGTTACTAGCACAAGTCATTGAAGAGAACAAGAAGACATTATGCGGATATGTTAGACATAACTAGCTAACATGATAACCAAGTATGTTTTTCCTATATCAAGTTAGAATCCTACCTTGTGTTAGGATCTTATACTTTTGTATGAATGATTATTCTTGAAAGTTAGAAGTTTTAGTAATCAAGGGTTTATGCATATTATGTTTCTTACTTTGATTGATGATATGACTAACCAGAAGAGTCCTATGGTCAAATAAGAATATGCATGAGTAAAAGAAGTCTTTCCTGAAACCTTGAATACTAACCTATGTATGAAATGATCATGACCATACATAAGATTATTTAGAATCATAATGTTTTGATGGTATTGAGATTATACTAATGTATGTATGATTATGTATGAGATCTTGAGGATGACACTAGTGCACACTTAAGCATGCATAGTGGTCCAGGATGGATATAAGTTCAAAGACAGATAATCCAGGAAGAAAAGATCGAGAGGGAGCTCACTCCAGTAGTTCCCGAAAGGAAGAAAATATCAAGAGGGAGCTCACTCCAATAGTTCCTGCAAGGAAACACAAATTGAGAGGGAGTCCACCCAACAAGCAAACAAAGATAAGTATTTGAATTGTCATGTCTTATTACTTAAATGATGTTGTTCATTCATGTACATGTTCCTAGATTTAGGATGTATATTATCCATTTTAGAAAACTTGCATTAATGAACAAGATACTACTAATATGAAAGTAATGGGTAAGTGGCCTATGGTACTGTACAACATTCCATTGCTACTTATCTAGAATGAAACCTCTTTGCTGACATGTTGGGAGTTGTGCACACTTTTAACAATGTTCTGGTAGAGACGGAAGGCATCTAGAAAGTTACGGGATATGGATAAATGTTGTATTGAAGCATTGGCTAAGATAATTGCATGATTGTATGACATATGTCTTTATGTGTAATACTTTGTTCTAAAACCTATGAGAAGTTTCTAATCACGCAATTGAATTTGACTTGTAGGAAAGATCGTGTATAATCACCTACAAAAGAAGGACAACAACATTTGTTCCAACAACAAAGTTCGAGAAAACTATCTATTGAAGATATTGAAGAATCTAAAGTTCCCAACATCTGGGATGTAGTAATGGAAGGATGCCATGATCGAGGATTACCGGTTGATCTTGAAGAATGATGTCTGGTATGTGGTCCCAAGACCAGAAGGGAAGTATGTCATGACTTTCAAGTGGATCTATAAGATCAAGCATGCTGCAGATGGAAGCATAGAGAAATACAAGGCAAAGTTTGTGGCTCGTGGCTTCTCCCAGAAAGAGGGGATAGATTATGAAGAGACTTTTGCTCTTGTAGCCAGATACACTTCCATCAGACCAGTACTTTCCCTGGTCGTAGTGATGAAGTGGAAGATACACCAGATGGATATGGTGCAGTCGAAGAGGAAGTGTATGTGGAGTAGCCACTCGGTTTTGAGACAAATGATAGGGAATCATATATGTGCAGGTTGAAGAAAGCCTTGTATGGCTTGAAGCAAGCTCATATGACTTGGTATGGTAGGATAGAGAGATTCCTGTCCAGTTCGAGCTTTACCAAGAGTAAAGCAGATTCCAACCTTTACTACATGGTTGAGGAAGGCAATGCAGTGATACTCCTACTGTATGTGGATGACCTGTTTGTGGCAGGTGAGGATAGATTGATTTCCGACACGAAGAGAAAGCTTGTTGCCGAGTTCGAGTTGAAGGACTTGGGTATGATGCATTACCTTCTAGGTATGGAGGTGTGGTAGAGTGCAGATGGAATCTTCGTTGGACAAAGGAAGTATGCAGTAGATATCCTGAAGCGGTTCGGGATGATGGGCTGCAAGGCCATGGCCACACCTATGGCATCGAACCTGAAGCTATTGAGCGATGCTTCATCAGATTCGGTTGATGCCACGATGTATCATCAGATGATTGGGTCCTTGATGTACCTGACGAACACGAGACCAGATATTTGCTTTGCGGTGAACACCTTGAGCCATTTCTTGACGGATCCTAGACATGTTCACCTGATTGCTGCAAGGCATATTCTAAGGTACCTGAAGGGTACGGTTGATTATGGGCTCAAGTATGATGCGAATCAAAATTTTAACCTGGAGGGTTATGTTGATTCAGATTGGGCTGAAAGTGTTGTAGATAGGAAGAGCACTTCGAGGTATTTATTCAGTATGGGATCAGGTGTGATCTCCTGGTTTAGCAGGAAGCAGTCCTGCGTAGAACTAAGTACAGCCGAAGCAGAGTATGTCGCTGCTTGTTCAGCCAATTGTGAGGCAGTATGGCTGAGGAAGCTATTCTCTGAGTTATTTGATCTCCCGTTGGATGCTACCTGTATCTTCTATGACAACCAGAGTTGTGTGAAGTTTTCAGAGAACCCGGTGTTCCATGATAGATCGAAGCACATCGAGATGAAATATCACTTTATCATGGATATGGTGCAGAGAGGAGCAGTGAAGCTCCTGTATGTTGCGATGGATGAGCAGGTTGCAGATGTGTTGACTAAACCACTAGACAGAGTGAAGTTTGAATACTTCAGAGAGAGGCTTGGTGTTCTTCAAATAGAAGATACTTCGAGGAAGAAGTAATGGGACACATTTGCAGGAGCCATTCCAAGCATGGTGATAGGAGGGTCCTTCCCATGGCTGTGGATGTAAGTGTTGTGTGATGAACATCAGGAGGATGCTCCGGATTATGTTCTTTATGACGATGATCAGTTGGATGAACAGGTTGTAGATGTGTTGACTAATTCAATATTCTAAGACAGAGAATATCAATATTACATTCCATTTCACAACAATAGCATATATAGGATCACTAAAAGAACAACAAGCATAGCATAAACACAAGAGACACAAATTTATCCTGGGAAACCCTCATGGGGTAGAAAACCTAGCAAAGCTTCCTCAATATAGATGACCAGCAAATACAAAATATGTAATCCCAAACATGAGCTCCTTATCCTTCATAGAAGATCTCTCTCTCACCTATGCGCCACTCACAAGTGAGTGAATGTATGAGATAAATGAGGAACACACCTCCTCTATTTATACTCATGTTCTAACTGACTTTTCACCCTAACTCAATCATCCCCAAATTAACTACTTAACATAATGTGACAGGGCCGACCCCACTAGGGTGGTATAATAACCCTTTAACCCACATGACTCATACAGGGCTGACCCCCACTAGGGAAGTCTAAAAACCCAAGTTACCATATTCTCCACGGAGGAATAAAACATCTCCGGATATAAAATAAGGTCTTCGCGAAGGAATGAAACATCTCTGGAATAATAAAGTACAAATATAATATTCTTAGAAGTTACAATATCTCAACACTCCCCCTTAACGAGAAGGATATTATAACAACATCTGCACGAGCAAGGAGTCATCAACTACATGATACATGATACATCTATAAATCATTGGAAGCTTTCTTCATACATAATCATCAGTAACTCAAACAGTTATTGGAACATAATCAATACTAAAACATCAACATCGTCAATATTGAGTCTTCATCTAATGCAGCACTCGATCAGCTACAGCATCATCATCATCTGGATCTCTCGATCAACAACCTCATCGTCTGGATCTACCGATCAACATCATCATCTGGATCTCTCGATCAACAGCCTCATCATCTGGATCTACCGATCAATAGCATCATTATCTCGATCCTCTTGATCATCAAAATCAACATCTGGTTTCTCTCGATCAACATCTGTATCCTCTCGATCAACATATGGATCCTCTCGATCAACATCTGGATCCTCTCGATCAAAAACTAGATCCTCTCGATCAACATATGGATCCTCTCGGTCAACATCTGGATCCTCTCGATCAATGGCATCATCATCTAGATCCTCTCGATCAACATCTAGATCCTCTTGATCAACATTATCAACATAGCATCATACTCTACAATGCACAAGATCCTATTACGGGATGATCAATCCCTCTCACTTTAGTACATAGGTCCAAGGATGATACAATCCTGATCCACTTACGAGATGATCAATCCCTCTCAATTTAAGACATCTCTCATGTCTATGGATGATGCAATCCAGATCAACTTACAGGATGATCAATCCTTATCACTTTAAGACACCTCACCATGTCTAGGGACGATGCAATCTCGATCAACTTACAGGATGATCAATCCGTATCACTTTAAGACACCTCACCATGTCTAAGGATGATGCAATCCTGAATCAACTTACAGGATGATTAATCGTTATCACTTTAAGACAACTCACCATGTCTAGGGACGATGCAATCCCGAATCAACTTACAAGATGATTAATCCTTATCACTTTAGGACATGAGTCCAAGGATGATGCAATCCTGATCCACTTACGGGATGATCAATCCCTATCACTTTAGGACATGAGTCTAAGGACGATGCAATCCTGATCCACTTACGAGATGATCAATCCCTATCACTTTTGGACATGAGTCCAAGGACAATGCAATCATGATCCACTTACGGGATGATCAATCCCTATCACTTTAGGACATGAGTCCAAGGACGATGCAATCCTGATCCACTTACGGGATGATCAATCCCTATCACTTTAGGACATGAGTCCAAGGACGATGAAATATTGATCCACTTACAGGATAATCAATCCCTATCACTTTAGGATTTCGATAATTTCATTCCATTATCATTAGTATCTCAGATAATAACATGTACAACATATCAATCATAGACACAATAGCAATTACAGAAGAGACATAGAGTTTCACCGGGGAAAACCAAGAAGGTGAAAAACCCCGCAACTTCCTCAGAGATAGAATAAGCCCCAATACAAGATCACAAGGATCAAACCCAATAATATGTCTCTAGCAGATGCTCCTCCTCCTCCACATGTGTTCCACTCTCTCTCATAATTAATGCGAGCTTGAGTAGTGAGTGAATGAATAGAATGAGAGAGGCACACCCTCTATTTATACACTGACTTGACTTGCCTTTTAACTTTAACTAGGTCGGCCCCAACTTAATCACTTAACATAATGTTGATTGGGCCCACCCCCACTAGGGTGGTCTAATAACCCTTTAACCCACATGACTCATATAGGGCTGACCCCATCAAGGTTGTCTAATAACCCATCAAGTATAAGTTACGACACTTACAATATAACTTGTGACACTGACGACACTTCCAATCATAGGAATAATACATCTCCGTTGGGGATACAATAAAGTACAAATACAATATACAAGTGAATATCTTCCGAAGTTACAAATACATCAACACTCCCTCTTAAATAGGAAGATATTCTCTTGACATAGCTCATCAATACATATAGGCACAAGTCTTCAATTCTAGAGCTGGATCATCATCAGTGGATCACGAAGCATCATCATTATCATTGTTGTTGTACTAGACATCTCAATCATTGGGCTATCTCTGAATTCTTCTCGTCATAGGAATTTCTACAGAACCAACCCTTTTTCATGCTAGTTGCAAGCCTAGCCTCCAGTAGGTCTTCATCATCACTGGCCATACTGTGGATACCAGGACTAATTACGTGCATCAACAAAACCTCGAAAGAGCATCCCAAGCTGTTACAAGCACACAGCTCTACCTGTCCGGTCTCCCAGGATCTTTTACATGTGACCTTCACAAAACCTTTAAAGAGCATCTTGCAACCTGCAAGATCTCTATAGAGCATCCCAGGCTATTACAAGCACACAGCTCTACCTATCTGGATCTCCAGGATCTTTTCTATGTGAACTTTCACAAAACCTTTAAAGAGCATCTTGCAACCTGCAAGATCTCTATAGAGCATCCCAGGTTGTTATGAGCACACAGCTCTACCTGTCCACATCTCCAGGATCTTTACTATGTGAAACTGTAGCAAAACCTCGAAAGAGCATCCTAGGCTGTTACGAGCACACAGCTCTACCTGTCTGAATCTCCCAGGATATTTTTTATGCTACTTGTACAACATGTCCACGGCCACGAAGTATCAACCTAATACTCACCATACATCATCCTGATGTACATGATCATCATGATCATCATCATAGCATCGTCCTAATGCATGTCATCCAAAGCATCGTCCTGATACTCATCACACATGATTATCGTCACTACATCATCCTGATGCATATCAATATACATGATCCAACTGATCATACAAAGCATCCACATGATGCATATAATCACATATGATCCAACTGATCATACAAAGAATCCACCTAATGCATATCATCACATATGATCCAACTGATCATACAAAGCATCCAACTGATGCATATCATCACATATGATCCAACTGATCATATAAAGCATCCAACTGATGCATATCATCACATATGATCCAACTGATCATACAAAGCATCCAACTAATGCATATCATCATACATGATCCAACTGATCATACCAAGCATCCAACTGATGCATATCATCATATATGATCCAAATGATCATCGTCATACAGAACATCATCCGGAGCATCGTCCTGATGTTCATCACACAACGCTTACATCCACGGCCATGGGAAGGACCCTCCTATCACCATGCTTGGAATGGCTCCTACAAATATGTCCCATCACTTTTTCCTCGAAGTATCTTCTATTTGAAGAACACCAAGCCTCTCTCTGAAGTATTCAAAATTCACTCTGGCTAGTGGTTTAGTCAACACATCTGCAACCTGCTCATTCGTCGCAACATACAGGAGCTTTGCTGCTCCTATTTACACCATATACCTGATATAGTGATATTTGATCTCAATGTGCTTCAACCTGTCATGGAACACCGAGTTCTCTGACAACTTCACACAACTCTAGTTGTCACAGAAGATACAGGTAGCATCCAATGGGAGATCAAATAACTTAGATAGTAGCTTCCTCAACCATACTTCCTCACAACTTGCCTAACAAGCTGCGACATACTCTGCTTCGGATGTACTCAGTGCTATGCAAGACTACTTCCTGCTAAACCAAGAGATCACACCTGATCCCATACTGAAGCAACACCCTGAAGTGCTCTTCCTATCTGCAGCACTGCCAGCCCAATTTGAATCAACACAACCCTCCAGCTTAAACTTTTGATTCCCATCATACTTGAGCCCATAATCAGCTGTACCCTTCAGGTACCTTAGAATATGCCTTGCAGAAATTATGTGAACATGTCTAGGATCCGTCAGGAACTGGCTCAAGGTGTTCACCACAAAGCAAATATCTGGTCTCATTTATTTTAGGTACATCAAGGACCCAATGATATGACGATACATCGTGGCATCAACCGACTCTGATGAAGCATCACTCAATAGCTTCAGGTTCGATGCCATAGGTGTGGCCATGGCCTTGCAGCCCATCATCCCGAACCGTTTCAGGATCTCTACTGCATACTTCCTTTGTCCAACAAAGATTCCATCTGCACTCTGCCACACCTCCATACCTAGAAGGTAATGCATCATACCCAAGTCCTACAACTCGAACTCGGCAACAAGCTTTCTCTTCGTTTCGGAAATCAATCTATCCTCACCTATCACAAATAGCTCATCCACATACAATAGCAGTATCATTGGATTTCCTTCCTCAACCTTGTAGTAAAGGTTGGAATCCGCTTTACTCTTGGTAAAGCCCAAACTGGACAGGAAGCTGTCTATCCTACCATACCAAGTCATAGGAGCTTGCTTCAAGCCATACAAGGCTTTCTTCAACCTGCACATATATGACTCCCTGTCATGTGTCTCAAAACCGAGTGGCTTCTCCACATACACTTCCTCTTTGACTACACCATATCCATCTAGTGTATCTTCCACTTCATCACTACATCCAGCGCAAGTACTGGTCTGATGTGAGTGTATCTGGCTACAGGAGAAAAAGTCTCTTCATAATCTATCCCCTCTTTCTGGGAGAAGCCACGAGCCACAAAACTTGCCTTGTATTTCTCTATGCTGCCATCTGCAGCATGCTTGATCTCATAGATCCACTTGGAAGTCACGACGGACTTCCCTTCTGGTCTCAGGACCACATCCCAGACATCATTCTTCATGATCGACTGGCAATCCTCGATCATGGCATCCTTCCATTACTGCATCCCGGATCTTGGGAACTTTAGATTCTTCAATATCTTCAATAGATAGTTTTCTCGAACTTTGTTGCTGGAACAAATGTTGTTGTCCTTCTTTTGTAGGTGATTGTACATGATCTTTCCTACAAGTCAAATTCAATTGCATGATTAGAAACTTCTCATAGTTTTTAGAACAAAGTATTACACATAAATACATATGTCATACAATCATGCAATTATCTTAGCCAATGCTTCAATACAACATTTATCCATATCCCGTAACTTTCTAGATGCCTTCCCTCTCTACCAGAACATTGTTAAGAGTGCACAACTCCCAACATGTCAGCAAAGAGGTTTCATTCTAGATAAGTAGCAATGGAGTGTTGTACAGTACCATAGGCCACTTACCCATTACTTGCATATTAGTAGTATCTTGTTCATTAATGCAACCTTTCTAAAATACATAATATACATCCTAAATCTAGGAACATGTACATGACTGACAACATCGTTTAAGTAATAAGAAATGGAAATTCAAATACTTATCTTTGTTTGCTTGTTGGGTGGACTCCCTCTCAATCTTTGTTTCCTTGCAGGAACTACTGGAGTGATCTCCCTCTTGATCTTTGCTTCCTTGCGGGAACTACTGGAGTGAGCTCCCTCTCGATCTTTGCTTCCTGGATTATTTGTCTTTGAACTTATATCCATCCTGGACCACTATGCATGCTTAAGTGTGCACTAGTGTCATCCTCAAGATCTCATACATAATCATACATATATTAGTATAATCTCAATACCATCAAAACATTATGATTCTAAATAATCTTATGTATGGTCATGATCATTTCATACATAGGTTAGTATTCAAGGTTTTAGGAAAGACTTCTTTTACTCATGCATATTCTTATTTGACCATAGGACTATTCTAGTTAGTCATATCATCAATCAAAGTAAGAAACATAATATGCATAAACCCTTGATTACTAAAACTTCTAACTTTCAAGAATAATCATTCATACAAAAGTATAAGATCCTAACACAATGTAGGATTCTAACTTGATATAGGAAAAGCATACTTGGTTATCATGTTAGCTAGTTATGTCTAACATACCTGCATAATGTTTTCTTGTTCTCTTCAATGACTTGTGCTAGCAACCTGCATATCTCATAGGTTAAGCAATGTAGAACCAAATTATACATACCTCATAAGTAGAGCTTCTATGTGATCCATCTATGGATGAGTCTTTGTCTTCATGTCACCATGGTCTTGATCTAGAACTTGATTTGTACCTTTCATGTTAGCGGATAACATTATCCTCATACAACACCACAGTACATTAGTACAATCATAAATGTCACAGCCCTAATCAATTAATGTCTTCTATCATGCATTCATACTTCTACTAGGGTGATAAGACAAGTCTAAAATTAATGAATATTGTTACTAAACTCAATAACATGAAGACAAACATGTCATAAACTTAATCATGAACAAATTTCAAAACATACCTATAAGTCATACATGTCAGATTGCTTGTAGTAGTTGTTGTTGTTGTGGTTCCTTTTGTTCTTCGGACAATTCTTCTTGGTATGTGTTGTGAGAGCTTGATCTTCATTCTCCATCTTTTCTTCTCGGGCCACAAGCCTAGCTTCTTCTTGTGAACATTCCTCCCACAATCTACTAAAAGAGATCAGTTTCCTTCTTGCACAGATTCCTTGGATGAAGGGTTCCCATGACCTAGGTAGGACATTCAATGTGGTCATTACAATTTCACCATTCTCCACTACTTCATCCACAGATTTGAGTTGTTCCTTAATTTGAGAGACCTTAGAAAAATAGGATTGAATGGGCTCTCCATTCTGAATCTTTACCCCTTTCAATTGGTTATGTAGAGTCATCTTCCGATTTATGTTCTTTCCTTCAAACAACTTGGTCAAGGAGTCAAACATTTCGTTAGGTGTCTTTAGGGAAGACACATGAGGTATGAGATGGTCTTTGATAGAATCAATAATGATTCTCTTAGTCTTGACCAGGTTCTTCTTGAGTAAGGATTTATCCTCTTCTCCCTCTAGGACAGGAACCTCTTCACTTATGTAAGTGTCCAACTCATTCTCTTCTAGGATTAACCCAATCCTATACTTCCAGGCTCGGAATTTATCATCCCCTTCAAGCTTATCCTCAAGCTTGGTGTGGTGAGACATCTTAAAGAGTAATTCAAATGGAAATAGAAAATATTTAGGTCTTACCACTTGATTTGCTGAAAACTGGATCTGGAGCTGGATTAGGGTTTGTCAGAGAAACCCTAAAAATTAAAAATTTGAATTTCAAATTTCTGAAAGGATAGAAAGATGCACCTTGCTGAGCTGGTCAAGTTGGTATATAAGTGAATATTACACATTCTCTCTCATTTTACACATTCTATTATTCACTCACTTCGGATTAGTAAGAGAAGAGGAGGGTGCACACAAGTGGAGGAGGAGCATGCTACTGAAGATATCTATTTCTTGGGTTTGATCATGGTGATCCTTGTATTGATGTTTATTCTATCTCTGAGGAAGTTGCGTGGTTTTTCACCTTCTTGGTTTTCCCTGGTGAAATGTTTTGTGTCTCTTGTCTCTTGTCTCTTATGCTTGATATGCTGTACATGTTGTTCTTTCAGTTAAGATCCTAGATCTATTGAATTAAATGATGAAAAACTAACATGGTATCAGAGCTATCCTAAAGGAAGGCATGATATGGCATTTATGAGACTTGTTGCACTTGCGACAAATTGCAAGCTAGGGCTTGATATAGAAAAAACCTATCATCGTAGAACTTTAACTATAAATCTATTTTGGCGAAGTTTTAGGATCTAAAAATTTTACAGCTCGTAGATAACATCCCCATGTATCTTGTGTTCTAAGCATCGCATCTAATTTGTTGTACTTTGTGTTCTATGATCAGTACAATCTAGGGTTTCTGTCTCTTCCAGATCTCAGTCATAAATAGGTGACTTAGGAAAAAAGGTCACAACTTGGGAAAGGAAGCTCCAAATGAAATTATGTAAAATGTGCCAATAAGAACACAGACTATAGTCTCTCAGGTAAGGTTTTTAGAGGCCAAAATCGAACTAGTGACATGTGGCACTCCGTACAAGTTTTCTATACTGTTTTATCCCATAAATACGTCACGTTGCGACACTTGGCATAACTATCTCTCAGAGAATCCATTTGAGCTCAGATCTATGGAGCTGGAAAGAATACAGGTTAGGATACTATAGGCCGAAGTTTTAGACCCTATGGATTCATAATTTCAGAGATGCACCAGAAACAATAAGGTGCATATTTCGGTCAAAACATAATTGGATTATGAGCACCTTCATTCTTGGCTTATCACTGCTGCGGGAATTTAGGGATTCAGAGAAAGTTGGAATTTTTGGAATCAGAGACCAAGGCTGAATGCTCCTCAGAAAAATCAAAATTTAGAGACCAAGATCGAATTTTTTGGTTGGGCAGAAGGCCGAGCTTGATCAAACCCTAGTTTGGGATTTTGATCGAAAAGATGGAAAATTAGGGCTTCTACAAAAGTTGGATTTTTTGAATTCTGTGACCATGGCTGGAAACTTGTAACATGCCCTTTTGTTGAAGAACATTTTATGTTGGAAAACATTATGTTAACTTTTATTGTAAAGTTTTTATGTTGGACAAGTGTCCAAGGATGACTGTAATTTGCACAATATTTTATTCTTTAATAAATAAAATAGGAGACAAACACCTAAGGGGACTGTTGAAAGACTGGTTACTGACCCACTAGGTGGAATGGAATCTGGGGTAGAAGGCAATGGACAAGTGGCAGCATCATGATGCAACTAAATAGCTATTGGTATGGGACAACTCCCTTGAAATGTGGTCATAGTGCCCTGGAAGGTGGGACTGGAGCTTGAGGCTCATTTATTCCAAACTGACCACTAAATACCTAGGCAGTCTATATAATAGCCATCAAATTATGAACTGAGGTTCATCACTTTTCCTGACAAGGAAATTTACCTTGGGGTTTTGTTGTGCTTGCACCCAAGATATTTGATGAGGGGATATGCTAAGTTTTGATCATGTTGTGAGTCTGCCTATTACTGCTGAGTGTAGAAATTACATTGTTGAGTGCAGAAGGCATATTTTGAGTGCAGAAGTTATACTACAGAGTGAAGAATTTTTACTTAGTGCCTTGCTTCTACACAGATTCTATCTACTTAGTGTTTCAATAAGCAGGCTCAGGGGTCCATAGGAAGCCAACAGTTTGGTTGCTTCTTCTGGAAAAGGTTGGGAGGAACAGGCCTCCTTGGGTGTTTGTCGACCCTATCTTCATCTACAGGTTCTATTTGTTTATCTGTTATTAAGTAGTTAAATTTTCTTATTTACAAGTATTTAATTCCTATTTGCAGAAGGTGTTCTTCTTCAGATGCATCTATTTCTCAGTTTCTAAACCTAATTAGAATTATGAATAGTAATGATAAATTCAATAAATATTCTCTGCATTTTTCCCCATGCTAATGGATCTACATCGTACTCTAGTACAGAGAAGAAATTAATGAAGATAATTTGATAGGCAGATTGCCAATTGAATGAGAGGATCAAACCCTATTATATTTCATTAGTTTTCCTACCATTAATATTCTGTATCAAATAACATAATCCTATGTCTTCCTCTTATCTTTCATTTCATTAGTTAAATGTTTTAGGTTCATTGTATTCCTTTCATCATGATGTTTTGAATTTAAACAGCTGCAAAAACATTTACTTCCTAAGTATACAGTACTGTTATCCCTTACTGATAGTAATCATATTTTTCATAAAAATAAACAGTATTCATATCCAATTATTGAAGTCATTTCTGTTACACAGTATTCAAGAATTTATAACAGTACTGTACATTCCTATTTTGACAGTCATAGATTAAACTAGGGTTTTATGTTTTCCATGTTTTCTTCTCAAATTTTTACAATAGTTTCTACTCTATTCCTGTACATTAATTATTTCCTTTTTAATTATAATTACTAACATTCGGAAAATAGTCTATAACAGTTTGTCAAAAGTTTTAAAGACTCGACAGAAACCCTAAACCTTTAACATTCATTTCACAAACTTTCGTTTTGACAGAGCTAGCAATTATTACTTTAAACAGTATCAAAGATTGGAATCACATTCGTGTTCTAGTCAAATGACCAAGGGTTAATACCTTCTCATCGAAATCTCTTCACGAGTATTCAAAGAATTTAGATACAGGCATTATTCCTTTTTCTTAGAACCGGAACTATTTAATTAAAAACTCAAACATAATATCAAATAATTGTCAAGCCAAGGGCTATTTCTTTTTCATACATTTTATAGTTCTATACATCGATTTTTAGGGTAAAACTAATAGTTTGTAGTTCTATGAATAAAACGAAAACAAATAAAGTATCAAGCCTTAGCTCACGACCATAAACCATTTACATCAAACATAGATGCGGAGCTTTTCTAACATGAGTTCTATTTCTACACTTTAAACATTTAAGTTACAGTTACTGTTGATGTATATGTAACTTCGGAATGTATTTCATCAGTGTATTATATATATATTTATTGTACCCTTATAAGAGATGTGTTATTCCTCTATAAGGAAGTGTCGTCATGTGGATTGACAAGTGTCGCAAGTATGTGTACTTGCCAATGGGTTATTAGACCACCTTATGGGGTCGGCCCTATTTAATATATAATATAATGTGGATGTACTAAAGTAGACAAGTCGGCCCCAGTAGGTCACTGGGCAAAAAGGTGAGTATAAATAGAGATAGGAGATCTCTATTTTACTCACTCGGAAAAGTAACTATCTCTCTCTCCAAAAAAGTGGCGCACTAGTGAGGAGGAGGAGGATCATCTGCTAGGAGACTATCTCAGTGTTATTTGGTTGTATTTTGGTTGAGCCATTGCTCTCTCTATCTCTGAGGAAGTTGTGGGTTTTTTCACCTTAGGGTTTTCCCCACGGAAACTCTGTGTCTCTTGTCTCTATGCTTTTGATTCTTGTGATGCTTGTGATGCTTGTCATATTATGATTGTCATGCATTGATATACTGTAGATGTTATTCTCTCAGCAAAGATCCTATAGTATTGTGATTTAATACTAAAAATTTAACATGGTATCAGAGCTTAACTGAGAAGAAGACATTTTGCAGTGACGGAAGCTTGTATTCCTTGTTTATTGAGTTTCTCTCCACAGATTTTTGAAATTCAGTATAGTAGATTGGATCTACTCATCAAGGCGCATCTATCTGTCCAATCAGAATTCAGTTCCGAGCATTTTCAGATTTGGCCCTAAAAATTAGGGTTTCCACAAAAATAGGAATTTCTGGAAACTGAAGGCATAGCTGGAAGCTCCTTGCAAAAATCGAAGGTTTGAGCTTTGGATCGAGATTTTTGGCTGGGTAGATCTCCGGGAAACTCAAACCCTAATTCAGGGCTCTCCCTAGTGAACCCGGAAGGACAAAAAGGCAATTTTGAAGGGCAAGACTTTGCTGATCTCAAATTCTGAATGTACTAGGCTGATCAGCTCTCCAAGGCGCATCTTTCTATCCTTTCAGAATTTTGAAATTCACATTTTGAATTTTTAGGGTTTCTCTGACAAACCCTAATCCGGGACCAGATCCAGTTTTCAGCACTTCAAGTGGTAAGTTCTAAATATTTTCTATTTCCATTTGAAGTACTCTTAAAGATGTCTCTTCACACCAAGCTTGAGGATAAGCTTGAAGGGGCTGATAACTTCCGAGCCTGGAAGTATAGGATTGGGCTAATCCTGGAAGAGAATGAGTTGGACTCATATGTGAAAGAAGACATCCCTATCCCAGAGGATGAAGAGGCCAAGGTATTGCACAAGAAGAACTTGGTCAAGGCAAAGAGAATCATTGCTGATTCTATCAAAGATCATCTCATTCCCCATGTGTCTTCTCTCAAGACACCCAAAGAGATGTTTGAATCTTTGACCAAGCTATTTGAAGGAAAGAACATAAATCGGAAGATGACCCTGCGGAACCAATTGAAAGCAGTGAAGTTTCAGAATGGAGAAACCATTCAATCTTACTTTTCAAGGGTCTCTCAGATCAAGGAACAATTAGAAGCAGTAGATGAAATGGTGGAGAATGGTGAGGTGGTGATGACTACTCTAAATGGCCTACCTAGGTCATGGGATTCCTTTATTCAAGGAATTTGTGCAAGGAAGAAGTTGATCTCTTTCAGTAGGCTTCGGGAAGAATGTTCTCAAGAAGAAGATAGACTTATAGCTCGTGAGGAAAAGATGGGAGGTGAAGATCAAGCTCTTGCAGCTCACACCAAAAGAAGTAAATCCAAGAAGGAATCATCTCATAATAGAAGATTCTCTAACCATCATCATTATCATAAAGATAAGAAAGATCTCAGATGCTTCACTTGCAATGAGAAGGGACATTTTGCTTCAGATTGTCCCAAGAAGAAGAAAGACAACAACAACAACTTCAGTAAGAAGAAGAAGGGCAGCAAAGGAAGATTTCATGCTCATGCTGCCGAAGATGATGAACCCCCAAAGAAGAAGGCTAAGGCAAAAAGTAGTAGTGATGATGACTCATCAAGTGAAGAAGAGTATGTTTTAATCTCTGCACTCATTGGTACCATCTCCCATGGTTGTAATGATTGGTTGATTGATAGTGGGGCTTCCAAACACATGACTGGGTTCAAGGAATCTTTTATGAACCTTTCTGAACATGAATCACCCCATAAGGTGAAACTTGGGGATGATTATCAATATCCAATCAAAGGAAGTGGTGAAGCTTCTTACAACCTAGATTCTGGAAAATCTCTGAAGATGAAGGAAGTCCTCTATAAGAACTTACTCTCCATCTCTGCATTGGATGCAAAAGGTATGAGGGTTTCATTTGTGGATGGCCAAGTCCTAATGTGGCCAAAGGGAAAGACCATAGATGATGCAGTAGTGATTGGAAAGCAAGAGGGAGGTTTGTACAATTTGAAGGGATAACCTGAACATGCCATGGTGACATAAATACAAAGATTCATCCATAGTCATGGATCACATAGAGGTATGTATAATTTGTTTTTGCAAAAGTTAACTAATGAGTTATGCAGGTCATTGAAGAGAACAAGAACACATTGCTAGACATAACTAGCAAATATGATGACCAGGTATGTGTTTCTTATATCATAGGATCTATCATATAAGTATGCATGGCATGATTGATGATGATTGTTCATAAAGTCATAAGTTTGAATAATCATGGGCATATGCATATTATGTGTCTTACCTTAATTAATAATATGACTAACCAGAAGAGTCATAGGTTTGAGTAATTACAGGTTTATACATGTTATGTTTCTTATGATATGACTAACCATAAGAGTCCTATATAAACCTTGAATGCTAATGCTTATTATTTCTGTTTGAAATGATCATGACTATACATACTTGAGATTATTGTGTTTTAATGAATGTATGATTTTGTATGAGATCACAAGGATAACACAATCATGATACTAATAAGCATGCATAGGGACCAAGGATGAATATGAGTTCAAGAACAGGTAATCCAGGAAGCAAAGATCAAGAGGGAGCACACTCCAGTGGTTTCTGCAAGGCTGCAGATATTCAGAGGGAGTTGTCCATCTCTCTACATTCCACAACAAGAAGGTGTAGAAGGACTCCAGCAGCTCCTGCAAGGAAGAAAAGACTCAGAGGGAGTCCACCCAACAAACAAACAAAGATAAGTATTTTAATTTTCTTGCATATTTGTTTGCTTAAATAAAATTGTTCAATGATGTATATGCTCATGTTCCTAGACTTAGGATATGTATTGTGCATATTAGAATGATTGAATTAATGAACAGTATACTACTAATATGCATGTGTTGGGTAAGTGGCCTATGGCACTGTACAACATTCCATTGCTACTTATCTAGAATGAAACCTCTTTGCTGACATGTTGGGAGTTGTGCACACTCTTAACAATGTTCTGGTAGAGATTGGAATGCATCTAGAAAGTTACGGGATATGGATAAATGTTGTATTGAAGCATTGGCTAAGATAATTGCATGACTGTATGACATATTTCTTCATGTGTAAGAATTTGTTCTGAAAATTATGAGATGTTTCTAATCATGCAATTTAACCTGTTTTGTAGGAAAGACCTTATATCTTCACCTACAAAAGGACTACAACATTTGTTCCAGCAACAAAGATATCTATTGAAGATATTGAAGTTCCCATGATCTGGGATGAAGAAATGGAATGCCATGATCCGTCGATCATGAAGAATGATGTTTGGGATGCGATCCCAAGAGCTAAAGGGAAGTCTGTTGTGACTTCCAAATAGAACTTCCAGATCAAGCATGTTGCAGATGGCAACATAGAGAAATATAAAAGTGATGAAATAGAAGATACACCAGATGGATTCAAGACAGCTTTCTTGAATGGTGTAGTTGTAGAAGAAGCAGCCACTTGGTTCTGAGATACATGACAGGGAGTCATATGTGTGCAGACTGAAGAAAGCCTTGTATGGCTTGAAGCAAGCTCCCAGAACCTGGTATGGTAGGATGGACAGTTTCCTATCTAGTTTGGGCTTTACCAAGAGCAAAGCAGATTCCAACCTTTACTGCAAGGTTGAGGAAGGGAATCCTGTGATTCTACTACTGTATGTGGATAACCTATTTGTGACAGGAGATGATAGATTGATTGCCGACACGCAGCGGAAGCTTACTACCGAGTTCAAGATGAAGAACTTGGGGATGATGCACTATTTGTTTTTGGCATGGAGGTGTGGTAGAGTGCAGAAGGAATCTTCCCTGGACAAGGGAAGTATGCAGTAGAGATCCTGAAGAGGTTTGAGATGATGGATTGCAAGGCCATGGCCACACCTATGGAATCGAATCTGAAGCTTCTATGTGATGCTTCATCTGAGCCGATTGATGTCTCTATGTATCGTCAGATGATTGGGTCCTTGATATACCTGACGAACACGAGACCAGACATTTGCTTTGCTGTGAACACATTGAGCCAGTTCCTGACGGATCCGAGGAGTGTTCACCTGGTTGCTGTAAAGCATGTTCTGAGGTACCTGAAGGGTACAGTGGATTATGGGCTCAAGTATGAAGCAAATCAAAAGTTTAACCTATAGGGTTATGTTGATTCAGATTGGGCTGGCAGTGCTACAGATAGGAAGAGCACATCTGGGTGCTGCTTCAGTATGGGATCAGGTGTGATCTCTTGGTTTAGCAGGAAGCAGTCCTGCGTAGCACTGAGTACAGCTAAAGCAGAATATGTTGCAGCCAGCTCAGCTAGTTGCGAGGCAGTATGGCTACGGAAGCTACTGTCTGAGTTATTTGATCTCCCGTTGGAGGCTACTGGTATCTTCTGTGATAACCAGAGTTGTGTGAAGCTGTCCGAGAACCCAGTGTGTCATGACAGGTCGAAACACATAGAGATCAAATATCACTATATCAGGGATATGGTGCAGAGAGGAGCTGTGAAGCTCCTGTATGTTGCGACGGATGAGCAGATTGCAGATGTGTTGACGAAGCCACTAGCCAGGGTGAAGTTCGAGTACTTCAGAGAGAGGCTTGGCGTTCTTCAGATCGAGGACACTTCGAGGAAGAAGTGATGGACACATTTGCTGAAGCCATTCCAAGCATGTTGGAAGGAGGATCCTTCACATGGCTGTGGATGTAAGCGCTGGATGATGAGCATCAGGACGATGTTCCAGTTTCTGCTAGATATGATCAGTTGGATCATTTTTGTATGTATGTACGCATCATGTTGGATGCTGGATATGATCAGTTGGATCATTTTTATGTATGTATGTACGCATCAAGTTGGATGCTGGATATGATCAGTTGGATCATGTGTATGTATTTTTGTATATGCATCATGTTGGATGCTTGGACCATGTATCTGTATATGTATCAGGTGGATACATTGTATGATCAGGTAGATCATGTATGGTGATATGTATCATGTATTTGTATTTGTATCAGGTGGATACAGTGTATGATCAGGAGGATCATGTATGATGATATGTATCAGGTAGATACTTGGTGTGCATCAGGTAGATGCATTAATGATCAGGTGGATCATGTATGATGACATGCAGCAGGATGTTGCAGTGATGATCAGGATGATCATGGATGACGAGCTTCAGGATGTTGCTCCAGATGACATGCAGCAGGACGTTGTAGTGATGATGATCAGGACGATCATGAGTACATCAGGATGATGTATGGTGAGTGTCAGGTTGATACTCTGTGGCCGTGGATCAGGTTGTGCAGATGAGCATGTCTGGGAGATCCTATAGGTCAGAGTTGTGTACCCGTAACAGCCTGGGATGCTCTTTCAAGACATTGCTCTGGGAGGACATGTAATTTGTGCCCTGGGAGATCTCAGGTCGGAGTTGTGTACCCGTAACATCCTGAGATGCTCTTGCAAGGTTTTGTCCTATGGCATGTAATTTGGGCCCTGGGAGATTTCAGGTCGGAGTTGTGTACCCGTAACATCCTGAGATGCTCTTGCGAGGTTTTGCCATGACCACATGTAATTTGTGCCCTGGGAGATTTCAGGTCGGAGTTGTGTACCCGTAACATCCTGAGATGCTCTTGCTAGGTTTTGTGGTGGACCACATGTAATTTGTGCCCTGGGAGATTTCAGGTCGGAGTTGTGTACCCGTAACATCCTCAGATGCTCTTTCGAGGTTTTGTGGTGGGGTCACATGTAATAGCGCCCTGGGAGATCCTACAGGTTGGAGTTGTGTACCCGTAATATCCTGGGATGCTCTTTCGAGGTTTTGTGACGCACGTAATAAGTCCTGAGGATTCCACAGTATGGCCAGTGATGACGAAGACCTGCAGGTGGTGGGCCTACATCCAGTATGAAAAAGGACTGGCTCTGTAGAACTTCCTATGATGAGTAGAGACAGAGATTAGATGAGATAGCAGCAGCAGTGACGATGATGATGACGATGCATCGATGACAATGATCCAGAGAAGAAGACTTGTCTAGCAGATCTGTGTCGAGAAATACCTTCCTAGTTAAGAGGGAGTGTTGATGTATATGTAACTTCAGAATGTATTTCATCAGTGTATTATATATATATTTATTGTACCCTTATAAGAGATGTGTTATTCCTCTATAAGGAAGTGTCATCATGTGGATTGACAAGTGTCGCAAGTATGTGTACTTGCCGATGGGTTATTAGACCACCTTATGGGGTCGGCCCTATTTAATATATAATATAATGTGGATGTACTAAAGTAGACAAGTCGGCCCCAGTAGGTCACTGGGCAAAAAGGTGAGTATAAATAGAGATAGGAGATCTCTATTTTACTCACTCGGAAAAGTAACTATCTCTCTCTCCAAAAAAGTGGCGCACTAGTGAGGAGGAGGAGGATCATCTGCTAGGAGACTATCTCAGTGTTATTTGGTTGTATTTTGGTTGAGCCATTGCTCTCTCTATCTCTGAGGAAGTTGTGGGGTTTTTCACCTTAGGGTTTTCCCCACGGAAACTCTGTGTCTCTTGTCTCTATGCTTTTGATTCTTGTGATGCTTGTGATGCTTGTCATATTATGATTGCCATGCATTGATATACTGTAGATGTTATTCTCTCAGCAAAGATCCTATAGTATTGTGATTTAATACTAAAAATTTAACAGTTACGTTCCAAGGTCGAAACCCCAAAAGACCAAAACGAGAAAATTCATAAGTCTGAAGTTATCAAAACATTTTCTTGAAACTCGACAGAGGAAAGAACTCTCGCCGAAAGAGATTGCATTGTCAACTTTTGGCACAATAGCTAAAACCTTGTTAAATATTAACCAGGTAAGCCGAAAGGCACACCATCCTATAGACACTTAGCACAACATAGCACCACTTTGAACTCATATCCAAAAACCACAAGTATGGCTTAAAAACATCAACGATGGCCATTCTTCCAGAAGAACCTACAAAGGGTTATGCCACCAAGGCTGACAGAGTGAAGCGAGCCATTAACTTCCATTGATCTTTCAACACTATAACCTCCAAGACGAAGGCAAAACCTGCCATAGAAATCACTATGAGGTTAAACACATTCTAAAACAAGAAGTTGCACAAAGTCAAATAGTAATTATTGCAAACAATAACCATGAAGTCTAAACGTTACCTCTGTTTGCAGGAGCCGAAGTTGGAACACCTTTCACATCAATTTTTCAATCCACTTAACAGCTGCAACAGAGAAAGCCTTCAAACTCCACGACTTCAACATTTATTCACAGATAAGACTTCTGAATCTAAAACCCTGGAAAAACCTCTATCAAAATGCATGGTGAATGCCACAGGGCTATCGACAATCAAACTCCATTAAGAACCCTGAAACAATCAATATTATAAGCAGAGATCCCACCATCAAATCCTAAGCATGAAGTTTGCAAGCGACCAGAGATCAAACCCTAAAACTATGCGGCCTGTCGGCCTCTCTCCAAGCCCAGACCCATCAAATGAATGCCAAGGAGTGATACGAAGCGTAAGTATCGCATGAGTAGTTAGGTCAAAAACCCAAATCCGAGGACATCACCCAATCGATGGAGCAGATCAAGCCAGCTAGGATCACGAAACTCAAAACACCAGTACATACAAAGCTCATTAATAACCCCATTAACGCCGAGGGCCAATGCATAGGTAGCTCAACAAATTTCTATATTACAACTCAGCCTTTTCTTACAAGTATTCACGTGGAATCCTCCACATGGAGATCCAACAGGACATTCCACCGAAAGAATGGATGGAAGCAATAAAAGTTCAATGCAGACACATTATACCAAATCTTGAAGGACTGCAGGAACATTTAAGACTTGTCACCTCCATTAATGCAGCTCGGGCGCAAATCACACTGCATTAACATTCATGTTATCAAGGCTATCGTAAATATTGCATAGTATTACAACCTAAGATTTTGTAATACATTATAACTCATATCGTCACCATTGCCTAGTTCACAATATATATAGTAGTTTCTATGTTGCATAGGTCGTATGGTGTTTACATTATAAGTAATGTATGGTTTTCACATTAGTCAAAGCATTAATATAAATAACCTTTGGTAACTACGTATGTGAAACATATAGTATGAGCAATATATGGTAAGTGCTTTAGAATTAGAATCCAATGCAATAGGCATTGTAGTATTTTGACATTTCCAAACCCGCACATTGTCAATGCAATATTTTAATAATTTATGGTGATACTAATTGAAGAAACAATCTTTCACAAAGGCATAGTCAATAGATATAGGTTGTTTATGATTCTACTTGACATTAGGTCAAAAATTATATAGAAAGAGGTCTCAATACATAGGTTTAAGACCATTACAAAGCCCATGAGAAATGTTATGATCTTTCCTGAAAGTCTTAAATAGTATATCAAAGAATCAATTTAGATTTACATAATTTCACCATTTCACATTAGAATTATCATTCAATAATAGATGTGTCAAGTCAAAATAGTTTTACATTAATATTGGTACTTAAAATGTAAAAACTCATCTAACCCTTGCAGGTATCAGAATACAAAGTAACCTATGTTCCTTTGACACAAAACAAATTAAATGTGGAAACGTCCATATATCAAAACAGATAGTGATAATAGTGACTTCCGCAAATGGTATAAACAGTTAATATAACACTTGTAAGCTGAAAGAACAAACTAAAGGTCCATACCTTTAACATCTGTCTTGTACAGAAAATACTTTCTCTATCCTATTTGCAATGACGGCTAACAGAAACAAATATTAAATTACTTGAAGATCTTGAATTGACTTAATACCTTACCTGCGAAATCTGCGAAGAAACAGGTACAATGCTTTAGCTATCAACCTAAGTAAACCTCAGGGCACCCCGTAGGAACCCCTTCATCAACATTCAAACATAGTTGTCAGTACTTATCACTAGAATTGTATCTCATGAGAATTTGAGTATTGTTTATAGAATTATATTCTATCGTAAATGAACTGTTGACTTATTATGTTTAAGAATTACAATTTGTCAACTGTGATAAACTTTTTTTAGTTAAGTAGTTAACAAACATTTATTTTGGCAATTAGCATTCTTATTAATTAATGCTACTTCAAAAAAATTTAATTTTTAGTGAAATTTTGGGGATGTTACATGTGGTATCAGAGCACGAGTTCAAACTCTAGGCCTAAAATAGGCTCACGCATGCAAACAAAAAATAAATCAGAAAGTTTATGTTACTAACTTCTATTTTAATTTTATTTTTGTATAGAACAAATTGACCTTTAAATTGCAGGTATGGAAATACCAGAAGAATCAGCGAAGGACAAATCACCTCGTAATGAACATATTAATAATAATAACCCTGAAGGAATTTATGTTGAATCAAATAACTAGTATTCAAAATTTTTACGTACTGTACGGGATTTAAAATCTAAGTTACGAGCTATTAAAGAAGAGAATGAACAGATCCTGAAGGTGCAGGAGGAGTTACAACAGAATTTGAGGGAGAATTATCATAATGATGAAAGAGGTAGAAAATCAGAAATGAAGTGTGATTCTGAAACAATGTCCCACAAACATAAACATAAGAAAGCAAGAAATGATAAAAGGAATAGTTACTCATCATCTGAATCTGATCAAAGTAATAGTGACTCTGATCATGATAGCAGTAACAGTGATTGCTGCTCTAAAAAGAGAAAACATAAACATCATAACAGATTACTGGAGAATTTAAAAAGATTAAGCCACCAACCTTTAATGGCGAAAGTGAGAAGGGTGAGACAGCTGAAGCATGGCTGTCTGGAATGAAGAAGTACTTTAATATTTATGACTACTCTTCTCAATTAAAAGCCAAGATGGATATTTACAATCTAATCGGGAAGGCATATATTTGGTGGCAGGATCTTAAAAGAATTAAGAGTATAAAAGAAAAAGAAGTAACCTGGAATATGTTTAAAAAGCTATTTAAGAAAAAGTTTTTGTCAGAACAATATTTTGAAGATAAGTCAAAAGAGTTTTATGATTTAAAGTTGGGTACAATGAACATGAGAGAGTTGTGCAGCAAGTTCCTTAGCTTGCTGAGGTATGTACCTTATATGGTCGAAGAGAAGCCTAAAGTGCAAAGGTTTCTCAGTTGTTTACCTTTCAATATAAAAGATTGGATCGAGTATGATAACCCTTCCACCTTGGAAGAGGCCATGAGAAAAGCTAATTTTTGTTTTGATCAAAACAGAAAAAGAGAAGGAACAACTGGCTGGAAGAGTAATAAGTCTAATCATTTTGATCACAAAAAGAAGAGTTTTAATCAAAATTTTGGAAGTTTTAAGAAAAAATTTAATAACAGAAATTTTCCAAGTAATAATAATTACAGGGGTAATGCACCACAGAATTTTAATGCTGCCAATAATGTACCTAATAATAATAACAGCAACAAGTATGCTGAACAAAAAGGACCTTTGAAGTGTTTCGACTGCGGTGGACCACACAAGAAAGTTGATTTCCCACGCAACAAAAGGACAGTCAATAATTTTCACACTATGCAAGCAGAACCTACAGTTGGAGATATCGCGAGATAAATGCCCAGAATAAATGTAGTACTGGAAAATCGTCAAGCTGACCATCAAACATCTATGGTTGAAATTGAAGGTATGATACAAAACAAATCTATTTCCATTCTGATAGATCCAGGTGAAAATCTGAGTTATATTTCACCTACTTTAGTGAGAAGTTGCAAATTAAAAGTAGAGAAATTTGATAATGCATGGTTAGTTCAGCTTGCAACTGGCACTAAAAGAAAAGTTACATATTATGTCAAAGATTGTGAAGTGTTTATAAGTTAGCTGAAAACGCAAATTAATCTGAATGTTTTACCATTAGGTTCATATGACTTGTTGATTGGCATGGACTGGATTGAACAGCATAGAGTAATACTTAATTGTTATGAAAAATATTTTACCTGCTTAAATAATGAAGGTAACATTGAAACAATAAAAGGAATTCATAGGAAGATTTCAGTAAGACAGATGTATGCTTTACAAGTAAAAAGAGATGCCAGAAAAGGCTGTAAAATGTTTGTTGTTAATTTTATTAATGACGAGTGTTCATCTAAAGAAGACAAGTTAAAACTAGAGGATATTCCCATCCTTAGGGACTTTTCTGACGTATTCCCGGAAGAAATTCCAGGATTACCTACGAAAAGGGAACTTGATTTCACCATTGAGTTAGTACCCAGTGCGGTACCAAACTCAAAGGCTCCCTACAGGATGAATATTCTGGAGTTAAATGAGTTAAAATCTCAGCTGAAAGAATTAATAGATAAAAACTACATAAGGCCAAGTGTGTCTCCTTGGGACGCACCAGTAATTTTCGTTAAAAAGAAAGATGGTACTATGCAATTATGCATCGATTACCGTCAACTTAATAAAATGACAATTAAGAACCCATATCCCTTACCCGCATAGATTATCTATTTGATCAAGTACGCGGAGCAAAGATATTCACTAAAATTTATTTAAGGTCTGGGTATCATCAGGTTAGAATAAAAGACGAAGACATATTCAAAACACGTTATGGACACTACGAGTTCATAGTTATTCCTTTTGGGCTAACTAATGCACCGGCAGTGTTCATGTGTTTAATGAACAACGTTCTGCATAAATATTTGGATAAGTTTGTTGTGGTATTCATTGATGATATTCTAATTTATTCAAAAACTAAAGAAGAGCATGATGAACATTTAAAAATAATTCTGCAAGTTTTAAGAGAACATCAGCTTTATGCTAAGTTCAGTAAATGTGACTTTTATAAAGATAAAATACAATATCTAGGTCACATAATTTCTAAACACGAAATTCCTGTCGACTCTGATAAGATTAAAGAAATTAATGAATGGCCTGTCCCCAAATACGTAACTGATGTATGGTCATTCATGGGGATAACAGGTTATTACATAAATTTTATTGAAGGTTTCTCTAGAATTGATAACCCCATCACTTCCTTGCAGAAGAAAGGGAATAAATTCGTATGGGATCAAAAGTGTCAAGAAAGCTTTAATAAATTAAAAGAATTATTAACTACGGCGCCAATCTTAAAAATTGCTAATCCCAATAAGGATTTCGTCATATGCACTATTGCATGCAATGATGGACTTGGAGGGGTCTTAAGTCAAGAAGTTCATGCCATTGCTTTTGAGTCAAGGAAGTTAAAAATTCATGAAAAGAATTATGCAACTTAGGATATTGAGTTGGCAGTCGTGATACATGCACTAAAAATGTGGCTCCATCACTTGATTAGAAGAAAATTTATTCTAATGACGGATAATAAAGGCCTAAAGTATTTATTGGATCAAATAAATCTTAACACGAAGTAAGCTAGATGGCTAGCTTTCCTTAGCAAGTATGATTTCGAGATTCAACACATTAAAGGGAAAGAAAACAAAGTTGTTGATGCCTTGAGTAGAAATGCCAAATTAAACTTTGTGGCAGCAATCAGCATGTTTAAGACAGATCTGGAAAATCAAATCGAAGAAGGAATTAAGCAAGATAAAAATTACCGAAAATTACATGCTAAAGTGGCTGAAAAATTATCTGAAAATTTAATAACAGATTACAGCATTAATGAAAAAGGCTTATCGATTTATAAAAACAGAATTTGTGTGCCTAATATGTCGAAATTTAAGCTACTGATTTTGGATGAAGTTCATAAGAGTCCTTATTCAGGACATCCTGGTTATCAGAAAATGATAACTATGTTAAGAAAAGATTATTTTTGGCCCAACATGAAGAATGAAGTGGCTGAATACATAGCTAGATGTTTTGAATGTCAGACTATTAAGGTTGAACATCAACATCCAGCTGGACTATTGTAGCCCTTACCAATTCCAGAATGGAAATGGGAGATTATAAGTATTGATTTTATTACAGGTTTGCCTAAAAACCAGAAACAGAATGACTCCATAATGGTGGTTGTGGAAAAGTTAAGTAAGGCTGCTCATTTTATTCCTGTTAAAACCACTTTTAAAGCTTCTAACATTGCAGATGTATTCATGAAGCAAATATTTCGCTTGCACGGAATTCCAAAGGTAATTATTTATGACCGGGACTCTAAGTTCACTGGAAATGTTTGGACAACACTGTTTAAATGTTTAAATACTAAACTAAATTTCAGCACTTCTTTCCACCCACAAACTGATGGTCAAACAAAAAGGGTAAACAAGATTTTAGAAAACATGCTAAGATTGTATGTTAAAGATTAGCCATCTAAGTGGGAAGATTACTTACATTTAGCAAAATTTGCCTACAATAATCATTATCAAGCATCTACTAAGTTAAGTCCATTTGAGATTTTGTATGGAATAAAATGTTGTACTCCTATTTCTTGGGATAACCCTGTAGATAGATTAATGCTAGGACCATATTTATTGAAAGAGATGGAGCTAACCGTGAAATAGGTTCAAGGTAACTTAAAGGTTGCCCAAGATCGGCAAAAAAGTTATGCAGATTTGAAACGCACTGAAAGAGAATTTCAGGTGGAAGACCATGTTTTTATAAAGGTAAGACCCAAGAAAAGTTCTTTGAAGCTTGGGAGTTGTGCTAAACTAGCACCAAGGTATTGTGGACCATTCGAAATCCTATCAAGGATTGGAGTTGTTGCATATCAATTGGCATTGCCATACAATTTGAAAATCCACAATGTTTTTCACATTTCTATTTTAAAGAAGTATGTGTATGATGCTACTCATGTGTTGAATTGGAATGACATACAGGTGGAAACCAAAGGAGATTTTCAGGTGGAACCAGACTGTATTCTCGACCGGAGGGAAATTATGCTTCGGAATTGCACCATGTTAAATTTTCTGAATTTACTTCAATCTGATCTAGGATCTTAACTGAGAGAACAACATGTACAGCATATATACAGCATATCAATCATGGAGACAATAATGCAAGCACACAAGAGACACAAAGATTTACTTGGGGAAAACCATAAAGGTGAAAAACCCCAATAACTTCCTTAGAGATAGATAGAGCAATGATACAACCAACCAAGAGAGATAGCCATAACCTAGCAGCAGATCCTCCTCCTCCATAAGTGTGCCACTCCTCCTTGAGTGCATGTGTGAGAAGTGAGTGAGTAAATAGAGTGCCTCCCGCACTCTATTTATACTTGACTTGACTTGCCTTTTTACCTAACTCATGTAGGCTCGAACTTAACCACATAATATAATGCTGACTGGGCCGACCCCCAATAGGGTGGTCTAATAACCCTTTGACCCACATGGCCGACCCCCAATAGGGTGGTCTAATAACCCTTCGAACCACATGACTTATACAGGGCCGACCCCAAAAAGGTGGTCTAATAACCCATCAAGTATAAGTTACGACACTTACAATATAAATGACGACACTTCCGTATAAAGGAATAATACCATCTATATAGGAATACAATATACATATATGTGAAATACATTTCGAAGTTACATATACATCAACACTCCCTCTTAACTAGGAAGGTATTTCTCAGCACAGTTCTTCTAGCACAAGTCATCTTCTCTGGATCATCGTCACTGGATAATCGTCATCGAGTCATCATCATCGTCACTGCTGCTGCTATCTCACTCAATCTCTGAATCTACTCGTCATAGGAAGTTCTACAGAGCCAGTCCTTTTTCATACTGGATGTAGGCCCACCACCTGCAGGTCTTCGTCATCACTGGCCATACTGTGGAATCCTCAGGACTTATTACGTGGATCACAAAACCTCGAAAGAGCATCCCAGGATGTTATGGGTACACAACTCCGACCTGTAGGATCTCCCAGGGCGCTATTACATGTGACCCCACCACAAAACCTCGAAAGAGCATCTCAGGATGTTACGGGTACACAACTCCGACCTGAAATCTCCCAGGGCACAAATTACATGTGGTCCACCACAAAACCTAGCAAGAGCATCTCAGGATGTTACAGGTACACAACTCCGACTTGAAATCTCCCATGGCACAAATTACATGTGGTCATGGCAAAACCTTGAAAGAGCATCTTAGGATGTTACGGGTACACAACTCCGACCTGAAATCTCCCAGGGCCCAAATTACATGCCATAGGACAAAACCTCGCAAGAGCATCTCAGGATGTTACGGGTACACAACTCCAACCTGAAATCTGCCAGGGCACAAATTACATGTCCTCCCAGAGCAATGTCTCGAAAGAGCATCCCAGGCTGTTACGGGTACACAACTCCGACCTATAGGATCTCCCAGACATGCTCATCTGCACAACCTGATCCACGGCCACAGAGTATCAACCTGATACTCACCATACATCATCCTGATGTACTCATGATCGTCCTGATCATCATCACTGCAACGTCCTGCTGCATGTCATCTGGAGCAACATCCTGAAGCTCATCATCCATGATCATCCTGATCATCATCACTGCAACGTCCTCCTACATGTCATCTGGAGCAACATCCTGAAGCTCATCATCCATGATCATCCTGATCATCACTGCAACATCCTGCTGCATGATCCACCTGATCATCAATGCATCCACCTGATGCATACCAAGTATCTACCTGATACATATCATCATACATGATCCTCCTGATCATACAATGTATCCACCTGATACATGATACATATCACCATACATGATCCACCTGATCATACAATGTATCCACCTGATACATATACAGATACATGGTCCAAGCATCCAACATGATGCATATACAAAATACATACACATGATCCAACTGATCATATCCAGCATCCAAAATGATGCATACATACATAAATGATCCAACTGATCATATCCAGCATCCAACATGATGCATACATACATAAATGATCCAACTGATCATATCCAGCATCCAACATGATGCATACATACATAAATGATCCAACAGATCATATCCAGCATCCAACATGATGCGTACATACATAAATGATCCAACTGATCATATCCAAGCAGAAACCAGAACATCATCCTGATGCTCATCATCCAGCGCTTACATCCACAGCCATGTGAAGGACCCTCCTTCCAACATGCTTGGAATGGCTTAAGAAAATGTGTCCATCACTTCTTCCTTGAAGTGAAGTGTCCTCGATCTGAAGAACGCCAAGCCTCTCTCTGAAGTACTCGAACTTCACCCTGGCTAGTGGCTTCGTCAGCACATCTACAATCTGCTCGTTCGTCGCAACATACAGGAGCTTCACAGATCCTCTCTGCACCATATCCCTGATATAATGATATTTGATCTCTATGTGTTTCAACCTGTCATGAAACACTAGGCTCTCGGATAGCTTCACACAACTCTGGTTATCACAGAAGATACCAGTAGCCTCCAACAGGAGATCAAATAGCTCAGACAGTAGCTTCCATAGCCATACTGCCTCACAACTAGCTGAACAGGCTGCAACATACTCTGCCTCAGCTGTACTCAGTGCTACGCAGGACTGCTTCCTGCTAAACCAAGAGATCACACCTGATCCCATACTGAAGCAACACCTAGATGTGCTCTTCCTATCTACAGCACTGCCAGCCCAATCTGAATCAACATAACCCTGCAGGTTAAACTTTTGATTCTCCTCATACCTGAGCCCATAATCCACTGTACCCTTCAGGTACCTCAGAACATGCTTTACAACAACTAGGTGAACACTCCTCTGATCCATCAGGAACTGGCTCAATGTGTTCACAGCAAAGCAAATGTCTGGTCTCGTGTTCGTCAGGTACATCAAGGACCCAATCATCTGACAATACAAAGAGACATCAATCGGCTCAGATGAAGCATCACATAGAAGCTTCAGATTTGATGCCATAGGTGTGGCCATGGCCTTGCAATCCATCATCCCGAACCTCTTTGGGATCTCTACTGCATACTTCCCTTGTCCAAGGAAGATTCTATCTGCACTCTACCACACCTCCATGCCAAAAACAAATAGTGCATCATCCCCAAGTTCTTCATCTCGAACTCGGTAGTAAGCTTCCGCTGCGTGTCGGCAATCAATCTATCTTCACCATACCAAGTTCTGCACATATATGATTTCCTATCATGTGTCTCAGAACCAAGTGGCTGCTCTACATACACTTCTTCTTCAACTACACCATTCAAGGAAGCTATCTTGAATCCATCTGGTGTATCTTCTATTTCATCACTTTTACATTTCTCAATGCTGCCATCTGCAACATGCTTGATCTGATAGTTCCAATTGGAAGTCATAGCAAACATCATTCTTCATGATCGACGGATCATGGCATTTCATTTCTTCATCCCAGATCCTGGGAACTTCAATATCTTCAATATCTTCAATAGATATCTTTGTTGCTGGAACAAAATGTTGTAGTTCTTCTTTTGTAGGAGATGGCATACGATCTTTCCTACACAACAAGTTAAATTGCATGATTAGAAAACATCTCATAGTTTTCAGAACAAATTCTTACACATAAAGAAATATGCCATACAGTCATGCAATTATCTTAGCCAATGCTTCAATACAACATTTATCCATATTCCGTAACTTTCTAGATGCCTTCCAATCTCTACCAGAACATTGTTAAGAGTGTGCACAACTCCCAACATGTCAGCAAAGAGGTTTCATTCTAGATAAGTAGCAATGGAATGTTGTACAGTGCCATAGGCCACTTACCCATGCATATTAGGAGTATACTGTTCATCAATGCAATTATTCTAATATGCATAATACACAAACTAATTCTAGGAACATCAGTATATACATTATTGAACAGTATTATTTAAGAAATGACAATTCAAATACTTATCTTTGTTTGTTCGTTGGGTGGACTCCCTCTGAGTCTTCACTTCCTTGCAGGAGCTGCTGGAGTCCTAATCTGAAGTAGCTTCTTCTACACCTTTCTGTTGTGGGATGTAGAGAGATGGTCAACTCCCTCTGAATATCTACATCCTTGCATAAACCACTGGAGTGTACTCCCTCTTGATCTTTGCTTCCTGGATTACCTGTTCTTGAATCTCATATTCATCCTTGGTCCCTATGCATGCTTATTAGTATCATGAATGTTTTATCCTTGTGATCTCATATAAAATCATACATTCATTAGTATACTATTAAAACACAATAATCTCAAGCATGTATAGTCATGATCATTTCAAACAGAAATAATAAGCATTAGCATTCAAGGATTCTTATGGTTAGTCAAATCATAAGAACCATAACATGTCTAAACCTGTAATTACTCAAACCTATGACTCTTCAGGTTAGTTGAATCATCAATCAAGATAAGAGATATAATATGCATAAAATCATGATTATTCAAGCCTATGACTTCATGAATAATCATTATCAACATCAGTATAAGATCCTAACACAAGGTAGGATTCTATCTTGATATAGGAAAAATATACCTGGATTAGTATGCTAGCTATTTATGTCTAACATACTCACATGATGTCTTCTTGTTCTTCTTCAATGACTTGTGCTAGTAACCTGTATATCTCATAGGTTAACTATTACAAAACCAAGTTATACATACCTCGTAAATGGATCTTCTATGAGATCCATGACAATGGATGAATCTTTTTCCTCATGTTATCATGATCATATGTTCTTGGACCAGAACATGATTTGTCTTTCTTGGTGTACCTTTCATGTTAGTAGAAAACATAAACCTCATACAACACCATAATGCATTAGTACAATCATAAGTGTCAACACCCTAACCAATGAATATCTTCTATCATGCATTCATAATTTTGTTAAGGTGATACGACAAATCTAAAATCAAAATTGTACTAACCGTAATAACATGAAGAAAAACATACCATAAACTTAATCATGGACAAATATCGAAACATACCTCGATGAGTCATACCTGTCGAGATCGCTTGTAATCTTCTTATGTAAGGCCTTAGCCTCATCTCCCTCTAAAACTGGAACTTCTTCACTCATGTAGATGATCAATCCATCTTCTTCTAGGATTAACCCAATCCACTTGATTTGCAAGAACTGGACCTGGAGCTGGATATGGGTTTGTCAGAGAAACCCCAAAAATTCAAACTTTGAATTTCAAACTTCCGAAAGGATAGAAATATGCGCCTTGATGAGCTGATCAAACTGGTATATTCAGAATTTGAAAACTGCAAAGTTTCACTCCTCAATTTTGCCTTTGAAACTTCCGGATTCACTGGACGTGACCCTGAACTGGGGTTTGATGAAGCCCACTCTTTTACCCCATCAAAAGTTTTGATCCAAAGCTCTAAGCTTCTATTTTTCTGAGGAGCTTCCAGCCGTGGTCACAGATTGCAAAAATTCCCATTTTTACAGAAGCCCTAGTTTTCCACTTTTCTAATCAAAGTCCCGAACTAGGGTTTGATCAAGCCCGTCCTTTTTCCCAACCAAAAATTCTGATCTTGGTCTCTAAATTTCTATTTTGATGAGTAGCATTCAGCAGTGGTCTCCGATTACAAAAATTCCAACTTTCTTCAAAGCCCTAAATTCCGGAAGCCATGAATGAAGGTACTCAAAAATAATTCTGTTTTGACATAAATATGTACCTGATTGTTTCTGGTGTAACTCCAAACTTTTCAATCCACAGGGTCTGAAAAAGTTTTCTGAGATAGCCTGACCTGTTATCTTTCCATCCTGATAGGTCTGACCTCAATTGGATTCTCTGAGAGAGAGTTATGTCAAATGTCGCAACGTGACCTGTTTTGGGATAAAACAGAAGAGCGAACTTGTACGGCATGCCACGTGTCACTGTTTGAACTTCGGCCTCTGAAAAAATTTCCTGAGATATCTCGGCCTGTTATCTTTCCATCCTGATAGGTCTGAACTCAATTGGACTCTCTGAGAGAGATTTATGCCAAGTTTCGCAACATGACCTGTTTATGGGATAATATAGGAGATCGAACTTGTACGGCATGCCACGTGTCACTGGTTCCAATTCGGCCTCTGAAAAAGTTTTCTGAGATATTACAGACTGTGTAATACCTGTCACATTTTACGAAATTTCATTTGGAGCTTTCTAGCCCAAGATATGAGCTTTTTCCCAAGGTCACCTGATTTTGACTCAGATCTGGAAGAGGCAGAAACCCTATATTGTACAGATCATAAATCACAAAGTACAACGAATTAGAGATTTTCCTTTGGACACAAGGTACCTAGAGATTTAATCTTCGTCCTGTAACAATTTCAGATCCACAAACTTCGCCAAAACAGATTTATAGAGAAAGTTCTACAATGACTGGTTTTTGGTATATCAAGCCCTAGCATCGTAAGTGCAACAAGTGTCATACTTGCCATATCATGCCTTCCTTCAAGCTAGCTCTGATACCATGTTAAATTTTCTGAATTTAATTCAATCTGATCTAGGATCTTAACTGAGAGAACAACATGTACAGCATATCTACAGCATATCAATCATGGAGACAATAATGCAAGCACACAAGAGACACAAAGATTTACTTGGGGAAAACCATAAAGGTGAAAAACCCCAATAACTTCCTCAGAGATAGATAGAGGAATGATACAACCAACCAAGAGAGATAGCCATAACCTAGCAGCAGATCCTCCTCCTCCATAAGTGCGCCACTCCTCCTTGAGTGCATGTGTGAGAAGTGAGTGAGTAAATAGAGTGCCTCCCGCACTCTATTTATACTTGACTTGACTTGCCTTTTTACCTAACTCATGTAGGCTCGAACTTAACCACATAATATAATGCTGACTGGGCCGACCCCCAATAGGGTGGTCTAATAACCCTTTGACCCACATGGCCGACCCCCAATAGGGTGGTCTAATAACCTTTCGACCCACATGACTTATACAGGGCCGACCCCAAAAAGGTGGTCTAATAACCCATCAAGTATAAGTTACGACACTTACAATATAAATGACGACACTTCCGTATAGAGGAATAATACCATCTCTATAGGAATACAATATACATATATGTGAAATACATTCCGAAGTTACATATACATCAACACACCATAGGGAAAATAAAGGTGCAATGGAAGCACCTTAGCCCTGATGAAGCTACTTGGGAACTGGAAAGTAATATGCGAGCAGCATATCCAGTTCTGTTCCATGAGGAATCTGAGGAAGAATAAGCAACATCGAGGACGATGTTGAGCTTAAGTGGGGGTGTTTGTAACATGCCCTTTTGCTGAAGAACATTTTAGGTTGGAAAACATTATGTTAACTTTTATTGTAAATTGAATAAATATTCTCTGCATTTTTCCTCACGCTAATGGATCTACATCATACTCTAGTACAAAGAAGAAATTAATGAAGATAATTTGATAGGCAGATTGTCAATTGAATGAGAAGATCAAACCCTGTTATATTTCATTAGTTTTCCTACCATTAATATTTTGTATCAAATAACATAATCTTATGTCTTCCTCTTATCTTTCATTTCATTAGTTAAATGTTTCGGGTTCACTATATTCCTTTCATCAAGATGTTTTGAATTTAAACAACTGCAAAAACATTTACTTCCTAAGTATACAATACGGTTATCCCTTACTGATAGTAAGCATATTTTTCATAAAAATAAACAGTATTCATATCCAATTATTGAAGTCATTTCTGTTACACAGTATTCAATAATTTATAACAGTATTGTACATTCCTATTTTGACAGTCATAGATTAAACTAGGGTTTTATGTTTTCCATGTTTTCTTCTCAAATTTTTACAATAGTTTCTACTATATTCCTGTACATTAATTATTTCATTTTTAATTATAATTACTAACATTCGGAAAATAGTCTATAACAGTTCATCAAAAATTTTAAAGACTCAACAGAAACCCTAAACCTTTAACATTCATTTCACAAACTTTTGTTTTGACAGAGCTAGCAATTATTTCTTTAAACAGTATCAAAGATTGGAATCACATTCGTGTTCTGGTCAAATGACCAAGGGTTAATACCCTCTCGTCGAAATCTCTTCACGAGTATTCAAAGAATTTAGATACAGACATTATTCATTTTTCTTAGAACTAGAACTATTTAATGCAAAACTCAAACATAACATCAAATAACTGTCAAGCCAAGGGCTATTTCTTTTTCATACATTTTACAGTTCTATACATCGATTTTTAGGGTAAAACCAATAGTTCGTAGTTCTGTGAATAAAACGAAAACAAATAAAGTATCAAGCCTTAGCTCACGACCGTAAACCATTTACATCAAACATAGACGCATAGATTTTCTAACATAATTTTTATTTCTACACTTTAAACATTTAAGTTACAGTTACATTCCAAGGTCGAAACCCCAAAAGACCAGAATGAGAAAATTCATAAGTCTGAAGTTATCAAAACATTTTCTTAAAACTCGATAGAGGAAAGAACTCTTGTCGAAAGAGATTACATTATCAACTTTTGGCACAATAGCTAAAACCTTGTTAAATATTAACCAGGTAAGCCGAAAGGCACACCATCCTACAGACACTTAGCACAACACAACACCGCTTTGGACTCATCTCCAAAAACCACAAGTATGGCTTAAAAACATCAACGATATCCATTCTTCCTGGAGAACCTACGAAGGGTTATGCCACCGGGGCTTACCGAGTGAAGCGAGCCATTAACTTCCATTGAAATTTCAACACTATAACCTCCAAGACGAAGTCAAAACCTGCCATAGAAATTACTACGAGGTTAAACACATTCTAAAAGAAGAAGTTGCACGAAGTCAAATAGTAATTATTGCAAACAATAACCATGAAGTCGAAACATTACCTCTGTTTGCAGGAGCCGAAGCTGGAACGCATTTCGCATCAATTTTTCAATCCACTTAACAGCCGCAATAGAGAAAGCCTTCAAAATCCACGACTTCAACATTTATTCACAGACAAGACTTCTGAAACTAAAACCATGGAAAAAACTCTGTCAAAACGCATGGCAAAATCCACAGGGCTATCAACACTCAAACTCCATTAAGAACCCTGAAACTATCAATATTATAACCAGAGATACCACCATCAAATCCTGAGCATGAAGTTTTCAAGCGACCAGAGATCAAACCCTACAACTATGCATCCTGTCGGCCTCTCTCCAAGCCCAGACCCATCAAATGAATGCCAAGGAGTGATACGAAGCGTAAGTATCGCATGAGTAGTTAGGTCAGAAACCCAAACCCGAGGACATCACCCAATCGACGGAGCAAATCAAGCCATCTAAGATCACGAAACTCAAAACACCAGTACATACAAAGCTCATTAATAACCCCATTAACACCGAGGGCTAATGCATAGGTAGCTCAACAACTTTCTATATTACAGCTCAGCCTTTTCGTACAAGTATTCACGTGGAATCCTCCACATGGAGATCCAACAAGACATTCCACCGAAAGAATGGATGGAAGCATTAAAAGTTTAATGCAGACACATTATACCAAATCTTGAAGGACTGCAGGAACATTTAAGACTTGTCACCTCCATTAATGCAGCTCGGGCGCGAATCACACTTCATTAACATTCATGTTATCAAGGCTATCGTAAATATTGCATAGTATTACAACCTAAGATTTTGTAATACATTATAAATCATATCGTCACCATTGCCTAGTTCACAATGCATATAGTAGTTTCTATGTTGCATAGGTCGTATGGTGTTTACATTATAAGTAATGTATGGTTTTCACATTAGTCAAAGCATTAATATAAATAACCTTTGGTAACTATGTATGTGAAACATATAGTATGAGCAATATATGGTAAGTGCTTTAGAATTAGAATCCAATGCAATAGGCATTGTAGTATTTTGACATTTCCAAACCCGCACATTGTCAATACAATATTTTAATAATTTATAATGATACTAATTGAAAAAACAATCTTTCACAAAGGCATAGTCAATAGATATAGGTTGTTTATGATTCTACTTGACATTAGGTCAAAACTTATATAGAAAGAGGTCTCAATACATAGGTTTAAGACCATTACAAAGCCCATGAGAAATGTTATGATCTTTCCTGAAAGTCTTAAATAGTATATCAAAGAATCAATTTAGACTTACATAATTTCACCATTTCACATTAGAATTATCATTCAATAATAGATGCATCATGTCAAAATAGTTTTACATTAATATTGGTACTTAAAATGTAAAATCTCATCTAACCCTTGCAGGTATCAGAATACAAAGTAACCTATGTTCCTTTGACACAAAAAACATTAAATGTCAAAACGTCCATATATCAGAACAGGTAATGATAACAGTGACTTCCGCAAATGGTATAAACAGTTAATATAACACTTGTAAGTTGAAAGAACAAACTAAAGGTCCATACCTTTAACATCTGTCTTGTACAGAAAATATTTTCGCTATCCTATTTGCAATGACGTCTAACAGAAACAAATATTAAATTACTTGAAGATCTTGAATTGACTTAAGACCTTACCTGCGAAATCTGTGAAGAAACAGGTACAATGCTTTAGCTATCAAGCTAAGTAAACCTCAGGGCACCTCGTAGGAACCCCTTCATCAACATTCAAACATAGTTGTCAGTACTTATCACTAGAATTGTATCTCATGAGAATTTGAGTATTGTTTATAGAATTATATTCTATCTTAAATGAACTGTTGACTTATTATGTTTAAGATTTACAATTTGTCAACTGTTATGAACTATTTTTAGTTAAGTAGTTAACAAACATTTATTTCCACAATTAGCATTCTTATTAATTAATGCTACTTCAAAAAATTTTAATTTTTAGTGAAATTTTGGGGATGTTACAAAACTCCTCAGAAGAATTGAAGTTTAGAGCTTTGGATCGAACCTTTTGGTTGGGTAAAAGGGTGGGCTTTATCAAACCCTAGTTCGGGATCCTGTCTAGAAGATCCGGAAGTTTCAAAGGCAATTTTGAGGGGTCAAATTTTGCATTTTTCAAAATTGAAGTATACCAGCTTGGTTAGCTCAACAAGGCACATCTTTCCATCCATTCAGAAGTTCAAAATTCAAAATTTGAATTTTTAGGGTTTCTCTGACAAACCCTAATCTAGTTCTAGATCTAGTCTCAGCAAATCAAAGAGGATTGGGTTAATCCTAGAAGAGAATGAATTGTACACCTACATAAGTGAAGAAGTTCCAGTTCCAGAGGGAGATGAGGCTAAGGCCTTACATAAGAAGTCTACAAGCAATCTCGACAGGTATGACTTGAGGAGATACAGGTATGTTTTGAAATATGTTCATGATTAATTTTATGATATGTTTGTCTTCATATTATTTAGGTTAGTACAATCTTGATTAGTTTTAGACTTGTCTTATCGCCCTAGTAAAAGTATGAATGCATGTGAATGATAGAATACATTCATTGATTAGGGTTATGACACTTATGATGGTACTAATGCACTGTGGTGTTGTATGAGGATGATATTGTCCGCTAACATGAAATGTACATCAAGAAAGAAAAACAAGTTCTAGATCAAGAACATATGACCATGGTGACATAAAGACAAAGAGTCATCCATAGTCATGGATCACATAGAAGCTCTACTTACGAGGTATATATAATTTTGGTTCTACAATGGTTAAATTATGAGTTATGCAGGTTACTAACACAAGTCTTTGAAGAAGAACAAGAAGACATTATATGGGTATGTTAGACATAACTAGCAAGCATGATAATCTAGGTATGTTTTTCCTATGTCAATTTAGAATCCTACCTTGTGTTAGGATCTTATACTTTTGTATGAATGATTATTCTTGAAGTTAGAAGTTTAAGTGATCAACAGTTTATGCATATTATGTTTCTTACTTTGATTGATGATATGACTAACCAGAAGAGTCATATGGTCAATAAGTATATGTATAAGTAATAGAAGTCCTCCCTGAAACCTTGAATACTAATGCTTGTGATAAATTACCTATGTGTGAAATAATCATGACCATACATGTTAAGTTTATTTAGGATCATAATGTTTTGATAGTATTGAGATTATACTAATGGATGTATGATCACGTATGAGATCTTGAGGATGACACTAGTGCACACTTAAGCATGCATAGTGGTCCAGGATGTATATAAGTTCAAAGACAGATAATCCAGGAAGCAAAGATCAAGAGGGAGCACAATCCAGTAGTTCCTGCAAGGAAGCAAAGATTGAGAGGGAATCCACCCTACAACCAAACAAAGATAAGTATTTGAATCGTCATTTATTATATATATGATTACTTAAATGATGTTGTCTAGTCATGTACATACTTATGTTCCTAGATTTAGGATGTATATTATGCATATTAGAAAAGTTGCATTAATAAACAAGATACCACTAATATGCAAGTAATGGGTAAGTGGCCTATGGTACTATACAACATTCCATTGCTACTTATCTAGAATGAAAACTCTTTGCTAACATGTTGGGAGTTGTGCACACTCTTAACAATGTTATGGTAGAGATGGAAGGCATCTAGAAAGTTATGGGATATGGATAAATGTTGTATTGAATCATTGGCTAAGATAATTGCATGACTGTATGACATATGTGTTTATGCATAAGAATGTGTTTTTTGAAAAACTATGAGAAGTTTCTAATCATGCAATTGAATTTGAATTGTAGGAAAGATCGTGTACAATCACCTACAAAAGAAGGACTACAACATTTGTTCCAGCAACGAAGTTTAAAGAAAAACTATCTATTGAAGATATTGAAGAATCTAAAGTTCCCAGGATTCGGGATGCAGAAATGGAAGAAAGCCATGATCGAGGAATATCAGTCGATCATGATGTTTGGGATGTGGTCCCAAGACCAGAAGGGAAGTCTGTTGTGACTTCCAAGTGGATCTACAAGATCAAGCAAGCTGCAGATGGTAGCATACAAGAATACAAGGTTTGTGGCTCGTGGCTTCTCCCAAAAAGAAAGGATAGATTGATTCTCGACACGAAGAGGAAGCTTGTTGCCGAGTTCGAGATGAAGGACTTGGGTATGATGCATTACTTTATAGGCATGGAGGTGTGGCGGAGTGCAGATGGAATCTTCCTTGGACAAGGGAAGTATGCAGTAGAGATCCTGAAGCGGTTTGGGATGATGGACTGTAAGGCCATGGCCACACCTATGGCATCAAACCTGAAGCTATTGAGTGATGCTTCATCTGAGTCGGTTGATGTCACGGTGTATCGTCAGATGATTGGGTCCTTGATTTATCTAACGAACACGAGACCAAATATTTGATTTGCGGTGAACACCTTGAGCCAATTTCTAACATATCCTAGACATGTTCACCTGATTGTTGTAAAGCATATTCTGAGGTACCTAAAGGGTACGGTTGATTATGGGCTCAAGTATGATGCGAATCAAAAGTTTAACTTGGAGGGTTATGTTGATTCAGATTGGGCAGGCAGTGCTGCAGATAGGAAGAGCACTTCAGGGTGTTGCTTCAGTATGGGATCAGGTGTGATCTCTCAGTTTAGCAGGAAGCAATCCTGCGTAGCACTGAGTATAGCCGAAGCAGAGTATATAGCAGCTTGTTAGGCCAGTTGTGAGGTAGTATGGCTTAGGAAGCTACTGTCTGAGTTATTTGATCTCCCATTGGATGCTACCTGTATCTATTGTGACAACCAAAGTTGTGTGAAGTTGTCAGAGAACCCGGTGTTCCATGACAGGTCGAAGCACATCGAGATCAAATATCACTATATCATGGATATGGTGCAGAGAGGAGGAGTGAAGCTGATGTATGTTGCGACGGATGAGTAGATTGCAGATGTGTTGACTAAACCACTAGCTAGAGTGAGGTTTGAGTACTTCAGAGGGAGGCTTGGTGTTCTTTAGATAGAAGATACTTCAAGGAAGAAGTGATGGGACACATTTGCAGGAGCCATTCCAAGCATGGTGATAGGAGGGTCCTTCAAATGGATGTGGATGTAAGCATTGTGTGATGAGCATAAGGACATGCTTTGGATGATGTTCTGCATGATGTTGATCAGGATGATCACATGTGATGATATCACTAGTACAAAATGAGAAATTAATGACTAAAAAAATGACTAAAATTTGACTATAAACGACTATTTTTGAGTCAGTGACTAATAGTATTTGATTTCCACTATTTTATCTCTAGTCGTATTTCACTAGTCATTAATTGGTTGATTTACTACTCATTGATTTAGTCATTGATTTAGTCATTGATTTAGTCACTGATAGTCACTGATTAAGTCATTGATTTAGTCATTGATACTCACTGATTTAGTCATTGATACTCACTAGTTTAGTCACTGATTTAGTCATTAATTGTCACAATTAATGACAAAATATATGACTAAATAAACTACTAGATGATAACATATTAATGACTAAGCTAAATACGACTAAACGTTAGTCGTGCTTTAAGATACTGGAAATTAGCTACTAATAGTCGTATATATGTGAATTTAGTCGTTTTCTTAGTCACTAATTTATGATAGGGTACGGAGGAATCGAACCACCAATATCCTTCCTATAATTAGGTAGGTGCTCTACCATTGAGCTAGCACCCTTTAAGAAGTTTTTATTGCTTGACAATGATGATATTCAAACAAATTTTGCATGGGAACAAAATGAATGTCAAACATATTCAAGAAAAATGCTTCAAGTACTAAAATAATTCTAAGATATAGCTATTCAACCATGACAATGATGAAAATTAAAGAAGAATGATCTTACAAACTACGCATGAGTACAATAACCCATGGCTGTACAAATTATCAGGAACAAAAGCAAGTTGTTTCCCTTCACAGACAAAAGATAATACAAGATCCAACTTGCAATAAATTTGTTTTAATTGTCTATCAATTGTTGATCTCTTGACATCTAGAGACGTTTACCTTTCTAAGATCCAAAATACATACAATTATCTTCAACTTCACTTCTTCAAAACCAGTTGCAGTAAAAATTATTCTAGGAATTGTCTTATGAGCAACAACCACTTTTTTGAACAACGGGTTGCCCTTTCATTTGTACCTACTAGAACTTTGTAAATAACAAACAAAATGCAATTTGGGTGTTCTCAAAACACTATAATACTATATAATCTCTTAAGGATAGATGTTCATACCAACTCTCTACAGACAGATGATGATCTTGGGGCATCTTTAACATGCTCTTCCATTGTAGAAATGAATGGTGCCGGTGGCTATTCAGTCAGTAATTTGATTCACAAGAACCAAAGTAAGTATCACGCAGAACCATGCACATCCGTAATGACCAGCTAAATGCCATTACACTAAAAATTTGCACTGAACATGATGACAAAGTTCACAAATTATCTGTACCTATTCAAGTGTAGGAAATTTAAATCGATGTCCAAGGTCAAGACCTTTGCAAACTTCGTAGAACTCTGATAATTTTTCAGCCTACCATTCCAGTGGAACAAATAATTGCAATAAATTTATTTTATTCGTCACGGGTGACACAAAGTGATATTCATTCCACATTTCAGAAATGATGCTAGAAAATTTGTTTCTTTAAATTAAACATGTTGGAAAAGAATAGGAATGGTAGGTGTATACAGTGAGAGAAGGTAATGATGATAAAATTAAACACTTCAAATGTGTTCAGAGGGAATGCCACTAAAGCAAATGCTTTTAAAAAAAGTAATGTTGGATCACAATCATCCTAGAGAACAAAATAGTAGGAGGTATATGGGATTGTTTTGACATGGTTTGAAACTAAAGACATCAATTAGAACACTTTTGGAACAGGAAATTTCCAACCATACATGTTTACTAGCTCGCCTATAGATATCAAGTGCCTTAATAGCTTCATGTCGTTGCATTTCAAAGAACTACAGGTAGACAGTTGCAATTATTAGAACTATAGATCAATTATAATTAAGATGTGATGCTAATTAAACATTTAAACATAACATTTCCTACCTTGTCAACAAGGTTGATGGTGGCATCATTAATTGCAATGTAAAGTTTAATGTTCTCTCTAGAAACTTGCAACATCGTGCAAAAGGAAAATAAGTATAGCCATCATAAAGTACGGCACCAACTTTAGCAAGTGAAACTACTTTCTTTATGCAAGACAACAAATAAATTTTAACCACAAAAGAGTGATATTCATTCCACATTTCAGAAATGATGCTAGAAAATTTGTTTCTTTAAATTAAACATGTTGGAAAAGAATAGGAATGGTAGGTGTATACAGCGAGAGAAGGTAATGATGATAAAATTAAACACTTCAAATATGTTCAAAGGGAATGCCACCGAAGCAAATGCTTTTAAAAAAAGTAATGTTGGATCACAATCATCCTAGAGAACAAAATAGTAGGATGTATTTGGGACTGTTTTGACATGGTTTGAAACTAAAGACATCAATTAGAACACTTTTGGAACAGGAAATTTCCAACCATACCTATTTACCAGCTCGCCTATAGATATCAAGTGCCTTAATAGCATCATGGCATTGCATTTCAAAGAACTGTAGGTAGACAGTTGCAGTTATCAGAGCTATAGATCAATTATAATTAAGATGCGATGCTAATTAAACATTTAAACCATAACATTTCCTACCTTGTCAACAAGTTTGATGGTGGCATCATTAATTGCAGTGTAAAGTTTAATGCTCTCTCTAGAAATCTGCAACATTGTGCAAAAGGAAAATAAGTATACCCATCATAAAGTACAGCATCAACTTTAGCAAGTGAAACTACTTTCTGTATGCAAGGCAGCAAATAATTTTTAACCACAAAAGAGTGAAGATGCCACAAACCGTTGTGAGTGCATACTGTATCACATGATTGGATATAGTTGCCCCTTTCGGCTGCACATATTTAGATTATTAAATTAGCAACCATACACAACAGTAAGTAGTGCTTTCAATCCAAAATCACATTGAAAGGACATATCAATTAGGACTTTGACAACTTCAGTATCACAGTAAAAAAAATCTTTTAAAAAGCAGAATATTAGCATCACAATAACAGTCCTTTGTCGTTCCTCATATGTCGAAATCTACACCACATTCAAATCATAAATTTCTATGGTGAATACCACACAGAATTCAAATATAATGTAAACTAATGTGAAATCCTCCATATTATACCAGAGTTTGAAAAGGCATTGGAGCGGAGGACAGATAAAAACACCTAATTCACATAAAGACTACTTGATTCAATTGTTCTGCTCGAGTGGTAATTGCAACCACAAACAACCTCTAATTCCTTTTAGACCTCCAGCACATGTACAAAGTGCAATTGAGGCATCGGAGTTTCACTTTGACCACTTTACTAGCAGATTAAAAACCAGAAAAGAGACCAAGCCTACTAGACTATCAACTAGTCTAAATTCCATTTCCCAAATACCAATTAAGGCAAGGATTGCACATTACCGCCCAGTTGTGTGTCTTGGCAAGACGTCTTGCAAGAGCATGGATGCAATACGCTACATCTGCCCGAGGCCTTGTAGCCGACATGGCTGCAAAAATAACTTCCCAAAGATAAAGATCATTAGATATTAGACCTATACATCTTGCTTGGAAATCAAATTGCAAAGTTTAAAAATCCATACAAAATCACAGTGTAATGTCTAGCAGCGAACCGCCCATTGATGTAAAAATTCCTATTGAGCTATACTCCAGGAAAACGAAAAGGTGTTTGACTCTTTGAGTGCAGAAAAGAGGACATCCACTTACTTAGAATATGCTTTTCTTTTGCTAGTCGCTCCACATGATTTGTGGCCTTCACGATAGCAATATCCAGATCCTACAAGTTTATATGTAAGTGTTAGAATTGTGGAAACAAACAACGATGAATCTCAGGAAATTTGATGACCAAGACAATCAAATTCATGCAATGTATTAAGATTGTGCTAGATGCATAAAAATCTATTAACACTACATGCAATATCCTTACATTGCACTGGTAGATAAGTTCATACCTTGTATTCAATTTTCACTTTGGCGAGACTGACTATTTTTGTGTCTTTCAACACACCCAATGCCTTCTTCAGGCTCTGTTGTGTGCCACCCCCTAACATTGTACTAGTCTAATCTCAGAAAACAAAACATCTTCATCACCTGATGCTCAAAACTGCCACCGTTAATGAAGAAATGACAAAAACAACAAAACAATGAATCTTGCTTTTTTTCCTTCGAGTGCACAACAATATTAATTAGCAAAATAGAAACCAACCCTCATTTGACGCTCTAACACCAAACTTTCTTATTTCTCCCTATATTTTTCCAAATGACCCTAAATATTGGAGCAGCTGTACCTGATTTTCTTTATTTTATTTTCTTTTATTTCATCTTAGTTTTGGTTATGGATTTATATAGGAGTTGCATTTGCACTCCCACATTGTACTCATACTTATTGTACTCTGTTAGTCCCATTGACCTAATTTTGTGAAGAGCTTTACCATAGAATCACTCTTCCTATGTTCTCTTCTATAATATCCCAAATTGTGGAAACTGCCCTGGACTGTGCTCTCAAGTATCTAGTTCATGTGACTGGTTTGGTTTGAGTAATATGGCTCTTAATTGTTTGTTTTAACCCCAGAGAATTGCATAGAATGTGACAATTAAATCTCATAAATGTAAAATAGCAACCAATCTTGTAAACACCCCAAGTTACCAATAGTGGAGTTTATCAAATAATAACAAATGGAAGTTGCTTCAAACTATCCAATAAAGACTTAAATCTCATACATTAAAGAATTCTGACCTGTTAAGTAAGAATGTTGATTTGATGATGGCTGTAGCAGCTTTGTGAATCCTTGGGGCTAACGTGGAATGTTGAGACTGTAAATACGCCTTATACAGTAATAATGGTGCACTATTGGAATGGTAGAAGTTTATAAATTATTCATAGGCTTGTAGATGCATCTTCGAGAAAGAGGGATGCATGGAACAATGAAGAAGGTGGGTTGTTGGTGGCTACCAAGAGAAAAGAATCACGCCCAGCTTTAGAGAATACATCCTTGATAAGTGGAACACAACCTTCCTTTCTCCATAATAGATTTCTGGTATAAATATTATCTTGTAGCTGCCTAAAAAGGAAACAATTCTAACAGAAGGGTTTGTTGCTCCACTTATTCCACTGATATGCCCTAGCCAAAGTCTCAAATCTGTATATGAATGCGCCCTTCCAACAGTAGGTATTCATGGTCTCCCCCTATCTGCTAGTGCCTAAGGGCACACATTGTAACACAAATAATTTGCAGCTGCTTGTGGGAGATGGTTGTTGCTCACACAAGGAGGAATGAGCCTTCTTTTCATTGGAGGAGGCTGCCAATAAGAACCACAATCCTAGGTCTCCTCTGTCTCTCTAGAGTCTAAATAGACTGGAGCATCAGAGCTATCTTGCTTATGTGTAAAAAAAATTATGTTGTTAAAATAACCTTAGGTTGGACCACAAAATACTTGAGTTAGAACCCACCATAAAGAACTTCCACATTAGTATTTGGGTCTTTTCCAATCAAAGGTGGACAGGAGCATCCCTCAGTGGGGGCCATCATACAACCATCCGATAGCACTAGATATAGTTGTACACAACCTTGATGCCATGGGAGACATCTCAAGGAAGCTATCACAAGATGCTGAAATTGTAAAACTTTTGTTAAGGAAGTTTTCAACACATAAAATTTAATTGGAAATAAATTATAGTGTTATCTTGTGAATGCTGCATGTTATTTAGAAGTGGACATTTTTCCTATAAATTTGTATTTGTAGACAGGAAAGTGAAAATTTTTCTGAATTGACATTGATTCTAAAATAAAAGGTACTTGGATTGGGTGCTACTTTTTGATGACTCAACTGGTACTACTGCAGCATAATGATTAAATGGATATTCAATTGTAAAGCATATAAAAAAGGTTAAAAGAATGAAGCTACTTGCATAACAAAAAGAGTAAAGTTTAAAACTTTAAACTGATAACTGAAGTTTTGAATCTCGCCCTCTAGCTTATAGGAGAAAATAAATGACATTGTGGGAGCAATGAATATAAAGGATACATAAACATGTGATATATATTTATTGACAAGAAGTAAGAGTAACTAACACATAAGAAAATGCTGTTAAATTTTCAGAATTTACTTCAATCTGATCTAGGATCTTAACTGAGAGAACAACATGTACAGCAAATCTACAGCATATCAATCATGGACACAATAATGCAAGCACACAAGAGACACAGAGTTTACTTGGGGAAAACCATAAAGGTGAAAAACCCCAATAACTTCCTCAGAGATAGATAGAGCAATGATACAACCAGAATACAAGAGATAGTCTTCTCCTAGCAGCAGAGCCTCCTCCTCCACAAGTGCGCCACTCTCCAAAGTGTAAGTGAGAGAATAGAATGTTTAAAATGAGAGAGAGACACTCTCTATTTATACACTAACTTGACTTGACCTTTACTCAACTAGGTTGGCCTCAACTTAACCACTTAACATAATGTTGACTGGGCTGACACCCAAATGGGTGGTCTAATAACCCTTTGACCCACATGGCCAACCCACAATAGGGTGTTTTAATAACCCTTCAACCCACATGACTTATATAGGGCCGACCCCAACAAGGTGGTCTAATAACCCATCAAGTATAAGTTACGACACTTACAATATAAATGACGACACTTCCATATAGAGGAATAATAACATCTCTATAGGAATACAAACATTTACGTATAGAGGAATAATAACATCTCTATAGGAATACAATATGCATATATGTGAAATACATTCTGAAGTTACATATACATCAACAAATACTTCCCAATTTATAAATTATTTTACAGATTGCATTACCTCTAATATCACAAAGTGTAACAAGAGACATCCTACAAAAAATCAAACCAACAAATACCCGACAGAGATAAAAGCCACAATGAATTTGATTTTATTATATTTCAAAAATAGTGAGCATGTGCATACCCATGAATTAGGGAAACCACCAAGTGGGGTAGAACCTTCATACAGACAATGCTTTGCTCGATCACAACATGAAAGATACACTGTAGTCAGATGTTTTTCAATATACTGCAAACAGGATAGAAATTATGAATAAAATGGTTGCCAATAAATTTCCACTGCAGAATTTGAGTAATTACTTCAATTAGTATAATCGAACTCATTTCTTTTCTCCATTGGCAACTCTCCTAATTTCTTATGTGTAGTACTTTATATTTAAAAATTCATAATTTCTGAAGTTGTAATCGACTAGCAATTTTGAAACAACGATTAGTCTGGAGTATGCAGTTGGAAGTTCAACACTCTATAGTAAAAAAATTCTTGTTTGCGACCTCATAAATATACTTTCAAGTTACTTGTCACAAAAATATTTTTACAATATTCTCAATAGTGCATTATCTTCGTAACCATATGTTGGCAGGGGTATTAGACTAGGACATTCTCTAGTAATAGTAGCCAAATTTTGTGATGTTTTTATTACATGCAATGATATATTTTTATTTGTAAAAGATGGCTAGCCAATATGCACATCAACATTAATATACATAATACACAATAGTATTTTTAATATACTACAAGTGCAGTTCTTGGAATGATTCTCTCTATGGTACTGCTACTTGAACAAACAAGGTATACTGAGAGGATGCAATTCTTACAGAACTAAGAAAAAATATAGTTGATTTGAGGGAAATTAACTATCATTTATATGAAAATCATCTTTAGATCAGAACAGATTCTGGCTAAGCAAATGCTCCGCTATTCTTGGAACAACATACAAAGAACCCATACTAATCCTTGTAAATTTAAAAAAATAATTTGTTTTACATAGTGCACAACTACTGATAAAGTGCATCACTAATAGCCATTGGATTCTTGCTTTCTCTCACCATTCCAAAGAGACTTTATGCTCCCAAAACTTAAAATTTAACCAATCCTAGGTCTCCTCTATCTCTCTAGAGTCTAAATAGACTGGAGAATCAGAGCTATCTTGCTTATGTGTCAAAAAATTTCTATTGTTAAAATAACTTTAGGTTGGGAAACAAAATACTTTAGTTAGAACCCACCACAAAGAACTGCCACATTAGTATTCGGGTCTTTTCCAATCAAAGGTGGATGGGAGCGTCCCTCAGTGGGGGCCATCATACAACCATCTGGTAGCACTAGATATAGTTGTACACAACCTTGATTCCATGGGAGACATCTCAAGGAAGCTATCACAAGATGCAACTAATATGACAACCTCCAAGTTCCTAAGAATTCTCTCAGGCGCACCAGTTTCTTCAAAGCATCATATGACATTAAGAAGATCATTAAAGACAAGGGTAACCTTGCTAACAAGCCAAATGTCACATGATAAGATAAGATAAGATAATTTTATTGGTGTCCAACAAATAACCAAAACATAGGTCATTGGGAAGATACCCCTAGTTTCCCTGCTTTATTTCCTTTCCTAATATTTCAAAAACAGGTACCCATTTTCCAATTCCAGGAGATATAGAGATAGGTAAAAGATAGGAAACATAGAATAAAATAGCAAACAAAGGAGAGAAACTAATTGCATTAGTATGATATTTGGAAAGAGCACACATCCTCATGCTCTTATGTGTAGCTAGTTGTTTTCAATATGATCAAGCCATGCTCTGAATGTACTGTAATATATTCATGTTCGTTGGTCTATGTATAGTAAATCTTATATATCATAATAAAAAATGTACAGCAACGCAGAGAGAGAATCAACGAGCGTCTGAAAGTATTGCAGAATCTTATTCCCAATGAAACCAAGGTAATTAAGAATGACTAGGTTTCAATTAGGCTCTCTACACTAATTATATTTTCATATTTTTTTATGAAAACTCTTGCCTTACCTATATTTAAGCTGAAACAAGTTTATTCTATGATCTATTTTGTAGGTTGACATTAGTACGATGCTTGAGGAAGCTCTCCACTACGTTAAATTCTTACAGCTTCAAAAGAAGGTGAGGAGCTAGTCAGGATCCATTTAAACCCCTTTCCTGATCTAGCGTCATATAGTATCCAGAGCATCTGCTAGAGATTGTCTCATTACATGGTATCAAGGAATCTATACTATTTGAATAATTTTCTACAATCTCCCCATGTTACAAATATATGGCACTTAATGTCCTAGCAATACAAAACTGTGGAATGATTATAGCGAAAACTTCATATGTTGTTGGATAACCTGCGTATTATTGGTTGTTCTAAATATCCATGAATTTATGCTCCATGTAGCCCTCTAATACTTTAGAAAAAATGAATATGTGGCCATAGATTTTATCTAAACATTGGCATCCAACATCCCGTATTCCTACCTTAAAGAGTGGACATGGCTCCTAATATATGTTTAAATAGGTAAGATACAGTTACTTCACTGGTTTGATGTGAGAATACTTACCATAAAATGTTCTTCATTTCATTGTGATTTCTCATACCCGTTGTTAAATATTACATGTTAATCCATTATGCTTATATAATCTTTAAGAAGAACAAATTGCATGTCTACTTCACTCAATCCAATTATTTACATGACAAATTAGCTCTATATTTTTGACAAACTTTGACTACATGATTAACAAGAATCTACTATTGATGGCCATTGTAGGTGACTATGGAAAATGGATGAACGCCATTTTAGTATATCTTTGTTTTATAATCCCACAACTTCAGTACACTTTTGGGTAAATTTATTGAGGCATCACAAGTGGACTTTGCATTTCTGGTTGTACCCATTCAAATATCTAAATATAAATAGATAGATAGTAGGACACCTGACTGCATGTTAAATTCACTGCCAGGTCCAGATATTTTCATTCAATACAATACTCCATTTGAGATTTTCAAACAACAAAGTAGTTTGTCACCTACAACTTCAATATGAAATGCTCCTGATGGAGAAGAATCATACCTGTCATCCATGTTGATGTATATGTAACTTCAGAATGTATTTCATATATGTATCTTGTACTCCTATAGAGATGGTATTATTCCCCTATACGGAAGTGTTTGTACTCCTATAGAGATGTTATTATTCCTCTATACAGAAGTGTCGTCATTTATATTGTAAGTGTCGTAACTTATACTTGATGGGTTATTAGACCACCTTGTTGGGGTCGGCCCTGTATAAGTCATGTGGGTCAAAGGGTTATTAGACCACCCTATTGGGGGTCGTCCATGTGGGTCAAAGGGTTATTAGAACACCCTATTGGGTATCAGCCTAGTCAGCATTGTGTTATGTGGTTAAGTTGAGGCCGACCTAGTAAAGGTTATTAGGCAAGTCAAGTCAAGTATAAATAGAGTGCGGGAAGCACTCTATTTCATCATTCTATTCTCACACACACTCTTTGGAGAGTGGTGCACTTGTGGAGAAGGAGAAGTTGCTGCTAGGATATGTCTATATCTTATGCTTGGGTTGTATCATTACTCTATCTATCTCTGAGGAAGTTATTGGGGTTTTTCACCTTTATGGTTTTCCCCAAGTAAACTCTGTGTCTCTTGTGTGCTTGCATTATTGTGTCCATGATTGATATGTTGTAGATATGTTGTACATTTTATTCTCTTAGTTAAGATCCTAGATCAGATTGAAGTAAATTCTGAAAAACTAACATGGTATCAAAGCTAGCCTGAAAGAAGGCATGGTATGGCATGTATGACACTTGTTGCACTTGCAATGCTAGGGCTTGATATAGCAAAAACCAGGCATCGTAGCACTTTCGCTATAAATCCATTTAGGAAACGTTTTCGGATCTGAAAATTTTACAGGTCGAAGATAAAATTCCCATGTACCTTGTATCCAAAGTACAACTGCTAATTCATTGTACTTTGTGTTTTATGATCTGTACAATCTAGGGTTTCTGCCTCTTCCAGATCTAAGTCATAAACAGGTGACCTAGGAAAAAAGGTCATAACTTGGGATAGGAAGCTCCAAATGAAATTTCATAAAATGTGATAGGTAGTGCATGGACTTTACTTTCTCAGGTAACTTTTTTAGAGGCCTAAACTGAACTAGTGACACGTGGCACGCCGTACAAGTTCGCTCTCCTGTTTTATCCCATAAACAGGTCACGTTGCGACACTTGGCATAACTCTCTCTCAGAGAATCCATTTGAGTTCAGACCTATGGGGTTAGAAAGATGACAGGTCAGGATACCACAAGAAAACATTTCAAGCCCTGTGGATCGGAAAGTTCAGAGTTACACCAGAAACAATCAGGTACATATTTCTATCAAAACATAATTGGATTTTGAGCATCTTCATTCATGGCTCCGAGAATTAGGGTTTCGGAGAAAGTTGGTATTTTTGTAATCGGAGACCACGGCTGAATGCTACTCATAAAAATCAAAATTTAGAGACCAAGATCAAATTTTTTGGTTGGGTAGAAGGTCGGGCTTGATCAAACCCTAGTTCGAGACTTTGATCGGAAAAGTGGAAAATTAGGGCTTCTGCAAAAGTTGGAATTTTTGAAGTCTGTGACCACTGCTGGAAGCTCCTCAGAAAAATCAAAGTTTAGAGATTTGGATCAAACCTTTTGGTTGGGAAGAAGGGTGGGCTTTATCAAACCCTAGTTCAGGATCCTGTCTAGAAGATCTGGAAGTCTCAAAAGCAATTTTGAGGGGTGAAACTTTGCATTTTTAAAATTCTAAGTATACCAGGTTGATCAACTCATCAAGGCGCATCTTTCTATACTTTTAGAAGCTTGAAATTCAAAGTTTGAATTTTTAGGGTTTCCCTAACAAACCCCAATCCAACTCCAGATCCAGTTTCTGCAAATCAAGTGGACTAGGTTAATCCTAGAAGAAAATGGATTAGTCACCTGCATAAGTGAAGAAGTTCCTATTTTAGAGGGAGATGAGGCTAAGGCCTTACATAAGAAGATTACAAGCAATCTCGATAGGTATGTTTCGAATTCTGTTCATGGTTAAGTTTATGATATGTTTTTCTTCATATCATTACAGTTAGTACAATCTTGATTAATTACTAGACTTGTCATGTCACCTTAATAAAATTATGAATACATGATAGAAGATATTCATTGATTAAGGTTTTGACACTTATGATTGTACTAATGCATTGTGATGTTGTATGAGGTTTATGTTGTTCGCTAACATGAAAGGTACACCAAGAAAGACAAATCATGTTCTACTTCAAGAACATATGATCATGGTGACATGAAGACAAAGATTCATCCATTCGCATGGATCACATAGAATATCTACTTACGAGGTATGTATAACTTGGTTCTACAATGGTTAACTTATGAGACATGCAGGTTACTAGCACAAGTCATTGAAGAGAACCAGAAGACATCATGTGGGTATGATAGACATAAATAGCTAACATAGTAATCCAGGTATGTTTTTCCTATATCAAGTTAGAATATTACCTTGTGTTAGGATCCCTTATATAAGTATACTTGGTATTGTTGGTTATGTTTATTCATAAAGTTAGAAATGTAAGTAATCAAGGGTTTATGCATATTATGTCTCTTATCTTGATTGATGATTTGACTAACCAAATAAGAATATGCATGAGTAAAAGGAGTCTTCCCTGAAACCTTGAATACTAATGTTTATTATTTGTGTTTGAAATGATCATGACTATACATGTTTAAGATTATTGTGTTTTGATAGTATTAAGATTATACTAATGAATGTTTGATTATGTATGAGACCTCGAGGGTAACACAATGATGATACTAATAAGCATGCATAGTGATTAAGGATGGATATAAGTTCAAGGACAGGTAATCCAAGAAGAAAAGATCAAGAGGGAGCACACTTCAGTAGTTTCTGCAAGGATGCAGATATTCAGAGGGAGTTGACCACTTCTCACAATCCACATCAGAATGGAGTTACATAAAGGAAGAAAAGACTAAGAGGGAGTCAACCCTACAACCAAACAAAGATAAGTATTTTAATTGTCATTTCTTGCATATTTGTTTGTTTAAATAATATTATTCAATGATGTATATGCTTATGTTCCTAGACTTAGGGTGTGTATTATGCATACTAGAATAATTGCATTAATGAACAGTATACTACTAATTTGCATATGATGGGTAAGTGGCCTATGGCACTGTACAACATTCCATTGCTACTTATCTAGAATGAAACCTCTTTGCTGATATATTGGGAGTTGTGCACACTCTTAACAATGTTCTGGTAGAGATTGGAAGGCATCTAGAAAGTTACAGGATATGGATAAATGTTGTATTGAAGCATTGGCTAAAAATAATTGCATGACTGTATGACATATTTCTTCAGATGTAAGAATTTGTTCTGAAAACTATGAGATGTTTCTAATCATGCAATTTAACTTGTTTTGTAGGAAAGATCGTATATCATCACCTACAAAAGAAGGACTACAACATTTGTTCAGCAACAAAGTTATCTATTGAAAAGATTGAAGATATTTAAGTTCCCAACATCTGGGAAGAATGCCATGATCGAGGAGTACCAGTCGATCATGAATATGTTTGGGATGCAGTCCCAAGACCTGAAGAGAAGTCTGTAGTGACTTCCAAGTGGATCTACAAGATCAAGCATGCTGCAGATGGCAGCATAAAGAAATACAAAGAAAGATGGTAGCTCGTGGAAAGAAGGAATAGACTATGAAGAAACTTTTGCTCTTGTAACCAGGTACACTTCCATCAGATCAATACTTGCTCTAAATGCAGTGATGAAATGGAAGATACACCAGATGGATGTCAAGACATCCTTCTTGAATGGTGTAGTCGAAGAGGAAGTGTATGTGGAGCAACCACTTGGTTTTGAGACACATGACAGAAACTCATATGTATGCAGGTTGAAGAAAGCCTTGTATGGCTTGAAGCAAGCTCCTAGGACTTGGTATGGTAGGATAGATAGCTTTCTATCCAATTTGGGCTTTACCAAGAGAAAAGCAGATTCCAACCTTTACTACAAGGTTGAGGAAAGCAATCCAGTGATACTACTTTGGTATGTGGATGACTTGTTTGTTATAGGTGATGATAGATTGATTGCCGACATGAAGAGGAAGCTTGTTGTCGAGTTCGAGATGAAGGACTTGGGGATGATGCACTATTTTCTAGGCATGGAGGTGTGGCAGAGTGCAGATGGAATCTTCCTTGGACAAGGGAAGTATGCAGTAGATATTTTGAATAGGTTCGGGATGATGGACTGCAAGGCCATGGCCACACCTATGGCATCGAACCTGAAGCTTCTGTGTGATGCTTCATCTGATCTGGTTGATGTCACTGTGTATCGTCAGATGATTGGGTCCTTGATGTACCTGACGAACATGAGACCGGAGATCTGCTTTGTGGTGAACACATTGAGCCAATTCCTGACAGATCCTAGAGGTGTTCACCTGGTTGTTGTAAATCATATTCTGAGGTACCTGAAGGGTACGGTTGACTATGGGCTCAAGTATGATGCGAATCAAAAGTTTAACCTACAGGGTTATGTTGATTCAGATTGGGCAAGCAGTGCTACAGATAGGAAGAGCACTTCTGGGAGTTGCTTTAGTATGGGATCAAGTGTGATCTCTTGGTTTAGAAGGAAGCAGTCCTACGTAGCATTGAGTAAAGCCGAAGCAGAGTATGTTGCAGCTTGTTCGGCTAGTTGTGAGGCAGTATGGCTCCGAAAGCTTCTGTCTGAGCTATTTGATCTCTCATTGGAGGCTACTGGTATCTTTGTGACAACCAGAGTTGTGTGAAGCTGTCTGAGAACCTGGTGTTCCACGACAGGTCGAAGCACATTGACATCAAATATCACTATATCAGGGATATGGTGCAGAGAGGAGTAGTGAATCTCCTGTATGTTGCGCTGGATGAGCAAGTTGGGGATGTGTTGATGAAGCCACTAGCCAGGGTGAAGTTCGAGTACTTCAGAGAAAGGCTTGGTGTTCTTCAGATTGATGACACTTCGAGGAAGAATTGATGGACACATTTGCTGAAGCCATTCCAAGCATGGTGAGAGGAGGATCCTTTACATGGATATGCATGTAAGCATTGGATGATGAGAATCAGGACGATGCTCCAGTTACTGCTCTGTATATGCATCATGTTGGATGCTTGTTATGATTAGTTGGATCATGTATATGTATATACATCATGTTGGATGCTTGTTATGATCAGTTGGATCATGTATATGTATATGCATCATGTTGGATGCTTGGACCATATATCTGTATATGTATCAGGTGGATACGTTGTATGATCAGGTAGATCATGTATGTTGATATATATTAGGAGGATACATTGTATGATCAAGTTGATCATGTATCTGTGTATGTATCAGGTGGATACATTGTATGATCAGGTGGATCATGTATGATGATATGTATTAGGTAGATACTTGGTATGCATCAGGTGGATGCATTATATGATCAGGATGATCATGGATGACAAGCTTCAAGATGTTGCTCCAGATGACATGCATCAGGATGATGCAGTGATGATGATCAGGATGATCATGTGTACATCAGGATGATGTATGGTGAGTATCAGGTTGATACTCTGTGGCCGTGGAATAGGTTGTGCAGATAAGCATATAATCCAGCCCTGGGAGGTTTGCAGATAGTATTTCGAGGTTTTTCCTATGGCATGTAACGTGGCCCTGGGATATCTGAATAATGCTATTTTGAGATTTTGCTTTGGGGGGACATATAATCCAACCCTGGGAGATCCGACAGGTAGAGCTGTGTGCTCGTAACAGCCTGGGATGCTCTTTTGAGGTTTTTTCCTATGGCATGTAATGTGCTCCTAGGAGATCCGACAGGTAGAGTTGAGTGCTCGTAACAGCCTGGGATGCTACAGCCAGTTTTTTCCATGACCACATGTAATATGCTCATGGGAGATCCGACAGGTAGAGCCGAGTGCTCATAACATCCTGGGATGCTACAACCAGGTTTTATGGTGAGATCACATGTAATGTGCTCCTGGGAGATCCGACTGGTAGAGCTGTGTGCTCTTAATAGCCTGGGATGCTACAGCTAGGTTTTGTGATGGGGCCACATGTAATGTGCTCCTGGGAGATCCGATAGGTAGAGTTGAGTGCTCGTAACAGCCTAGGATGCTTCAGCCAGGTTTTGTGATGCATGTAATAAGTCCTGAGGATTCCACAGTATGGCCAGTGATGATGAATACCTGCAGGTGGTGGGCCTACATCCAGTATGAAAAAGGACTGGCTCTATAGAACTTCCTATGACGAGTAGATTCAAAGATTGGTTGAGATAGCAGCATCAGTGATGATAACAATGATTCAAGGACGATGATTCGCTGATGATGATCCAGAGAAGAAGACTTGTGCTAGCAGATTTGTATCGATAAATACCTTCCTAGTTAAGAGGGAGTGTTGATGTATATGTAACTTCGGAATGTATTTCATATATGTATATTGTACTCCTATAGAGATGGTATTATTCCTCTATACGGAAGTGTTTGTATTCCTATATAGATGTTATTATTCCTCTATACAAAAGTGTCGTCATTTATATTGTAAGTGTCGTAACTTATAATTGATGGGTTATTAGACCACCTTGTTGGGGTCAGCCCTGTATAATTCATGTGGGTCAAAGGGTTATTAGACCACCCTATTGGGGGTTGGCCATGTGGGTCAAAGGGTTATTAGAACACCCTATTGGGTATCGGCCCAGTCAGCATTGTGTTATGTGGTTAAGTTGAGGTCGACCTAGTAAAGGTTATTAGGAAAGTCAAGTCAAGTATAAATAGAGTGCGGGAGGCACTCTATTTCATCATTCTATTCTCACTCACATTCTTTGGAGAGTGGCACACTTGTGGAGGAGGAGAAGCTGCTGCTAGGAGATGTCTATATCTTATGCTTGGGTTGTATCATTGCTCCGATCTATCTCTGAGGAAGTTATTGGGGTGTCCATGATTGATATGCTGTAGATATGATGTACATGTTGTTCTCTCAGTTAAGATCCTAGATCAGATTGAAGTAAATTCTGAAAAACTAACAATCCATTTGGACACGGGATATTTTGATATCAGCCCCAGTATCAAAGTGCTTCTGTATGATAAGATTCCACAAATTCAGTGAATTTGCACCAGGAAAACACCTAGTTTTTGGTAAATTTTATGGATTTTGAGAACCCTTAAGTGGTGGACCTGGATCGACTACCTAAATAACCTACTTTTATATTGCCTACATTACAGGGGAGTAATCTCGATGGATTTACTGGAGAGCAACCGGGTGTTCCTCTTCCTTTAACAGTTTAGGAGCTTGCCAAATTTATGGCCTACTTCCACCGTAAAGTCCCTACAGCTACCTTGGGATATGGATATTACTTTTATCGTTCAGTTGTTAGATCCCCATTGTACCTAGAAACACTTAGACCTATAGCAGTTTGACAGTAAGGGAGGTTTGATTAGCATACGACAGAACAACACCGGTTTGATTAGTGCCAGTTTTTCCAGTTGAAGAAGTATTCGATGAGGAAGGAGGGTTGTAAATTCTTTATATGTTGGAGTACATATGGAGCCAGGATCAGTTTGTCTTAGGATCGGTAAGAGGCGAGTCCTACGTCACTACACTGAATTATTGCAGAACTTAACAATTGGGCAATCTCACGCTTAAGATTAAGACTTGCAAGCATAGGTAGATCACAACTTACTTGCTTGTTGTCTAGCTGCTTTAATGAGCTCGCTGGGATAAGCCACCACACTAGTAAATTGACCAGGTACAAGCACTTTGGAAAGCATGGAAAGACTAAGAATGATCCTATCTTGTATCATTGCTATGGTATGAAAAGAGGGGGCTGATGAGCTCAGTCATGAGTCTCTTAGTGACCTCCTCCAAAAAATTCCCTATCACTTAGAAGTCATTTTGTCTCTCAACAAACAATCAATTTCAGGTGTATTTCAGGAAATTATTTTAAGTTATTAAATTCCTTCAGCATCTTGATAATTTTAAAAGACTATGTGCCTGCAAATGCTTATTGCAAGATCTGTTGAACCAATTGTTGGATTGGAGTCTCAGAAAAATCCAAGACAATAGAAGTAAAGAACAAGAAGATAAATTTGATACAGTGCCACCAACATGTTAATGACACAAATAACTTATACAAATAAACTGAATCAAAAAGGATAAAGGTAAGATCTTTGGAATTTTGAGATCTATTCAGCTTACTGACCCATAATTCACGTTTACAAAGCTTTTCTGGTAAAGAATAGACCGTATTAAGTAGAGGGTATCGTTCATAATGGATGCAGACTCTGTATTAAGCGCATGTGGCTAGGGTTTTACCCCTAGCTTGTGCAAATGAGCACCTACTAAGGAGAAGGGACTCCTTAGTAGCAGTTCAGTAAATGTAAATTATTAAGCTAAAACAGAAATAGAAACTACTCTAAAACATGTGCATGAAAAATAAACAACAATTTGTAAACAAGGGTTTTGTATTAATATTACCTTCAATGTGAAGGTTGATGAAGCTCCTTGCAATGTCCAAGAGGGTTGCTCCAAGCTCCAATGTGCTCCTTCTCTTTCTCCAATGGTGGGAATGGGCCAAAAGTGGCTCTCAAGGTGAAAGTAGTTCAATGGTGAACTAGGGTTTCGAGAGAGATTTTGGCAGAGTAAGGGTATATTTGATTGTGGATGTGAAATAAGGGATCTCCATCACCTATTTATAGTTTTTTGGTGGTGGAGTGCTGACCCATGGTTTTAGGAAACACATGGTTTAGGGCAGCTGTATAGGGTTTTTTTTCTCCTTTTCCTCATTATTTTATATTTTTTATTCCCTTTTTAGGGGATTTTTGCTATTTTTGGAGGAAAAGGGGGTTTTTTAGCCTTTTTGAGGCTATTTTGATGGTTTTGTGGCCTTTTGGAGGCATTTTAGGCCCTTTGGAGGCTTTTTAATGGGATTTTTTGGAATTTTAAGGGAAATATGGTAGGAAAATGGACAAATGAGCCATATAATGTGGTAGATAAGGTAGTGAACACTTTTTGGGTGTTAATAGATTGCCCCCTGATGTGCGAGAGCAGGAGCTCATCGTATGGCCGATGGACATCATAAGTCATGAATGGTTTTCCTGGGTGTGGAGAGAAGAGAAGAAACAAACCGAAGCCCGGAACGACGATCCTGAACAACTGCAAGAACTAAAAGTACATAACCTCAAGAATGGATGAGGAATCATCTGATCATATGGACAAGGCGGGCATTCCCATGCTCGTATCAGGATATAACATAACAATAACAATGGGGTCCAAAAAATGGGGACCTGACATATACATGACCTCAAATACTGACTGAGGAATAATCTCAATGTATGGACGAGGCGGGCATACCCATGCTCGTATCACGATATATAAACAGAACTGTGAGGCCCGAAAAAGGGGGACCTGAAAGATACATAGCCACTGTGTACATCATAAGAGTCCAGAGGGGACACAAATCTGGGACATACTGCTGGGCTGATCATGTGTGAACTGAAGAACAGGTGCACTGGAACAGTCAACAGTGCTACTGAGTGTGGTACCAAAGGGGCTAATGAGCTGCTGGATCAGAGTGACAAGGGGTACACTCGCAATGGTACACTGAACTGGAACTGATCTAGGACTGAAACTGGGTACTCAAGGAAGCATGTAACAGGATGGCTTCCGAATACAAATGCCAACGCAGCCCGGACATCCACAAGAACATATAACTGGTCGTTCCGAAGGGACTCACCAATGTGCTAGAGTCGGGGGAAATCCGGGGTCTTCGACACATAATGTAAAGGATATAACCCTACGCGATTCTCGACGATGCGATCAAGGTGCTGAAGTCGAGCATGTGAGAAACAACCACTCGGAGAGGCAATGATGACTCCTCTCAGAATGGTCCGCAGGAACTTACCACAGATGGTGATAAGTCCAAGGCGTAGGGACCTCTGGGCCTATCCTCTGGAATAGAGGGGCTGTCATCGACAGAGGGAGACCTGCAACTATCAAGGCAATGATGTTTCCTTGACAGGAGCGCGAGGTGTAGAACCGAAATGTGATAGTACTGATGGCAAGACTGACCAAACTGGGGGGGACAACTGGGCAAGTAGAGTGGGTGGACTCAAACTTCCTTTGTTCAGAGTATGATAATGGGTATGATCTGGCAGCATATGAAACTGACTGAGGGGAACGGGATCATAGCTGTAATGGATCTTGGAATATAACTGGGCTGAGGGAGACTCAAGCTGGGGTAAAATGGCAGGAGACTGCAGAATACTCTGAACAAAGGTGACCTGATTGGGGGTGCTGCCAAGATGATCGATCATAGTGCCAGGAGGCACGGGAGGGGACTTCTTCATGGGTTAAGGAACTAGAAGAAGTTTGTGTAAAATGATACTGTCGTGTGGATTTTACGAGCCCAGGACAGTTCATGCTCGTGGTTGCTTTCAATTTTAAGGAGTCTGAAAGCGATAAGAAGACTTTGAAATGATGGAATGGTACTGTCGTGTGGATTTTACGAGCCCAGGACAGTTCATGCTCGTGGTTGCTTTCAATTTTAGAGAGTCTAAAAGCAAATAAGAAGACTCCAGGGGGTTGCTTTTTCGTAGATTTAGTCTCCAAGGCCCAAAGAAGCATAAACGGATGCAATGAAGAACTCTTCTAGCCGGTGTGACTAGAGTATTCCTTTTTCGTAATTAGTCTACCAGGTTCGGAAAAGGGTTAAACTTATACCAGATAGACGCCCTTTTAGGTACTTTAGCGAGCATGAAAGGAAGCAAGATTGCTCGGCGATCTTTTCATTCTTTTAGGAGTCAGAAAAGAGCTTAACGGAAACTCCCTAAGTTCCTTTTTCGTAAAGGACTTGTCCGGCCCGAAAAAGGGATAAAATTATACCGAACAAAAGGAATGGCCAGGCAAGGAGGAAGTGTTCAATCAAGGAGCAGTAATGATGACCAAGAACGAGGGTAGGGGGGGAACACTGGTGGGCCTCCTTGCGGGGTAGATGAAATGGTGGAAAAATAATGAAACATTTGCAGTATGACAGGAGTGAATGGCTCATGTAAAAATGTGGAACAATCTGATAGCGGCCGATGTGGCGCGCAAACCGAGGCAACAAGGTGTCGGGACACAATGTGGAAATTGTACCAAGTGAGAGCGAGAAATGATCTCAAGCATCATCACGAGCTCGGAAAAATGAATCCGACGATATAAAGGATGTCAAAAAATGGGTAACGACCGATGTGGCACGCACACCGAGGTGACGAGGGCATTTTTGGAAAAATACCCAAAAAATTGGGGGGTGAGAGCGAGAAATGATCTCAAGCATCATCACAAGCTTGAAAAAATGAATCCGATGATATAAAACATGTGAAAAATGGAGAACGGCCGATGTGGCACGCAAACCGAGGCGACTAGTGGCATCTGAAAAATGGGTAAAAAATAATGCAACGAGGTGACCATCATGACGGTCTCGTCGTGCTGATTCCAGTGGTGGAAAATATGTGTAAAACAAAAAAGGAAGCAAACTGTACAATGCGGACCAATGGGGCCGCGAGTTATTTAGGGATAAAAGCGTTTAAGGTACAACCCATTACGAGGGTTGCGCAAAGGGTGACCTTTGGAGTCAGCTAAAATGTATGCCCCCTTGCCGAGACAAGTTTGCACAATGTAAGGGCCTTGCCACATGGATTCGAACTTCCCTTTGCCGGTTTTGTCATGGGCTTGGTCATAGGCGAGGACGAGGTCCCTTTCGTGGAAAGTTCGAGGGTGTACATGTTTGTCGTAACCAGCTTTGGAGCGGTTCTTGGCAGCTTCAATGGTCTGGAGAGTGGCACGACGGTCTTCATCGGCTTGTTCAAGAGATAGCAGATGTTGCTCGAGTGGGGAGGTAAAGATATCACTAAACTCTCGGAAGAGTTGTTTGTAGTCCTCAATCTCCTGCTCGCTGCAGGAGGCTCCTAAAGTGATGAGTTCAGGGGTCTCAATCTTAGCTTTAAGAGCTGGGAACGTTGAGGGATGTATGGGACGTTGTTTCTGACGGACAGGGGGTACATCAGGCCATGTTTCAATGTGGTGCTCGATAATGGCGGGGTCAAGACCAGGCATTTCGGTATAGGACCAGGCAAAGACATCACGGAACTCTCTGAAGAGGTTAGTGTATGCCTCAATCTCTTGCTTACTGCAGAAGGCTCCTAAAGTGATGAGTTCAGGAGCACTCCCAGGAGCAGCGATATCAATTTGGATGACAGGTGAGATGTTAGCCATGTTACCCTCCTCGAAGGCGTCAGGAGCAGGAATAGGGTCCTTGAGCCAGTCGACCTTGGTGGGAACGAAATCTTTGGATTCAACCGCAAATTGGGTAGCGGTGCTAGAGGAAGATGCTTCTAGGAGGAAATACGAACGATGGTGCATGTCATCCCAGGGATACTCCGGGGCAGTGAGTGCCTCAAGAATCTCCTCATCAGTACGAAAAGTTTGGGTCGTCAAATTGGTTGACGTGGGAATGGTAGTGGAAGAGATCATGTAAATGGTGTTGACCTCCCCGGATGGGGGTGAGATCGGGGGGTGAATCTCCTCAATAGTGGTAGGTGTCGTCTCAAGATCCAGATTGTTCATCTCATAGAGAGCCGCTCTGTAATCTGGGAGATCGGGACAATGATGTGAGTAGTGCCCGTAAACACCGCATATAGCACAAGGGTGATTGGTACGCAGGGATTTATCGTTGGGCTTGGGGGTGGGGTTTAGTTCAACAACCGGGATGTTGGGGTCATCGTCGAGCATCTGCATGTGCTTTTGTAGGGCTGGTAACTGTGGACACTGGTGAGTCGCATGGCCCAACTCGTCGTACAGCGAGCATTTGGGAGGAGCACGAAACACAGGAGGGTTTTTTACTGTCTTGAGATGTGGTACAGCAGTGTAAGGTTGTGGACCTCTGCCCCCAGTGGGTTTGGGAGTAGGAGGTGGAGTCATGGAGGATGAAGGGGTAGAGACACCAGGAGGTGGCTGAGAGGTAGTAGCCATGGGTTGCACCGGTTGGAGGACGACGTCTGGTGTCGGCGGGCGAACGGGAGGCGAAAGATACCATACGGGTAATCCTAAAGTTAACCCAGGGAGGCTAAGGGTAGCCATGACCGGGGCGCTTACTACTCCCAATGGAGGGACTAGGAAGGGGATCGTATGGATAGGTGTAACACCAATGTGGCTAGGTACCAATGGTGGTTTAGGAAACAAGGGTGGTTGATTGTTAGGTGGTTGGTTGTCGTGGGACAAGGTACATAAGTCAGACACTTCGAGCCTAGATGACGGGGGAGGAATGGATTGAAAGGTGGAGGTCATTGGCGCGTCTAAGTAGACTCCAGGCCCCGTTGAAGAAATAAACGAGGTGGTGGCACGAGAAATAGGTTGTTCAACCATGGGGAGAACATTTTCAGGTGCCGCGGGAGCACTGGGATCATAGTAGGTGAGCTGGTCAACCTTAACCACGCGTCCCTCATGGGGGAACATCATGGTGCAAAAGATGGAAGAGGCAACCGCCCGCATGGCATACATGTAGCTGCGACCAAGTAAAAGGTTATAATCCAATTGGGCATTGATTACCTCAATGTCAATGAGTACAATTTTTCCACCTAACTGGACAGGGACATTGGCTAGGAGGCCTTGGGGCTGAGCCGAACGACCGTCGTAGGCGCGTAATGCAGTGGTGGACTGCTGGAGAGTGGGGGATCCCAACTTCTGCCACACGAATGTAGACATAACGCATGTGGAGGCACCTTCATCGATGATGCATCGATGGATGACAAGATTCCGAACGGAAACAGAAACTTGGAATGCTAAGGAGGAAGGCAGGCGAGGTTCAGACTGGTCTAGATCAAATGCCATCAAATTCGAATCATTTGGGTCAATCCCCCCAATGGCGGAGAGTAAAGTCTTGCGTTGGGAAGGGAAGTTCTTCAAGACTTCTAATGCAGACATGGCTGCGGGAGATTGGGCTAGGTCGTCTACAATGTTGTAGTTTGACGCAGCACGCGCATTGGGGTTATTGTTGATACGGAAAAGTGGGAAACGAGGGGCTTTGGGAGCGCCATCTAGTGGAGGTGGAGGAATACGTAACGCTTGATCGGTGGGATGAGCGTTAGTAGGTTTATCAGTGGGAGGTACGTCAGTGGTGGAGCCATACTGGTTCCGACGAGTCTGGAGGTTGACGTCAGCGGAAGACATCATCAACAGGTGGTGGGTTCATGAGTCAAACATGGGTTGATCAGGAGCAGCGTACGTGATTTGCTGTTGGGGTTGCACGTTGGCTTGAGGGGGAGCCAACGGCTGAGTGTTCACGACGCCTTGTGTTGGTAAGGGGTTTTGCAGAACCAAAGGAGGTTGCTGAGGCTGAGGGGGGTTAGGTGGCGCCTGAGGAGCCGCATGCCCTTGGCGGTGGGCATCGTCAACCCAGAGCTGCCGAGCTCGCTCTAAGTGTGGGAAAGCATGCGTGTAGTGTCCATAGACCCCGCAAATAGAACAAGGGTGGTTCATTCACAAATTGGGGGTTTTTAGCCTGCTTGGGCGGGAAATCAGGGTTTTGATTAGCGGGGGACGCATTGTTGTTGTCGGGGGGATTAGCCAGTTGACCAGCTTGGTCTGCAGGTTGGTTGTTTCCACGATTACGGCCCTTGCCGCAGTTCTGTTGGCCCTGGTTGCGTTGGTTGTTCTGGTTTTGCTGCGGGTTTTGTTGGGCGTAAACTTTCCCTTGGGCAGCAGGTGGATTCTGAGGTTGCGCAGGTGCGGGAGCAGGCTGCGGTGGATGATATGCAGGTGGAGGCTGAGTAGGTGCAGCAAATTGAGGGGGTTGCTGATATGGCTGCGAAGCGGGTTGTGGATTTGCCGCAGGGGCTACCTGTGGTGGATAATAAGCAGGTTGGGCCTGTGAAGGCGCAGAAGCTGGGGAAGCCTGCTGATGGTAGTAAGGCTGAGGTGCGACTGGGGGGGCATAAGTGGGAGTCGCATGACCGAAGCATTGAGGAGGACATGAGGGTCCATGGTGATGGTGATGTGCCATGGGAGCATATGAGTTGGTTGCTCCAGACTGTGAGGTAGCCCGTGAAAGATCGCGGCCAGGGGAAGGACGTGTAATAGAAAATGGTTGGGGATGCGAAGAAACATGACCAATGATACCGTCTACAGCGTGGGATGCCCCCGGTGCATCATGCGGGGAGGACTCACCGCGAGGGGTGTCAGGTATAATGGTATAAAGGTAACCCGACTGGGCATAAATGAGGTCGAACTGTTGGGCCTTAAGGATGGCCTCTTCTTCAGACTGGGGTCTTTCTGATGCCACATCCTTAGCAATAACAGAGAGAAGGGATTTGAGGAACCAATCTAGGAAGATACGGTCGTCTAGTTTGATCTTGCATAAGCTATGGCGTCGACGCCACTCATGGATGTGGTCCGTGATATGGGTAGCCGTGTTTTGTCTGCAGGATAGGAGGATCTCAATGCCCGCGTCATAGCGGATAGGCAATTGGAAGAACTGCAGGAAGGTCGAGGCAAGGGAAGCAAAGGTGGCATGGGTCCCATGAGGTTGCTCGATATACCACTTGGCTGCAGAGCCAGTGAAGGTGCGCTGTAAGAGACGGAGGCAAACAGAGTCATCCACTATGGAGTTAGAGGAACACCATAGGTGGAAAGACATGATATGGTTTTGTGGGTCCTCATCGGCCTTGCCCTCGAATTTAGGGATGTCAGAGGGGAGCTTGGTAGGCATATGAGGCCATGCAGGGTTGTGTCGGATAGGGTCGTTGGTCAATATGGCCAAGTCAGGTAGGTTGAGGCTAGCCATGAATGGAAAACTGGAGGAAGGATGTGACACAGTAGTGGGTTGGACCAAGATGAGGCCAATGCCCCCAAGTGGAGGGACAGGATTTGGGATGGTGCCCCCAAGTGGGGGAACTGAGGTAGTATAGGATGGGCCTACACCACCATGGGTAGTGTGAGCCACTGATGTAGTGGGGATAGGTATTCCTGCTATGGGAATAGGCACCGTGAGGGGAATGGTAGATGGGGGCCCCATGGAGGGCATACCCAAAATAGGTATAGTAACTGGTGTAGTGGTGGATGTGCCACCAATGGTTCCTATAACAAAGGGAGTGGAAGTCGTACCAGCCATGGGGCTAGTAGGGGCAGTGTAAATAGGGTTCTCAGACTCTTCGTCAGAATCAGAGGTAAAGTAAGGAGCGTCAATATCTGGTGACGGAGTCCTATGTCGCGGACGAGTGGAGTCAAGCGACAAGGCTCTAGATCTGTGATGAGTGGTATCAACGGATGATGATCAGAATCTATGACGGGTGGTGTCAAGAGAACCGTGCTGTGGGGGCTCGCCCCTGAGGCACCGAGAATGTCTCGGGGACTCAAATCTCTATGGGTTGAGGTGAGTAGAAAAACAGCTCAAAAAGGCCTAATGCAACCGAGTGTGCAGAAGGAGAGCTAAAAAACAAGGCACTCAGGCCAACAACCAACTCAAAACACCCACTACAACAGCTGTGCTACAATAGGTGGAGTATCAACAAAGATGGTCAGAATACCAACAAGCAGCAGGTTTCCTAAAAAGAAAAAATGGTGGACTCACTAGACCAAAGGGAGGTAAAGGAGCATGCAAACACCTAACTAAAAGTATTCTGACTCAACTAAACATATCCTCTGCAAGGTGATGAAATCCAAGTCAGACAATATGAGTAGGAAAGCCAAGTGGCTATGATATCCCCCTACCGGGAGGGATACCGGGTAGTCAATCCTAGAAGAATGGCAACTAAGATACCCCTTTCATGACACATCCAGAAAGGTGAATCTGTCGTTTAGTCCGTTTACCGCAATACCCCTATACAGGGATATCCCGCGAACCGCGAAAGGTAGCCCTTCGGTTACTGAATGGAGTGCGGTATTCCACTCAGGCCTCCGGAACCAGTCTCCCGACTTCAACCCTCCTAAGGGAGAGGCCCTCTAATAAACTGGTCGTAACCATGCCAAAAAGTACTAGGGTATTTTGGTTCCCTATTTGGACAACAACTATGTCTCAAGTGTAAGTGACCGAGGGGTGTTATTGGAAGCCTATCCCCCCGACCCTACCTAACTACAAAGATTCTTTTGTGTTCCCCAAGTGGGGTTAGAATGTTGGTTTAGTTAGGTACTTTTTAAGGCTCACTTGAATTATGTGACAAAGTGTGTGCTCGTGAGGTGATGAACCCAAAATAGAAGTGCCACAAGGGGGGCAACTTGAAACTTTAACTTGCAAAATTTTCTGAATTAAAAATACTGAAATTTTAAAAAGATTCTGTAAAGAGAACAGAAATTATGTTGCAGAAAGGCTATAAGGAAGTGGGGCTGCAGGTAGAACAGGGGGCTGTTCAGATGCAGAAAATATTGCAGCAAAAGGGGTTGGGCTCAAAACAGGAAAAATGCAGAAATCAGACCGTGGGTCTGTGGCGAATCAGAACAGGCAGACCGCGGGTTTGAGGGAAACAGATGCGGTCAGGTCGCGGCTTTCGGGCCAACAGACGCAGTCGGGACACAGGAAATAGGGAAAAAGACGCAGTCGGGTCGCGGCAAAAAGGATAACAGACGCAGTCGGGACGCGGGAAAGAGGCTGAAAGCCGCAGTCGGGACGCGGGAAAATGGCCGACAGGCGCAGTCAGATCGCAGCAAACAGGCTGATTAGCCGCGGTCGGATCACAGGTAACAAACTTGAATCCACCGGCAGGGCATCGGAAACCGTCTGAGAGCCGCGGTCGGGTCGCAGGTAAAGGCCTGAAAGACGCGGTCGGGACGCGACTGCAGAGGAAAAAACGTGATGTACGGCGGCCGAAAGGGACAGCCGAAAGGAAATTTTTTTTTTTTAAACGAAACCAGAAATTCAAAATCTAGGGGAGTCGCCAAAACTGTGGCTAGGGTTTTACCCCTAGCTTGTGCAAATGAGCACCTACTAAGGAGAAGGGACTCCTTAGTAGCAGTTCAGTAAATGTAAATTATTAAGCTAAAACAGAAATAGAAACTACTCTAAAACATGTGCATGAAAAATAAACAACAATTTGTAAACAAGGGTTTTGTATTAATATTACCTTCAATGTGAAGGTTGATGAAGCTCCTTGCAATGTCCAAGAGGGTTGCTCCAAGCTCCAATGTGCTCCTTCTCTTTCTCCAATGGTGGGAATGGGCCAAAAGTGGCTCTCAAGGTGAAAGTAGTTCAATGGTGAACTAGGGTTTCGAGAGAGATTTTGGCAGAGTAAGGGTATATTTGATTGTGGATGTGAAATAAGGGATCTCCATCACCTATTTATAGTTTTTTGGTGGTGGAGTGTTGACCCATGGTTTTAGGAAACACATGGTTTAGGGCAGCTGTATAGGGTTTTTTTTCTCCTTTTCCTCATTATTTTATATTTTTTATTCCCTTTTTAGGGGATTTTTGCTATTTTTGGAGGAAAAGGGGGTTTTTTAGCCTTTTTGAGGCTATTTTGATGGTTTTGTGGCCTTTTGGAGGCATTTTAGGCCCTTTGGAGGCTTTTTAATGGGATTTTTGGGGATTTTAAGGGAAATATGGTAGGAAAATGGACAAATGAGCCATATAATGTGGTAGATGAGGTAGTGAACACTTTTTGGGTGTTAACAGCACGCCCCTTCCTCAAAGAAATATAAGGCACATTATAACTCTTCAATTCTGGGGTTTCTATTTTAACTGGTGTGTTCTCCTTAGAGACTACGCCCTCCTCAAGAGGCTGTCTTCATCTCATCCAAATCTCCAAGATCTGCAAGAAAACAAATTCACTTTGCACGACACTGAATCACAATAACCATGATGGCGAGATCTAGGAGAAGGATCCATTACTTACCTGAGGGCCATAGAAATTGCAGTTGATATGCCTGAAATTCCAAAATATAACCCCAATTGCACAAATTCTCCCACTAGTATGTTGGATACCGGATCAGTGTGGTTTGATTCGATATGCACAGGTTGGATGTGGAGTAGACGTTCGCTCTATGCCCAATTCGATCAATGTAATGGATGCTTATGTTCCATATGAACTGGTTGGAAGGAGAGATCAAAACCCTATTCATGGTGCCAAAACTATAAAAAAAATCATTCTCCACACAATGCTAAAATTTGTGGCGCCAAAACCCTTATCGTAGAGTTTAAAGTAATTAGTTGTATAGTATGATTAATTGCTTCTAAAAAGATATTGATTTTGATTGTTTGGTGTGTATATATGTATATATATGGTTGATTTAGTTTATATATATATAACTATATTAGTATTTACAAATGGAAATATAAGATTAAATAATTATATTATATTTATTTTTTAAATGTTTATATTAGAATAAAATAATTATATTATATTAATATTACATATGCTATATTATAATTATAATTATAACTATAACTGAATCAATATGATTCAAAAAAATATGGAGTCTTCCCATAGGCCCAAAGGAACTAAGGTTAGAACTCAATATTATAGGGATTATTTGAAACCCAGTTCCTCATAAGTAAGAGGAAGGTAGTCATGCAAATGTGTTTAGATATGGCTCGACATAAACTATTGCAAGATCATGAGAGGCACATGATCAAGAATTCTCTTGAAAAGATAAATTTGACTTTAATGGAGATGGTTGACAATAAGTCCTGAAGCATTAATAGATCCCCTAGTGAGTTCTATAAATCCACATGAGACTTTATAGGTCTTAACTTACTTCAAATTTGATAAGGAAGCCTTACTGAAATTCATCGAGGAACATATTAGTATAGCGTTTATGTGTCATTCCTAATCCCATACATCCTATACTTAATTAACAAGTTGGAGGCTTAAAACTCAACTCAATGTATCATACAAGATACTCATGAAGAACATGGCCATTACAATTAAAAATATTCCCTTGGTTTTTATTTGGCTTGATTGAACTAGATACATATGTGGCCACTTCATCGTAGACAAAATTAATTAGTATCGTATATGAAAAAAGATGTACTAGGTCAGTTTCAACTCAAAGGAGATGAGAGCTAACAATAAATTGCTCCCCAAGACATGGGCCGATCTAAATTAATGCATGGCATATTGGGTGCACTTTCAAAGTGTAATGTATGGAGATCGAACAATAAGGCCATCCCTCAACTCGAGAAATCAGTCTACATAGAAATCCATCTTAAGCTCCGATCATGATCCTTAAAGATGGGTACTGGAGTGTCCACTCGAAACATCGGGCGCCTCAGCTCAAACCTCCACACGGACATTATATATCCATAAAATAAATATCTATATATTATATGGTAGATCAACTCAAGTATAACCTTGATTAATAAACTATTTGATGATGTCTTTTATGATGATCCTATTCAACTCATGCATGTTTGGGAACGGTCATGTACCAAAGACATCAAGAGATTTATGAATTATGAAGGTCGGAAGTGGTCAATCGAGATACCAATGTATGTTTGTCGACTAAATTAGAAGACGAATGGCCTCTGCAAACCAACACCAAGCTCATGAACCAAAGGCACTAGAAGTGGTTATGTCTAGCTTTAATTAGGAGCAGTGGGAAAGCATATAATTATAATAAGGGTATTGGTCTCTATTGGCTAAAGGTCCTGCAAAGTGTCGAACATGGTGCAAAAGGGAAACCAATATATATTCCAAAGATGGTTTCAATCCTAAAGGAGGGGGTTGTAAACTCTACTTGCAATGTAATGACCTAATTAAGTACACTATATTCTTGGATAATGGCCTAGGGAAAAATCTTCTTGCATTTCATGATGATGCAGCTAAGCATGCGAGAACCTAAAAATTGAACAACCAAGATGTGTAAGTGATGGTGATATTGACCTTTACCCCCTGAAAATTTAAAATGGTACTCTAATAGTACTTAGAGACCCCCTTTAAAGGGGTCAGGGTCTCTAAATTCATCTACATTGTTAAAATTTAGTAAAATATTGTACAATTAATTTATTATCAAAATTTTTACTGTCACACAACTAAAAATGGATAGCATAAATAATTAATTCACATTAATCGTTGTTAGCTAGTCATATTTATATTCCTGTGACTAAATTAGTCATTTATGTTAGTCAAATATATTTTAGTCACTTGTTATCTAGTCATATTTTTTATCTTGTGACTAAATTAGTCGTTTATCTTAGTCATTTTTTGTTGGCTTATTTAAAATTGGTCAATTTTAGTCGTTTATCCCTTGAAAAAGCAGTGGTGACTAACTTTTTTAGTCGCCTAGTCACTTATCTCTCATTTTGTACTAGTGTATGCATCAGGAAGATACTGTGATGATTGTTGGGTTCCAATCTACTGGTGTAAATTAGATCTTATATTTATGTCAATCTGGAGTTTGTAAGACTTAGAGGCATGTCCCAAATATAGAGATTCATACCTAGACTTAGTTGAAAATTCAGTTTACTATGAAGTAAATCTAATGGATACTAGAATGTTGTAAATAAGAAACACAAAACCTTCCTTACAGAAGTAACTTCATTTGATTTCTTAATCTAATAAGCAATTCATGTGTGGAATACTCTAAAACTAAAAACATCTAAATCATGAAGGTAAGCTTCAATGCTTAATATCTTACTATTGAAGGTAGACAACCATCGATTTCTTTTACAAGAAAAACAGTTCACAATGCTTAGCTTATTTCAACAGTTCAACATCAAATAAAAAGTAATTGGGATTGATTCTACAGTGTTTAATCATTCCAACTAAAAACTCATAACCCTACCCTGTAATAAAATCATGTGCATTTATATATAATCCAATCCAATCTGCAATGCATAAACTGACAATCGAAATCAACTCTACAGAACAAAGTCAAAACATACCAATGCGCGGTAATGGAGAAATGAGTGTGCAGGTTCGGCAAAGGGGTCCCTCCAATGCTTCACTCACACACACAGTAAAGACTATAGAGTTATTGAATCATGCTCATAGCATAGAACGATATATACCAATAATTTGAAAATGTAAACCTTTATTTCAGAATCATAAGTTTGTTGTCATCCTGCTATTACATTGTGAATCCCAGTATTTATAGAAATTATCTTTCAAAAACTTAAACACTACAACAACTAGTAATATTAAATGTCATCCCCCTAATATCTCTACCATCCATGAGTTTGTTCTTCAGATCCACGAAAATAGACCAGAATCATCCAAATCGTAATTGTCCCTGTTTTTGTGCTAAGTGGCAACGCTAGAAAATTGATTTGACTAGTGTTGACTTGCCACTTGTAAAACCTGTTTCAAAAAGTTGTTAGAAATTCATCCATCCTGGGACATCGAGGATATTCCTCTATATTTCAATTTGTGCCCAGCTGGCCTACAAGTATCCAACCTAGGAGCACTTACGGGAAGTCAATTAATCCTGTAATTTATTTAAAATCTCAATTTAAATGCTTTAAAAACTGCATAATTCAATTTATTTAAGAGCAACAAAAATTTATACCTTTGATAAATGAATGCCAAGGTTCTATGGATGAAAATGAGGATTTTATGGCAAAATATGAAGGATAATGGGGCTAGTTGAAGGATTTACAAGGCAAAATAGGTATCAAAATAGTGACCAACATCTCCCCCAAGAGGAAGCCATTGCATGACCTCATGCACAAATCTGTCTCCAAAACTGAATCTGCATATTCCCATGCACAAAAATGTTGTTGTACTGCTGCTACTCATCATCTGACATATCTCCTGTTTGTGATGATGCATTTGTACTAGCTCGAGCTGCATAAAGGACCCTCAATCTCTGATATTTTGCCTTGAAAGTCTTCTTTTGTTGATACCATTTGTATGAATGTTTAGAGATTTTCATCTTTTGAACTTGAAGCTTTCTATTTTTCTCCTTTAATTTCTTATTTGCTATTCTTGGAAGATTTCTTCTTTTCCATCTCTATTGAAGGTTTCTTAGAGATAGTGTCTGTTCCAGCTTCTTCTTCTTCATTCTCCTGTCTTGAATACTCTTTTCCTTTTTTTTTGTAACTTGTTGTTCAAAGACAAGAGAAATGATGGTTGCATCCTCATTATCTTGCTCTTTTATGTCAGTTGGAGTCTTTTCAATTGTTTGAACATCTTTCTCCATAATTTCTTCTACAATTTGTTGTTCAGAGATAATATTCACCTCTTCATCATGTTGTCCAATCTCACCTACTGGACTTTCCTCTTGACCTTCCAAAGATTGAATGTATTCATAATATTTTTGCTGTGCTAATTCATCATCTTTTTCCAGTGTTTGCTTCTTCTTAGCTTGCTGACGTTTTCTTGATTTCTTCTTATAAGTGCTGAAGATCTTATCTTTTTCTTGGAATTTCTTCTCTCCTTTCACCATGCTCCTTGTTCTTGTTCTTCTCTTAGGTTGTTTTGGGCTTGTTTCCTTAGAGTCATCTCCATTATCTGTTATCATCAGTACTTCATTATTTTTCCTTCCTCCCTTAGGCGGTTTTGGGCTGGTTGCCTTAGGATTATGTTTTTCAACTTCTATGCATGCTATCATCAACAATTCATCGTCTTCCATTCCTCCCTTAGACAGCTTTGAACTTGTTATCTTAGGGTTATCTTCCATTTCAGTTCCTACTATCATTATCAATTCATCTTCTTCTATTCCTCTCTTGGGCGGTTTTGAACTTGTTGCCTTAGGGTTATCTTCCTCAACTTCAGTGCTTGCTATTATGAGTGCTCCTTCTTCAGGTATCTCTTCTGGTTCTTCAAACATATGATAAATGACAAATTGATGCCATGTCAAGGATTGTTTCTGTAACTCATGTTTGGTAATTATCTTAATGAACCCACAATGAAAAAGGCTTGTTAACTTGTCCTTAGCACATTTTTGAACAACTTTAGCCATCTTGGAAAGGCTTTGTAATAGAAAATAAGGTATGTTAATCTCACAATCACCCCTCAAATGCTGCAATATCTTGATGTGATAGAGATATATAATGTTGAACCTTCCTTCACAAGTGATGAATCTCTGGATGGTGTAGGCTATTTCATCCCAAGGATGAATCAACCAACTCCTTGGTATTCCTTTCTTCCATTGTATTGAGCCTACCCTTGATCTGCATAAGAAGGGTGTCAATGCTTTCTCTTCAAACTGTTTGGTTTTAAAGAGCCTCTCTCCCTGTTGAGGTAACCCAATAATTTGTGCCAAAATGTCTTCAGACAGACTGAAGGAGAGATTACCTACTGTAGCCCTTTCTCCATCAAATGAACAGGCAAATTCTAGGCTAGCATTATCATTCTGTCCATCAAATTTTTCAAAGAAGGGAACCCATCGTTTCCTCTCAAAAATTTCCATACATTTTTCATGAAAGATAGAGGAATCAAATTTTTATGGTTCTAGTCTAGACACCATCTTGTAATTTCTACAGGAAGAATCCTTTTTATGCAAACAAAACCTTCAAACAGAACTCGTCCCTAGCTTGAAATTCTAAACTTCTGAAAAATTTTATGTTCTTAATGGTTTCTCTGTCTAGCAAACCTGGAAGTCGAATTTCAAATGTACCTTACCTCTAGTGACTCCTTCCTGCACATGTCTGAGATAAACACTTCCATGGCTGTGTGCAGCTGGGGTTTCACTTCATCATACCACGTGGAAGACTCTTACTAAAGATAATGTAGAAAAATTCCCGAGTTAACCAGTTACAGGCTGCTTTTTTTATTTTCTATGCAATGCCTCTGTTTCTACCTCCTGTCATTGGTCTACTTGTCAATCTCTCACCCCTTCAACCATCGTGGAAGTGAAACCTAGGATTTATCAAAGACGGTTGGTAGAAAATGAAAACACTAATGAATTTTAAATTGGAAGAGTGAGCCTCCCTATGTATGGGAAGATTTCATGGGGGTGAGGTTTAATGATTTCCCCCCTTTCCTGTGCAATCATTTTTCAAACTAGCCCTAAGTTCCTTCATGTACCTTTTTAGTCCACCTCCATACTCTTTTATCACATTTTTTCATTTGATGCATAAAATGAAAAATAGAGTATTAAATTTGAATTTCTCGGTTAAATAACCCTTCTTACTTCTTTGAGACTGATTTTAAAACTTGCTTGTAGGATGCACTTTTTTAGGCATGGATTAAAAAAGTATGAAAGTACCTCTGTCATTGTTGGACCACTAATTTTGACACCTAGGGTAGATGAATGGGTAAGTGAATGGGTGAATGGGTAGGTGTCTAGGATTGTGAGGTTGATAGGCATGTTGTCATTACTAAAAAAAAAAGAACCATGCAAACTTTTAAAACATAAAAAATTAAAATTCTTACAGACTTGTTTGATATCCCTCTATGCTTTCATGGTTTTTGAAATTTGGTTTGCTACTTTGCTATAGCTTTTGATGACCCTTCTAGTTGTAGCTTGTTGTGTCTTTGTCTCAGGTCCCCCTGCAAGTGAAAATGTGCTTCTTCTCAGGTCCCTTCTGCTGATTTTCTGATGCTTTGTCTCAGATCCCTTCTGCAAGGCTTGAGATCTGTGAAATAAAACTTCATGTTGGAGATAAATTCTAGCATCTGGAAAAGGCTTGGAGGGTTTCAAGAATTTTGAAAAGGAAGACTTGATGTGCTCATGGAAAGCTTTGATATGCTGATTGCCCATCCCTCATAGGCCTATTTATTGACTTGTCCTCAAGTCAAACAAAATCTTTATTTTGCTGATAAAAACTGATATGCAAAAATTGCTTGTGGCAAAAATAATCCATGAAAGAACTGAAACTACGAATTTGAAATTGTTTTTGGCAATTTTCAATGGCCAAGTAAACTTGGTTTTCCAAGGAAAATTTGAGTTTATGTTGTGCCAGTTGCCTAGTTTTTACAACTAAACTCCTTTTTTTTCTTTTTTTATCAAAACTTTTTTTTTAAGAAGAAGGTGAAGGAGAAACACCAGTGTGTTTGTCCAGCACCTCCATCTCCCTCTGCTGAGAAATTTGTTGTAGGAAATCTTCTTTGTTAACAGGCTTGGTGTAAAGCTTTAACCTATGTCCATTGACCACAAATGTACCTGCTTCATAATCTATTGTTTGTAATTTGACTGAGCCATTGTCATGGACCTCTGCAATCTCATATGGACCAAGCCAATGAGTTGTGAACTTGTCTTTAAAGTCTTTGAACTTTGAATCAAACAGTAAGGCCCATTCACCGATGTGAAATTGTTTCTTTTTGATGAACTTATCATGCCATTGGGATCTTTGTTGTTGTACCAAAATATTGTGTTCCACTGCAGCTTGTCTCATTTCATCTAATTGATTCAACTGTAGTATCCTTTCTTGTTGTGCTTCAGAAAGATCCATCCCTAAATCAGCTGCTAATTTAAAAGTATGAATTTGAAATTCAATTGGTAACAGTACTTGCTTACAATAGACTAGCTGATAGGGAGAAAAACCAGTACTATTTTTCCTAGTAATTTTGTATGCCCATAAAGATTCAGTAAGCTTAGCTGACCAATCTTTTCTGTGCATCTGGACTGTTTTGGTGATGATTCCTTCCAAATTTTTGTTAGCAGATTCCACCTGGCCATTGGCTTGTGGATGATAAGGTGTAGATTGTCTGTGCTTAATCTTGTACTTGGAGGCTATCTCCTACACCAGTTTAGAAGTAAACTGTGCCCCTTGATCAGTAACAATCTCTCCAGGAACTCCAAATCTAACAAATATTTCTTCAAAGAGAAATTTTACTACTATTTTCTCTGTGGCTCTTGGTAATGGTTTGGCTTCCACCCACTTTGTAACATAGTCAGTACATACTAAAATGTACTTCTTTACTTGTGATGGTGTATTTATTGGACCAATGAAATCAAGAGCCCATTTTTTGAATGGTTCTATGAGGACTTGTGGCTGGAGTGGCATCTCATCAGATCGTACTGGTCGTCCCATCCTTTGGCAAGTATCACAGCTCCTAACATACTTCTTAGAATATTTGAAAATGGAGGGCCAGTAATACCCCAAGTTGAGTATCTTGTATGTTGTTCTTTTATCTGCAAAATGGCCACCACATGGTTCATCATGACAAGCTTTTAAAATTTCTAAAACCTCATCTTGTCTGACACATCTCCTAATGATAAGATCATATCCTATGTAGAAAAGATCTCCATTGACCCATATGTGTCTAGCACTTTGCTTAATAATTCTTTTCTTTTCTTTGGATGACATAGATGGAGGTAGCTATCCTGATGATAAATAGTTGGCTATATCAGCATACCAGGGAGTTATAACAGAAATAGAAAATAAGTGTTCATCAGGGAAACTATCTGAAACGGGAACAACCTCACCAGAATTGTGTAATTGAGACATAAAATTTGCCACTTGATTTTCTCTTCCAGGTCTATCTAGAATAGTAATGTTGAATTCCTGCATCAATAATAACCATCTGGTTATCCTGCAATTAGTAATTGACTTGTTCATCAAATATCTCAAAGCAGAGTGATCTGTATGGATAAATATTTCATAACCAGTAATGTAATGACGAAATTTGTTCACAGCATGAACTACTGCCAACATCTCCTTTTCAGTAACTGTGTAATTTAATTCTGCAGGGGTTAGATTTTTGCTGATAAAGTAAATAGCATAAGTCATGGTATTCTCTTTTTGTCCCAAAGAGACCCCTATTGCAGTATCTGATGCATCGGTAGAAATGTGAAATGGCAATGTCCAATTTGGTCCCCTTAAAATGGGTGCAGTTGAGAGCTTCTCTTTAAGTTTATGAAATGCAACTTGACAGTGAGTATCCCAATTGAAATGTACATCCTTCGAAAGTAATTTGAATAATGGCAAAGTTATTTTACTGAAATTTTCAATAAACCTCCAGTAATAGCCTGCATATCCTAGAAATCTTCTCACATCTTTTTGAGTTTTTGGTTTAGACATATTCACAATGATTTGTATTTTTGTAGGATCCACATTTATTCCAGATGATGAAATGTGATGTCCTAAGACTATCCCTTCAATTAACATCATAAAACACTTTTCATTGCTAAGGGAAAGATTTGATTCAACACACCTTTTTAATATTTTCTCCAAATTTTCCAAGGAATCCTCAAAGGTATTGCCATACACAGAAAAATCATCCATATAGACGTCAACACATTCATGAATTAGATCAGCAAAAATGGCCAAGACTGCTCTCTAAAAAGTAGTTGGAGCATTACATAAACCAAAAGGTAAAACCTTATAGGCATATGTACCCCAGGGACATGTAAAAGTAGTTTTGTCTTGGTCTTCTGATGCAACTCTAATTTGATTATATCCGCTGAAACCATCTAAGAATGAAAAATAGTGTTTTCCAGCTAAGGCATCTAACACTTGATCAATAAATGGCAATGGAAAATAATCTTTCAGTGTTGCTTTGTTTAACTCCCTGTAATCTACACATATCCGCCATTTTCCATTTTTCTTAGGAACAACAACTAACGAAGAAACCCATTAGCTGTCAGAGATACAGTAGATAAATCCTACCTTTAATAACTTCTGCAATTCTTCCTTAACTATCTCTTTCAGTATGGGGTTCATTCTGCGTTGAGGTTGTTTGAGAGGTCTGATTTTATCATCTGTGTAAATGTGATGAGTGCATGTTTTGTGATGAATGCCTGGCATGCCAGTGTATTCCCAAGCAAATGCATTGTGATATTTATTCAATAATCCAATCAATTGTTCTTCTTGTGATATAGTAAGATGTGCACCAATATTCAAATGTTTCCCTGGACTGATTTCAACTGTTGTGCTTTGGACATCACTTACTAAATGAACATTAAAAATATCATTAAGTGCTAATGCCAAAGAATGAACTGTGCAATTTTCTTGAAAATTCTATCCCAAAACTTGATCTGCAATAGCATACTGCATGTTTCTTAATTCCTCGGAAATATCAGGTTCAGAAATAAAGTAATCTAGCAAATCTTCATTGTTTTCCTTTTGAAAATCAAAAAGTTGATTGATACTTAAGACAGGATGAATTACTTCTTCTTCTTTTTCTTTTGTTTCATTAATCCATGATAACTGATCTGACACGGAAGGTCTTTGGGCAAAAGGATAAAGTGTGATCTGTTTTCTCTCTGTTCCATGTGAAATGAGCATACGTCTTGTTCTACAACCAATAAAAGCATCAGCTGTTGCCAACCAAGGTCTTCCAAGAATCAATGGATTCCCTCCTAGATTAGACTTTGGTTGAAGTACTATGAAATCTACAAGACACTCCCAGGAATCCAAAGAAACTATGATATCCTCTAGTATCCCTTCAGGTGTGATTTTAGACCTATCAGCTAGCTCTAAAACTATAGTGGTTGGTCTGAGATTTTTCAAGTCAAGATATTCCATTGTTTCCAGTGTCATGACATTGATAGCTACACCTAAGTCAATCAATGTTTTTGGAATTGAAAAATTGTTGACAGTTATTATGACCATTGGGATTCCTGGATCAACATATTTTTCAATAAAAAAAGTGTTAAACATTAAACCTGCTAACTTTCCCATCACATGAATTGTCGGTGGATCCTTCTTCCTCTTATTGAGACATAATTCCCTAATTTCTTTTGTGTAGATTGGAATGTCCTTTATAGCTTGCAATAAGGGAATTTTGACACAGACATTGGTTAATTCATTCAAAACATCAAAATCAGGGAGAGAAATTGAGAGTTTTTCTTTAACTAACCTCTCTGGAAAACGAGGTGTATGAGGTACTAACGCTTTCCCTTTCTGACTGTGATTGTCTTACTGTAATTTTTCTATATTTGATTTTTTTGGAGTTTTCTCATTTTCTGCTTGTTCTTCTAAAATAACAAGAGATTCTTTTTGCAAAAATTTTCCAGACCCTTAAGTTGATATTTTGAAGTGGGAGGATTGAGTAGGGGAGTGCCATTCCTTCATCAACATTATACATGGGTTTATCCATTTTATTATTAGGATTTGGTATAGGCTGGGATGGCAACTGTGTTGTTCAAGGTGGAGGTCGGTTGGATGGTAATTGAAGCTGTTGAGGTTGTTGGCCTAGTTGGGGAGCAAGATTTGGTTGTTGGAAAAATGAAGCTTGATTCTGTTGGTATTGGGGATATGCAAAGGGTTGTTGATAGGGTTGTGTATAGGCCTGTTGATATGTCTGATTACCATGAGTATATCCTCGCCAATTTGGAGCAGGTTGGTCTGGATGTTGCTGAGGAGACCAAGTTTTCCAGGGCATAGGTGCAATCCATGAATTTTGAACAGGAGTTTGATCATTTGAATGGAACTGTTGCATAGGATCTTGAGACATACCTAAAAAACGTGGCTACCAAGGTCTTCGTTGTCCCATAAGATAGAGAGACTCCATGCTTTGATTCTCTTCCATTTGAGCTGCCTGCAATTCTTTCAATCTGGGACAATCATCAGTTTTATGATTTTCAGTACATAAGCCACAAATTTGAATAGTATTTAGAGGAAATTCTTTTAATGAATGTTTCTTTATACATTTAAGGCAGAAAATAGATAGGGCTTGATCTTGTTGGTCTTGTTGTTCTTGTCTCTTCTTGGTTTTTAATATCTCGACCTATGTTCCCAAGGTACTCAAAAGATCAGTTTTGAAATCTTCTAACAAGTTTCCAAGTTCAGCTCTGGATATGCCACTAGTTGTTGACTTGGTTATCTTGGAAGTTCATCCCTCTTTCCATTTATGGCCTTTCCTCTTGAATACTTCTGACATAAGTCTGTAATTTCATCAAATGGTAAGTAGGAGATGTCACCTTTTCCCATTACATTCAAAATATCAAGATATTCATCTCTTATTCCTTTCAAAAAGATTGTTCGAGTGATCTCAGATGTCAAGGAATTGTATTTGGATTTCTGCAAGTTATATGAGAATCTTTCAAGATACTCTTCCAAGCTTTCATCCTCCTGCTGAGACATCCTAAAAATATCATCTTTTAAATCTTTTGATCTACAGTATGCTTGATATTTCCTAAGAAAAATTTTCATCATATCATCCCAACTAGTTATAGAATGCTCTCCTAATCCCATGAACCATTTCAATGCAGCTGCTTTAAGAGTAGCAGGGAAGAGACGAAGTTTGTGTGTGTCATCAGTATATCCATAGGTATGGCATAAGATATCAAATTCGAATAAGAAAAAATCTGGATCTTCAAAATTCATACGATAGAAATTTGGTAGAACAGATGGTGGAATATTTTTCATCCTTACCTCTTCTCCTAGGATGATGCTAGTGTCCAAGATTGGGAATTTAAAGGTGGCTTCCTGGTCTTCTTCTGCTCTTTCCTCCGTTTCATGCCTTCTCTCTTCTTCCCTTTCATTTCTTCTCTCTTCTCTTAGTTTATTTTCAATTTATAACCTTCTCTCATACTCCCTTCGTTGTTCTGCAGTTTTCCCTTTTAATGTTTCTCACTCAGCCTTCATTTATTTTCAACCTCCATTCTACGTTCATATTCCCTACGTTGCTCGAAGGTTAGTTCTCCTTTCTTAGATGTTTCCTCTTCAGTCATTTCAAAAGTATCAATAGTTGTAATGAATCATTTTCCTATGACTTCTATTTTTGGGGGGTTTTTGACAAATCTTCCTTTTTCATCTCTTTATCTTGACATAAAACTAAAATTTGCTCTATGTTTTTGAAAAAAAAAATTATAAGAGAACTAAATTTCTTAAGTCTAACTCTAAAATGCCTCCCCGGAAATGGCGCCAAAATGTTGGGTTCCAATCTACTGGTGTAAATTAGATATTATATTTATGTCAATCTGGAGTTTGTAAGACTTATACGCATATCCCAAATATAGAGATTCAGACCTAGACTTAGTTGAAAATTCAGTTTACTATGAAGTAAATCTAATGGATACTAGAATGTTGTAAATAAGAAACACAAAACCTTCCTTACAGAAGTAACTCCATTTGATTTCTTAATCTAATCAGCAATTCATGTGTGGAATACTCTGAAACTAAAAACATCTAAATCATGAAGGTAAGCTTCAATGCTTAATATCTTACTGTTGAAGGTAGACAACCGTCGATTTCTTTTACAAGAAAAACAGTTCACAATTCTTAGCTTATTTCAACAGTTCAACATCAAATAAAAAGTAATTGGGATTGATTCTACAGTGTTTAATCATTCCAACTAAAAACTCATAACCCTACCCTGTAATAAAATCCTATGCATTTATATATAATCCAATCCAATCTGCAATGCATAAACTGACAATCGAAATCAACTCTACATAACACAGTCAAAACATACCAATGTGCAGTAATGGAGAAATGAGTGTGCAGGTTCGGCAAAAAGGGTCCTCCAATGCTTCACTCACACACACAGTAAAGACTACAGAGTTATCGAATCATGCTCACAGCATAGGATGATATATACCAATAATTTGAAAACGTAAACCTTTATTTCAGGATCATAAGTTTGCTATCATCCTTCTATTACATTGCGAATCCCAGTATTTATAGAAATTGTCTTTCAAAAACTTAAACACTACAACAACTAGTAATATTAAATTTCATACCCCTAATATCTCTACCATCCATGAGTTTGTTCTTCAGATCCACGAAAATAGACCAGAATCATCCAAATCGTAATTGTCCCTGTTTTTGTGCTAAGTGGCAATGCTAGAAAATTGATTTGACTAGTGTTGACTTGCCACTTGTAAAACATGTTTCAAAAAGTTGTTGGAAATTCATCCATCTTGGGACATCGAGGATCCTCCTCTATCTTTCAATTCATGCCCAGCTGGCCTGCAAGTATCCAACCTAGGATCAATTATGGGAAGTCAATTAATCCTGTAATTTATTTAAAATCTCAATTTAAATGCTTTAAAAACTGCATAATTCAATTTATTTAAGAGCAAAAACAATTTATACCTTTGATAAACGAATGCCAAGGTTATATGGATGGAAATGAGGATTTTATGGAAAAATATGAAGGATAATGGGGCTAGCTGAAGGATTTACAAGGAAAAATAGGTATCAAAATATTGACCAACAATGATGATCAGGATGATCATATGTGACAAGTATCAGGACGATGCTCCAGATGATATGCATCAGGACGATGCTGTGACGATGATCAGGATGATCATATGTGACAAGTATCAGGACGATGCTCCAGATGATATGCATCAGGACGATGCTATGACGATGATCAGGATGATCATGCGATGATGATGTGCATTAGGATGATGTACTATATGATGATGATCAGTATGATCATGAGTATCAGGTTGATACTCTGTGGTCGTGTACAGGTTGTGCATGTAGCATAGAAAAGATATTGGGAGATCCTATAGTCTGAGCTAGGATGCTCTTTCAAGGTTTTGCTACTAGAGGCATGTAATCATCCCTGGAGATCCTATAGACAGGGCTAGGATTCTCTTTAGAGTTCTTGCAAGTTGCAAGACACTCTTTAAAGGTTTTTCCTAACCACATGTAATCAGCCCTGGAGATCCGATAGGTTGAGAAGTAAGCTTGTAATCAGTCTTGGGATGCTCTTTAGAGTTCTTGCAGGATGCAGGACACTCTTTTAAGGTTTTTTGGTGGGGGTCACATGCAATCAACCCTAGAGATTCGATAGGTTGAGCAGTAAGCTTGTAATCATTCCTGGGATTCTCTTTAGAGTTCTTGCAGGTTGCAAGACATTCTTTTAATTTTTTGTGATAGTCAACATGTAAAAGATCCTGGGAGATCCTATAGTCTGAGCTGGGATGCTCTTTCGAGGTTTTGTTGATGCACGTAATAAGTACTGAGGATTCCACAGTATGGCCAAAGATGATGAATACCTATAGGAGGCTAGGCCTACATCCAGCATGAAAAAGGGATGGCTCTATAGAAATTCCTATGACGAGAAGAATTATGAGACAGCACCATTGATCGAGATGACGAGTACAGTAGCAGTGATAATGATGCTCTGTGATCCAGTGACGATGATCCAGCTCCAGAATTGAAGACTTGTGCCTATATGTATTGATGATTTGTGTCAAGAGAATACCTTCCTAGTTAAGAGGGAGTGTTGATGTATTTGTAACTTTGAAAGATATTCACTTGTATATTGTATTTGTACTTTATTGTATCCCCAACGGAGATGTATTATTCCTCCGATTGGATGTGTCGTCAATTGTACTTGCAAGTGTCGCAAGTTATATTGTAAGTGTCATAACTTATACTTGATGGGTTATTAGACCACCTTGATGGGGTCAACCCTGTATAAGTCATGTGGGTTAAAGGGTTATTAGACCACCCTAGTGGGGGTCGGCCCAGTCCCCATTATGTTAAGTGGTTAAGTTGGGGCCGACCTAGTTAGTGTTAAAAGACAAGTGAAGTAGGGTATAAATAGAGAGTGTGTCTCTCTCATTTTACACATTCTCTCATTCACTCACTTCGCATTAGTGAGAGAGAAGAGGAGTTCGTACTAGTGGAGGAGGAGTAGATGCTGCAGTCATCTATCTCTTGGGTTTGATCTTTGTGATCTTTGTATTGTGCTTATTCTATCTCTGAGGAAGTTGCGGGGTTTTTCACCTTCTTGGTTTTCCCCGGTGAAATGTTTTGCCTCTCTTGTCTCTTGTATCTTATGCTTGATATGTTGTACATGTTATTCTTTCAGTTAAGATCCTAGATCTATTGAATTAAATGTTGAAAAACTAACACAAGCATCGGTTGAAATCCCATTACAACACCCATGTCTTCCTACGCAATTTTATAGAAGGGGACCTTGTCCTTGTTTATGATCAACCTTATGATAATCACAACAAAGGAAATCTTGAATCCATGTGTTGGGGACATTATGTCATTAAACATTACCTCAGAAAATGGGCATACCTTCTTGTCAATTCAAAAGGTCAACTCTTGAAGAACCCCCACAAAAGATTGTATCTCTAGATGTTTTATGCTTAATCTAACTAACCCTGTTGTTCATTGTATTATAGATTTTTACTTTTTATTTTTCTCCTTTTTTTACAAAAAGAACATTATAGTTTGTTTCCTTGATCTTTCATATGTATCCTCATCCTTCCATATATGTCATTTACCCTGACAATGCAAGTAGATATCGTCTGAATCTCACCTTGGTTATGTGGTTACTTTAATCCCTGGCACACGACTTGATCCAAATAAGTGGTGTGTGCATTGTTGCAACCACTAATAACTAGGTAGAATACAATGATGTGATTGGCCTCCTAGTTGATGCCATGTTCATGAGTATTCATCACCTTCGTGTTTATATATATTCCCAGTTTCTTGTCGCACAGTTGAATAATTGTTATCAGGTACATTATCCTTGCCTCTTTAGAAATTTCTTTCGCACTAAAGAATTGGTTAGATAGTTTGAATACATTACATTCATCCATGGCCTCAGGAGCTACAATAGTGTAGCAGACCAGATATCTAATGATATTTTAAATTGGTACATTAATCACCAATAACAAGGAAATAAATCATTCACATGCATTACATAGCATTTTAGATCCATCCATACATAAACCATCACATAATAATAAGAGGCTCATAAAAATATAAAAAATTATACATCCGCGTACATATGTATATAAAATCATATGTCCAAAATATATAGTCATGTTTACAACAAGGAGCCCCAACAGCTTCGTAAAAATAGTACAACGGTCAAAAATCAACATGCTCATAGCATGGGGGGAAGCTCTATACATTATTGAGTAGTCATCTAAATAATATAAGGCATCATCCTCAATTTCCTCATCATTGTTATTTGATCCTATATGGGGAAGATCTCCCCACATCAGTTATTGGATTCCCTCAACAACCACTACAATCCAACACATCATCAAATGAGACTCAATAGGAGACCAGTAGAATATTGTGATCAACTCATTGTTAAGGTTTTGCCACGTGTCTTCAGTCACCCCCTCCATTAGTTGGTATATGTCACCACATAGTCCCTTAAGGATTTCCTATGGACTCCTCCTTTGTTGATGTGCTCGGAGGGCAGGGTAGACTCCAGACTCTATCACATTGTCTTTGGTAATCCACCTAGGGCATTGGCCCCACGTCTGCACACACATATGACAAGTCATCAGTACCAACATCATATAAAATCTAGCTATCATCTATGTTAGTGTTATAAACAAAACCATAATCATAATGCATACATATTGTGAGGTACCCAAGCCTGGCCAAGGGGATGAGGTAAATTTGGGTCTCGTCCAAAGTCCATGCATGCGCACAGGTAGTACTCAACTACTATAGGGATTTGTCACCACTGGGCGAAGATGCTCGACTGAACACCCTATCGATCATACCCCCACCCTCTCTTATCATCATCTCACCCCATCTTCTCATCTTGGGCTCCATCCACCTATTGTCACGTACTGCAATGTGGGGGCATAGTGTGGGAACCTTCTCGAAAAAGAAGGCACAGATGAATGAAGTGAAGCTAAAACCCACACCATTTTGGATAACTTGTTTCAGCTATCACCAAACCAAGTTTGGGAACATCTGGGACCACCTGAAGTAGGTCCCACTACAACCAGCTCCATAAGTGGAATCTAGCCTCTTGAGACCTTGTGGATCCCACTCAATCCCAAGACACTCACTAAACCTATCGTAATATCCCATGTCTCCAAACTCTCAATATCAACCAAGAGTATAGATGACCCATGGAGCTTTGCGCTCACCATGCAATGGAAATCCAATATATCTCCCATATCCACATCACATGGATACACGGGTTGTGTCTCATGGATCACCCGCAGTTGAGCGAGATCAATATTGAAACAAACGTCCCAAAGGATGAGCTCCACTCACTCACCCTAGATAATGAAGACCCCCGCATCCTGGTCCCAAAACTCAACAATCTTGTTGAGTATTAATGGTGCACTCCAAATCAATGGGTTCTTAAGGAATTTGAGTAACCCATTCCTGGCCAAATTGTCCTTCATCGGTTGGTCATCAAGAATGTCTTGTCAAATGTTTGTGAAATCCATTTTCCTCCACTTGGCTCGTGGCATCTTTCATTTTCAACATGAATAGGATCAATGAAATATGAAAAATTCTCATTTTTCAATAGGCCACTCATTTTGCAAATATAAAGGAAACTGGGTCGCACATGTCATGGAAAACAGTACGACCTAGGTCACACCTGTTCTCCAGACAGGTGCGACATGAGTTCACTCCTATCTAGACAAAAAGTGTGACCCAGATGATTATGTCTCGGGAAACTAAGCAACCCAAGTCACAAAAGCCCACGAAAAGAGCACATCAACCCTAAAACCCTCAAAGGGTTCGTTGGGGTCCTTGAGAAGCCAAAATGCAGAAAATAAATTGATAAAAATGATAAGAAGATCAAGACTACTAACCTAAAACTTGCAGAAATCTGAAACTATAAGTCAAATCAAAAGAAATCAACGCTTGGAAATTTGGGCTCTCTACACTCCTCCAACAATAAACAGTGAAAATGAAATTTGAAGTGGTGGGTCCCATCCCTATTTAAGTGCTTTTAGGCCCCATTTTTCCTTTGAGCATTACGGCCTCATACGAAATTCATTTGATGCATTTTTTTCACAATTAGAAATGTGATTTTGTGCTCTTCTTGATTATAAGATCCTTTTTCCATGATCGAGAAGTATTTTTTGGGCCATTTTTCATTTGCCTCGATTTCCATACCCTCATGTAAATTCAAAGTTTTTGTATGACATATAATATTTGTATACTCGATTTGATTTACAAATGCAGTTTTATGCTTGGGTATCATTTCCATGTGTACAGGTCTAGGTTGTAATGAGATTCACTAATTTCACCCAACAATCATTCTCTATAGGTTTAAATCTCAAACTGGCATATAGATGGTCCCCCTTTGCAGCACATCATATGCATCAACATTTTGATCCCCTTTTATTCCTATAGGACTCCCTCTATTGGGGTAAGAGGACCATCCCAATCACACTTGCATTCGCCCTTACTAGGTTGTAGAACTTACCTCACATGGGTTCCGTTTTAGTACCCCTTTCCATTTGGCACCCATGCCATCAACTTCCCGTAGGATTGGGAGTCCATCTATTCTATTATCTTTAACAAAGATGCATATTAGTTTGTTTTCATCACTCATTGGCCTACCCCATGGACTCCTGGACATTATGACTGTTATGGCATTGCACACAAACAAACCCACCGCTCCACCCATACTACAAGCGTCACATTATTTTTTCCACCATTCATTACCCCACAAGGATATTACCATTAGTGTCCTACCCCGCCATAAAAGTTTCATATTCTATTACCCAATCGTTTGAATCATCTTATCATGTCACTGGATGCTTGTCTCATTGCTATTCCATCTTATCTCACTAAGGTGGCCATCCACCTCAAAACCCATTATATAATGGTGTTTTTAAGCACCCCCTTTTTTTCTAGATTGTCACACATTTTGGAAGCTATGATTGTGGAGAACTCCTCCATAACGTCTCTTCAGTGCTCACGCATTGGAGAAATCACTCAACAAATAGTGCTCCTTAGCACTCATGTAGATCGTGTATAGTCTCTTTTTATGGAAGCACCCATGGTATCCTTTGTTTAGAGTATTTTGTGATGAGTGACCCTTGTATTCATACTGACATCATACAATATTTGAGTCAAACATCAATACCCCCCTTTCTACATCAATGAGTCCCTCCCATTGCAATTATGTTTTCTGGTATACCAGTTGTTTCCATCCCCTAATACCATCAAGATCAGTTACACACATGTTGTCAGGTTAGCCATGCCTTCATACTCTAAAAAAAAGGAAGTTTGAGTCCATTACTCGGATACCTTTGTATCCCCAAATAGTGTCTCAATTACAAGTCCAGTTCCATTCATTTCTTGTTCATATCCCTCATGCTTCCATCAAGGAAACACTATTTCTTTTTCATTCGTAGGTCTCCCTCTGTTGACATAAACACATTTATTCCAAAGGATAGACCCAGAGGTAGCATGTACCTTTTCCTCATAACCATCATTGATGATTCCCCTGGACAGAGTGAGAGGAGACCTTAGTACACCTTATTTTGGTTGTTTCTCATGCGCTCGGCATCAAATCAATCATCACACTGTTGAAATTTGTACAGGTTAATGGTTCTCTCATTATTTGGTCAAATACCCCGGATACCCTTGACTCTAGTCCTTTGGTGAGTCTAGGTGGAAACCGTTCAGCCATATGTTTCCTTCGATATCCAGGATTCATTGGCAATAGTATTTGGAATCCCTCTATTTATATGCTTCCTTTGGTATCCAATTCCATATGCAGTTCACAAGACCTGTTTGATTCAGACTTTCAGTTGTTTGAGTCACTACAGATGTTGGACCCCTTCAGATCCAACAAAGAATTAGTTATTGTGAGCCAACATTCCATGAGAATGCCATTGTTCTGATATCATTTGTTCATATCATCCATGTTTGTACCATGATTACTTTCCCATATTTGAGTCCCTCTTAGACACTTATGATGTACACAGTAGTTATCCATGTATTAATCAGGTCCCCTCTAGGCCTTGATCCAATTTCTATTTTTGAGACATTGATACAAGCATGGGAATGCCTACCTTGTCCATATATTTGATATTATATGCACCTCATCCATGTTGAGTATTGTATTTGCAAGTAAGGGCCCATGTAGTCCCATTGGAAGGCGAGTTCCCTATGACACAGTCTCCATCTTCTATTTCACCATCACACTTAATAATCTCCTAAAAGCACAGAAATCCTAAGATGTATGTCAACCATACAATAGTTACTGACCTCACACATTAGGGGGCAATATGTTAACACCCAAATTTTTCCACCTATCACGTCATCAACCTAGTCGTCTGCAAACATCATCACTCCAGTTCATTTCACCTCATTTACACCTATTGGACCTTGAGAAAACATGATAAAAGAAAAGAAAAAAAAATCAAAACACCAAAATTTGAGGCCATCTTAGAAAAACATGTTGCTCATATTTCTAGGAAATGAGTGACCCAAGTCACTCAAAACCCTTTTAAATAAGTGACCCAAGTCGCACAAAACCTTCAGAAATGAGCAACCTTGCCCCGACACAATTTTTGGTTGTTTCTGCTTTTCTCTCGACAAAAAAGAGGAAATCTAGGAACTGTTCCTGTCATGGCACAAATCAAGGAGAGGATTTAGGATGGAAAAATCTAGTCCAATCCTTATCCCCAAATCCATCTACTCTTCCTATAAAAGAATCAAGGCCCCTCATTAAAGACAATTCTCCATTACTTAGCTAAGGCTATCATTCTGTCGAGATTTCTTTCGAACTTTGAGTTGGCCTTTCCTTGCTCCTGCTTCACCTGTTGGAGATCCCTACCATGACGTGTGGTTGAAGGATTGAAATATTTCTAGGAGACCACCGAACCCTCCCTTGGATAGCTACAGGGTCCCCTTCCACTGTACTTGTCAAGGTGACTCTACTCTTTGTAATTTTTTATTCAGTACAAAAGAAATTCTTTGATTCTTTACATGCTTCTATCATATGCATGATGTTTGTCAAAGAATATGATTATATTGTTAGTTTATATTTGCTTTATGGTACTACATGCTAGTTATTTTTATCGTTTTGTTTTGTTTATTCTTTCCTTTTACCTTGAAACTCTGTTAATTTATGCACAACCCTTAGCACATGCCTTTTGGCACGGGCGTGTGCCTAAACACATGCTACAGTAGAAAGCCCTAAAGGTACATACTGTAAACTTATGAAACCTAAGATTACTTTCTGGTAGTATCATGGACCATCTTGGGGGTAACTTATAAGGTACAAAATTAAATCGTGCCTACAGAATGCCTACGATTGGGTGGTATGTGCGCCATCCTAGTTCAGTTCATTAAGGAAATTACAAATAAGTTACTTGAAATTATATTGTTTCATCTTCTTATTTAAATGAAAAGAATGACAATTTATCATGTTAGTTGATACAATTAGAAGATATTAAGTGTAAGAATAAATAAAAACACATAAAGGCCAATTTTCTTCTTAGAATTATTCAATGTTCCTATTATCCATTATCTTTTATTTATGCCTGTAAAGTCAATAAATAGAAAAATAGAAAAATTACATTGTTACTAGTATCTCTATTTATTATGTTGGCATTTAATACTTTGAATACAAGTATTTTTTCAGAGGAAAAAATCGCACTTTTGTTATTCAAGAGGAGAATCAAAAAGTACATGTCGAGACTTTAAGACAGTCAAGAAAACTATCTAAAACATCAAAGGATATGCAGTTCATGTCGTACTTGAATAAGCTATACAAAAAACAGCATATCTATAAACTAGAGATAGCTTCAAAAATAGTCAAAAATAGGGCCATCAAAACAGGTCTGGCGGAAAATAGTTAAAGCATATCTTCAAAAATCAAATATGATCCAGCATCAAGGAGAAGAGTATCTTGATGTTCTTCCCAGGAGAGGATCCCTTATTTTCCTGCTAGAGCCAATTTTGAGAGTTCGTCAGCTACAAAATTTTGTTCTCTATATATATGTTTGAACTCAATCCGATGAAAGGTCTTGATGAGATTCCTTAATATGTCACACCAGTGGGCGAACGTAATAACATTTAGGTTGTATAATCCCTGATCCCATTTAATAGTAACCCTAGAGTATCCAAAGCAAAGAAGGTTCCCAATGCCAAACCAAGTTGCCATATTACATAACAACCAGAGAGCAAGAACCCCAGTTTTCATATTGGTGCCTCCCAGCTTTCATATTGGTGCCTCCACCACAATGTATTTTAAAAGTAAACCTGTGAGATAAATTTAAAAATAGAACTGCACCAGTTGCACAAAAGCCATCTTTGGCCGCTCCATTGCAGAAACCTATGGCTCCACACAAATGATGAATTATTGATTCTTGGAGTTTTTTCAGAAATCTCATCTGAACTGAGCTCTTTAATCAACTTTATGATACTATGACAGACAATGTCATTATCAAGTAACTGATTTTCAAAAATACACACATTCCTAACATACCAGATTTTCCAGGAGATGATAGCTAGAATATAAATTTGTCTCTTGCATTTTTTTTCCATTGATATCAATTCCGATCAAAAGTAATATTGTCCCATTTCTGATCAATATCTAATGCTAAGAGAATTTTTCTCCAAATAACAGAAGATGAGAAACTCATAAATGTCTATGAAGGAGATGAAAAAGTAAAGAAGGAAAAGTTGCAGAATTAATCTGGATTTTATGAATCTTTGAAAATGAAAGATGAAGAAAATATTGCTTCTTACTTCTTGCGAGTTGATGAGCTAATTAATGCTATCAATAGTCTTGGAGTTATACTAGAATAAGAATCAGTGGTACAAAAGATACTAAGAACTCTGCCTCCAATATTTGACGCAAAGGTATCTATGTTAGAAGATAGAGCCAATCTTCCATATCTAACAAAGGATGAGCTTCAAGGGATCTTGAATGTGTATGAGATGAGAATAGAGAAAGAAAATCCCATCAGAAAAGAATTTGCTTTCAAAGCTACTAGAAAAGCTAAGCATGAGCATGACAAAGGCTCTTGTGATGAATCAGATGAGGAGGAATCAAATTTTGTGAGAAAGCTAAAAAGAGGACATGGTAAGTATAAGAATAAATTACCTTTCAAATGTTTTAGATGTGGAAGGATAGGCCACTTTGCTTCAAAGTGCCCATACAAGGAAAATAGAGACAGTGACAGCGAGGAAGAGGTCAGTTACAGTGAATGAAGGTCGGCGCACACCCAGGATAGATCTGAGAATAGGAAGAAAGTTCCAAAACATAGGTAGAGACTGTATATTGAGGAAGACAACAATTTATCCAAACAAAGTGATTGCAATGATAAGCCAAAAGAGGTACTATTCATGTCCTTTTTGGAAGAGGAAAGCAATGAGGAAAAGAGAAAGAATTGTCCATATATCAAGAAGAATACATATGTTGTGCAAAGCCAACCCAGAGCACTGAATAAGTATTTCTTTAGTGGATCCTTCAATACACCTCCGAATCCTGTCACAAATATTAAATCAAACAGTCAATCTAAAGAAGAAGAAGTTGCAGAGGTTGATTGGGAAGGTGAACTGGTCAATGCCTTAGATGAATTGAAGAATTCAAGATGGAAGAATAAATTCTTGTGGGACCAACTGTCAATGTATGAGGAACAAGTCAAGCAAGCCAAAGTGATTCAAGAATATCTAGAAAAATAGGTTACTGAAAAGACAATGAATTTTGAGAAGCATCTACATTGTGTAGTAGACAAAATCAAAATGCTTGAAGAAGAAGAGTCGGTATTGATGATATCACTGGAAGAAGCAGCGCAGAAAAACAAATTTCTAACAAGTTATATTGAACAAAAGAATAAAAACGTTTCTCGCTTAAAAGAAAAATTGACTGAGTTAAATGGGAAGAAACAAGTTCAATATCACAACATGGATGATACCCTGAACCACACACATTCAGGGAGCGACAAGGCATGTCTGAAGAAGAAATGAAGAATAAATTCAAAGGTGGCAGATCTATCCTGAATAAGATTCTGAATGATCAGAGGTCACCTGCAGAAAGGTTGGGACTTGGCTATGACAGAACATCTGGGAAGGTCTGTGATAGTAAGCATCGTTCAAATCAAATGAATTCATTCAGGTATGATTATTCCTGCAATAATTCCAGCACTTTTCGTTACACTGCTAGAAAATGATTAATGCAGTGAATTGTGCAAGGTGCAATTACATTGGTCATATTGTGAAGTACTGTCAAACTATGAGATGTTATGCTTTTGATGGCTTTGGACATAAGGCTATGTATTGTTGAATAATAGTGAATTTTCCAGACGAAAACATGTTGCACAGAAGCAATTGCAATACAAAGACCAAAAGGGAAGACAGACAGGTATAGAATCAAAATGGAAGTGTACACATGAAGATGTGGGTAAGGAAAACTCCTCAAGCATGCACAAAAGAAAATAACAAACCAAGTGCATCACAAGAAGTGAGTAATTGTTTCCCTTCTTATTGATCTCTAAGAGATTGAGTGAGACTATTGAATTCAACATGATGCTTATTAGGAATTCAAGGAGTATGTTAGTGAAGTTTAAAGTTAGAGTATATTTGAAGTTGGTTTCCACATTTATATTATGGTGCAAAAGGATATGCGCATATATTCAATTAGTTGTTCTGAAGTGATGATGCTAAACTGTCACACAGAGTGCACATACATGTAACAAAATAAAGAAAACTTCAAATGAGTATTGTTGAAGAACAAACATGATTATGTGCAGATACATGAACAAAGTTGGTATTGTATTCAAAATTTTGTCTTTACAAAATTACATAAGCTCTCTACCGCATAATACAAAATTGAAGTACAATAGAGGCTGCATGCCAAGGATTAAATACAATTCAAGTTCAAAAGGATGACGGAAGTCGTATCAAGCAAAATTGTGAATTACAAAAGCAATTCAGATTCACAGCTCAAGGTCTAGTTTCGCGCCATGACTAGTTGGTTGTTGTGCAAGTCAAAGTTCCAAATCTATTGAAACCGGCTCGTTGTATTCATAGGATGGATGCAAAGGATAAAGTTGCAGAGTTGCATACAATGCATTGTTAGTGGATTGCTTGGCCCAAATCAATTTCATCATATCAAGGACCCACTTTTGTTGTTTCTCCAGAAATTCTACTCACTTGCTCAGATTGGATAACCCCTCTGTGTTGTTGTGATTAATTTGTGACTGAGCGTACCAGTGTTTGAACTCAGACTCCTTCATTTGACCTTGTCAAATTCCCATGTCCACTCTCAGCCGAGTGAACTCTGCTTGATGCGACTGAACCACTAGGAAAACACTATCAAGTGAGTCATCAAACCTCTGGAAGAAGAAAAACATGATTGAAGAAGTTGAGAGACACAAAAGCAAAAGACGTAGATAAAGCTAGACGACAAAAGAACAAGGGTGATGAACCAGGAAATCCACAGATATCTTATGGAATCGGAAGGCAATTCTTTGCGTGTGCAAAAATTAAGTTGAAGAGACGTAGATTTAATGACATTCATATCCGCGCGATTTGAAGTTGGTTATGGAGACGTCAAAAGTAATTGCATAAGTAAATGAATTTGGGAAAGAGGAAAAAAAGCGGAAATCTAATTCATTGTTCCATGCGACTAGAATGATGTTGCCCAAAAGGCTCAACTACGAATGTGACACGTCAAAGTTTCCACACGAATTGTTTGTCACATTGCTTTATTGCCAAGCTAGTTGATAGGTGGAAATGTGTGCAAAAATATTTGTTTTCATGGAAATATATGCAACATCATAAAAGGTAACAATGATTGGTCACAGCGTAGTAAATGCGACAAAAGGAACAATTAGACTCTAGAAGAAATCTATGAGGAATACAATGCAAAACCAGAAGCAAATGTAGCACTGCAACGTGTAATGAATATGACTAGAATATAGCATGAAAGATTATGCAAGGACTGATAAGGATTGAAGATTGATGATTGACAAAAAAAAAGATCAATATCGATTAAAGAGAGAAACTATACAGGGGGAGCATATCCAATACAGCTGCAGAAACAATGTACAGATTGCAAGATCTACACAAAGATCCCAATAAAAGAATGGAGCATGAAGATGGGGGGAGTAATTCAAAGGAAGCAGATCCTCGAAGGCTAGCACAAACTAAAAAAATAAGAACCTATAATTGTGCAATGATGGAACCTCTTTTCCATTGATGTCAAAGGGGGAGAGATCATGAAGCATTCATTCAGCAGAGAGATGAAAAGCAACTGAGAATGATCATGAAGCATGTGATTTTCACAAAAATGAAAGATAACAGAAGAACACTAACAATGGGATGCACAAATGAGAAAAGGCTCAAATTTTCAAAGAACATAGGGGTGGTACTTCGACTAGCATAGATGAAGTGCACAACTTCATGATATGATTATGAATGGCTTCATGAGGTGTTGACATCAATGCCAAAGAGGGATATTGTTGAAATTTTGTTGTCATTGATTTCAACTGATGTCAAAGAGGATTCAGTATTCATGTGCTAGTTTGAATAAATATATTAAAGCCACTTTGAAGAAGTATATCCAGTTGTGCCAGTTTAAAGAAGTATATGAAATTCAGTTTGAAGAAGTACATAAGGAATACATTCAGTACATGTGGTATAGGTGCAGGTCTCAAGTCCACCCAGTCATACTAATTCAAAGGTATATGCCAAAGACTTGGTTGGACAAGGTTTGAGAGTGCACAAGAGACTTGAGAACAAGAAGCGGTTGTACATGTAAGCAAGTCCCGAAGGTGTGCAAGACTCACCAATCAGAAGAATCAATCAAGTTATTGAAGTACACAAGAGTACCAAAAGAAAGTAGCGGTTGAAGCATTCAAGTGCGCAAATCCCACAAACAATGGTACATCAAGGGCGCAAGACCCCACTGCAAGGGCGCAAGTCCCACTAAGAAAAGGACCAAGTATGCGCAAGACCCACAAGAGATGAAACCTCAACAGCAAAAAACATGACAAGTGGCGAAAGCATGAACCATGAAGCAAGGAAGAAGGAAATCCACAACCAAATTGTGGACATCCTATCCACGCAGGACAAGTATAAATAAGAACCCAAGTTGGAGAATTGAATCTAAGCTTGTGTGCTTGAGACTGGAAGATACAGATTTAGCAAGCTTCTTATTTTGGGGCATCAAGGGCTCGTGGAACCAGAACAACATGATCTAGAAGAGAGCCGAGTGCGCAGGAGCAGAGGAATGGAATTGCTTATGGTGGGTAGAATGATGTAGTTTATCTGTGATAGAGGCATGAAGACAAAAATGCAGAACTACAGAGAATGCGCAAGAGTGTGAAAACAGAATGACAATATTGCAAACAGTCATAGATGATCTAAGGCTGGTCCGCGAAGACTGACTTGAAGTATATCTTGTAATGCACAAAGTAAATTAGTTTATTAGATGCACAAAGACAGATTTGTTGCAATGTAAGAATGCACATTATGATAAGGATGATCTGAGACAAGTGAGAGACAAGTGAAAAGAACTGAAAGGCCATATATCACAGTTGATGCACAGAAGGTTGCAGATTATCTAAATATTGTTGCACCAAGATAGAACAGAAATATCATAGAAGGTTCACAGACACATCTGATACTGATGTGCGAAGTCAAAACAACAGCTCAGCAGAAGATGCAGAGTATCAGTTGAAGTTGCAGATGGGAAAAAATAGAACAACATATTGAACCAGAGGGAAGACTGCAGAATATGATGAAGCAGCACACAGTTTGAGAAGTGTGAAGTCAGTTGTAATGTTGTGAAGTGATAAGATGAGTGTGAAGTCAAGTGAAGTATGCAATATAGCGACAATAAAATTACAACATACATAAGGTGTGCACAACAGAATGAACAATGGTTAATCTGAAGAGTGCGCAGATTAGAAGTACAACAAAGTAATATCTTCTTCTTTCATATCAAGGTAGTAGGGTGGGGCAAGGAGTAGGGGGTTGGTGCTTCCTTCAGGTCAGTGGCTATAAAACCAGGGGTTCGGTGCCTCCTTTCAATTGGTGCTGGAGAATTTCAGAATTTGGTGCTTCCTTGAATGTAATATTTTATTATAAGAGAGCATTCCATGGTTTTTCTCCCAGTTGGATTTCCACGTAAAAATCTGTGTGTTCTGTGTTTTGTGCATATGTGGATGAATGCTTTTGTTTATGTGAATGTATAATTTGAGATCAAGTTAAAATCTGATTTAAGAAGTATAATTTTTCATTACTGCATTAATACTGATTCAACCCCCCTCTCAGTATTAATAAGATTCCAACATATTTGTCATATGTATATTATTATTTACCTGTAATTACGCCAATAGGAATTTATATCTATTATTTTGGACTTGGAAGAACAGATCATCAAGATTAACCAAAATGAAACAAGTGTACAGCCTGGATGGTTGTCCTATTTAGTTATCCCTAAATGCATTGTTATTATAATTTAAATTAATCTTCAGTTAACGCTCAACCTGGGCAATGGGTAGGTGTCCCGTTAATGGGCGTATTCAAGAGGGAATGGTAACTAACCTAATGGCTGGCATATTTCCTGTCATATCGGTTACCCATGTGGTTTCCCTGTGATAATTATTAACCATACAGCCTCTTCAATCATGGTGTCTTCAAGGGGAAACGTCATCTTCAAGCAGGAGCGGTTATGCGAAGGCCATTATTTCTAGTAGATCACCTAACTAGTAGGCGAGGTAGCATCACTCCTACGCTCCAATGTCTCAACTCTACAGGAACTACAATCCATTGGTTATTACTCATGGAAAAGCCCTCCATGAGCTCTAGATGAGCGGCACCAATGCATTTTGTATAATGCAGCTCGGTTGTTGCATCCCAGTTTTTTTCTTTGAAGTATCAATTGCCTTTGTTGTCAACTAGTAGCCAGAATAAAATATGTCATAGCAAAGATTAGGAGTTTTAATCTCGAAAACAAAATACAAAACTGTAATAGCCTAACTAAAACGAGCTGGCAGAGTTCATTAATCAAAATAGAGAATTGATATCATTTTTTAGGACAATCTGAAAAGATAAACCTCATTGCAAAAATATAGTGAAAGCATACCCCTATAGCAAGTCGATTACAAAATGCACATTGTTGTTCAGCAGAAAACTCCCCCATGATTTGAAGAAGCTCCAGGCTCAGCCAGTAAGACATGTCGTGTGCATGTAAAACTGAAATGGCCAGCCTTACTTATCTGCATGCAACCATTTGAATTATTTACTTGTACATACAATCTTACATCATATGAAGTCAAAAACTGAAGCACACCAGCCATTTCTAAAGATGGTTAAAATCAAAGATAGCATGTGAATAATCATTATCCCAAATGCAGAGCAATGCTATGTTATAGCAAATAACTAGTACATTTTAAATATGTTTTGAAAATAAAAAAGAGAATAATAATTTGTACTGCATTGGATCAACTTAAATAAATATTATACAAATACCAAACAAGTGACTTTAAAGCTCAACGTCTTGAATATTACACATATTTATATAATTAAAAGAACTATGCAGTTGAAAAAACAAACTCTATAAAATTAAGATCATGCCATGGAGTATGCCAAAAAGCAATATGTCAAAACATTATACTGTCAATGCCATGGTGTTGCAAAGAAAAAACCAAAAAATAAGTCAAAATTCTGTGAACTGCCAATCAATGATCACGTATATATTCAAGAACTGGGAAAAAAAAAGTTTCATGCATGCTCCCTAATCAAAAGTTATTAGATTTAATATAATATTTATATATTAATTTAACTTTTACATATATATGTATATATAAACAAAAGCCAAAATGAGAGTGAACTGTATTCACGGGGGGTTCACTAGTGAGGCAATATCATATCACGTCCATTCATATTGGGGGGTTGAATACTCTTAAAAACCTCAAAAATATATTGCCCCGTATTAAGGGGTCAAGGGGGGTTTTTAATTTGACATAGTAATATAAATATTGGGGGTTATTTTATTTGGGAGTGTTGAGGAATAACCTCCAAATCATGGGATGGATTCATACGTCCAAATCACGAGATCGATTCATACCCACCTAAAACTTAAAGACCTTCCATTTTTATTTGATATTGCTTATGATCCTAAGTTTTGCTTAAATTTGATAATAGTGTACCAATGATAATATTGATGGAATTCTCTTTGGATTATTGTCCTTGAGCAATCCTCATTTAATAGCTTATTTAGGCTTTGTTTGAATTGATGTTATATTGTTTTTCATCTTTAAGTTAAGAGATGTAGTTAAATGTGTAACATCCTGGAAAAATCACAAAAGTTTAAAATTTTTCTACGTGACAATTAATATTTATTTAATATGTGCGGAATAGAACAAAGCATAAAAGGTTATCCTGCTGTAATAAATACCATGCTGGTTTATCGTATAAGAAATTGCAACTAACAGAATTATGTTTATGTCTTGATGTTATTAATACTACTGCAACTTCTATTATTGATGTTATGATTTATGAATCAGTTATCTTTGACTAATATACTTTTATTGATTGATAAAGGGGTCCTATGGACAACCCGAGGCTTACTTAGCATTCATGCTAAAGCATGTGATTTCGTACTTGTAACAGTTTACAGGTAAGAGTTTAAAGTTGTGACAAGTATTCAACAGTTTTTCAGAGAAGATCTGTAATGATCGTTTCACAGTGTTGTACCTAGAATTATTTTTGGTTTCCATTCATGTTGAATTGTATGTAATTATCTACCTTCTTCCTCCATGGCAATTTGTGGAAATCCTATATATAACTGTCTTGCTAACTTGCCTTGGATCTATACTTCTACCATGGTCATGATAATTTGATTTATTAACAAGTCTTATATTTCACTATACAATGGCATGTATGTATAAACAATCTTCTTTAATTATTTATATTATCTATTTATATGGTGTTTGGGACATTATCAAACAATTACAAACTATATACATAACATATTATATGTTGTGTGTTATGTGCAATAGTGTGGCCCCATGTGATAATATGCCACCCTAGTGAACTATACAAACATATGATGCTATGCAAAATGCAATATTATACAAACTTGATCGATAATTTGTAAACATATAATACTATATGATCCTACGATACTATGTGAACTTTGGAGATATTCTATTCTGTGTTGTGTGCATTTATGTAACCTCGGTGATACTTATGCGACCTCGGTGAAGTTCTAACCAACCCTTAACTTAATGTTACAAGGGTGTATAATACGACCTTACCATAACTATATCCACGTTGTATGATGTGAATGTTAATATGGTTTACAGGTTGGCGGATGTGATTGTATCCTATGCATTGAATGTTTTCAACTAACGAGAATAGTGGGATTCCCTCGTGGATGGCTTTTTAAGCTTGGTTCACGGGAAAGCATCTTGGTGCATCAACTGAGTGTTGAGTTGTAACTTGACAAAGGTTTAAACGTTGTCGAGCTGGTTCCCTTGGTAGTGATGGCTCATTTAATGTGATAGATGGTTTGTGATTTCGTAAATCCCACTGGTGATCTCCACCGTTGACCTGGCAAGGGTTTCAATGCATGTGGTTAAACCCTACATTTGCTGTGATCGATGAGTTTATTGTGATTTTTGTTACTGGGTAGTGGTAGCTCTGCGTGGCCGACAGGCTGAGGGTTTGTAGTTTGGTTGTTCTAGCTCCTGAGTCTTGAACTCGTAACCTATGTAATTTATAGAGCCGAGCTCTCTTAATTATGTTAACTTTAGCTCTCACCTTAATTAAGAAACCTCTATATTTGAAACCCTTAATATGGCTATTTATATTTTAGTACTCCCTATGCATTTCTAACCTCATCATTATGTTTTCACATTATTATTTATTTAAAATTGTTAAAGGGTCTATGTGCTTGGGTAACTAGCACCCCAAAGGATTTCCATATGGTTCCTTGTCATTACTCCATAAGGGTTCAACCCATAAAATATATGCTACAATTCAAAATACTAAATTGTATTAACATCCAACTTATAGGTTATGGTTCGCATAGTTAAATTTTATTGTATGTACTTTATGCTAATCCATATGAATTGTCTACAAACCTTGTGGATTGATCGATCTTCTTCCTTCAATCTCTATTGACCCTCACGAGAACCATCAATCTAAGGGGGAGGACGGGACAATCTAAATGTTGCTCGTATGCACTTTAGAGTAGTGTTGCCAGTGAGTTCCAACGTCGTCAATGCTTCCACGTGGCGATTGATCTCACTCCTTAATCACGTGAACACTATTGGTACATTAATTTGGGGTTTTTTCACAATGGCGGCAATTCATGAGCCCCAAATATCTCTAGCATTCGAACGAGCGTTAAGGGATTTAAGTATATCGAATTTCAAACGCTGAAGCTTCTGCCCGCCCTCATTTAATTGTGTTGGAATCCGCGCTTGAAATTCAAAATAATTTCAGAAAAGGCCATTCTCAAGGGAGGGAAAGGGGAAAATTTCACTTGGTGAAGGAGCTCAGGGTTTCTACACGGAACAGGTGTCGTTTGAGAGGCGGGATTGTGGGTTTTCTTTGAATTGAGAGAACCGGACTGCTTGACAGGCTTAATCGTGGTGCTGAGAGGATTCGATCGATAGTCTTTTGGACGGGAAAGGCTCAGGTTCGAAACTTGTCTGAGCCCATTTAAAGGTTTTTTATGTGTGTTTTCTTTTCTTCAATTGCTGAGTATACATAGGGCATTTTAAGTAGAGGATAATGGGAAGTGTGCGTTGGTGTTGGGTCGAGCTTGGAAGCGGAGGGTTTTTATTGTAGGGTTTTATGAGCGAACAGACACATAGGATTCTGGAACACTCATGGTTTTAGTTCATATACGTGTGCTTTTCATTATTTTGAAGTTAGGGAGTCTTGGAGTCACAGGTTCGAGACTCCTGCCTTGATACTCGGGTACCTGAAGAGCTTAATATTAGAAGCTAGAAGTTTCGAACCCTAACGGAGATGGCCGAGTTGGGCGCAGAGTCTGCTGTTCTAGAATCGTCTACTAACGGGAAAGTTGAAGCATCCGCGGAGGTGCAGGACAAAGCTGTAATGGAATCAAAGCCATTTGATGGCAATGGAACGGAAACTAAAATAGCTCTGGAAGAAGTTAATGAGCCAGAAGGAGAAACGAATGCGGAAGCGTTGAAAGAAGTTGCTGTGAAGGAAGGGGAGGAAAACGGGGATGGCGAAGATACGAGTCCTGGGGATGGCAGTGAAGATAAAGTAAAGGGAGACGAAAAGAAGAAGGAAGCGAAGGTGCCGAAGAAATGGGGTAGGGGACGTGTTTCAACCGGTGCGAAGAAAGCTGAAGCGGTTGAAGATGAGGGAGAGAACAAACGAGGAGAGGAGGAAACTCCGAAGGAGTAAAGAAGAGGAAAATCAAGGAGCTTTCTACACCTACTCTCGATTGGCCCTCGAGGGAAAGGAAGACTATCGAGCGTTTCGTTGCTTCTAATGAAAAGGAGATCGTTAAAGAGTTCACTATTGAAAAGGTCAGATCATTTTTTCATCATGTTATCCAGAATGAATTATTTGATGACCTCTTTTTTATTCTAATTTGTTTGTTACTCACTTTGTGTGTTGCAGGGCAGAGGGACGCCGCTTAAAGACATCCCAAATGGTAAAACTGTATAATAGTTTTTAAAGCACTTTGTTCATCCCAAATATTTGTAGTGTCGACTTCAAAAAGTGTTGTTATTTTTGTCGTTAGAAACCAGTTTAAAACTAAAATTCTTCTCCTTAAATATGCAAAGTTTTGATCTATTTTTCTGCTGTGCAAGTTGCAAATGCCGGAGTATCCGTTGCTTCTGCTTTTTGTATTACATAGTATTGTTTTTGTCATGTTTGTAGACTATATGTGTAGATGTAGAGAAGATGTATACATATGGCAAGTGTTGTTTGTGTGCACTGGGCAATAATGTTGTTAATGGAAATTTCACTGCTGATTGGCTTGAAACGCGCTTGTCCATTTAATTTGCCAAAGACCCATCGTTCAACTAGTGGCTGCCTACCTTTTACATATGTTTGTTAGTGTGTGATGCATCTAGAAAACACAGCATCCCCTCTTTGGTATAATCGTGTGCTCCAATTGAATTTTTATCTTTGAAAATAATTTTAAGTAAAGTTGCCCCACTTAAAACTCTGTTTTTAGGATTGAAGCTCTAAAGGATGCCAGTTTCGGTGGTTTTGACTATGTATATGTAATACCCCAATTTTGACCCTTAGGAAATATTGGCTCTAATGTAAATATTGTAAACACACGATGTATGTTTCCCTAGCGTGGAGCTCAAGGCCAAGGCCCCGCTAGTTTATGCTCGGATTTTATTTAAATTAGACACGCTTGATATTTTGTTACCCACGTGCTATTAAGCCATGGGACATTGTAAATTGATGTAAATATTTAACATTGAAATGAAATACCAAAAACTGGCTATGGAGGCAACGAATGAGAAGGGGCCACGTGTATCCACTAGGGAGTGGTGAGGGGGCTATGGGACTAAACCCTAGGCTACCATTTGGCATTATGAGAACCCATCGACTTCCCTAGGTGACATTAATGCCTGGTGTAAGAAAGTGATTGAGATTTTCAGCCCATGGCTTCAATGGAGCATGGGCAGCCCTGAAATTCGTATGGGTGGGCATGGGCTCTATTTGCTTGGGCAAGAAGTCACTCAACCTCATGGGAGGTTGCTTCATTCTCACCCCATTCCATTGTGAAACTACCTAGCATCATTCTGCATCCAAAAACGAGTGCCAGCAGTGAGAGAACCAGAAAATCGCGACCTTGAGAGAACCCAGATTTTGAAAGACCAAAAACGCCCAGATTTGGCATGGGACAAAGAAATCCAATGGGGAATCCATTAGCATGAACCTTGGGGCGAATTCTGGAGCATTAGCTACCCCGCTAATCAATAGGAGAACCCAGTTTTTGCAGCCCAGAAAAAGAGTGACGGATTTGAGCTATTTGGTGAGCAGGATGGTGACAATCCAAGTTGGGAATGACTATGCAGGGGTTGGGTGTGCTTGATAAACCCAGTGAAGGCTAGGATCTCAAGGATTAACAGCCGGACCTTTCTATGCCCATCCTGAAGAGCACTGGAGGGAAGAGTTTCCTGAGGGACTGTGTAACAGAGAAGGGAATCTTCCTTGTGTTGGATGTGGTAGGTAATGTGGGTGCCTCACTGTTGAACTCACTTGAGATGCCTATAGCTCTGTGTTTGAGCTCACTGGCTTAGCGTTACCCTCCTCTATCTTCTTGGATGCTTGACTGAAACCATGGCTGTGAGTGAACCCAGCTAGTCCTCCTTAGTGGATACACAGCCCAGCTCGGGGGTGATCTCTCACCTGAAGGAATATAGGCTGGATAGAGATCTACGGTTGGGAGGAACGTTGCCTTCACGTAGCCAGTTGTTGGACATCAACTTCTCAAGATAAGTGTTCTGTGGATTATAAATTATTCCATTTTGTGTTCTGCAATATGTTAAATTGCCCATGTTTAATGAAATGAATTAATATAGAATCCATGCATGGCATACGAATGAGATTGGGTCTCTGTATGTTGAATCATTCTCTGCTGTGATTGATATGATTGCAATTACTGTCTGTTTGAGTGCTTGTTAGCATGTTCATTCCGCTGTGTTTTATATGGAGACGAATCTGCATATAGAAGTTTTAAAATGTTAGGAATTTATGGGCAAGAATTATTGGGACTAAGTCTGCGATAAGCCTGTGTGTTGTTAATGTTTCCCTTCCCACATTCGATGATGGAAGGGGACGCTACAGTTTGGTATCAGAGCTGCGTTGCAGCATTGGGCCTCTATGGGCCAAATCTGATAGAGTTTTTTTTTTCTTCTTCTTAAGTCTGTTTTGGAAAATGTTGTTTTAAGACTGTTTTTGAAATTTTTGGTTTTAAGACTGTTTCGGGAAGTCATCCCGAAACTGCGGAAAGGTTCCGCGAACCTTCCCGCGATTGCGGAAGAGTTCCGCGAACCTTCCCGCAATCGCGGAAGAGTTCGGCGAACCTTCCCGCAATTGCGGAAGAATTCAGCGAACCGCTCCAAAACAGCGGAGAAAAATTCGTTTTTGTGTAAAAAAATTCTAAGTGTCGGCGTCGAACGGAAACTTTTTCGGAAGGAATTCTCTTCCGAAATTGCGGAAGGAATTCTCTTCCGAAATTTCGGAAGGATTCCACGAATCGTTCCGCAACGCGGAAGAGTTCGGCGAGTCGTTCCGAAGTTGCGGAAGACTTCGGCGAATCGTTCCGCAACTGCGAAAGACTTCGCCGAATCGTTCTGCAATTGCGGAAGACTTCGGAGAATCGTTCCGAAATTGCGGAAACATTCCGCCAGTCGTTCCGCAAAAGCTTTCCACAAAAACCGACCGAAAACCCCGGAAGCATTCCGCGAACGGCTCCGAAGCTGCGGAAGCCTTCGCCGAATGGCTCCACAATTGCGGGAGCGCTCGGCAAATCGCCCCACCATTGCGGAAGCGTTCGGCGAACTGCTCCGCAATTGCGGAAGCCATCTCCGAACCACCCCGCTATTGCGGAAGGCTTCAGCCAACCGCCCCACAGCTGCGGAGGGATTTTCCACCCGAAAATAAATAAAATAAAATAAACTCAATTTTTGGATAGGGGGAGCACCGGGGCTCAAAATGGGATGATTCCTGTGGGGCTCGGAGGCCATTGACGAGGGCCATGAAAGAACCAGTGAAGACCCCGAGCCCATGACACTCCAATTTGACAGAAAAAGGGGAATAGTGACTTTTGAAGGACAGAGTCCCGAGGCTTGATAGAAGGTCGATTTGAGCTGAAATTGATCAGGCGCGGCCATGAAGCAGGCACATTGTTAAGTTCTGAATCTTGGAACCAAACTCCAAAGGATGTGGAGTCGGGGTGAGCAAGAAGGCCAAAAAGCACTGTTCCGGGCCACTTTTTCGGGATTTTGAAAAGCTTGTGGGTAGTAAAAGTGACCCTAGATGTGGGAATCAAAAATTTTACTGAACTAGACATTTCATATTCTCATTAAGACAGACAACTTCCGTTAGACGAAGATTTCCCAGAAATGCACCGTTTGGGAGATAGCCATTTTTGGCCCAAAATTTGGAATTTTGGAAAAATGTGAAAAGTGAGTAGTAAAACCCAGAAATTCATAGAAGATGAATGGTGCATCGGAATTGAAATCCGTGAATTGCTGAGTGTTCCTTGTTATATGGACTAACTTCGCCCGATAGATAAGTTTTTGTGATTCCTCATAGATTTTCTTCCACAGGTGGCTGAAGTTGACCTTCAGGACCAAAGTACAACTGTGTAAACTGTGCAGAATTATTGATAAGAGTTGTCATTTTTGAAACAACGTTGTTTCCACACCCGATGTCGGAATGGAGCACGGGGATAGGCATTGGAAAGCTTGTCTAGCAAGGAATAATGGAGTATGACTGGAATTTGAATTGGGTTATCAGACATCATAGATAATCAGGGCAGAAAAGTGCCAGTGACTGTTTTGTCAAATTAATGACAATATGGGCAATTTTCAGAATTGCATGAATGGGCAAAAGAATTGAATAAGTAACGGCTATGTGAATTATTCCATGAGTTCTATTATGTTAAATATTGATTGTGTATATTTCTATATGCATTCTTATGATGTCTGACAAATATTTCATAATGCACAGTGTTTGCAGCTCATAAAATTTATAATTGTAGCAGAGGTAAGATGGTGACCATAAATGATGCTCAAGATCCTTATGAACACGAAGAAGACGTTCTAGGAGAAAATGTGCATGAAGGGAATGCGGAGACTGAATCCAATGGGAGAAGGGAGCAGGTGACTCCTCAAAATTTGGTTGAAACCATGGTGAGCTTCAATGAAAGATTGATGAAGGCTCAAGAAGAATAACACCAACTCAATGCTTCTATTTTGCAAAGCCTCACTGATATGCAGCATAAGATAAACCTTGGGTCCAACCCAAGCAATATGGGTGAAGAAGGAAGAGATGCATGGAGCCATTCTAGAGGCCGTTCGAGGAGGAGGACTCCAAGCCCAAGGAAGAGTTCGGTGAGCAGAAAACATAAAACATCTTCATCAAGGTCTTCTTCCAGTAGGTCGTGTGACTCCAAATGTTCTAGGAGAAGTCCAGGACATGCACCTAAGAGATTGGACGGAAGAAAGAAGTTCAAGGGCATCCCATAGGGAGAATTCAGGAAGGAAAGACCTCCCACATTTGATGGGGAAGGAAAGACAGGCCAAGAAGCAGAAGCATGGCTTCTGGGAATGAAGAAATACTTCAGAATTCAAGACTACTCAGGAAATGAAAAAGCCAGAATTGCCATTTACAACTTAAATGGCAGAGCTTCCATTTGGTGGGACAATCTCTTGCAAGTGAAAGGGATCAATGAAAGAAGGATCAATTGGGAAAGATTTAAGAGGTACTTCAAGGAGAAATACCTTTCTGCTAGGTATTATGACGGTAAGAGAAAAGAGTTTAATGAACTCAGGTTGGGACAAAAATCTATGGAAGAGCATGTCCACAAATTCTTGGAATTACTGAGGTATGTTGACTATATCAAAGATGAGAGAGTAAAAATCCAATGCTTTCTTGGGGGTCTACCTCAGAGTTTCAGAGATCGTATTGAGTTTGTTAATCCACCAAGTTTGGATGAAGCCATTAGGATGGCAATGCACTGCTATGAGCAAAATAAAGGAAAAACAGAGGCTAACCCAGCATGGAAAGGAAAGCCAAGAGGGAAGTTTGATCAGAAGAAGGATGGCTTCAAGCCACCATTCAAAGGTCAGCCTAGAACCCTTCCACAGGGGCAACAAGCAAGGAGTGGATTCAAACCAGCAGTGGCAGTAGACAAAGCATCAAAGGGACCACTTCAGTGTTGGAGATGTGGAGAAAACCACATGTTGAAGGATTGTCCACATCGGAAAAACAATTCTCGAAAGTTGAACAACCTGAAGGGAGTAGCTACGGTGGAGGACATGGCAAGGGCAGCACCTCGGATTTATGCAGCGTTGGATAATCATCAAGCAGACCATCAATCATCAGTGGTGGAAGTCAAAGGTAAGATTGCTATGCAATCTATTTCTGTTTTGATTGACCCAGGATCTACTCATAGTTATGTTTCTCCAAAAGTGGTTGAAGGTTGTTCTCTTAAAAAAATAAAGCATAATAAGTCTTGGCTAGTGCAACTAGCCACAGGAACCAAGAGAAAAGTAAGTGAGGTAGTGATGGAGTGTCCCATAGAATTGAATGGACTCCACACATATGCTGAATTGAATGTGTTACCATTAGGATCCTATGATGCATTAATTGGCATGGATTGGTTAGAAAAACATAGAGCCAAATTGGACTGTTATGAGAAAGCACTTGAGTGCATTGATGAAAAGGGAAGGCCAACATTGGTAAAAGGGATTCCCAAGCAAGTTTCAATAAGACAGATTTCAGCCCTGCAGTTGAAAAATTTTTATAAGAAGGGTTGTCAATTATATGTAGTCCATATGCCAGATTCATTAGAGGACAAAGGGCCAAGACTAGAAGACTTCTGGATACTGCAAGAGTTCCAAGATGTGTTTCCGGATGAAGTACCAGGGTTGCCATCGATGAGAGATATTGATTTTACCATCGATCTTGTTCCAGGGGCAGCGCCGAATTCCAAAGCTCCTTATAGAATGAGTACACCGGAGTTGGTGGAATTGAAGATACAGCTGCAAGAATTAATGGATAAAAGGTATATCAGGCCTAGTGTGTCCCCTTGGGGAGCACCGGTGTTATTTGTCAAGAAGAAAGATGGGACTTTAAGGCTATGTATTGATTACAGGCAGCTCAATAAAGTGACAGTTAAGAACAAGTATCCATTACCAAGAATTGATGACTTGTTTGATCAAATGAAGGAAGCCAAATTATTTTCAAAGATTGACTTGAGGTCTGGCTACCATCAAGTGAGGATTAAAGAACAAGACATTCACAAGACGGCTTTCAGAACTAGATATGGTCATTATGAGTTCACTATGGTTCCATTCGGCCTTACCAACGCACCTGCCACATTCATGTGTCTCATGAATAGTGTATTCAGCAAATATTTGGACAAGTTTGTGATTGTGTTTTTAGATGACATTCTTGTCTATTCAAGAAATGAAGAAGAACATGAGGAGCATCTAAGAATGGTGTTGCAAGTTCTTAGAGAACATCAGCTGTATGCCAAGTTAAGCAAGTGTGAATTCTATCAAAAGAGGATTCAATATTTGGGTCACGTCATTTCAGAAGAAGGAATTGCAGTAGATCCGGAGAAGATTAATTCCATCATGGATTGGCCAACTCCAAGAAATGTTTCAGATGTTAGATCTTTTATGGGCCTTGCTGGTTACTACAGAAGGTTTATTGAAGGATTCTCCAAGATAGCTCATCCGATCACTTCATTGCAAAGGAAGAACATCAAATTTGTATGGTCTGAAAAATGTGAGAAAAGTTTTCAGAAATTAGAGTTACTTACTAGCGCTCCTGTTTTGAAGATAGCCGATCCCAGGGAAGGATTTTGTTGTATGCACAGATGCTTGCATTGAAGGACTGGGTGGGGTTCTCATGCAAGAAGGAATTGTGATTTGCTATGAATCCAGGAAATTAAAAGAGCATGAAAAGAATTATGCCACACATGATTTAGAATTAGCAGCCATAGTGCATGCTCTTAAGATGTGGAGGCATTACTTGATGGGGAGAAGATTCGAGCTTAGAACAGACCACATGAGCCTGAAGTATTTGTCTGAGCAGCCAAACTTGAATGCTAGGCAAGCTAGATGGATGGAATTTCTTTGTGAATTTGATTTTGAAATTAAACATGTAAAAGGGAAGGAGAATAAGGTTGCAGATGCTCTTAGCAGAAAATTTCATGTTTCAGCAGTAAGTATGTGCAAATCAGATTTGAAGACAAGAGTTCTTGAATCCCAAAACGGTGACGAAACTTGCCTTCAAATTAAAGAGAAGTTACAGCATGGTAATGTGGATGAAAAGTGTGTAGGATATCAGCTGGGTGAAGACAGCATCCTCATCTACAAAGATAGGTTGTACATTCCAAATCATGCAGATTTGAAGAAACTAGTGATGGATTAAATACACCAAGTGTCGTACTCTGGACACCCAGGGTATCAGAAGACTATAACAGCGGCAAGAAAGCAATACTTTTGGAATGGCATGAAGAAGGACATAGCTGAGTACATTGCTAGGTGTCAGAAGTGACAACAAGTCAAGGCATAACACCAACATCCAGCAGGGTTATTGCAGCCCTTACCCATTCCGGAATGGAAGTGGGAAGTGATCTCCATGGATTTTATAACAGGTCTGCCCATGACAGTGAAGAAACATGATTCAATCATGGTTGTAGTGGATAAGCTATCGAAGGTAGCTCACTTTATTCCAGTAAAGTCCACTCACAAGGCTAGTGACATTGCGAACATCTTCATGAGAGAGATATTCAGATTGCATGGATTGCCTAAGGCAATAATTTCTGATCGTGATACAAAGTTCATCTCCAATTTTTGGAAGGGATTATTTTAGGAATTAGGAACTAAATTGAATTTCAGTATAGCTTACCATCCTCAAACGGATGGCCAAACCGAGAGGGTGAATCGGGTTCTTGAAGACATGATGAGAATGTATGTGATGGACAAACCATCCAAGTGAGAAGATTATTTACACTTGGTTGAATTTGCGTACAATAATGGACACCATGCATCCTTGGGAATGAGTCCATTTGAAGCATTGTATGGCAAGGGATGCAGGACGCCAGTGAATTGGGACGGCCCAGTGAACAAGGTAGTGCTTGGACCAGAGATGATCAAGGAAATGGAACAGGAAATTGTTAAGATTAGGCAGAATTTAAAGGCAGCTCAGGACAAGCAAAAGAGTTATGCATATTTGAAAAGAGTACATAAGGAATTTCAGATTGGGGATCATGTTTATTTAAGAGTGAAACCAAGGAAAAGTTCCCTCAAGTTGGGGAGTTGTGCCAAGTTGTCACCAAGATATTGTGGGCCATTTGAAGTCCTTGATAGGATAGGGCCAGTTGCATATAGAATTGCATTGCCTGCTAGCATAAGAGCTCATAATGTTTTCCATGTGTCTTTGCTTAAGAAGTATGTACATGATCCTAATCATATGATTGATTGGAATGTGATACAGGTGGAACCCGAGGGAGAGTTCCAAGTAGAACCTATGCGCATCCTCGACAAGAAAGTCATAGTGCTCCGGAACAGAGCCATCGGGCAGGTAAAGGTCCAATGGGAGCACCTTAGTCCCGACGAGGCTACATGGGAGCTAGAGGATGCCATGAGGGAGGCATTCCCATTTTTGTTCAGTTTTGAGAACACCGAGGACGGTGTTGTTCTAAGGGGGAGGGGAATGTAATACCCCAATTTTGACCCTTAGGAAATATTGGCTCTAATGTAAATATTGTAAACACACGATGTATGTTTCCCTAGCGTGGAGCTCAAGGCCAAGGCCCCGCTAGTTTATGCTCGGATTTTATTTAAATTAGACACGCTTGATATTTTGTTACCCATGTGCTATTAATCCATGGGACATTGTAAATTGATGTAAATATTTAACATTGAAATGAAATACCAAAAACTGGCTATGGAGGCAATGAATGAGAAGGGGCCACGTGTATCCACTAGGGAGTGGTGAGGGGGCTATGGGACTAAACCCTAGGCTGCCATTTGGCATTATGAGAACCCATTGACTTCCCTAGGTGACATTAATGCCTGGTGTAAGAAAGTGATTGAGATTTTCAGCCCATGGCTTCAATGGAGCATGGGCAGCCCTGAAATTCGTATGGGTGGGCATGGGCTCTATTTGCTTGGGCAAGAAGTCACTCAACCTCATGGGAAGTTGCTTCATTCTCACCCCATTCCATTGTGAAACTACCTAGCATCATTCTGCATCCAAAAATGAGTGCCAGCAGTGAGAGAACCAGAAAATCGCGACCTTGAGAGAACCCAGATTTTGAAAGACCAAAAACGCCCAGATTTGGCATGGGACAAAGAAATCCAATGGGGAATCCATTAGCATGAACCTTGGGGCGAATTCTGGAGAATTAGCTACCCCGAAATCAGTAGGAGAACCCAGTTTTTGCAGCCCAGAAAATGAGTGACGGATTTGAGCTACTTGGTGAGCAGGATGGTGAGAATCCAAGTTGGGAATGACTATGCAGGGGTTGGGTGTGCTTGATAAACCCAGTGAAGGCTAGGATCTCAAGGATTAACAGCCGGACCTTTCTATGCCCATCCTGAAGAGCACTGGAGGGAAGAGTTGCCTGAGGGACTGTGTAACAGAGAAGGGAATCTTCCTTGTGTTGGATGTGGTAGGTAATGTGGGTGCCTGACTGTTGAACTCACTTGAGATGCCTATAGCTCTGTGTTTGAGCTCACTGGCTTAGCGTTACCCTCCTCTATCTTCTTGGATGCTTGACTGAAACCATGGCTGTGAGTGAACCCAGCTAGTCCTCCTTAGTGGATACACAGCCCAGCTTGGGGGTGATCTCTCAGCTGAAGGAATATAGGCTGGATAGAGATCTACGGTTGGGAGGAACGTTTCCTTCACGTAGCCAGTTGTTGGACATCAACTTCTCAAGATAAGTGTTCTGTGGATTATAAATTATTCCATTTTGTGTTCTGCAATATGTTAAATTTCCCATGTTTAATGAAATGAATTAATATAGAATCCATGCATGGCATACGAATGAGATTGGGTCTCTGTATGTTGAATCATTCTCTGCTGTGATTGATATGATTGCAATTACTGTCTTTTTGAGTGCTTGTTAGCATGTTCATTCCGCTGTGTTTTATATGGAGACGAATCTGCATATAGAAGTTTTAAAATGTTAGGAATTTATGGGCAAGAATTATTGGGGCTAAGTCTGCGATAAGCCCGTGTGTTGTTAACGTTTCCCTTCCCACATTCGATGATGGAAGGGGACGCTACAGTATATATTAGTGCACTTGAATAACTGACATCCAGCTACAAATTGGTGACATCTTTGCATGGATGTGATTTCCTTACTTGCAAGTGAAAGGAGATTAATGCTTATTGGATCAGATGATCGATGGTTTCAAAGTTTTATATCTAATACAAGTAAAGGTTGTCTCTAAGTTGGATTTGTCAGTGGGAAGGCTTTCGATAGCAGTTTAATTGTAAATACAGTACAGTAGCATGAATGGAATTTCCGCATTTGCAATTGTGGTCGTGATCAAATTTGTTTATTAGTAGTTTTAACTCATCTTTCTACTAATATTGGGGGTGATTACCAAAATTTTGGCATAATAATTGTTCTAGATGAAGCATGATTTGGTGATTTATTAGTGTCAGAGTCAGAGCGGAGAGTAATATTGAGTATTTCAAGTGGATTTAAGTCCCTTATGAAATTAATGTATGCATGCACTATCAAAATACATACTCGTGCCTCTATGACTTTACTGCAGGATGGTTGAAATTGGATGTTGTGATGTACTTTGTTTTGCCTTAAACACTTTAGTACTTCTCATCCTGGTTTGCTAGACTCATTGTTGTTTTGGTGTTTGGTTTGCTTGTGTTAGATTTGTTTGAGCTTGACTAGCAATGTCTATTTGTTTATACGAGTTCCAAGTTTGAATCAATCTGTGTGAATTGCATCTTGGAAAGGATATCAGTATTTGTTTAGCATGGAAACAATACATTCTTCATTAGATATGATATGATGGCTTTGTTAGCTCAATTAGTTATTGCCAATGTTTTTGGGCATTTGGCTAGTTTCATGTCAGCAGTTGCCTGTTATGAACCCCCTGGATTAGGTGTCACCTTACTCTACACTGATAGGTTTACTATGCAGGCCAGCGACAAATGTGGGGAAGCATCCCCTTGGTTTTCTGCAAAGTTTTCCTTGGAAAAAAATATCAGTGCTTTTGATATGTTAGATTAAATCCTTTTAAGTTACAGTTGCATATTCTAACTTAGAATTGCCTGATGATAAATTTAATCGTCTGAATTTTCAGTGGTATACAAACTATCCAAAAGGAGTAGAGCTGATGATGTTGTGAAACTTCTTCATGTGGTTCTTTATGGGAAGCGTGGAAAAGTAAGTAGAGTTATTTTGAATGCAATGATTAATCTGTGATTTCTTGTTAAGGACATATGTCATTTACTTTCTCTTGTAGTAATTCTTTGCCATTATTTATTACAAGCCTAGAACCAGCAAATTATTGTTCAGTTCTTGACTATCTGTCCTTATTTTTCTTTCTTGAGATGCTGCTTATAGCTATCCTTTGGCAAAGCAGCTATGCTATGAGAGGTATTTGTATGCACTTCAAAATCAACCAGGACCTGTACCTAGTCCCATATGCACCCATTTGAGGGTTTTTAACTTGGGTTTTAGCATTAAGACAAGTGTGATCACCTTGCTACCTGCTGCTAGACACCACACCTGACACTTGTGGGCAAAAAATAAAGTAAATCATCCGTGTAAAATTTTCCCTGCTTCCCCATTACTATTTCATTGGGTTTTCCATATCCAATGTCGCCCCTGCAATCTTAGTGGGATCATTATGAGCATTATACTATTATGTTATTTAGCATCATGTTTGCTTATACTAAGATGCGTTAGGGATCTTGTTTGCTAAAACTTGATAATATTATATAAAGGGGGTATTAAAAATGGGTTGATAAAAATGGATACCTACAATATCTGGTGAAACTAGGGGTTTTCTTAATTAGAAAGGTATATTGGGAGGGGGCTTCAACAATACAATTTTAGGAGGCATTTTCCAATATTTAGTGAAATTAGGGATATTATTTAATATCTTACGAACGATCGTGCTAGGTAACAAGTTCACTGAGTGAACCCCCCGTGACTGTATTCAAACAAAGAGTAACAGTCTGGCACTGCCAATGTCTATTTTTGTGAATGTGGATCTGACTTTTCCTTATATTGTAAGCTGGTTTTCTTACAATCATGAAAGAGAATATACAATTGTTTTATTATATAGTGGTCGGCTAAGCTTTTTGAATTTATTGTCTATAAAATTCATTTAACTATTGTAAAGCTTGAATGACTTAAACCCCATGAAAATGAAAATTGAAATCACTACATATTTTAGTGAGTTCCATAATTAGGACGCTTGGCTGAATGTTTATGGTTCAATGCAGCGAACAAGTGGAAAATATATGAGACCACGTAGCTATTGTCTGTGGCAATTTTCTCTAAAATTAATGGTGTTTCTCAACATGCATAATTAAGTTGGACAATTAAATTTCATTTTTCACCGACTGGAAGCTGAGTTGGCAAACAAATTAGTTTGGAAAATGCTTATTAAAATAGGTGGTGGGGCAGTCAATCAAAGAGCGGGTGGGGCAGTGGCAGTGAAGGCATAGAGAAAAACAACTAATGCATGCTCTGCCTCTTGGTAAGAGCTATGATGAACATGCATTCATCCAGAAAAACAACTAATGCTGCAAGTAGCATAAATTCTAACATAAAAATATTTGACAAATGTTTTGGAGAAAACTTATGCTTTCATTGAAATTTATTTCTTGAAAAACGCCGAAGCTAGTAATAAAAAAATAACTATTATTTTCTTCCTATGTAAAACTATAAGAATGATGAAAAAATTAAAAAAGTCAACGATCAACTAATTAAATTTCAACGCGAAACGATTGCAATAGTACCTGGCCTTCCTTTGACGGGAACTAATAACTTGTGGAGCGTAATTTTAACATAACATTCTCAACAAATTTTGGAATAGAACTAGCATACGCAGAAAAGAAAGGAGAGAAAGTTGTGTGTATGTAAATATTATAAGTTTATGTTTTGAAAGCAAGTCTAGTGAATCTATGGTAAGTAGCACATCAAATTTAAAGGAATGCAAGTACTAATAAGCAATAAATAGAAAACCCATGTAGGGCTAGGTAGTTATCAAGTTTGATTCTAATTATATTGGCAATCAACATTGGTAATTTCATTTGGTAGGGGGAGTGCAAAGATTTCGGGTTGTAATTTTAAGTGCGAAAGGGATAGAGAATGAAGGCACACCTCTTCCTTTTTTGTAAGTGTGGCATATAAAATGTGACATGTCTTAACCTTCTTAGAGCCCCTTGTGAGTCTCCCCAATTTCCTATCATGCCTCATTAGTGATAGGTCATATCTTAAAAATATTGATACTTACAAAACTAATATTCCCCACTAATGATGTTTGAGTATGAAGAAAATTGCTCTCATGTGCTCTATGGAATCATATTTCTCTTGAATCGGTTAATGTTTATGGAGAATCAATATTAGAGGGACACTATTACAAAAGAGAGGAGATTAAACTTCTAATACTAAATTCTATACTTAGAACCATATGATTCAAGGGTGAATTAGTGGAGTCACCAATGTCCTTCCTTTATAGAGGGAAACAAACAATTGGTGTGATAAGAAAGAAGTAGAAAGACTGAAAAAAAGTGAGTCCACATGGGTAGAAAGGGAATGGAAAAATCATCACACATGAGGAGTTCCATCTCATATAAAAGAATAGGAGGATGATATACAAAAGGTCAGCCGATTTAGAACTTCTTGATCCCATATCTCAAAGAGAACATAAACATATATTATTACTTGTGAGCCTTCTACATATATTTCTTAATAGATTATTCACCACTACAACTATGAGTTTATCATTCCTCTATTTTAAACCTTCTCTACAATTCACCTTATATTCCTCTCAATTCATGGTATGTGTGACTATGCATCTGACCATAATTTTGGGATATTGGTGAGATTGTGTGCCTATGACCCCTATTAACGGTAATCTACGAGTTGTTTAATATGGAGTAATGAAAAAATTTCACGGTTGAATCCTTATTTTATAATTGCATCTATTTTATAATAAAAAAATATTAATAGTGAAATCATTTGTGTTCAAGATTATAATGTATTTTTCCCAATAACAATAAAATGGATCTATTATGCAATATTATGTGTTAGAATCTTGGTTACTGTAACCCTCTTTAGATTCATAGAGCTACGTTCTTACTCAAATAATCTCTTATATCTACCAAAAATATTAAGCAATATGTCTCATAGCTAAAGAGAAATATGCCCAATGGTTAAAGTGTTTATGTGGAATGGTTTATGTAATATATCTAGATCTAATAGTGCTCTAGTTGATAATTATCATATTTCGAAGTTCTAGTGATAGTGATCTTTACATAGAAACAACTTACAATAGAAAAAGGTTACACCCTTTTGCAATTTGTCATGAAATCTACAATGAGGAGGTTAAACACCTCCTATGGAATTTGGATGCCTTGAAACTATTCTCTAAAATAGGAACATATTGAATAATAACAAATAGTACAAAAGAATATAAATTTTGTATTATTATTTTAAACTTTCACCTTTTAAATCTACATTAACTTAGGTTGTCATAAATATATAATCAATAATCCCTCTAACATAGTGTGATGTGGCATACATGCACTTTTTATTTATATTATTTTCCTTAGTATTGTCATTTTATATCTCAAATCCCATAATGTATTTTCCATCTCCCATCCTTCCTTAGCAATATTAAGGGTGTAATTTCTTAGAGGCTCATACTTCCTCTTATCTTAAATGTTTCTATAACAACTTTGATACCTATCTATTAAACTTTGTGATCTTAAGTGGGCTGGCCCTATGTGCAACTTGAGTCAAAACACTCGAAGCAAAAAATGAAGTCTATTTCTTATGCCACCTCTCTAATGTAGTAATCCCACACCTAAATCATCTTTCTACACAACATATCTTAACTCTTTCAAAGAGATACTTTACTCAATCAAAGACCTCACCCTTACAAGATGCTTACATTACAAGATGTTATCAAATTTTATAAATCCTTTCCAATCTAGGGAAACCCACCATTTCCACAACACTCAGAAGTATCGGGATTATATAGCAGGTATAATTTCATTTCTAATCTGAATGTGATAAGTGGTTAATGGGAAGCCATATTACATTGCAACTACTCTTCCTGTTGAGTGACCTTCAATTTTTTTACGATCGATGAAATTATAATATTTGTCATTTAGCCACAGTTCCTGCATGTTTTCCACAATTATATATGATATTATGCAAGATGCCAGTTGGTGTTTCTGAGGCTTTGAAATGGCCCTTAACTTCCAACAAACCATGAGCCTCCTGTTGTGGTGTCTGACGCAATAAATCTAGGGTTCCCATCTCCCTCAAGTTATGTTGTAATTACTAGAAATATTGTGATTAAACTATGTTACATTTTATGTAAATGTACAGGTTTCTTGTGATGGTTATTATATCATAATGAGGAAAAGGCAATACATATGCCATAAATGTGAAAAGAATTACCATGTGAAACAACCATGTTTGAGACCATATTGTTAATGGACTTGTGAGAACCAAGGATCGTTGCATTACTATCCAATGGTCTACTAGCTTATATCACTGTCAGTCTGTAATCGATGATTTATTTTTCATCCTGACAAGAGATCAATTATTTCAGAACGAGACTTGCCACGAGGTGTAGGTCTTGTTTATATAAATAGGTATTGGGTTTTCCCTTCATTTTTGCGGAGGGATTCAACATAGGCTACATCTATCCGCCAAAGTTTTCAGCAATAATTATTTTCTCGTACTCCAACATCTGGATGAGTTCCATGAGATACAGGTTGATTATCTAGGGGATATAATCAACATAATTATGGCTATACCTGTATATTCACAGTTTCTTCAGCAGTTGCTAGATCGTTATCCACTTGACATTATAGAGACTGATCATGGCGATGTAGAGAATCCCATTGCAAAGACTGGTCATGAAATTGCCTCACAAGGAAATACATAGTTTCTTCAGCAGTTGCTAATTCATAATCCCCTTGACAATACAGAGACTGATCATGTTGATGTAGAAAATTCCGTAGCAGAGACTAGCGAAGATATTGCTTCACTGTTGGATCCACAGAATATGGTTACACATGAAGATGAAGAAATTTCCACATAGCCTGATCCACAGAATATGGTTACACTCGAATATGAATTAGGACGAGGAGATGAAGAAGAGTGAATATGGAAGCTTTACTATTTAGGTAGGTCCATATGAATGGGACTCAATGGATGGTGTGAATGAAGAATATTCGGAAGAAGAGGAAGATGGCAGGGATGAAGGCAGAGATAAAAATAGCTTAGCGAAGAAACCTGGTTATGGACACAAAGAACCGGACAGAGAGACATACGGAGTCAGCATCGAAGAAGAATGAGTGGTGAACATGATCTACATCATTATCTTCAAAAGATATTTGAGAATTTGGCACAATAAGAAGTGTGAGTACTCAAAGGTTTTTTTATACAGTTTGAGAAAGACTACTCTCTTGGATTTGGATTTTAATTTATAATGAATCTGGTGAGGGAAAACCAATATATTATGCAGTTGTGCATTATTATATTACTTTGTTGGTTGGGATGGCTGTGTGGTATTGCATTTGGACAAGTAGTTGAATCCTTTATAGGTTCTGCTAATTTTTCAAGTATAGAACTCACATGCATTTATTTTTAGAAGCAAGCTTTGGTATAAGGATGGGGTCGAACATTTATACGCCACTCGAGAAAGTTATAAATAAGGAACCTAAATGGGCTGGAATTACTGAGGATGGGTAAGGAAGAACTAATGCAATGTTATGTCATAATTTTGTCATTCCAGATGCCCATTGCTCCTTCGATGAGGCTACTCATGGGGTATATCTCCAATTTTTATGATGTGCACTCCATCTTTCTGCAATGCCGCCCTTTACAATCTATATCAGGCACGGATACATTGTATTCACAAGTGTAGACACGGATGCATTGTATTCACGAGCACATATGTGGATGCATCGTATTCAATACAATAGAAGAGAGCACAGTGATGCTTGATCGTTGGATGCCCGGAACAGTGACAAGACTGTATGATTTTGTAAGCCTACTTCCATGTCTGTGCTTCCTGAGCAATGGTTGCCACGGATGCAACCAAGGGCTGTTATATGTGGACAAGAATGATAGATTGAGGGAGGGTGATCGCTAGTTGGGATCCCCTGCTGCAGTCTACGAAATACTTGATCTTGAATCCATCCATACACTACGTATAGCTTGTGCATTCCAGTGCGTTCAGCCAAAGATGATGAGTGGACAAAGCAGTTGATCAGATTTTTCGAACCTGGCGATAAGGAATTAAGGGGAGCTATCATCAGAAATGGCAGGACCAATGCTTCCTCTACCCTTAAAAACTACATAAATGACAATGGAGATTGCAATGCAGACGAAAATTACAAGGTTTCTTCCTTATTTATATTGCCAATGTTATCAAAAATGTTAATCAAGCCTGTACTGACTTTCTAGCTCAAAGTGGTTGGTTTCTCCAGCGCTTTGTTCGCAGCTGCGACACTGGAAAATTATATTTCAGAAAAAAGATTATTGGTTGCCTCACATAGGTTTCTAAGCAGAGCCCTTGTCAAATCTAATGCCAATAATGACAATGTATGCCAAGTGTTGTTCTGTGCAGGTGTTCGAGCTCTCATTCCATTTAAACGTGTGTGCGAACATCATTTGCGTTATTAGTTGGATGGTGCTTGTTGCAACGGAATGAGGTGCTAAAAATGGTATCATACGCATTATATGGCACCCTCTACGACGAATTATGGTGGCGAATTACGTCGGTTGTAGCAATTGACAGGGGTGGCTCCGCATAGGCCGTCAACAGATGACAATGGCCGGAGAGGAGCCGACCCATTAAAATACGTCTTCGGCGTAATTAAATTTACGGAATTTCTTTACTCCATTTATCACTCTAATTCTAAGTTGTATTATGTACCCGTCAACAAAATATAAATTCCTAAATTATTTATATAAAAAGCAACAATTTTTATATTTTATATATTTATAAACAAATATTTACAGTTATATATATTTAAAGATTTGAACTTGTTTGATCACTTTACTTGTGGTTAAAACCCATTTCCATGGGTAACATTGAAGCAATAGAGTCTAGTTGGGAGGGATGGTGAAGGGTTACACCCTTTCACTTTAGTAAATAAAAATAATAAATTATTGTTTATAATTAATATATTACTTAAATATTCGTAACATTGCCACCCCCCTTTAAAGGGAGCTTTGTCCTTAAATATGTATTGTTGGCATTGTCTTTTGTTCTTGATTTGTGTTGATGCTTGATTTGAGCTAAGCGATTTGGATTAATCTCTGTATCTTGAAGAGGGCCTGGTTCCTTCTTATGCTGTGACTCTTCTTGCTTAGGTGGTGAACTTCTCAGTCCATACAATCGGTACTTACTTCCATTCCATTTAAAACCCATGTATTTTTTTTGTAGATTAGTAGACTAAGTCCCTAGCGATGTTAACTAGTCGGTGCCTAACACCATGTCTACTTCCATGAGTGGTAAAGCAATACAATTGAGTTGTAGGTGTAAGTTTTGTATTTGCAACGACACCTTATGACATTTTCCCACTTCTTCTACGTGTTGATTGGCGACGGTTGAGGCCTTAAGCCCTTTTGCAAGGAACACAAAAAGATTAAGTTCCTTTGCCTTGTTGATATCAACCAAATTATGGGTACTACCAGAATTGACCAAAATTGAGATATCCTTAATCTTAATTGTCCCAGTAAGTTGTAATCTCTTTGGCCCTGACTTCCTTGATTCTGTTACTCGGAATAGGAGTTGTTCATCTTTAAGGATGTCATGACTTCTTAACTAAGGTGGGATATATTTCCTTACGAGTGATTGGCTCTCCCTTTTTTGGGTGTAATATGTCTTAGGTGTTTTGAACCCTTATTCCTTACAAGCTTATAGAATACATGTAATTGTCACAACTGATACTTCGGATGAGCTTGTGTTTTTATCTGAATCGGCTGTATCTTCCTCTCTTGATACCTGCACAGTTTCTTTCCCATTTATGATTTTGCAGTGTACTGTGTGATTGGTTTTGCATCTATGGCATGGGATCCAATCTTCTTCGCATCGACGACAAGTATTCTTCTTCTTTTTTATGTCACTGTCGGAGCGACTAGTTGATGTTTTTGAACCCTTTTCAACTCCATATCCATATGACTGATATTTGGTGCACTGATGACTGGGTGACCATATATCTTCACAATGCCTACAGTGTGTCTCTTGTTTTCACGGATATCCCTTTTCAAGGTTCCCTTGTCTTGACTTTTTAATTTTTTCCTCAATAAGTTTTGCCTTGCCCTTGGCCTTATCCAGATTGGATATGTTATGTAATTCTACCTCTTCTCTTATATATGGTTTAAGACCAGAGACATATGGCTGGAGTCGTTGACCGTTTTTTAATTCTGGTACTCGCGTCGCTAATGATTCCCATTCGTAGGTGTATTCTTCCACATTGCCTTCTTGTTGTAATCTAGTGATTTTAGCGAAAAAATCCTTCTCTGTCACATCTTCGAATCTTTTAAAAAAATCATTTTTGAATGTGTCCCAATTTTAGGCGCATACATTTGTCGTTTTCTTCCACCACATGTACCAATTGTATGCCCGGCCTTCACGTTGCATGGAGGCGTATTTAACTTTTTCATCATCTGATAAGATTTTGTGAATGTAGAAGAATTCTTCTGCTTTGTTGACCCATGCCACACTCTGTTTTGTTTCTCCATTGAACTTGGGTAACTCCAATTTGGGTCTCATTGGGTATCCCCCCATCGAATGCATTGTATCCCAATATGATTTCTGATGATTGTGATCTTTATGGTCTTCTGGGATTTCCACTTTGAAGGGATTTGATTGATGATTATTGGTATCAAATGAATCATGACATGAATGGTCTCCCTTTGGTGACTCGACATTTTTAGAAGTGTCTCTACCCTTGAAGTACTGCATGATTCTTTATAACCCTTCATTGAAGTATGTTTTCATTTCATCTTGTACCTTCCTCATTTCCCAAGAGACTTCTCCAACGACTTCATATTGCACACTGCGTGATAGCTCTTCTTTTCCTTCTTGTAACTCTGTGTCATGTTTATCCATTCTGGATTTTAGACCTTCAAGGATTTTCAAATATCGGATTTGGTCTTTTTCTAATTTTTCCAATCGATCCTTCATTTCCGACATGGTTCTCGATCTGGTGTGGGGAGGTGAATATGGGGGCATTATCTTGGTTTATGGGGTAAGAGAAAAGACAATTAATGTGTTAGGAAGAAGTGATAATCACTATAGTAATGCTAATTACTATAATTAATAAGTGTATTTAATAAAAATAATAATAAATATAATAATATTATATTTAAATATTTTTATTATAAAGTTTGGAAAAAATATTATAAAATAATATGATGATTATAATATTTATTTTTATTTAATTTTTTTTGTTTTTGTTTTGTTGCAGGTTAGGACTTGCATGGAGGCGTGACTGCGTGGGAGTAAGGGAGGGAGGCAAAGGGGGTTGGTAGGGAGGGAGGCGTAGGCAGAGGTTGGCGGGGAGCGAATGAGGGAGGGTGGATGGCTGCAGGGAGGGGAGGAGCTGTGTAGGCATGGTGGGAGTAGGGTGTGGCCGAGGAGGGGGACGTGGACGACGGAGGTTGTAGGCGGCGCGAAGGGGATTGTGATGGAGGAAGACGGCGGAGGGAGTGGCTACGTGGAGCGGGAGGGATGCATAGGCAGGGGTTGGCATGGAGTTTCGATGGCGGAGGGGTGTGGAGCTAGCGGGTGGCAGAAGGGGGGAGGTAGCAATGGAAGGGTGTGGTGGAAGCGACGACGAGGTGGAAGGGTGTGGAGGGAAGGCGAAATGAGAAGAGTGTAGGAGGAATGGGTGGACGGGAGCAGCGATGTGGGCATAGCAAGGAAGGCGTAGGGAGAAGGTGTGTGAAGGGGAGAAATGGGAAATGAGGAGTGGAAGGAAATGGAGACCTGAGGAGAACATGCCGAGATTCGAGCAGGATCTGATACCACTAAAGCAACAAATTCCGGTTGGGAGGGTTAAGAAGCGAATTCGATTGACATAATTGAGAATAAAGTAATAATTCTATTGATAGAATATGATAAGATATTACAATGAGGCTCGCCTTTATAGGCTTGAGCATGCATAGTGAAGGGTTACGCCCTTTCACTTTAGTAAATAATAAATTAGTGTTTATAATTAATATATTACTTAAATATAAAATTAAATTTACGGAATTTTCTTACTCCATTTGTCACTCTAATTCTAAGTTGTATTATGTACCCGTCAACAAAATATAAATTCCTAAATTATTTATATAAAAAGCAACAATTTTTATATTTTATATATTTATAAACAAATATTTACAATTATGTATATTTAAAGATTTGAACTTGTTTGATCGCTTTACTTGTGGTTAAAACCCACTTCCATGGGTAATATACTCTTTCTTAATGATCCAATTTATTTAAACCTTCACTTGACTTCTTTCAACCATCAATGTTCATTGTTCATTGCAACTGTAAATCATGAACAATATGAATCATGAACACATTGTCTAACTTTAATAATATTAATTTTTTTCCTTTAACATTGATTAAAACCATTATAGATTTATTTTAATTTTGTTTGTATCAAGTGTCGAGAGAGGGACTCTGGTGGTGTCCTTATTTAGAGGAACGAGATGTGCAATCTTAGAGCAGCAATAGAAGGGAAAATGATGCCAAGAGAGACATGAGTTTCTAGGCTAGATTAAAGGATGGAGGGCATGCAAAAAATGAATGGTTATTTTTTAGACTATGGTTTTATTTCCCAAAGGAAGAAGGGCATGCAGAAAATTAATCGCTCTTTTTTTATACTATGGTTATCTTTCCCGATTGAAATATATTTGAAAGTGGATTGAAATACATTTGAAATTTTTGTGTGCCCAATTTTTAAAGAGTGGTTGAAATTAAAAGGCACAACTATTTAAAAAATAAATAAATATTTTCATGTTAAAATTGTTTACATACTTGGCATTTAGAAAAAGCAAAATTATTTTTTCACACATGTGTTTGTCTTTAAATATAAAGACTCAAATTATCAACAAAAATACCTAGATGTCAACCTCATGACAATTTTCCTTGAGAGTAAATGCTTGATGATGATGTAATTACAAGAAACACTTATAATATGATTGTACTAAAAATGAGATTGGTAAAATTAGAAGGAGTTGGTAAAAAACAAGTCGAGGAATTTGTGAGAACATCTATTCTTTTGGTAGGTGTGGTTCATCATGTAAAAAATCAATGTCGTTGGGTCCAACTTGGATTACATATAAGGAATTGGACACCACCATGGATGCACAGAGGTACAAATTGAATTGACTTATTTGAATTTTTATTGGAATTAGATTCTCTATACAACCAAACAACATGATTATTATATTGTGATTATTATTAATATTTTACAATTTTAAGTTGGTGCATCATTTATCTAAGATAATATCTTGTATAAATGAGATTCATTATAAGGTTTTGTGAGGGTTTTGTCACATGAGGATGTTCATTAAGTGCCATTTTTTATTGCGACCTTACTCCATGGTTATGTCATATTGTGAGATTCATATATGCAATGTTCCTCAAAGGTTTTATTAGATTGTAATAATGCAACATTCATTAGGGGTTATGTTGGATTGTGCCATTGTTGCATGGTTGTCACATAAACTATGGCATTCATATTTGGAACATTTCTCAAGGGTTTAGTTATGTTTGGTACACTCTTTAATGGTTTTGTCACATTCGATGTTCATCTTAAGGCTTATATTGGATTGCGACATTCCTCCATGGTCATGTTGCATTATGGTTATGTTCCTTAATGGATTTGGTCACATTATGAGATTCATTATAAGGTTTTGCAATGATTGGGTTTAGTTATCTTTAGTACATTCCTTAATGGTTTTATCTCATTATGACATTCATCAAGGCTTATGTTGGATTACGACATTCATCAAGGCTTATGTTGGATTGCGACATTCCTCCATGGTCATGTTTCATTAGGGTTATGTTCCTCAAAGGTTATGTTACATTATGGTAATGTCACATTGTGACATTCACCTTTTCAATTTTCCTTGAATGTTTTATTGGATTGTAATATTAAACGTCTCATGAAGATGATCCCACAGTAGTAATTGAAACATCTTTTGACGAATGATTACAATGTTTAGTAAGGGTTATGTTGGATTGCAACGTTCATCAAGTGCTATGTTCGACTATGACATTCCTCCATGGTTATGTCACATTGTGACCTTCACCCTTTCAATTTTCCTCGAAGGTTTTATTGGATTGTGATATTAAATGTCTCATGAAGATGATCCCACAGTAGGGATCGAAACATATTTTGATGAATGGTTGTAACATTTAGTAAGGGTTATGTTGGATTGTGCCATTGTTGCATGTTTATGTCACATAAATTATGACATTCATACTTAGAATCTTTCGCAAGGGTTTAGTTATGTTTGGTACATTCCTTAATGGTTTTGTCGCATTGTGACATCCATTCAAGGTTATGTTGGATTACGACATTCATCAAGTCATATGTTGGATTGTGACATTCCTCCATGGTTATGTTGCATTATGGTTATATTCAATAATGGTGACCATCATTCGACACCCATCATTAATGACTTCCAATGATGGTCAAATGTGCTTAACCATACCTAACCAATTCAACGATAATCAACTATGGTTCACTAAAGTCAAACATGGTTCATTAAAATCAACCATGGTTCACTAAATTCAACCATAGCTTAACTATGGTTAAACTAAAATCAGCCATGGAAAAGCAAAGTTAGACATGGTTCACTAAAGTCAACCATGGTCAAAAAATAGTCAACTATGACTTAAACTTAGTTAAACAATGTCAATTGTAGTCATCTATAGTTCACTAAAGTCAACCATGGTTAAATTAATCTTTCCAACGTTCCTCAAAGGTTTTTCAAGAGTTTTGCCACATCGCAACATTCTGTCGCATTTAGAAAAAGTCATGTCGTATTTCAATATTTTGCAATGCTTTTATGTTGCACTCATTTTTGTCATAATCATGTTTCATTTATGTCACCTTGGTACATTACTCAATGGTTATGTTGAATTGTGGGTATATTTGTTAATGAAATTACAATGTTTTGCAACAGTTTTGTCACAGTGCAACAAAATCGTTGCAAAACGTTTATTATTCAATATTAAGGTTATGTGAGGGTTTTGTCACATAACGATGTTCACTGCATCAATTGCCAGTTTTGGTTGCAACATTCCTCCATGGTTATGTCACATTGTGAGATTCATATCCGCAATGATAGTGGAACATTCATTAAGGGTTATGTTGGATTGCAACATTACTGCATGGTTGTCACATAAATTATGACATTCATATTTGGAATGTTTATCAAGGGTTGGGTTTAGTTATGTTTGGTACATTCCTTAATGGTTTTGTCATGTTGTGACCTTTATCAAGGGTCATGGTCGATTACGGATTTCATCAAGGCTTAAGTTGGACTGTGACATTCCTCCATGGTTATGGTTCATTATGGTTATGTTCCTTAAAAGGGTTATGTTGGATTGTGACATTGTTGCATTTTTATGTCACATAAATTATGCCATTCATATTTAGAATCTTTTTCAAGGGTTTAGTTATGTTTGGTACATTACTTAATGGTTTTGTTGCATTGTGACATTAAAAAAGGATTATGTTGGATTAGGACATTCATCAAGGCTTATGTTAGATTATGACATTCCTCCATAGTACATTCCTTAATGTTTTTGTCGCATTGTAACATTCATTGAGGGTTCTGTTGGATTACGACGTTCATTAAGGCTTATGTTGGATTGCGACATTCATCGAGGCTTATGTTGGATTACGACATTCCTCCATGGTACATTCCTCAATGGTTTTGTTGCATTGTGACATTCAACGAGGCTTATGTTGGATTACGACATTCATCGAGGCTTATGTTGTATTGGGGCATTCCTTAACGGTTTTCTCGCACTATGATGTTCATAAAGGCTTATGTTGGATTACGACATTCATCGAGGTTTATGTTGGATTGCGACATTTCTCCATGGTACATTCATTAATTGTTTTGTGGCATTTTGACGTTCATCGAGGATTTTGTTGGATTATGGCATTCATTTAGGCTTATGTTGGATTGCGACATTCCTCCATGGTACATTCCTTAATGGTTTTGTCACACTGTGGCATTCATCGAGGCTTATGTTGGATTGCGACATTCCTTCATGGTAAATTCCTTAGTGGTTTTGTCGCATTAGGACATTCATTGAGGGTTATGTTGGATTATGACGTTCATCAAGGCTTATGTTAGACTACGACATTCCTCCATGGTCATGTTGCATTATGGTTATGTTCCTCAATATCACATTGCAACATTCATAAAAGAGTATGTCACATTTCGGCATAATATGGTTTTGACGCATTTTGACATTCATTATGGCTTATGTTGGATTATGCCATTCATTGAGGCTTATGTTGCATTGCGACATTCCTCCATGGTTATGTTGCATTATGGTTATGTTCCTTAATGGTTTTGTTGCACTGTGATGTTCATAAAGGCTTATGTTGGATTACGACATTCATCAAGGATTATATTGGATTGCGACATTCATCCATGGTTATGTTGAATTATGGCTATATTCCTTAATGGATTTTGTCACATTATGAGATTCATTATTAGGTTTTTCAAGGGTTGGGTTTAGTTATGTTTGGAATGGTTTTGTCCCATTGCAACATTCATCAAGGGTTATGTTGTATTACGGTGTTCATCAAGGCTTATGTTGGATTGTGACATACCTGTGTAACTTTACACGATGATGAATCACACTCAAACATAATCAAATATGGATGTTACAATGCAACATAAAAAATGCATGCATGGAAAATGACAATTTAACATAAAGTTAGTTAATAATATGTCGCATTGAAATAGTTTTTTTAATACTTTTAATTAAATTGAAATATTTTTTAATATTCATATCTCTTTATCAATATATAATTTTTTTACTTGAAGTTGAAAGTCCCAATTATATTATAGTATAAACTTTTTATATTATAATAGAATATTAGAATTAATAATAATATTTTGAATTATAAATATATATATTTTATTATTAAATTTGTTATAATATTTTAATTAAATGCCATATTTGTATAATAGACTAATATAATATAGTATAATATAATTAATTAAAACACCAGATCTGGGTGAGGACATGATGCGAGACAGGGGAGGTAGGTGCGGGAGGGATTATCTTCGATCCAGGAGGAAATAAAATTATCTCCTTTGCTTGGGGTCTAGGAAATAAAATGAATAATGAAGCAGAATGGCTAGCTTTGCTCCACTCCATGGAAATTATTGCGGCCCTCAAAATCAATAAGTTAAAATTCTTTGGAGACTCCAGACATGTTATTCAAAAAATGAGCATGGGGATATCTAAAGGAGATTCAAAAAGCAATAGAATGAAAAGGAGGATTAACCAGCTCTCACTCCCTTATGAATTCCATTACCTCCGCATTCTTTGGGGAAAAAATATTCAAGCAGACGAAATTATCAGCCAAGGAGCCATTTTCCCTTTGGGGAAAATCAAATATAGCAATGGAAAGGAGGATTACAAGTTCATACCCTAGGAAGGTCTCATGGGAGAATTAATTTGGTAAAGGACATAATGGCCATACCTCCACCTATCATATTGGTGTGGGAACATGGACCTTCTCATGGCCTCCCCCCTAACCTTATTCTCCATGGAAAATGCCATGCTTCAACATTTATGAGGGCCTTCCCTCCTCTCGGTTATCTTCTCTTTGGCGTCATGGCGAGCCCCTCCCGTTCCGAGTCCTTTGTTCTCCTACCCCTTTGGCTCTCCGATAGTCTGGATAACCTCATCCTTTCTGCTCGCTTTCCTGAATCTCCTCCTCGTGCTGGATTTTCTCCTCCTCGTGCCCGTTATCCTATATCTCCCCCTTGTGTCGGCATTCACAGCAGCACCATGACCAGTGTAGCAGAAGGAGTTATGACTATAAGAGCAAGCATTGCGAACTTCAAGGACCATCTGCGCAAGGTGTATGAAGTAATTTGCACAGGAATAAAAGCGCACAGCGAGATGGCAACGGATGTCAGGTACATTACTCAGCAATTAACCTGTCAAGACTCCGGGATAGATGATTTGGAAAGAAATATCTTTGAACTGATGGGCACTGTAGATGTCATCAAAGATGAAGTGCTAAAAATGGCTAGAATGTCTCAATGTAGCCACTGTCAGGAATCCCCTACAGTGGACATGAAAATAGCAGAAGATACCTCGGTCCAACAACAGAATTATGGATAGAACAGTCCCTCTTCCTGCTGGGTTCATTTCTCAGTTTTAAGTTTGTATATATTTATGTATCTTGCTAAATTCGCAGTATGTAAGGGTTTATCCCTCCTCTATAACTGCAAACAATAGACAACAGCTAAAAAAGAACATCAGAGCTAATATGGGCAAGCTTACATTCCCTTTTTTGAATTCTCTCTTCGACACAAGGATTCCTTTTTTTGTAATGAATGGATGTGCACAGCCTTTTTGAATATATACATCTATACTTTGTTTCTATTAAAAAAATGACATGATGCGAGACGACATGGCAGCTCAGACGTGTGGTGAACGTGAATCGACACGTGTTTAATTCCATTAATTTATGTTAAGCAGTGGCATAATCTCAATTAGTGTTGGGGTCTTCATGAGGGACGATCTCCCAAGCACAGTGGTTAAATGCAGATGGTAGAGGTATATGATGCAATGGGTGGAAGTATAGACCGTAGGAAGGATCGAACAAAGGGAATGATGGAAGCTAGTGTGGAAGGCATAAGCGACGAGGATCCTGGGGGGAATTTCTTGTCTGCCTTAATGGAAATTTCCTTATGCCTCACCGTGTTTACCTCAGGTACCTTTGGCATTATTTATAAATAGCATGGAGAAGAATGAAGTTACATGGTGAAATGTGGTGGATGGGTGTTGTGTTACTATGCAAGACGTCTGCTAAAGTGTTCCTAGGTGGTGGGAAATAACATGGATTCGAAAGGGGAGGCTGAAGGGTATAAGGAGAAGGCTAAACCTAGGGGGAGTAGAGAGTAGCTATGGGATGATCAAGTTTCCTGGTTATACCAGGTGTCCATTCCTCCCTCGATTTGGTCGGATATTGAGCTAAAGGAACATGAGTTGTGGTGCGAAGTGGAGGGAGGTCAACCATTAGTGGAGGTTGCTACTTTGGAGCAGTGGATCCAGAACTCGGGTTCTTCGCGTGCACGTCAAGGACAATATGAGAAAATCATGATGCTTTACTGGGTGATTAAAAGTATCCTCGGGCGGGTTCTACTAGAGTGAGAAGAGAAATAACAAAGCGATGACATCCCAATTGAATTCTAGAGGGATATTTACGCGGATACCAGGCTTATCCACATGAAAATTGATGCAATTGGTAAAGAATTGGGCCTTCCTTTTCTCCTAAGGCTCGGCATGGCGGGAACTATGGAGTCCTACATGTAACCAAGGTCAAACGAGGCAATTAGAGGTCTGGGGCCTGGGGTTCTGCTTCACCTTCTCTGAAGTTTTAGCTGTCATAATGTCCCAACTCTATGTTTATGTTTTTGTCGAAATTAGGTGGCTCTCTGAAGTGTTGGAAAGTTCTTGTTGGTTTGTTTGGAAATGTTTTGGTTGATAGGTTACGTAGCCTTCAAGGCTTAGGCCGATGTCTTAAGTTTCTCAATCATGTTTTGGTTAAATTTTTGGTTAAATTTTCAAAAGTCTATAAAGCCATGTTTTCCTCGGAGGAGGGGCTCTATGAGTCGGCTTTGTATACAACAATTATGGTTTAGTATAACTCTTAAAAGGTCATGAAGGTAGTTTTGGATACAAACTTAAGTAATGCTTTTATGAAATGTCAATATAATATGTCTTACTTACAAAAGAAAAATATAATTAATTAAAAAATAATTTCATTATATTTAAATGATATTATTATTTAATTAATTATTATATTATAATTAATTGATTAAATTTATTTCATTGGTTGTTGGTTTTTAATATATCTATGTAGCATTAATATATTATATTTTAAACTAAATTATAATATAATATTATAATTGAACGATATTTTTTTAATTAATTATTATATTATAATTAGATGTAAATATTGTTTTTAATACTTTTAATTAAATTTAAATATTTTTTAATATTCATATATATAATATTATAATTATATTATATTAATTTTAATTAATTATTATATTAGAATTAATTAAACAAAATTATTTGATTAATACTTTGTAGATATTTTAATTAATTAAATAATAATACTTTATTAATACTATTTAATTTAATTATAACTTTTTTAATATTCCTATATATTATATAATTTTTTTTAATATTATAATTTAATAATATTATTTTTAATTAATTATTATATTATAACTAAATTTTAATATTATTTTGTTAATACTTGGAGATATATGTAAGTGCATAAAAAACATTATTCATGGTCGATCTCCAAAGTATTAATAAAATAATATTATTTTATTAATAAAATTATAATATATTATTATAATTTAATGAGATTGTTTTTTAATTAATTATTATAATTAATTAATTTAAAAATATTTTTTTATTAATATTATTTTAAATGATTTAGAAATTTTATTACATATTCATATATCTCATCAATATATTATAATATATTATTTAATTAAATCAAATTATTTTTATTTCATAATTATATGATAAATAATTAAACAATATTAATTTATTGATATTTGGAGATATATCTACACGCACACATGTTACTAGCAACGACCACATTAATAATATTAATGTGTCTAAATACATTGATAAGTGTAAATTTGTCACATACTATAGGGAAAAGCATATGTGTCAAATTTATGCCAGCATCACATGTATGTTAATATAGGCGTAATTATACAAATTTGAATGCACATTATAGCCATCAATGACATAATACAATATGTAACATCACCAATAAAAATGAAATTATTTAATGGAAAAATTTATTGGAAATTTTCACCTATAGATGTTCCCCATCATCCATTCAATATTAGCTCTACCACCTAGAATGAAAAATCATATGACTCATAAATACATAAGGGTTTCATCTTTATACCTTAAATTATTATTAAAACGTATATGGCATACCAATAAATATAGCAGTAACAACAAATTCCAACTACTCAAACTATGAAATATGGGCATATAAAATAATCATGTCTAGCACTGATATTTGATTTGAATTACTTCATTCACTTGACTAACCCTTTGAATCTTAAAAATACACAAAACAACATAACTCAAATTGGAAATACACCCTCCTAAGTTGTGAGTGAGTTGGATATGGTAAACCTAAAAAGATGTGATGCGATTAGAATAATGTGTATGTAAACATATGCGTAATTTTTTTTTATAATTTATTTTAGCTAGATGTAGTATTACAACAGCATTACAATTCCAGGTGTTGGTGTTCAGTCACAAACAAGCTTCAAAGAATATTGCTTGTGATAAACTAGTTAGAAAGGAAGGGGATTTGCTTTCAATATCTTAACGCGGGAGTGACTTGGGGAAATTTCATCCACACTATAAGGAAAAATCCCTCTAGCGAAGGTTATAGCCGAAGCCCGTAAAAAAAGAGCCATAAAATCCGTTTCTAGCGAAGGTGAGCGGGCAGAGGTTTTAGCGGATGTATTTTTTTCGGTGCATTGTATCACAAAATGTACTGGTGCGTGTTTATACATAATGCACCAGGAAAACCACAAATTCTATCGCACCACACTAGAAAAACTATCAATAAAAACAAAATTAATTTAAAAACTCGTATTATTTTAATACCATCCCTATCCCAATGCGTTTATAAATACAAAAGGCATCGGTGCGTTTGAGAATAAACCCCCCAGTGCATTAAATAGACAATAATGCATTGCTCTATCAATATACTTGTATTGACGAATCTCGCAAAATTTTGAAAACCAATAACTGGTGCATTAGATATTCTAAAACGCCTCGATGCATGTCAAAGAGACAAACGCACCATTTAATATTATATAAAAAATAAAAAATAAAATATAATTTAATTACAAAACCTGTTATTTCTTATTAAAAATCCTACTATTCGGTGTGTCTTGATTTTTGGATGCATCGGTGCGCGCTATTGTCTGACGCACCAGAACAAGGTTTAATAATAAAAAAACGTGAGATAAAACTCATTTTTACCCACCTCAGTGTGTTTTGAGCCCATCTACACCGGTTTTGCAATTCACCCACTTGGACACCCTGACATATGTGGTCCATGTGGACACATTCTTCTCTCCTATTGGTTGCTGCTTCTAGTTTGTATTTTTCCAAATGGTGGGAAAAAATTCAAATTTATTCCCTCTCCCCTATTGGTTGCTGCTTCTAGTTTATTATATTATGTTGATTCTTTAGTGCAGAGACCTAGATGCATTAGGTGGTATGCTATTTTTTTACGATAGATTTTTTTTCTCTTAAACGATGTCATGCATGTATTGACGGGAGGGTGAACTTCCCTTTTGGTTCAGATTCATTTTGTTTATTTTTTGAGATATTTATGTCCACTGGGACATCTTTTCAGCGGCGTCATCCTAGGTTAATGACAGATGTGCACATGCACATGTGGGGGAAGATGATTCCCAAGAGGGGACAGCCAGAGTTTCTAGCGAGGATTAGCCTAGACGTGCTGCAGATGCTAGGAAGCTTGGAGGTCAGATTAGATATTGTTACATTTCCATATGTGGGCTTGAATTGGAGAGGGTGTCAGAACATCTTCTTCACCCATGATGAGCCACCAGATCATAGAGGTCAATTCATCATTATGTTTAAATTAATCTAGTTGCATTTTATTCTCTTTATAGTTAATGCAAATGAAATATATTTTAAATTGTTATATTAAATTCTTGTTTAATGAAATTGTCTAATAATTATTGTCATGTACTATATATTTTACAGATATTGGCAATTTTGATGGTGATGTCCAGCCTCCTCGGGCTCAAGATGATGAGGAGAGGGAGGTGGAGGTAGATCAGCCTGAGGTCGCCCAGTTAGGCCTAGACCTAGCCGACACAGGCCAAAGGAGAGGTTTCGACGAGACATCATTGAATGGATAGCTCAATTTCTAGCAGATGTGGGGGTTCAACCTGTATCTACTAGATACATTGTCAAGTACCCTCGATTTGTGGAGTTGTGGAGGATGCTTCCTCGTGATTTGAAGAGATTGATGCAGCATGTTGTTGGATCATGTGATGTTATATATGTGATGTTAGCAGTTCTTCGACACATGTGGGTGGAGATCCTCGATCAACTCATAGTCCACCTCCTTCTCCATCAACTACTTCGACTGCTGACATAGCCTATGCATGCCATGCACCTCCTCCTTGGCCTCCACCTCCAACATCTCATCCAACTCCTCTTGATCCTCCTTTATCATCTCAGACATCTCCTCCACCTCCTCCGCCTCCACCCAACCCTCCTTCAAAGGATCCAACATCTGATCCATTATACCTATTCAACCGACCAACCTTTATAGATCCATCAACTTCCCATAATACTCATCCACTAGTCCCCTCAACTTTCGAGAGGATGCTCAGATCGGGTGAGATGATCCAAATTCCTAAAGATGTCTTTCCTAGTGATCTGCATGTTAGTTTATTTCCTAGCTAGTAGAGGTATTGATCATGCCTCTGGCTCTACTGTTGGAGGTGCTGATACATTTGGTGGGTCGACAGATAGTTATGATGATATGGTTATGGGGTTGGACTAGACATGTATATTTGACATTTATCATCAGTTTGATGTGTGTGTGTGTGTGTGTGAGAGAGAGAGAGAGAGAGAGAGAAATTTTCCATTTTGCAAATGTTGATGTTGATGACGATGTTGATGGTCATGATGTTTATGTTAGGTCAAGTTCGATGATGTTCATTAGATGTTTGTGTTTTCCATTTTGCAAATGTTGAAGTTGATGTTTATTTATATGTTTATGGTCATGTTTTGTATGTTAGGTTAGGTTCGATGATGTTCATTAGATGTTTCTAATGGTTATGTTAGAAAATGGAAATTGTGTTTTGTTACATGTTATTGTTAGATCATATGTGTGTTAGATGATGTTTAAATCTGTAAGATGTGTATGTTAGATAAATATGTAACGTAATGTTTATGATGGTACATTCATGCTTATTTTTATTAGTTTTATGTTAATGATGGTATGATGGTTTTTATTTTTATGTTTGTTAGATGGTGACAATGATAATGATGGTATGTTTATGTTTACATTTGAATCAAAAATATCATTGAATTAAATATTTTTTATGAATTTTATATTGATAATGGATGAAGTTGTGGCAACTATATGATTTATGATTGTTGTATAATTTGTCACAGTATCATGTTTATGAACATAAAAAAAAAAAATCTAAATATGAACATCAATATGACCTATCAATGTATCATTCAATATTTTTAATTTTTTTACAATAGCTCGCTTTACAATGGCAAATATCAAGTCTTTAATATGAAGAAAAACAAATAGTTAATTAAAAGAACGCCATTTTCTCTCAACTAATGTAAAGCCACAACTTGCATTCTCTAGATAAATTATTTATTAATTCTGAAGTTGATTTGATGATCTTTCTATGTATTCGAGATATATGGTTTTTCTTTAATTTTATATTTCAATTAAAATTAGCACGCACATTGCCCCTTTAGATGTTTTTAAATGATATGAAATATTTGCTCTAGTTTCTATTGTAAAATATATATTATAACTAATTGATTAATGAAGGGGAAGACACATGTTACAATTCCAACTATTTATTTATCATATTAACATTTAGGTCGTCAAAATCATTTTTTATATCGAATAGTAAATTTATATAAATTAGATTAACTATTAATATATATTGTTCAAATTAATTATATATAAATAATTGTAAATTTATATTAATTCAATTAATTATTAATGTTTTATTACTTTGTTAATGTTATTATTTTTAAATGATTGTTTTATTACTTTGTTAATAATATTATTTTTATTTTTTTATTTAATAACATTAAAATATTTTTGTTTTGAATAATAATTCAAAATTATTCAAGATTTAAGATATCAAATATGCATGTTTGAGTTTGTCAATGAATATATCTAATTTATAAAATATTATAGATTCATATTAGTTATATAAATTAGATTATCATAGGATTATGTTATTATAAATTTACAATAATAAAATCTAAATCAATGATTACATATTGATATATATATGAAATGTTTTTAGTCAAATATACAACCATGGCTTTAATTTACAAATCAAAACTATGTACCTATTTACAAACCATAAAATAAGGGGGGAATTGAATCATGTAAGTTGAATAAAATTGAATCACGTAAGTTGTTTTCATGGTGTATATATATGTATACACAAAATAGAATATGAGTAATTTGGACAATGACATATAATAATTCCATACAATTATAAATTACTTCATAGACATAAACCATATTCTGCATCATATTGGTTGTTAACCAACTGAAATTGTTAAAACATTGCATCCAATAATCAACTTTCCATTTACACCATCTTAACATGACAAATAAACAATATAATTAGACAATCAAAGATAATTCAGTAACAAAATGATATCTCAATCTGTAAATGATGAAATAAAACATGTACATATCAATGTCTGTCGCCATCACCCTCATTATCTTCCTCGATTGGCATGATAGCATTGTTGTTCTCAAAAACATGTTTAGATCTAGGGTTGTGTCTTAATGTGAACCACCAATCTTTATCCAACACATCCGAGTAAAAGAACACTTGATTGCAGTGTTTTGGGAAAACATAAGGCTCCTTACTTTCATCCCACATCTTTCTAGAATTGATACATATCAACCCACTATCACGATCTTCCTTTACATTATTCCTATTGAATGTGCCCCACCACCTACACCTAAAAATAACACATTGGAAAGATGAGAAGTCCACTTGAATGATATCTCGTATCTTTCTGACATAACCCAGCATCCCTCCTGTCAGGTTTCGATCGCAGTGGCTAGCACGACTAGATTGGTCAAACTCAACTTCCACTCCACAGTCTTGTGTAAGATGTCCATCATAAACATCCTCAGTGTGAAAAATGATGTCCATAATCCCACATAGATGGGAACGAATGCACATGTAAGAAACGTTAACAAACGATGGTGTCATATGTCTAATAACCCAAGCATTAATTATATATTAAACATAAATGTTATAATTCAAAGTTGCATTATAAAGTTAGAAGTGTACAGAAATATTTTATTATTGAGTTGTTGCACCTGGTCCCAATGTTTAATAATCCTCCCCTTTAGAAGGGTAGCGACCGCATGCACCATATTTCTCTCTGACTCGGTCTGCAACCCAATTGTTGGGACAAATCATTGGCATATTTTCTTTTAAATCAACTAGAAAATGCATGCTTCTACCATGCAACCGCTTGAATTATTTTATGTCAATGTCCCATTTCCTCCTCTTCTCTTCATATAGTGCGACCCACAGTTGTGTTGCCTCTACATTGTAAAGAATGAATTTATTGATTGCATCAGTTTCTGAATTCCTTGTTGTATTCATGGAAACAAAACCACATTCAATGCGTATGGGATCAAATATAGATTTTGAAGTTTGTTGTGAATAGTAATTACTATGTGGAAATTTGAAGATCGAAAGATAAGTGACTTACTCTTTATCTTGCGCCTTTTTCGTTCAATTCCAATACCTCCCCTTCCCTTTTGTCCTCATCATGTTCATCATCCCAAATCATTGCACCTAGTGTGTGGCCGATTTGCTTGATGTACTCACTGGCATAATAAAACGACTCATATACTATGTACCCCTCTGGCATAGACCCCTCGGGTTTTTCCCTTTGTCGAACAAATCCCTTCACTTTTTTCATGAACCTATCCAAGAAGAACGTCCAACGACATGATACCACCCCAGCTAATTCAACCTCATCGATTAGGTGAATTAGAAGATGAACCTGCAAGTCCATGAAACTCGACAACAGTTCTTTCTCAAATATACAAACCATCTCAACTATCTATTGACGCCATCATGGGATGCTAGCGATGTAAATCTCCTTTGATGTGATCCACCATACAAATGCAAATAGTTTAGATATGGCATGCCACGGGTCATATAGAAAGTCGTGGTTCACACACCCATGCACGAAAAATGGATAATGACACTACAAAGTAAACATAAAAAGTTAATTTCATTTTAACTTGTGTGCTAAAAGATATAAATAAAAAGTAAAAACAGTTTTTTAGCATTATACATACCCTTAGTAGGTTGAGATGGTCATGTGCTTTCAAACCTGAAAACTCTTCGTGTGCGGTGAAGCAGTGTCATAGAGTAGACCCATGAAAAGAAGGCACCTTCGCACCCAATATAACTTCCATTTCCAAATTAAGATCATATTTCTTCAAAATCCATGGGACATCGCCTTTTTTTAATGAAAAAGAGGGGCCAACCTCTCCTCTATTTTCTTGTCTTGGCCAATGCTTCTTTTTAGTATTTGAAGAAATAAGATCTTTCACGGCAACCAACATGTCACTTTTTTTGGATGATATGTGACGCCACAAAGAACATGAAACATTTTTAAATATATGCATGGAATATAGTAAGTGGACAATCTTAATATGCTCCCAATATGGGAGCTCATAAAATATCGATTTCCTTTTCATCCCTTTGGGCATTTTCTCAACATAGGTGTTGAAGAATTCAAGATCATTGATCATAGGTTGTACATTTGAATCGAACATCTCTGCATATTCCTTCTCCTTCTCTATGTCATATGCCCTAAGCCAATTATCCGGTGTCATTATTTCAAGCCTTTGGGTTCTCTCTCGTTTACCATTGAAAGCAAACCTTGCTCTTCTATAAGAGTGGTCTTTTGGGAGGAATACCCTAAAGAAGTCGTGCATTGTCTTTCGTAGGTATTTGGACCACCTAAGCTTCATAGAAGGTCCAAACACTTACACCCATAATAACCTTTTGTTACAAGTCCTGCGATGTTATAATAAAGAGAGCACGTTAGTGTTGAAGATCAAGACAGTCGCACTAAATTAAATATGCCAAAAATTAGTGCTTTGAATATAAACAAATCAAACAACATATTTACCTAAGAAAAATCCTAACCACATATAATCATGTGTGGTGTATGCACATATGCCATACAACATAAAACTCCTCTTTGATGGGATGGATCTCAACACATCATATACATGTATCCCTTCCCATAATTCCTTGAATTCATCCATCATGGTTGTAGGTAAACATCTATATTCTTCACTTGTCTTCTACCAGGGACTACAAGAGCCAACATAAGATGCTCATTCTTCACGGACAACCATGGTGGGATATTGGTATCGATCACTACTATAAGCCAAACAATATAGATGGTGTTTGGTTGGGAATATGGGTTGACGCCATCAATGGATATGATCAATTAAAGGATGTGTACTTCATCCTTGAATTTATCATGCCATGTATCCTCTATATGCTTCATGGCTATTGAATTTGTTGGGATTCACATAACTCCTTCCTCACTTCGATGTGATGCATGCCATCCCTGCAGCATAGCTACTTCTTTACAATGAAAGATCCTTTGATCCTTGGGATTATATGCATGTACCTCAATATCTTATGATGAGGACCATGTGCTTTCGCCTTCTTTTTCGATTTTTTGTACCTGTCATGCCCACATTTTGGGCATATCTCTTTGTCTATAGATTTGCCTCTATATAGAATACAATCATTGGGACATGCATGATATGATATGTACTCTACACCCAACATTTTCAACATATGTTTTGCCTCTTAGCAGCTGTCAGGCGAGACATTATCATTTAGAAGTACCTTATCTTTGAATAACCTGCAGTTAGTGGGAAATACAAATGTACAATGTCATTTAATGTTCATAAAATCGACCATTTTCAATGATGATTGTGTCACAAGATTGCTCAAAGTATAATGTAGTTGATGGTCAATTATCTCAACATTGTTGAGAAACACACGTCTAACATGCCATACTTTGATTTCAAGTTGTACAGTAACATTGTTTTCCCCAACTGTGTAGACTTTGACTAGCCAGGTCCAAAGAGAGGTGTGGTGGAAGCCAATTTAAGGCTTTCGAAGAAGGCTTCAGTGCTATGAGCATCATCCCCTAGCTCATTGTCCTGGAATGTATGTAACAACATTGCATCCATGGCACTCCTTTGTCGTAATAATTCATCGATACCAACCTATACTTCATTGGCATCATTGCCAACATGTGAAGAACTACTATTACTATAGGCATTCTTAATTTGTGAGGATGGACACAGTGGAAATTGAATAGGTGGTTGATTCAACCATGCTTAGTATGCTTCCTCTCCAAGTTGCGCTCTTTTTTTAGCCTTCTCTCGATTTGAAATTGTACTGGGGTGTAACGGAATATGGTAGGCAGGTCACTCATCATCGGAATCTTGATTTCAAAAATATTGAGCATTACATCGATGATGTTAGTAAGCACAATGCAATTGGTTTGATATAGCACTATACAAAAGAATTATTACAGAAACACGAGAATCATTTCCAATATAAAATGTTAAGTTGTAAACAATTTATAAAGAAAACATTCAAATTAAGCCATAAAGTAACATCAATTCCACATTAAATATAAAAATTTAAAATTGAGCAACACATTTTCAAATTGAATTTATAACTTAAATTAACAATTTATAAAACACAATTTCAAACTGAGCAATACATTAACATGAATTCCATTGAAAATTAACAAATACAATTAATCAATGTTTTTTTGTCTTACACCCCAAGGGAACATCTAAAGGTAATCCCAATGCAAGGCGTCTCTGATGAGCGGTTGGTGGTCTACGAAAGTTATAGTTTATTAACAACTCGTCAACGAGTGACAAACTACGTATTGCATGTACAACAACAAATCTGGATGCTTTCCTTTTCATAAAGAACTCTTGGTCATTCAAGTGCTCGTCAAATGAAAATTTTGCATAAAATAAAGAGCACCTAGAACTATTATGAACCCCGCAATGTTCCCTTGAGTGTGTGAACGACCATCTATATATAATAGGTTCTTCCTATTAAAGTTTCCAGAAACATAGCCATTCATGCACATACTATACATGGAAATGTTGTGCTTGTATTTAACAATATTCAAGTAATCAGACCGACAATAGATAGGACTACAAAATGGCATAAGTGCTACTGACTGTTTGGGAGGAATGAGCACATGTGAAAGCATAAACAACCCAAGATTTGCAGCAATATCTATATTAGATTTTTCAATCATAAAACAATTCACCACAAAAAGAGAATTCAGTTCCAACATCGGGCACGGGTAGAGAAGACAGTCAAGCACCATACAAAGTGTGGTTGTAAGAATTTTGATATTTACTTTACAAATTCATAGGAAGGGAGAAATCATCGCTACCCTCCAACAATTGGACAGACCTTGGTGTGTACTTGGACAGTTTTTCTCTCAACTCATGCAACTTTTTGGATCTTCTAGTAGATATGGGTTGGGTGGCATTCATATCATACTTTGGATCACAAGAACTTTCAGTTGGTTGAACATAAGCAAAAGGGTTCGTCAATTTAGGATGAGACATAGTTGTTTTGGCTTCCAACTTTTTCAAAAATGAGCACAAGGAAGTGTTCCTACATGTCTTTTCTATATCACCTATTGGATTTTTTACTGCAGTAGGGGGTATTAGACCATTAACATTGGGTAATATATCATTGGTGTAATGGGTGAGTGTGACATGCCAAGGGTTATCCTTCAACCCTTGACATTTTGAACAACCACAAACTACTAGGGTGTCATAAAATATTTCCAACTCGTGAAAAATTACCATTGATGAACCAGGATGGAAGCTTGAAGATGGCATGTTACAATTTGCGGGGTAAAGTGACTGCCCATTTTCATCCATGGACTGCTTGCGGTATCTTGCTCTCGATAAGAGCTTACGACATTTTGAAACTGGTGGAATGTCATGTGCATTTGAACTCAAACTTGAATCGGGATCCTACAATAAAGAATAAATCGATATTCATATTCACATGGATAAGTAACATAAATTCAAATAAATAGTCAAAATATAAATAAAACTTGAACTTATTGGGGATGGAAAGAGAGAACTCGTTGAACTTTGAACAAGATGGAATGAGTTGGAATCTGAAGAATTGGCCATTTGATACTACAAACTTTTCTCCCTGCATTTGAGCCAAATTAGCAATCAATATATGTCTCTGCAATCCTAAAATATTTTCAAGAACTATATCACAATCTAAATTCCAATATAGTTTGGAAACCATTTTGTAAGAATAAGGTGAGTTTAAGCAACATATATATCCTATGAAATATTGTAATTGGTGTGGTTAAATACTAAAAGAACATTTGAGATGAATATATAATTTTAAGTGGACACATAAAACCAAAGGATTTGTGAATTAAACCCGCGCGTATATTCATGTATACACACATCGATGTGCTCACATATACAAAATGCACCGGTGCACAACAACTATAAACGCACCGTCAAAGAACATCCGCAAAATCCCCCGCAATGGAAAATATCTGCTACATTTGGTAGCAGATATTTCTACATACATTTTTACAACATAATTCATGGCGGTGCATTTCCTACACATAAGCGCACCAAGGCGTCCTAATGATACATGCACCACATAACGATTTTTTTTAAAATTGTTGTATTTCGAGTGCGTTTAACATATTTTTGCACCGGTGCGGCATGACAAGAAGCACACCAAAATGTCGAAAATCAAAATTTTAAAAAAAATCACAAAAGTTATTTTTTCCCTAAATAGAAAAAAGGGCGGCAATTTTAAGTTCGAAAAGTACTTCTAAATAGTGTTTAAAAGCAAAAAACCTAAACATTAATTCATTCTTTTGTCAAAAATTTTAGGGGAGATTTTTGGAAGAGAGACTTATGTGGAAGGAGTTTGGAGCAACTGGAAGGAGTTATGAGGGTCAAAATTTGTTCGGTATTGTGAATCAAACAAAACCCTGCAAAGTAGAAATTTCAAGTATGTAAATATCATTGTTGATATTGTTATCTTATTTAGAGTTTAACTAGATTTAGAAAAAAAACTTCATACTTACTTTCAATGTTGCAACCCTTATTTTCTCGTTGCTTCTTTTCCTTTTATGTGGCTGCAAAATTTTACATTAGGGTTTAAATCCCTCTATTGTTATACAAAATTACAATTTCACCTTTTAGGGATTTTAGATTTGTTGAGCTTGTGATTATATATAGAAAGCATAGGGTGAGATGGGGCCACTTTTTGGGTCAAATACGTAACCATGTCGGCCTTGTTAAGTTTTTTTTTAATTATTTTTCAATAAAAAAATGCATGCATCAATATCGGTGCATTTGTAATACATGAACTCACCAGTGCAGTCATAAACATAGAGCATAGGGTATGACATGTGGCACGTCATATTTTATTTTATAAAAATGCAAAAGTCAATTTATGTTTCTTGGTTCTATGTTAGCGGTGCATCTATTTTATTTTAATGTACCAGTGCATTGTAGTTACTAACGCACCGAGTTGTTTTACATATTTAAACACACTGGGTCATTTTACATATTTAAGCGCATCGATATCAGACTTTGTTTTTCCTATTTTGAAGGTCTGTAATTTATTTGTATAATATATTGATAGCTTTTGTATTTAATGGTCCAGGTTGTTTATTGATAGAAAATGCATGGTATGAGTTCAATGAACAACTTTAGTCAACATGATGGGAGCACACCCAAAATTATGAAGAAGGAAAGTGCTTTTATTTAATTTATGTATTTAAATTAACTTTGAATTATTTGTAAAGTTAACTAATATGTATTGGTTAATGTGTGACATACAGAGCCAAAAAATTAGGAAGCTCGATAAGATTCTTACCAGACTAAGTCCATAAGAGCGTAAAACGTTGATGGAAAAGTTGCAGAGGGATGAATAAGGTGAATAAAGAATAAGTCAATATGAATTATTTCTTCAAATTTGAGTAACAATGTACTTAATAATATTCACTAATATGTTTGAAATAATCTAATTCATATATGTTGAATGTTATGCAAGGACTGACAACAAAATAAGTCAATGTCATCATAAGAAAAAAAATTATGGAAGATGCAAATGATGATCAATTGGTCCTTAGCTCATCTTGAGTGGTGTTGGAAGTTAATAGAAGGGGCAAATAATTTTATAATACTATGAGGGATATAGTGGAAAGAATGTACAAACGTAATTTTCACTTACAATATAGAAACCAATCAAATGATTCGAAGAATCAGGTCATATGTAAACTACAAGAGGCATTCCCAAAGAAATGATCAATGAGCCATGTTAGACTTGCTATAGCAAAAAAATACAACAAAAGAAAGAATCATTCAAAAAGTAATATTCCTGAACATGTTTGTGTAGAATATGTGTGTATAACTACTACAAAACATCATTCATTCAATAATTTTAATTCTTTTGTATTTATTTTTCATATCAATAGAAAAATAGTTTAATGTCATTTTACATTTTCATGAAGATTATGAAAATCTCAAAGGATGAAAGAGGTGATATGCGAAATGTACCAGTAGGGATGTCCAAAAAAGTGTACAAGGAGATGGTCAAGAAAATGGACATAATTTCATCGCGGGAGGAGCCATCTCAATAGCAACATGCTTCAAATGAAGGAAATCATTGTTTTTTAGGATTATGTTATACATCTCATTAATTAATTCAACATTAAATATTAATTTTCAATTGTTTTATTGCAGAAAAGAAAACAAAATGGAACCCAAACAGCACACAAGACAGGACGACAAGGAAAAAAGGGGTTGATAGCAAAGTTTGTGAGTATTTGTGATTTCCTTATAAGAAATTAAGATTTTATAGTGGTTGTGATTTGTATATTTAATTTTTTTGTTTTCACTGGCAATCCTTGGATGTCTTGAAAAAGGTGTTAACATACAAAGAAGAGCCATAAGAATAATTGATTGAAATTGGGTTAAGCAAGGGTTGTGAGTATATGTTGGCGTATCAAAAATTAATTGTGGATTTTGTAAGTATCTATGTTGTTTTACTTCTCTCATTTATAATTAATAAAACAAAAAAAATCCTTTATATTAAATCTATGATTTGTGATGGGGCATAAAACTTGCAGGAAACAAAGTATGGAGTGGATCCAACATAAGACTTGTTGATAGAAGGCATGAGATTTGATTTTGAAAGAATGTGTATCATTCATGAGTCAATTATTTCTATGGTACGTCGCTTTTCAATTTACATTCATGTATACTATCTATTTATTTTTCATTATCCCCAGCAATGTAGATACACTCAATACACTTTTTTTTATGTTTGCGGATGGAAGCTGAAGAAGAGGAAAACAATCAAGCCAATCAGCAAAACATTTATCCAAATAACCCAATTGATGAGAGTGGCTCGAGCACCGATAACAGTTCCAGCGAAGAATGATGATCCGTATTTAATTTTGATGTTAATGCAAGTTGTTGTAGCTTGTTGTATATTTTGAAATAATTGTCTCTCAAAATCAAACATTTTGTATAATAATGTACTAGACATAGTGTGCAAATTGAAGAACAATGAGTTACCAATAAGTGTAACAATAATTACATGCATGTTGACATTTTGATTATTGTTGTCTCTATGTTGTCGTATTTTGTATGACAAAGGCACTCTTATTTATATATAATAAAACAAACTTTTTTATTTTATTCCATTCCTCAATGTTATTGTTAAATGTTACATGTGAAAATGTACATTGGTAATTAAATGTATGGATGGTTAAATATTACAATAGATGCTTGCATCTATGATATAAGAAATTAATCCAAACAAACACAATAATTAAAATTGAAATGAATAGTACTATAAACAAATCTTTAAATTTCAGATGAATAATGGAATTAAAAAAATAAAAAATATAATATATATATATATATATATTTGAATGACATGCCAGTGGCCATTGTTCAAAGAATCATATGTGGTGCTTTTAATAATATATGCTGCACCAATGCACCTATACGAACATTATGCACCGATGCGTATATACGAACAATAAGCACTGGTATGTTTATGTAAACCACAAACCCGACACTCCAATGTAAATCAAACGCATCGTTAAATTTTAAAAATAATAATGTCCACGTGCCAGATGGATTGGTCGGTGCATTTGCTTCTTTGTATCGCATCGGTGCATGTCAATGGATTATACACACCGAGAACGATCAAATGGTTATACGCACTTTTTTTGTGTTTAAGCGCGACGATGCATTTGAGGTGTTAAAATGCACTAGGTCATTTTGATAGTTTGTAAGCACCGAGGCATTTGATGATGAAATGCACCAGTGCGCTATGATAAATGGACAGTACCTGTAAATTTTAAAAATATTAAAAAATGTACGGTGCGCATGATGTAAAATATCGCATCGGTGCATTTACGTTGTAAATAAGCACCAGTGCGGCATTGAATTTTGGTTCTTTCCAGTGCTTGTTCTATTTGAGTGCACTGGTGTAGATATTTTAATCGTACAACATCGGTGCGTCTTATTATGGCATGCACCTATGCGCGTGATTTCAACTAAGCACATGAATAAAAAAAATCCACTAAAACCTCCATCCGTCGAGCTTTTTTAGTTATAAAATATATCTGTAATAACCTCTGTTAAAACATCTGCTACCATTGGCGTAGGTTGTAACGGAGGTTTTTTCGACAATTTTTTCCAATCTTGTAACACTAAAAAACTCTGCTATGACCTCCACTACAGGCTATTTTTCTTGTAGTGCTATGAGCAGGGATCTTGTGGTCCTGATCTTGCAGATATTGCATGAGCAAGAGTTCAAAGAAACATGCCATAAGTAAGTAATCAATAATTAACCAACCCTTCGCTCTTTGTGTAACAAAATTTGTATGGGTTTCTTAACTTTTTTCACATCTGTAAAAGGATATGATCACACTTTGATAATTTTCCAGCAATTAAATGCATGATTTTGGAGCTAATGTCAATTAACTGAAACTATGCTTTTCTCCGATGTTAGATTTTGAAAAGGAGATTGGATTGATAGAGATATTTGTTTGTTATTATTTTCAATTCCCTATATGTGAATGATGCGTTCAAATTTTTGAAGCTCAAACATGTAAGTTGTTGGATAGAGACATTTTTCATACCAAGTTTTAAATGCATGCTACAAGCTAGAGCAATAATTTGGCTTTTACTTCAACATGAAATATTTTGATCAAGTCTAGGATGGAGAGTGGGATGAAGTGGAGCGGTATCTGTCTAGTTTCACAATGGTTGATCTGACAATCGATATTCCATGAAAAACTTCTTTGAGATTAGGAAGCAGAAATATCTTGAAGCTTTGAACAAGTGAGTCGTGTCCTCCTCCTATAGAACAACTATTGGAATTAGAGTTTTTTGGTTGTAATATGAATGTTGTTGGATGTGTCAATTCTGATCACTGCTTGGTTATGTAGTCCAGGAAAGATCGAGCAAAAGTTGTGGAAATACTGGTAAAGGATCTCAAACCATTCTCTTATTTGAACGAGGAACTTTACAAATATATCACACATCTTCTCACTCTCGATAACTTCAGGTCCATGCAATTGGCTACTTCTCCTCTTTTATTAGTTTTTTAATTTAACTAAAATGTAGTTTGTTATTGTACATGGATCTACTTGGAAACTTATTGAGCATCCAAAATCTCAAAATTTTCTTCCTGAGATATGAGTAAAGAAAAAATTTAACTCAAATACAAGAAGTCAATGCCTTGCCTTCTTCTTTGTGGTGCTTTTGACTGTGATAATTCTTGAGGCTTTGATTGGTTACACTTGCAGAGAAAATGAAGGGATTTCTACATATGGAGATATGAAATCAACTCGGAATGTTATGTTGTTGGAGCTCAAAAAGTTGATTAAAGCCAACCCTCTATTTCAAGACAAGTCAAAATTTCTTGATCTTCTCCCTTTATGGCTGAAAACATTAATAATTCAAAGGTCTAGTAGGCTATCTTGTGTAGCAAAATTATCCACCCCTCACAAATCCAGCCTAGAATCTTGAAGGGACAAGTTAGGCAAGTTGGAACCATGCAGTTTACATGGTTCTAAACTATCACTTCAAAGTTTCATTTAGAATTTCTGAGGGGTGGATAATTTTCACCATTCTTCTTCTATGTTCAGGCATTCGGGTTTTTAACTGTCTTATGAGTTTCTATTTGGGGTTTTTGGGAGGCTTTCTTGGGATATTTTAACTTACTTTGTATGACTTTAATTTGGTTGGATGGGATTCAAATTCTTAAAGAGACCAAAGGATACGATTGAAGGAAAGTGAAATAAAGTTGAAATGCTATGTTTTTCATAAGGGCATTGATTATATCTAATACAAAATGTAAAATATTTTCTAATTTATTTTTTTCATCCTTAACTAGCAGCACCATATTTGCAAAAACCCTCGAACCTATCCTATTATCGAGACCCTACTTGTTGATCATACATGTATTCCTTCAAACGTATCTCAAACTCCTCCTCCTGCAAATAGTTTTCATGTTGGTACACCATCAAATGGGGGCGCATTTCCTGCTATTGTTTCACATATGGTAAGCCATGACTTGATTAGTACATAAATTAATTCACAGAACTTGGAAATAAATAACTCAGTTGATAAACCTCTTTGTCTTGGAATTAACTATCAGTTTTGTTGCATTCATCCATGTTGCAAAGTTACTGTCAAGATAACTTGCTTTTTAAAATTTTGATGCAGCCATTCCAACCTGCAACCACTCATCCAACTTCCCTTCTAAGATGGATGGTGAATTCTATTCCTCCGACCCCACATATTGTAGTAGTTGTTATCCAATCTCCTCTTGTTTCACAACCACATCTAGGTGAACTTAGGCTACTATATTTTGTGTGGTATATTAAGTTCCAAATTTTGGATTACAAATATGTGGTAACATGCTTGATTGTAGGTTTTTCCCAGGAAGAAAGATGAGGAAGATAACATCTTTCTCAAAGTTGATTAGAATGCCAATATTTAAATAGGATATAAAATCTTAATTGGTTTTTTATTAAATGACTTCAGCTACTTGGCCAAAACACCCAAGGACTTCACCCGCCAATAGTAATCCTTGATTGGTTTATCAATTTGCGGATTCTAAAGATCTTGTGAAATAAATTCGTCTCATTCAAGTTGATGAGGTATGGACACATTATGCAACAATTTAAGCTTTGCGTTAACATCCTTTCTGAATTTGTTTTTGGGTAATGAAGGGGTTCAAAAATGTTGGAGTATGGTATAACTGCCACATCTCTGAGAATATAATGTCACAGACTAATTGCCACACTAGGATCATGGGACTATGTGCTTGGTTGGGAAAGTTTACCAACATCTGCAGATTTTGGTGTAACGACAAACCTTACATGGTATCAAAGCTCAGGTCCCGGGTTCAATTCCCCCGAGTTACGCTAGAGGGCGGGTGTTGGAGTATGGTATAATCGTCGCACCTCTGGGAATATAATGTGGACTAATCGCCACGCTAGGATCATGGGACTGTGTGATTCGTTTTGAAAGTTTACCAACATCTGCAGGGTTTGGTGTGACGACTTACATGTTATCAGAGCTCAAATATCGAGTTCAATTCCCTCGAGTTACGTCAAAGGGGGGGTGTTGGAGTCTGTTCTATTTTAATATAATGGACTAATCACCACATTGGGATCATGGGAATATGTGCTTGGTTTGGAAATTTTACCAACATCTCTGCAGGTTTTGGTGTAATGGAAAACCTTACAAAAAAGAATTGGAATTTGTTGCATAAATTGTTTTCTTATGTAGTTTTCGTAGATCTAGTTGTGTCTTGACTAACATTCTAACCTTATAAAGGTGTTTGTTGGTTACATTTTGCATTTGTTGGTAATATTTGATGTAAAGTTTGTAATAGTGTACATGCGCACACACACGAACACACAGAGTTCCATTATGGTTTTCAGCATCATATTAAGGGTGTCATGCCTTTATTCCGAAATTTCACCAAGTTTATTTTCATCTCCATTCTATAATTGTAGGTGTACTAACTTGTTCTAATTCATCCTCCTAGCATGTACCTGCAAGAAATTCCTAAAATAGCTTCAAGTACCTTTAACTAGGGTTTAAATGTTATGAGCATAGATTTTCACCCACTATAGCCAACAATACTGCTAGGTGATATCATATCTAATCTTCAATATATTTTCTTCAATGTGGACTCTATGTTCATTATGTTGGGTGTGCACATTTATCTGTATGTCAAAAGTGTCTCATTTTCTAAAACTTGAGCACCGATCTTATCTGCCAGTTAGAAAAAATGTTGTTGTTTTAAGTCTTTAATGTGTAGGATATCTCAACTTGCTCAATGCCACTTTAGGTATGCCCATCCCTTTTATGGGATTATGATCTATCATTTATTAATTAATTATTAAAATTTGTTGTAGAAGCATAATTTCTAGCCAATTGGATTCTTCAACACCAGGTGTAGGAACTTCACCTTCTTGACATAACCAAATGAGAGCACAATATCAATAGCCTAATATGAGTCAACTCACACATATTTCTCGTGTATGCTTGAATCTTTAAATTGTGTTTGGTTCAATATGATAGTTGTGTCCTCTATTTTGAGTTCGGTCTTGGAAACCCCGTTGGTTGTTGGTGATGTTGCACGCCATATTAGGGATTCATTAGTTGGGTATCAAATGGACCAAGACCTGCATGTGAATTGAATAACAATTCTGGCAAATGAGAGATTGCTAGGTAGAATTGTTCTTTGAGAAAACATAGTTCTAGCAAAGGAAATTTATTGGGTAGAACTATGACAGAAAATTGCACAAGGGCAACAATATTGCACACATAAGGAGACCAGGGATATCAGCATATGGCAGAGGGCAGCATAGAGGAGTTGCAAATGAAATCACTTAGATGTTGGGGACCATGTCAACCATGATGGATGCCATGTCCTAGTTGACATGGAGGCAGCTCAGAGAAGAGGCATTGAAGCCCCAAGAGAAAGAATTATTAAAGGCACGACATATTGGAGAGGTAGGCCAAAGATGGAAATTAATGAGCCCAATAAATGTCACATTATTTGGTCCTCTTGATCATACCTAAGGATTGTTAGGGAGATATAAGGGTCTAAGTTGCATAAAATATATAAACTTTATGATGTTCTTCCTAAAATCCTATGCATGTTTGTTTAATGAATATCTTGACATTTGATTAGTAATGTTTGCTTAATTTGCTTATTCATTTGATTTATTTGATCAAATAATTCACTAATATGTGTCAAAATAATTCTTGATTTATGGTGGAGTAACATCAAGTCAACTCAAGGAATTCAGGTCACCAAAATCAACTCAATCTCCTTCACTACTTAAACTAGAGATTGGTGGATTAATTTAAGGGATTATGTCCCCTCTTGATTCGCATGAGATTCCATAGCATAAAGAAGGACTCAATATCATCCAATGATGAAATCATGGGTGCCAAGTAGAATTCCTAAGAGGGGGAATCAATCCCACAAAATCAACATGCATATTTCTAGTTAACTGGGGGATAATTTCCTTAAATCAAGGAGTTGATTACATGGACAGTTTTCTCAAGTGTTGATTATTCTCAAGAGATTCCACCACATGGAAAAGGTACTCAACATCATCCCAAGTCGAAATCATGGAGGCCAAGTTGAATTTCTAAAGAGGCAATCGATCCCACCAACTTGCATGTTAACCGAGACAACTTCCACAGATCAAGGAGTTGATTGCATGGGCAGTTTTGAGTTATTCTTGTATAAATGATAGTAAATTTGATATCATGAGGTTAATATTAGCTTCTATTATTCTTCTCTCAAACATGTTTCCATTCATCCCTTGTTGGTCAAGGCGAATTTGTAAGAGGAAGCTTGCTGCACTATTTTTAATGGCAGATTGTTAATGAAAAAAACTAGTTTTGATTTATCTTATAATTGGTTAGTTTAGCAAGGGTTCCAGGATATCCCTTGGGTTGGGCCCACTCAAGAGAAGGATTGTGGACCCTTGCAAACATTTCCCTTTAGTCGTGTATTTCATTCCATATTTTTTAAATTCGAATTACAGTGAATGTAGAAATATGTGCGTTGACTATAGTATGTTCTGTGTTTTTTCTATAGTTTGTAGTAAATCTGCATTTTATGTGTTTTGCATAGTAATTCTGCAATTTTCCTAGAGTTAGGATTTTTTTTTCATTTCCTTTGAATAGATTTGTTTTGTTTATCTTTCCCATAGTTAGATTTATGTTGCTTATGTCATTTGTTTTACATGTTTTAGAATAGATTTCTTTCATGTTTATTAGATTAATTTTTTTGTTTTTCATGTCATTTCTTTTACACATATGATCTCATTATCAACACTTGGTTCATGCCACACCCTCTGCTTGTTGTGACCACTTGCATGGAACCTGTGGCTTCTGAATGTCTATATTCAATAACTTGAAGGTCGAGTAATGGAGATATTTTACCAAAGGTTCTTTGATAAGGAACTAAGTGCCGAGTAGAGAATCTGAGTCTTATGCCCTCGCAACCCTTAGTTAGATTTTATTTCATCATTTGCTTTTGAGATTATTCCATATGCCATTTATTTTATGTATGAATTCATCATTTCAACTTGGTTAATGCTATCCCTCTGCTTGTTGCACGGAAACCATAGCTTCTGAATGTCTGCATCTAGTAACCTAAAGATAGAGTAAGGGGGAATTTCACTGAAAGCTATCACAACTAAACATGAAAGGTCACCCTACGCTTTCCCTTGAAGGAGTTGATGAGCAACTAAGTGCCAAGTAGAATATTTGGATCTTTCACTCTTGCAACCTGTAGTTAGCAATCATTTAAAGTTTGTTATAGAATCTTTTTAGTTGATTAGATTATATTTCATTTCTAGTTTAGAGTATATTTCATTCTTTTTTTATTAGATTAAATTTTATTTATGCTTTTAGAATAGATTCCACTTATACTACTAGACGAATTATTCCTTTGCAACTGCATACATAGTGCATGGTACCTCTTACGTTTGTACGAACTCCCGATTGATAATTTAAGTAATGAGCCGAGGGATTCAATTTTATAGCTTCAATTCATTGGTGCATTAGAAACCCCTACCTATTCAAGGAGTGTAAATATGGAAGAGTCGATTGTCTATATTGGGGAGAAACTCTTCAAGTTTGAGAAAATCAAAGACCCCAAGAGAGTGAAGCTTGCATGCATAAAGTTGAAAGGGCATGCATCCTTGTGGTGGAATAATGTGCAGTTGGACGCATAAAGAAAATGGGAAGATAAAATTAAGGCATGTATTGGATGGTTGTTGCTTAAGGCAAAAGGATATGACTCTTAAGGAGTACAATGAAGAATTTTACAAGTTGTCCATTAAATCTAGATGATATTATGAGTGAGATGAGATCATTTCTAGATACATTAATGACCACCATTATGCCAATCAAGATGAATTAAGCATGGTGTGAATCTAGTCAGTTGGAGAGGCATACCGGCATGCCTTGAAGGCCAAAGAGAATCTCTCAATAAAGAAATAGTGTTCCCGAGAAATCAATGTCGAATCTGACATGCTCTCGAAAGATGCTCTGCGTCTTGAGGAGGGGATCCTACTTTATGATGAAGTTTGTGATCTCTCTACTATCCATAGTGGAGCTCTTCAGGATTATTAATTTATGTGGTGTCCAGGAGGTTCTTTTTCATATGATGCTGTCGTTATTTTTTTTCTCAATCTATGGTCATAGTGGATGGACCGACCTTGGAAAGGATCTGTTTATGTTTTTATCTACCTCAAGTTTTTTCTAGACCTGGGAATGATTGTTTGTTCAAGCTTTGGCCTGGGTTTGCTTCAATGTGGGAGCCTTTGAGATTTTTGTGATAGTTTTCCATTTGTGGTAAGCTTTACTTCATACTCTAGCTGGGATATGATGTTGTCGTGCCATTTTTGTATCTCGATATGTGGTTTTCGAGGACATGTCGGTCTTGGAAATGAATTGTTTATGTATTTATTTGCCTCAAGTTTTTGTAGACCTTGGAATGATAGTTTGTTCAAGCCATGGTCGGTGGTGGACTCTAGGAATGGATACCTAATTAGGGTAGCTATACCGGTAGTATACTTTAATTATCAACCAAGGAGCGTACAAACTTATGAGGTGTTAAGCACTGTATGTGCACTATAGAGTGATCTTTGTCGTTCAGGGTTTGAATGTATCCTAAAGGTTTCTTTGAGGGAAATGGAAATATTGATCTAAAACTAAGGAGCTGGAAACATGAAAAGGATGCAAATCTATAACCTAAATCTACTGAAGACTGATAGATTTATCTTAGGAATCAAATACTGGAAAACTGGAAATTTAGTCTAGGAATTAAATACTGAAAAACTGGAAATTTAGTCTAGGAATTAAATACTGAAAGCTGGTAAATCTAATCTAGGAATATTAATGCTGAAAAACAATCAAATTCTATCTAGCCAATCAAATACCAAAAGCGATAAAACATTATTCTATTCAAATCAAATACTGAAATATTCAACTTCTATGTGATCAAACTTCAATAAGGAGAGTATGCGTGAATTTATAGATCTGAATCATTATCTGGAAATAGTATAAAAATGCTGGAAAATAGATGTAAAATACGCCTGCGCGGATAGCATACACAGGACTACTGACAGCGTGTTACAGAACTACGGAATCAGTATTATTGAACTATAGAGAAAATCGTTGAACTGAAATCAGAATCTTCTATTTAAACAATTATCAAAGTACTTTCACACATCATGATGATTAAGCCAGTTAACAAAACGCATGAGAAATAACTATGATCAAATATGAGGCTCCTGATCTACGTATTGAGGGGGCCCTCCCCAACACGTATTTCAGGAGTGAAAAATACTTATAAATTCAAGGATTTGAAATAACACCGGTCTTTCATTATCAAAATTGTAACTTCATGTTCCAAGAAAAACTTAAACAAAACTGTCTCGAATATAAAATGTGTTGAAGATTGTTTCTCTCAAATGTCAACAGGGCCCCCTGCTATTCAAGAGGTCCCTCTTTATTCTAAATTCTAACCTAACTCTACATTGTAAATGTCGATCCTGGTTAACAGGAGCTTTTTCTATAAATCAGGAAAATGTGAGCGCTGAGTCACTCGTGATCTTCAGTCTTTGAGCTTGATTTACTTGTTGTTTTCCATATCACCTATGCCCTACTCACGCATGCCTATTTTCATATAATTAGCACATAAAAATGCCTTTAAGCATAAGAAGAACAATCTCTAAACTACTTTATTAAATAATCAAAACAAAAGCATTATTCCCCACAAATGAAGTTATTCTCTTATCCTTTCTTGTGCTTGTGTGGCATAAAAGAGTCTATAGAGTACCTATATTCTAAGCTCATCATCTCCCTCGGACTTGAAGAAGTCACCCATCCTTGGGTGACACATCTTGCCTCATGACAGCGTCCCTCATATCCCATGCAACCACCCTGTAACGTCCCCTTCGCCCATCAAATGCAGGGAAGGAAACGTTAACACACACCGAGATTTTGAAAACTTAGCCCCACATATTTTTGTGCTTAAAATACATAAGAATTAAAACTTCTATGTGCAGATTCGTACTTCAATAAAACACAGCGGAATTTAAACATATCAACACACATAGGCATAAACATAAGATGATTCCATAGGCAGGGATTCAATCCCATTCTTATGCTATGCACAGACTTCATTACTTCATTACAATATCAATCTCATGAATAAATAACATTCAGATTTAGCACATTGCAGAACACACACACATATATATATATATATATATATATAAATTAAATTCACAAAGAGCACTTATCTTGTAACGCGATGTCCAACGACTGGCTACGTGAGAGCAACGTTCCACCCAACCATAGATCTCTGTCCAGCCTGTATTCTTTCAGCTGAGAGATCACCCCCGAGCTGGGCTGTGTATCCACTAAGGAGGAACTAGATGGCTCACTCACAGTCAGGATTTCACTCAGACAACCATGCTAAGCCAACACACAGTTGGGTTTTTCAAGCATGCAATTGGAAATGGAGAGGGATGCTAGTCCACTGAGCTCAATCCCAGAGCTAGGTACACATCAAGCTAGACTCAAACGGTCCCAGCCTCCATTCGAACATCCACACTTGGATTTCTCACCGCTTTGTTCAGCAAATAACCCAAATCCGTCACTGATTTTCTGGGCAATTAAAACTGGGTTTTCCCATGGATTTTGGGGTAGCTACTGCTCCCAAATTCGCCCCAAGGTTCCTACCAATGGATCCCCCATTGGATTTCACTGTCCAATACCAAATCGGGACGTTTTTGGCTTCCCAAAATGTGGGTTCTCTCACAGTCGCGATTTTCTGGTTTCCTCCCCCCTGGGAGCTCGTTTTTTTGGATGGATAATAATGCTAGATCCTCTCCCCATGGAATGGAGGTGAGAATGAAGCAACCTCCCATGAGGTTGAGTGACTTGTGAGACAAGTAAACAGGGCCCATACCTCCCCATACGAATTTCAAGGTTGCCCATCCTCCATTAAAGCCATTGACTTAATTCTTCAACCACTTCCTTACAACAGGAATAAATGTCATCTAGAAAGTTAAATGGGTGCTCATAATGACAAATGGCGGCCTAGGGTTTAGTCCCATAGCCCCCTCACCACTCCCTAGTGGATACACATGGCCCCTTCTCATTCGTTGCCTCCGTAGCCAGCTTCGGTATTTTATATTGCATGATGTTTATTTACATCCTATTACAATTTCCATGGCTTAAGAGCACATGGTATCAAAATATCAAATACTTTCCCTTCAAATAAAATTCGGGCTTTCACTAGCGGGGCCTTGGCCTTGAGCTCCACGCTAGGAAAACATACATCACATGTACACATTATATCCTAAGGGTCGAATTGGGGGTATTACACACCCGAGGGGCTCCTTCCTGTCTATGATACCCTTGAGTCCGATCTTCCCTAGCCCGTGCTCTCCTTTCCTCCTCCTCATCAATCTGTTCTTTAATAGTTAGAGGGAGAAAGAATGGAGGACTCAATCTCATTCCTATCCACCTGAGTTGATTCTTTATCAAAGATTCTCTATAACACTTGGCTCTAGTGAGTGCAATTTCAAGCCTAAGGGGTGAGTGAGGCTCCCTCTTTTTCAAATCTTGTGAGATTCCTGTCCACCTCTCACCGATGGCTTCCTGAACTTCTCTGCAGGTGCATTGATAGGTGAGGTCGAAATGTGAGACTGCTTCCTTCTGTTTTTCAAGGAGTATGGGAATAAGGTCTTCATCGGAGGTGATAGCATGGTGATCCTGGATTACTTTCTCAGGATGAGTTGCCTCATCCCTGACCCACAGCGGGTTCTGCCACTCTTTCGCAAGGTAGAGATGAGCATCTTGTGCTCTCTCAATTTCATGGTTCATCTAGGAGCATAGTGCTCTTAATTGTAAATCGCCCATATAGGGATTCGGCGACCAATTGGATGCGTTCGGCACTACAAAATTATGCAGGAAAAATTCGCATAGTTGATCTTTTCTAATTCTATGCAACCAAGAGAGGTGTCTACGAACTCCTTTGGAGTGGTTAATTCTAAAGGTAGGCCTTGCTTCAGCCTCTATAGCTAAAATTTGCCCCATTTCTCTCTTAGATACACAGTGTATACCCTGGATGGTGGTATGAGCCCCAATATATCTTCATAAATTTTGGCAGTGGTAGTCAAGGTATCCTCCAACTGTAGGATTTTTTGATCTCTCTGAGCCAATTCCTCCTGGGCTTGGCCCAATTTTTCTCTTAGCGCTGAATTTTGCTGCTCCACCAGCTTCAATTATCCTACATGCTACATCTTTAATATTTGGGTCTTTTCATGTATGAATGGTGGAGATGCTGGCGAGACTGGCTGGATTCTATGGCGTTCTACTTCAATTTTTAAGGAAGTCAGCTCTTCTCTGACTTTTGCTGGTTCGACCAATGCCTTAGTCAGCTGGTCCTTGATTCCAGTGTTTACATTTTCATCTGGAGGGTTCCACTGGAAGGCGTCTTCTTTTACAGGTGTAGAAGGGTCATCCTGTTCTGCCCCGAAATCTTCAGAGTCAGATAGGTCTTGAATTACGAAGATGGCCTCTTTTTCTTCCTTCTGTGTATGCTTGGCTTTGGGCTACTGTGCCAACCTTCTACTCTGTTGTTTTGACCCTTGCTTGCTTCCAGAAACCCCTGATTTTTTCGGGTGAGAGGCATCCTTGGAATGCTTTATTCTTATCAAAGTGTCATCCATGACCTCATTATCGTTGTCCATGTCAATTTTGCACTTAGATCCTGACGCAGAGGTGGATTTTTCTTTTGATCCAGAGGCCAGGGGTATGACTAGATTAGGCGAGCCTTTCATCCTTTGCACGTCTTCAGCTGAGACCAGCACAAATTCCTCCCACGAGAGCTCTAGAATTTGCACCTTCAATTCTTCATGAATAATTAGCTTGATTAGTCCATGGTGAGCCAGTGCATCTTCCTTCCCTTGTACTACCTTCTTGCTCATTTCCTAGATAGGATGAAGAAGGTAGGAGGGAATGCTGATATTATTGTTTGGTGTCATATGGCCCCTATGTATTAGGAGCTCCAAAATTCTGAAATGGAAGATCGGGACGTAACTGAGCCTCCCTATGCATGTTATATATTTCAGTACAACGGAAGTTATCTCATCCCAGGGTGCAGGCATGGTGAGTCTTTTAACCCCATTCTTGTCTTCCTCATAGCTTTCCCCATGTCCAAAGAAAACTACTTTCGCCCTCTGGTTAGCTTCCCTATCATCTCTTCCCCAATGTAGCCCCATGGGAAATCCTATATACTTCGCAATTGCTTCCTCATCGAGCCTGATGCGTAGTCCCCTTACCCGAGTGACATACTATTCATCCTTTATATGATTCAGGTTCCGGGCAAATTCTAAAGCTACTTCTGTATTGAATCCTCTTAGTCCCATGATAAATGGCATCCTCCCCCGCTGTGCGGAGGATGGCCAACACCTGAGGGTTTCCATAGATAGGTGTGTGGTCTTCTGGCTCGCTCTTCTTGAATCCCTTCATCATTTTTTAGTTTTGCTAATATAATCAATAAACCACAAAGCTTTGAGTGGTGGACGACTTACCCGTCTGGTTGGGATTGATCACTGGCTTTTGGGCAGCTTGCTGGCTAGGTGGCGGGTCGAACTTCTAGTTTCCTTCCTTTCTGAGGAGTTTGTATTGCCAAATTGGGTCCTCTTGTATATTCTGCTGCCTTATTTTGTTATTTTTATGCACTCATCCTGATCATTGTGCATCATGTTTGTTGTCTTATGCATTCTTTTTCATTATTGCACATTGTATTGTTGCTTTTATCATCAGGGGATATAATAGCGAGATGCGGAGGTCGTCATTCTCTGACATGTCTAAGGTAGGTCATCATGATTCAGTGAGGTTACCCTGAACTGTGTCGCCGAAATGTCTTAAAAGTTGTCCTCGGCTTTGAAAAATAACCGTTTTGTGGGGAGAATGATTTGATTCGAAAATAAAACAAAGAGTTAAGTGATTACCTGCTATGCTAGCGTACCTAAGTGTATGATGTGTGCTTAATTGTATGGGTGCGGGATTCCGTAGTAGATTTCATCTGCGTCTGTAGTTCTTTTTGTCGTGTCAGTAGTTACTTATTTTATGATTTTTCTGCTAGCTCTTCTCCTTTTTGTTTTATTCACTTGCTGAATTTTTTGTGCAAGTTTTGATTGATATGACCTTTAATTGTGTTTAGCGTTGCTTTGTAATGGTTCTTCGAACTTGCTTGATTTGATTTCTATAGTGCTAGATTTTGTCTACTGGTTCTGGCTCGGTTGAAATTTGTTTGTTGGCTCGCTTGATTGAATTTTGTTGAAATTTGCTTGTTGGCTCCCTTAATTGAATTTTTGCTGAAATTTGCTTGCTGGCTCGCTTGATTGATTTCTGAACCATTGATCGGATTTCAATTTTTGTCTTCACATAATCTTGAGTGGATTCAAAAAAAAAATATTATATTTTTTTTCTCTTTTTTTCTTTCTTTTTTTCTTTCTCTTTTCTTCTTCTTTTTTCTTGTTTTTTCTTTTTTCTTTTTTTTCTTTTTTTTCTTTTTTTTTGTATATATATATTTTTTTATTTTGTAACTGTAATCAGTGATTATTTATGCTCTTTATCAGCATTAGATTTTGTTGATAGAGTGTGTGTGAACTCCTCTTTGGACTGTGGTTTCTTATATAGCTTGAGTCTATGTCCATTCACCAACATGGGGAATTATGTTTCATCGATTGTTGTAATTCTGATAGCTCCATTGTCATAGATTATTTCAATGATGTAGGGTCCAAGCCATCTGGTTGTGAGTTTTCCTTTAAAAGTGTGACACCCGGAGTCATACAGTAGTGCCCAGTCACCTTCTTTGAATTTCTTCTGCTTGATGTTTTTCTCATGCCATTTGTTCCTCTGTTGCTGGATGATTTCAGTGTGGCTAAGGGCTTGTTGGCGTTGCTCATCCAACTGATTTAGTTGTAGCATGCGTTCCTCTTGGATTTCTAAAAGTTCCATGTTTAACATGGCTGCAATTCTCAATGTTTTCATTTCAAATTCAATTGGCAGCATTATTTTCTTTCCATATACCAACTCATATGGGGTAAAGCTTGTTGTTGTCTTCCATGTTGTGTTATAAGCCTAAACTGCTTCACTCAATCTGTCTGCCCAATCTCTTTTGTGTGATTGTATTGTCTTTGTCTAAATTCTTTCTAGTTCTTTGTTTGTCACCTCAACTTGACCATTAGCTTGAGGGTGGTAGGAGGAGGACTTTCGGTGTGTAACATTGTTTCTTCGAAGCAGGTCCTCTATGAGGTTGGATGTAAACTATGTCCCTTGGTCAGAAACTAACTCTCTTGGGACTCCAAATCTGTAGAAGATTTGTTCTGTAAAAAAAATGTCCACATTTGTTTCATTTGTTGCTACAAGTGCTGCTACTTCTACCCACTTTGTAAGGTAGTCAGTGCATACTAGAATATAGATTTTATGATTTGATTATGGGTTGAATGGACCAACAAAATCAAATCCCCATTTCTCAAATGATTCCAAGGATATTTGGGGATGTAGAGGCATTTCTTCTCTTTGTGTGGGCTTCCCCATTCGCTGACAATCATCACAGTGTGATACATAGTCATAAGAGTCCTTGTGAAGTGTTGGCCAATAATATCCAGTTTGCAATATTTTATAAGTTGTTCTTTTTGCAGCATAGTGGCCTCCACATGGTTCATTGTGTGTGGCATGTAGTATATCATGGACTTCACCTTCTCTTATGCATCTTCTCAATATTTGGTCTGGCCCTTTTTTAAAAAGAATCCCTTCTATCCATGTATAAGTTGCACTCTGTCTAATGATTCCGCATTTTTCCTGGTAGCTATAGTGTTGTGGGAATTTTGCAGATACTAAGTAGTTTGCTATGTCAGCAAACCATGGGATTTTCATTGAGATTGAAAAGAGGTGCTCATCAGGGAAGTTATCATCTACCAACTTACTGTCTTGTCCATGGGTGAGTCTAGACAGAAAATCAGCTACTACATTGTGTTTGCCTGGATTAGCCAGGATTGTTATGTCAAATTCTTGCAATAGGAGTAGCCACCTAATAATTCTAGCACTTGTATTAGGTTTATTCATAAGATACCTGATTGTTGAATGGTCGGTGTGGACAAAAACTTGGTATCCAGTTATGTAGTGCCTGAATTTGTTTATTGCATGTATGACAGCCAAAAACTCCTTTCTTGTGACTGTATAATTGAGTTATGCTCCTACCAAGTTCTTGCTAATATAATATATGGCATACGGTTTCTCTTCTTCTTCTTGTCCAAGGACTGATCCGATGTCCTTATCTGAAACATCAGAATGTATGTGGAATGGTAGTGTCCAATTTGGTCCTTGGAGTACTGGGGTTGTGATTGTCTTCTCTTTGAGGTTGTCAAATGCTGACATACAATGCTTTGTCCAGATGAATTCGGTATCTTTTGTGAGAAGAGAAAACATCTGTGCAACAATTTTGCTATAACTTTCTATAAATATTCTGTAGTATCCTGTTTTCCCAAGAAAACTTCGCACATCTCTTTGTTTGACAGGTGGGGGCAGTGTCCTAATGACCGTCACTTTTGCCTAATCAACTTCAATGCCTCTTTGTGAGATATGGTGTCCCAGCACTATGCCTTCTTCCATCAACATTCTGCATTTATCATTGCTTAGACATAAACTCATTTCGATGCATTTTTTCAAGAATAATTCTAGATGCTTTAATGCTTGGTTAAAATTTTGGCCATAAGGTGTGAAATCGTCCATGTAGACTTCCATTTGATCATTGATAAAATCAGAGAATATGCTTAAAATGGCCCTTTGAAATGTTGTTGGGGCATTATAGAGTCCAAAGGGTAGTACTATGTATGCATAAGTGCCCCATGGGCATGTAAATGTTGTTTTATCCTAATCAGGTGGGTAGATTAGGATCTGGTTGTATCCACTGAATCCATCCAAAAATGAGAAGAATTTGTTTCCAGCCAGTGTGTCCAATACTTTGTCAATGAATGGTAGAGGGAAGTGGTCTCTCTTAGCTGCATTATTGAGCTCTCTGTAATCCACACATATCCTCCACTTCTCTCCTTTCTTAGGAACTATAACCAATGGTGAGACCCATTCACTATCTGAGATTGGGTATATGAACCCTACATCTAATAACTTTTGTAATTCCATCTTAACTATGTCTTTTAATGCTGGGTTCATTCTTCTTTGCGGTTGTCTGATGGGAACAACACCTTCTTTGATATATATGTAATGCTTGCAAATGTCTGGGTGGATACCCTTCATGTCAGTGTATGTCCATGCAAAAGCCTTCTTGTTTTCTGAGAGTACCTTCATTAATTGTTGTTCTTGTTCTGGATCCAAATTGGAGTTAATATTAATTGTCTTTCCAGGCATGATCTCAACTGTTTTGATATGTGTTGACTGCTATTCAAGTGTGAGCACTTATGCCCACATTATGTCAGAGTTGTGGGGTGATGTTTTATCTTCCTGTTGCTGATCTGTTTCAAAAAAATCTTCAAGAATATCATGGTTAGAAGATGCATTTTGAATAAATTTATCTAAATGACTGCCTTCATCAATAGCTTTTAGAGATAGTGCAGCTTCGATGGTAAGAACAGGTTGTATGTTTTGGTCGTTTATATCATTATAATCATCTGTCCAATTCTGATATTCTATGTCTATAGATTTTCTTTGCTAGAGGATAAATTGTGATTTTCTTTCTAGCTTGGCCACTGGTGATTGCCATGTTGCCAGATCTGCAGCCTATATAGGTGTCTACTGTTGCTAGCCAAGGCCTCCCTAGTATTATTGGGTACCCACTGAGTTTACTTTTTACTTCTATAACCATGAATTCAGCTGGGTACTCCCAGGATTCTATGTTGATAATGATATCTTCAAGCATTCCTTCAAGTTTTACAGTTGATGTGTCAGCAAGCTGCAGTACGGTACTAGTTGGTCTGATAATCGATTGGAGTCCTAGGGCTATCATTGTGTCCTTTGTCATCACATTGATTGCAGCCCCTAAATCAATTAGGCAGCTTGCAATATGTCTGTTGTTAACGGTTACCTTGACTACTAGATTGCCTGGGTCAAGGTATTTGGGGTTGACAATGACGCCCAACATTAAATCTGCTAATTGGCCTACTACATTTATAGTTGGTGGGTCACCTCTTCTTTGTCCAGGTCTTTTTAAGCAATTTTCTTTAATAAAATTATTACAGATTGGTACATCTCTTATGGCTTGTAAAATGGGGATTTGGATGTTCAAATGCTTCAATTCGTTGAGGATAGCATTCTCCTCCTCCTCTTTGGTGTTGCGAATGAGTTTTTCAAGGAATGGTGGGTTTCTATTTGGTATGTGGGATCGAATTTCTTCTTCCTGAGGGTTTGTCTCAGCTGGCTGCTGAGTTTCGGGTTGTGTTATCTATTCGTGATCGACATTTTCTTGATTTATCTACGGATGTGTGTTTTGTAATGTTTTCCCAGACCTGAGATTGATTTCATTTATCTCCAGTGTATCCACGACATAAGTAGGGAATTGCATTATTTCAGTGTTATAGGTTTGTTGCTGTCCTGCTCTGTTGTTGTTTGGGTTTGGAACCAGTTGGGCAGGAATTGGGGGCGGTCTAGGAGGTGGTTGGTTATGTGGGGGCGACATGATGAGTGGTTGTTGTAATGGAGCTCTCTAGTTTGCTGAATATGGATAGGGATTTCCATAGTTTATTGGTGGTTGAGAAAAAGGTGGGGGATACGGAGAGTAAGACTGTGTGTAATATGGTTGTTGATATGGTGCTTGGTTTTGCTTCCATTGGTTTGGAGTTGGCTGAGATGGCCATGAGGTTGGTGCTGAGGGGTTCCAATTTTGTTGATTATTTCCCTAGTTAAAGTATGCTTGGTTGCTGGGCTGGAAGGGCCTAACAAAATTGTTTCTTCTTTGATTAACAAAACAGAGTTGTTCTATTGTACCTTCAGTTTTGGGATCCTGAATGGCAGCTTTGCATGATGGAAACAGAGGGCATTTATCAGTGGAGTGATCATCAGTGCAGAGACCACATATTTCTATGGTGTTCAATGTGCATTGTCCTTTTTCATGTTTCTTTCTGCAGCATGGGAAAAACACTGCCAGTTCTTGGTTTATCTCGTCATGTTTCTTCTTTATTTGGAGTGCATCAAGTTGCATTGCTAGGGATTGAAGGATATCAGTTTTCATATCATCAAGAAGGTTCCCTAAATCGGACTTTGTGAGGTTTGGTCCTAAAGATGATGATCCTCCAGTAAATAGATGTGTATCACGTGTCCCACTTTTAATTTTTTTGGATCTAGAATGATTTTTGAAGATTTGTAGAATTTGGTCATAAGTTTTCTGGAATATATCCCCATCTCCTAGAAGGTTCAAGACTTCTTCTTTGATTCCTCTAAGAAGGACAAGTTTCAGTGATTCCTGGTCTAGGGTACAGTGACTAGCTCGTTTGTAACTGAGTTGAAAGCGTTGTGCATAGTCTTCTAGGGATTCTCTTTCTCCTTGTTGCATTCTAAAGATTTCATCTCTGGTATCTTTTGCCTTACAGTAGTCCCTATATTTTTCTAGGAAGGATTGTTTCATTTGGTACCAGCTAAAAATGGTGTTTCCTTCAAGGCTCATGAACCATCTAAGTGATAGATCTTTCAATGTAGAAGGAAAGAGTCTCAGTTTTTGTGCATCAGTGGTGTAACCAAAAGACTTGCAAACACCCTGCAAACTACCTCAAATTCAAATAAAAATGTGTCAGGATCTTCTGAGGTTAAGTCATGAAAGTTTGGCAGATTATTGGGGTTGATATTCTTCATTCTGGCATCCCCGAGAGGTACACTAATGGGAAAAGTGAACAGTTCTCTAGGTTCATCCTCTTCATCTGCCATAGTATTGTTTGAGCTAGAGCTAGCAAAGAAGTTATCTCGGTTTGGATCGTAGCTAGAATCAACTTCGTCTTCAGAGTTAAGGAATTCAAATTGAGAATGATCAGAACTATTGTTACTCAAAAGACGATTAGGTAGAAAGCGTCCAAATCTATCCCTCTGTCGTTGAGGCATTCATGGTAAAAAAATTATGTGTTTTTTTTTTAATATGTCTCCTATAGATTAAGCACCTCCCCGGCAACGGCACCAAAAAGTGGTGGACTCAAAGAATGGATACCTAATTAGGGTAGCTATACCGGGAGTATACTTTAATTATCAACCAGGGAGCGTACAAACTTATGAGGTGTTAAGCACTGTATGTGCACTATAGAGTGATCTTTGTCATTCAGGGTGTTGAATGTATCCTAAAGGTTTCTTTGAGGGAAATGGAAATATTGCTCTAAAACTAAGAAGCTGGAAACATGAAAAGGATGCAAATCTATAACCTAAATCTGCTGAAGACTGATAGATTTATCTTAGGAATCGAATATTGGAAAACTGGAAATTTAGTCTAAGAATTAAATACTGAAAAACTGGAAATTTAGTCTAGGAATTAAATACTGAAAGCTGGTAAATCTAATCTAGGAATCTTAATGCTAAAAAACAATCAAATTCTATCTACCCAATCAAATACCAAAAGCGATTTCAAATCAAATACTGAAATATTCAACTTCTATGTGATCAAACTTCAATAAGGAGAGTATGCGTGAATTTATAGATCTGAATCATTATCTGGAAATAGTATAAAAATGCTGGAAAAAGATGTAAAATACGCCTACGCAGATAGCATACACAGGACTACTGACAACGTGTTACAGAACTACGGAATCAGTATTATCGAACTACAGATAAAATCATTGAACTAAAATCAGAATCTGTTATTTAAACAATTATCAAAGTACTTTCACACATCATGATGATTAAGCCAGTTAACAAAACGCATGAGAAATACCTGTGATCAAATACAAGGCTCCTGATCTACGTATTGAGGGGGCCATCCCCAACACATATTTCAGGAGTGAAAAAGACTTATAAACTCAAGGATTTGAAATAACACTGGTCTTTCATTATCAAAATCGTAACTTCATGTTCCAGGAAAAACTTAAACAGAACTGTCTCAAATATAAAATGTGCTGAAGATTGTTTCTCTCAAATGTCAACAGGGCCCCTTGTTATTCAAGAGGTCCCTCTTTATTCTAAATTCTAACCTAACTCTACATTGTAAATGCCGATCCTGGTTAACAGAAACTTTTTCTATAAATCAGGAAAACGTGAGCACTGAGTCACTCGTGATCTTCAGTCTTTGAGCTTGATTTACTTGTTGTTTTCCATATCACCTGTGCCCTGCTCATGCATGCCTATTTTCATATAATTAGCACATAAAAACGCCTTTAAGCATAAGAAGAATAATCTCTAAACTACTTTATTAAATAATCAAAACAAATGCATTCTTCCCCACAAATGGAGGTATTTTCTTATCCTTTCTTGTGCTTGTGTGGCATAAAAGGGGCTATAGAGTACCTATATTATGAGCTCATCAGTCGGGGAGGCTTTAGGAAGGGTTGGGGATAGTTTAGAAATGATAGTTTGTATGTTGAGTCATGTGAGGGTTTTTCCCTGGTTGTAGTGTGGTATTACTATGTTGTTTTTATGTTGTAGATTTTTCTTGCAGTTGATACTTTTGTAATGGTTTCATATACTTATCAATGTTAAGTATAGTTTTTTTTTCTATGGAAAAAAAAGTCGTGGTTGGGGCTAGTTTCATGGTTGGAGTTATTGAGTTTTTTTGTATAGTTTATAGCTGGGCGATTGTATGTATCAATCTTATCTTGATTCATTTTAGTCCCTACCTAGAATAGAGACTATATGTTCCACAATTTTCAATTAATTTGACAATGATAATAATAAAACATCATGTTTTACAAAGTAATCAAGAAAATGAATATTTTTATTACATTTTATTTCAAAGTTTATTGGACAATGACTCCCTAGGTGACATATTTTATCATTGAACCTATTAGTAAACAATACAAAATAAAAATAATATTCCTAAGACTTTAGACATTAGAGAAATATTTATCTGACTCAATCTAACATAAACCTTTTCCCAATCTTTTAGTTTCGAGAAGCACAAAGTAATATTTAACACAACATAAATGTTTTTGGGTGGATCGAGTAGCCTCGCCCTTTGCATTGATTGTCCAACAAATAAATGTATGTAAATCCATTCCTCACCAGGTGGCGAACATGTTGAACATCACTTGCCCTCCAGCTGAAATAAGATGTGGAAGACAAGAAGCAGTAACCCAAAACTAGTATGGACATGTTGCAACCTTAGAAGGAGGTGAAGACTGGAGTATCTGATTTTGCATTGCGAGTTTCAACTCAAACTAGAGATAAGATTTATTAAATAGTTTGAACATTTTCTCTATGTTTTTTGTCCCAAGCCTAGGTTGATTTCCAATAAATTTAATGAGTAGAGAGACTTTATTTGATATCTTTGGTCTTGTATGTTGGGAAGTTTAGTATGTGCTATTATGTCCTCATTTATGTTATTATGTGTATTCTAGACATAATGGTTCATTTTCTATAAATAGTTTGACAAAGAATTCACACTAAAAATATACAGTGGCATAGTGAGTGTTCGAGTTATGGATACCATATTTTATGAAGCATAGAGATGAGGTAGGTTTTTGTATTAAAATTTTGTTTTCATGTGGATTTTGGATTTCACAAGAATCCACTGGAAGCTCTCAAGGAATAAAGGGGTAAGGATAAATATCTCTTGGTAGATTGAATAAGATTTTGCTTTATAGTCTTTTGAATTTGAAAGCTTTTTTGTTTCTTTCATTTTGGCTCGAGAATTTGGCTATATTTCCTGCGAGTGAGATAAATCCAACGAACTCTAAAGCTGCTTTGAAGGTTGTTATTTTTGTTTTCTTTGAAATTGTTTTTTTTTAACAAGAACGGTTATAAAATTTATTTATGCACAGTGACATAGCTGGTGGATCATTACAGTAGAATACAGAATCAATCGAATTGTCGAATGAGCCTGAGCGAAATAGAGACAGATCATAACCAACTTAATCCTACAATAATTGAATCTCCCAGTTAAGGGGTCGACTAATAACGAATAAACAACTTCAATGCCAATCGTTCTTTCTAACCGAGGGACGCAAATTGACTTCCTGGTGATCATGCTTAATGGAATTCTGAACGAGTTCGCAGATAGAGAGTTTTGAAAGTCTGATTGAAAAGCTCTGAATTGAACCTGAGGGCTCCCTGAGAGAATGAATTCCACACTTTGGGCAGTTTGTCCACCATCGAGTCGAGTTTTCTCCACCTATCCAAATAAAAACGCCTTCTTCCAGGTTGATACATGGTCCATCCCAGTGGTTCATCGAGCTGGAGATATTAAGGGATGATGAAGGGATTAATAATTCCATTAGTTTTTAGAGTCCCTTTGCTCATAGGGACTGCCTCGTTAGCAACAAGATCCGCTTCTCCATTGAGATTTCGCAAGATATGGAGAACTTAATTCTGTAAAAGAGGTTCATGAGAATCTTGATTTTCTCGAGGATATGCCTGAGCCTCATGTTATTGGGTCAGTTGTTGTAAATGAGTGCTTGGATCACCAACCTTGAATCACCGAAGACATTAATATCTATGATTTCCCTCGTCTTGGCTTAATACAGCCCTTGCCATAGAGCTAAGGCTTCAGCAGTTTTATTGGTGTCTTCACCAAGACCCCATGAGTAATGGAGTTCAAGGGCACCATTGGGGCCTAGCAGTACCCCACCTCCTACAGCCTCCCATGGATTCCCTTTGGAGGCCCCATCAAAGAATAGGGTATGCCCCTTTAATGACTTCTTCCACAGTTTAAAGCTTAGGAAATCCATCCTAATTTCCCATTTTTCTAGATTGTTAGTAGCAGGAATGTTGGCATGAGGAAAGGGGAGAATTTTATTCATCCAAGCTTCTTCATCCCCATTCAGCTTACATTTGTTCTCCGGGATTAGAAGAGAATTTAGACAATCTCCCATCAACGCTTGAGCTTTCGTAGCCACATGGACTGCATGAGATGCATTATTTATGAATATACGACCATTTCTTTCCAACCAATGTTCCCACAGGATAAATTTAGGAAGAACTAACCAGCAGGATTTGATTATTTATCTTTTCTTAAGTGAATATGGATACAGAAAGGCCCATTCACCTAGTAGTGAAGGAACCGTCTCTAGAAGAGCAAGTTGATTCGACCAAGAGACTAAGACATGTGTCCAGACCCCTGCTACAAAGGGGCAGTTTAGCAATAAGTGATCCGTTGTTTCTTCTGACAACAGACAGAATGGGAATCTCGTCGGGCCTTCCAGTTAGAATGTTGTTATGGGCCAACATCCATATGAATATATCGATTTTTGGAAGACTTTTGAATCTCCAAATTTCTTTCCTGAGAGTTGGATTGATGGGGACATTTGGGATTGCTTTGATATGCTTATAACCTTAAGGAGCAGTGTAAATTCCAAATTTTGAACCCCGGCCTCATGTGTCCTTCAATTTAGCAGCTACTGGAGACTTCCCATGAAGGTAGGAGATCATATTGCGTTCTTCATCGATCATCTGGTTTGGGCAGCCTGGAAGTCTCCATTCCTTCCATGACTTAGATCTATCCTCATTCCATATGGAGATATCCCAAAGGGTGGTGATGTTGAGAGATTTGTAGTGAATTTTCATATTGGAGTTGTTTGATAAGGAGTCCAACATAGTTCTTCCAAGAATTGAATCTTCCCAGATTCAAATATTTTTCCCATTCCCCGGAATCCATGTTAGGAGAGGCTGGAAGAATCCGGTGGCTTTTTAACAGATGTTAAAAACAGGGAGCCTTTCCTTACCTTTGGCGGATTATCAAGGCAGATTGTGCGAGGTCCTGTGTAATATTTCTTCCATAGCGCATGCTTGCTCCAAGTTAAATTTCCTATTACCAAATTCCAGAAATGCTTCACTCCAAGAGCTAGATTATGAGCTCTAAAATCTCTGATTTGGAGGCCCCCTTCTGAAATTGGCCTGGTGACTTTTCCCCAACTGATCAGAGGCAGCTTGTTATCACTGTTTTTACCACCTTTCCAAAAAAATATTCTGAGGATTGCTTCCATCTTATTAATGAATCTGATTGGGGCCAAAAGGATTGAGCTTTGGAAAACTGGAATGCTAAGAAGAACTGATTTTATCAGGACCAGCTTTCCAGCTTTGTTGAGCCACTTTGCTCCCCAATTGTTGATCGTGTTCTTTAGCTTGTCTAGGAGAGAGGTCCATTGCTCAGATCTAATAGTTATTCTCGAAATGGGGATTCCTAGGTATTTAAAGGAATTCCATTGAGTCTTCCCCTCCATTTCCAGAATTCTGGTGATGGCCGTCATTTCTATATTGGTACAATTCCACCCATATATTTGGATTTTCTGTAGTTTATCTGACTGCCCGAGGCTTCCTTATAGAGATCAATCTCCCTTTTAATTCTCCTAACATTAATTGTGTTGGCTCCTCCTAATAGGAGCGTGGCGTCTACGAACTGGGCATGGTTGAGCTCTTTGACTCCACAAGCTATTCTGATTCCCAATTGTTCTTCTTGGTTTTGGTAGTGCTCTAGTTGAAAGCTAAGGACTGAAGCTTGAATGGCATACAATAGAGGTGACATCGGGCAGCCTTGACGCAACCCCCTGCTGGCTGGGAAGAACTCAACAGCTTTCCCATTGATCAATGGGGCTATCCAAGGGAAGCCTATACAAGCCTTTACCCAATTGATGAAATCCGGGGCAAATCCGAATTGGAGCATTACCTGAAACAAAAATTCATGCCGAACCCTATCGAAGGCATTAGCTAAATCTAATTTGACAATCATACCTTTTTCACCTCGTTGATTGCTTGAATGAATTGCTTCTTGGACGAGGATGATGTTATCAGCAATGTTTCTGCCTTTGATGAACCCCCCTTGATTCTCTGGAATGATGGCAGGGAGTATGTCTTTGACTCAATTGGCGATTACTTTGGTGATGAGCTTATATCCAATATTGCACAGTGAGATTGGCTGGTATCGATCAAAGGAGATGGCTCCTTTTTCTTTAGGAATAAGCGCTAAAAATGTCGAATTTGTGCTCCCACCTATCTTATGACATTTTCGAGATTTTAAGACCATCCTATGTAAGTCTTTTTTTACGATTGGCCAACAAGCATTGATGAACCTGGCGGTAAATCCATCCAGGCTGAGGGCTTTATCCGGTTCCATGTTTCCAAGGGCTGTCTTGATTTCTTCTATGGTTTCCAAAGCCGTAAGTTTATGGTTGATATCCTACGTTACCAGATTTGGGACAAGTTCAATAATCTTCTTCCTTATTTCATCGTGGGATTGATTATTTTTTCTGAATACAGCTCTTTGAAGTGTAGATGACTAGCATGTTTGATATCGTTGAAGTCCTTTATGATCTGGTTGTTGCTCTGAATTTCTTTGACCGAGTTACACTGCCTCCTTACTTATGGAAGTAACTGGTGTTCTTATCACCATCCTGAAGCCAAGGACTTCTCGATTTCTGCCTCCAATAGTCTTCCTCCTCTCTGCATGCAGCATGTAGCTTCCTTTGAAGATCCATTTCATGTTCCATATTCTCCTTGTTGATCGGGCTTTCTTCCAACAGAATTTGATGTTTTTCCAGCTGGATTTGGACTTCCATCCTCTGGTGTGAAGGAGGTTTTATATTTTTGGCCCAATTCTTGATTTATTTTTTAATTCGCCTCAGTTTTTCTTCCCATACGTAGAAAGGTGATCCTATTACTGGACTAGACCAGACTTTGAGAACAATCTCATGGAAGCCTTCCTTTTGAATCCAAGATGGGTTGAACCTGAAGGGGATTGGCCTCAAGTTGTTTTTGTCTTTGGATATTTCTAGAAGAATAGGCTTGTGGTCAGATGCGTTGAAGGGCAGGATTTTAGATTCAACATCCAATCCAAGAAGGAGAAAGGAGCTGTGGACTAGAAATCTGTCCAGTCTAGTGGCGATATGCCCTGGACCCAATCTCTTGTTCGTCCATGTGAATTTTCCTTTGGAGGGCTTGATGTATTCAAGCTCCCATTCATGCATGAGATCTTCCACTGTTTCTCGGAACTGGTCTCTTACGATGGAGCCCCCTCTTTTTTCCTCAAGGGACAGAGTTACATTAAGATCTCCTGCTAAGACAATATTCTCCAATTGGTTAATTCTGAGGAAGTCTTGGATGAGGTTCCAGCACTCTTTTTTTCGGATATAAGATTCGGGACATAAATGTTGAACAGGAAGAACTGGAGATCTGAATCCTTGTGGAGGAGTTTAGTGTAGATCCAGTGAATACAGATGTCAGAGGCTAATAGCTCAAATTTGTCCTTGTTCCACAGGGTGCCTAATCCTCCGGAGGCGCCTCTTGAACTGACCGCTATTTGGTGTTCATTTTTCCAATTTTTTTCACTTGTTTGGAGAAAGGCTAGTTCCTCCATTTTAGTTTCCTTGATAAGTAGAATGTCCTCCCTTGAAATGCGAAGGATATATTTCATCGATTATTCCTTGGATCTACTTCCCAACCCCCTACAATTGCATGAGACTGCCTTCATCGCTTACTTTCTTGGATTGGAAAGGGCCCCTTTGGTGGGATGCCCTTGGTGTCTTGCACTGCGAGTGATTAGCATTTTTTCCAAGGTGGGTTGGGATCCCTAGAGATTCTCTTTGTAAGTGGACCTTTATCTTCTTTCCTTTGTTGATTTCCTTCCGCGAGTAACTTGTTGAATGGAGTTTTGAGATGACTCTATTTCTCCTTCCTCTTCCTCTGTTTCTAGCTCATGGCTGTCTATTTTTTTGCCTTGTTCATGAGAGGACAAGAGTTCCTTGTTTGGTTGATTTTCCACCTATGTTTGCTTTATGTTTTTTTCTAAGGGTTCATCTGAAGCACAGGCCTCAAATTCTTGATTTCCTAACAGTTCAAAATTGTTTCCTATCGGTAGTTTTTCCTTTGGTAGTTCCTTTTCCTTTCCGTATTTGGCTATGGGTTGGTTAGGATTGATGCCTTCTTTTTTGAGAGAGTTTTTTGGATTTGCCTTTGATCTTTTTGCTAGTTTCCATCCTTCCCCTACCTCTTTTCCCTATTGATTTGATTGGGCCTTTGGGCAGTTCTTTTGGAAGTGACCATGTTCGTGGCATCTTCTGTATTTAAATGGTAACTATTCGTAGTCCAACTTCTAAAAATGATGCCAATACCCTACGGTGAGCTTGATAGCTTCAGAGAGGCCAGCTTCTAGATCCACTTCTACACAGATCTGAGCACAGGAGTACTGACCCTTGGGATCAACTTGATCTATGAATTTCCCTATTCCATTCCCTATTGATCTCAAAGACAGAGAGTTCCAGCAGTGGATCGGAAGACTGGGCAAGCACATCCAGACAAGGATTGTTGTGGGTACATTAAGGTATGGATCAAAATCAGGTGTCCACCGGTTTAGGTACAAGCCTTGCGGTCCCATGAAGTAAGGACCGCTTCTGAAGATCAAGTCTCTGTCATCTTTTGAAATGAATTCGAAAAGGAAGAAGCCTATGCCTACTGCAGAGCAGGTGATGCCAACAGAGATTAGAGGCCTCCATTTCTTTTGGATCCAGTTGTCCGTGGTGCAAGGAGAGGGCCAAAGCCCTGAGAAAAGACCCACCAGTGCTCGATCTGCCAGGGAAACAACTACTCTCATAGGTTGATCCGATGGAAGGGCAATTATCGGAACTTCCTCTAGTTTCTTTATAAACTTAGGGACCGGTTGTAACATCAGCTTATTCCCATGAGTATTGACCAATCTCTTGAATGCTTCAACATCAGCTGCAGGTGGAGAGAGCAGAGGTACGTCTCCAGAGGACCCCATGAGAGCGTACCAGCCCTTAATGCAATCTCAAACGCATGGAAGGAGGGGTAGCAGACGCCAGGCTCAATGGCAACGGAACACCAGATCGCCAATCGAGGGATCGATACAGAGAAACCTTGGTGGGACGATCCCAACCTCATCGACCAAGAACTAGATGGTCACCAAACAGTCATGCTTCCCATCGGTGAAATTGTTGATTTTGGCATTCAGTAGCTTTGCTATTTTTTTTAAGTTTTACCTGGATAATTTGGTGTTATTTCATGTAATTTTGTTGAAGCCAATGATCTTTGAAGTTGTTTCGAAGGTTTCCATTGTTATTTTCTTTTAAACTGCTCAAACAACTCTTTTTGGTTTTCGCGTTAGCCTTGCTATTTATTTTAACGTTTTAGCTTGAGAATTTGGTGATATTTACCATGAATTAGGTGAATCTAGCGGTCTTTAAATATGCTCCAAAAGTTGCCCTCCTTATTTTCTTTGAAATTGTCGATTTTGGCATTCGCAGGCTTTGTTGTTTATTATAATGTTTTAGCTTGAGAATTTGGCAATATTTCATGTGTGTTAGATGAAACCAATGATCTTTAAAGCTGCTTCGAAGGTTGCTTGCTCTATTTTATTTGATTTTTTGCTTGTCGGAGCGTAAGTAGAGCTAGCTATTTCATTTTTGTTTTTCAATTAGAAGAATCCTCTAAAGATGTGTGTGTTGAGATTTTGAATGGGTAATTGTAGGGTGGATTTTACTGTATCTGTAGAAACCTTGGAGTGATAGGTGGCTGAGGTTTTCAAGAGGCGATAAATTGTTGATTATGATGCGGAGGATGGCCCCGGAAGTCCTCATCGTTGTTGTCTGAGATATTTTAGATTCGCTACGAAGAAAATGCCTCTTAGAAGACCAAATCTTTGAAGATGAAATTTTCAAAGGCTTGAAGAAATTTGGCCTCATTCCACATATTCGAGGGAAAAAACACTAAAATGGATAGAAGCATTACCAAATCCATTGTCAACAAGCAAGCAGTATAGTTTCCCCTGCCTCCGTTCGCTAGAAGAGGATTTCAAAGTCTTGTGCATTCGGAGAAATGTTATAAGAAGGGTTTAGACATGAGAAATGTGATTTGGGTTTGTTCATGGACAAGCAACTCTCTTATCAGCGTTGCAGTCTCAGGAAATATATTGAACAAGGTTTATCCCCCTTCATATCCATGGTAGTGGCCCATGTGGGTGACTGCAAAGGGAACATGTCCTTATGCTCCTAAAAAGTACAACATGCTCTTCAATTAGTTTAATCATGTAGCAAACTTTCTCTTAATTGAGATAATAAAATAGAATGATATAAAATGTCAAAGTTTTTAGCATTTGTAACTCTTATCAAATTTTAATTTCAGAAGATCTGAGTGACAGAGTCTACTCAGAATTGAGATCTTCCATTATGCAAGTTTTGTATCATAATGAAACTTCATTCTTATAATTTCTATCAAATTCGTGTCAATTTTTTAAAGCAAAAAAGAGAATCCTTTACCATTAGGAGAAGCTACAAGAGAGAAAGCAATGGCCCCTTCAACTTGGAAATCCCTTGTATCTAGGTTGAAGGCCATAGAATAAAAGAAAAATATAGCTTGGTAAAAATACATATGTGATTGTTATAATCGTAGAGCCATGAATGCTCCCAAAGTATAATAGACTTGATCCATGCTCATGGAAGAAGTGACCATGGGAGGGATTTGTATTAAAAACAAAATGAAATCGACAGTGCACTAAAAAGAAATTTGTGCCCAAGTTGGAGCAAACCATAATCAATACGAGCCATGAATCATGGAGGATGAACCTAACACACATGGAATAATGGTGTCGATAAAATCTAGTGGTCATTATTTATTTAAATGGATTTCAACGTCAGATTTTAAAAGATCAATTATTGAGATCATACAGCTCAATCGGCCCCTTGCCATCACTCATAATTCTGGACAAATGATAAGTCTCTTGGAACAAGATCCGACACTTTCATGATCTTACATTTCATGTAAAAGACCAAAATGAAATATGATTAAGTGAAGAGTTGATTTTTTTTCAACTTATCAACAAGAGATGAGGTCAAGATGGGTTGGGCCTTCACTTTGGGAATGAAATTTGTTTATAAACTTTCTTTGGGGAAGATAGCAAAACCAAAATTGGTAGTGAGGATAGACAATCAGTGAGCCTGAGGACAACCAATGCTACTATAACTAAGTGGAGACAGACAGTCAATGATCCTGAGGGAAACTACTGCCGCTATTACTAAATTAACCTTTTGGTGCTCCAGTTCTAACAAAATATAAATTTATTTATATCGAATTTGTTGATTTTGATTTTTTTATATTTATTTAGTAATGATCGCTAAAAGCATTTCTTTGGAATTGTTAATGGTTAAATTGAATGAGCATGCTATATTGAGTTTAATCAATCTTGTTTGTGATGATTTAGTTAGTTAATATTAATCAACTTAATCAATCTTGTTTGTGATGATTTAGTTACTTAATATTAATCAATCTTGTTTGTGATGATTTAGTTACTTAATATTAATGATTGGCATTAGATAATGACAATGATGATGATTATCATTCATTTATAAATTTTAAAAATAATGAAAAGGAAGTAATAGTTGAGTGTTTAACATTTTTTTTTTTTTAACGAAGAAGGCAAAACCTATTAATTTAGTTGTCGAACTAACATTGAAGACATCCATCAAACCAAGTCACTTAAAATAACCCTTTGGTGGTTCATAAGGGTGGTTCATAAGGGCGTAGACTTCCATTCCTATCACTCTCTGTCTAGGGCTGTTAACATTTTTCCTAAGGAAAGCTAGTTCTTAACCAATCAAAAGTAGCTTTAGGTCTTACTAGACGACCATTAACATTTTGTTTGTATTGTTAAACAAGTTTAGATAAAAACATTTTTAGATATATTTCATTTTCATGATTCATAATATAAGCATATAGAGAACATTCTATGTGAGTATTTTCCATCCTTACTTTCTTAACGTCACAAAGATTACATAATATTTCTTCTTATGGATTTTTCAATTTTGTCCACTCCTATTTTCACTAGAGTTTATTCTTATATTAGCAATTTCAAAATTCTTATATTTGCAATTTCAAAATATTTGTAAGGATGTTTATCTTCATAACGATTAACACATTAAAACCAAGGAGATTTACAAAAGACTTCTCTCCAATCTTTTTCATAGTAAAAACAAAGTGTTAAAGAAAAGTAATTAATTTCTTATCATCTTTATCATGGAAAATATAATTTTGTTCATTTAAGTTGGAATTAATAATTTATTTATAGTATTTTAACTTTATTGTTTTTTTACTCTATTTTGGGTCTGGAGAAGACATGTTCGAAATTGGATATCCGATGCACTTACAGGAAATTGGCCATGGTCCGATCTCATGTTCTAACTTTTCCAAAGTCTATATGTAAATGTGTATGGTTAAGTTGTTTGAATCTCTTCTTTTTTCTGCATTTGTTATATAAATGGCACCCTGACGAGCTAATTGTTAAGGACTCTGCGGCAACGTTAGAGGCTACAAAGATTCGATTTCAGGTTATTCAAGAGGTGTATTCGGTTACTCGCTCTCAATCATCACCAGGTTAACAAAATATTTTCCTTGTTTCTCTCTTTCTTCTTTGCACTTGGTTCATCTCTCGTAAGCATTGATCTCCATTTGTAATCTCTATAAAATTAATGTTATTGAAGGCTGGGGCGATTGATGAAGTTAAAACATATATTCTTGAAAACATATTGCTAATCAAGTTTAGACCTTAGATAAACCCTATATATCGATGATTGCAGTGCAATGTAAAGGTCTTGACTCTACCTGCTATGTTATTGAGTTAACTAAAGTTCATAGCTTTGATCAAGCAATTTCCGATGTTTTTATTCAAGCATCCTTGAATTGCTAATATTTTGAGAACATATTTATTTATTGCAACTAAGAAATGCTTGAACACATTTTCAATTTATATTGTTAGGTTGCAACTGCATATGTTGGAAATGCGTTAGTTAGCTCTGTTGGAGCATCACAACACTCTTCATTGCAACACCCATCCCAACATGTCCCTTTGACACGAGGTGGTCAGCAAGCAAATCTTGGTGAATACATGAGTACTTTTGTAGGGGCATTGACTTCCAGTTTTAGTGACAAGAGCTATTGATACCTTTTTTTTAAGGTAAAATTTGAAAAAATATATTAGTACATGTAACCATCCTCCTTTATACTTGTTTTTCAAATGAATATAAATTTTGATAACTCAATAATATTATTTTTTGTTTTTTTAATAGATAGCTATTGGTTGACATTTAATATCGACTTTTTATCTTATACATTAAGATATGGACTAAGCTACATGCAACTCTTGTTAATTGAATAACAATGAGTGATCGTTTTTTTTTCCTATTGAAAAAAATAAACTCTTTTTTAAATGTCAAATCACATATTAAAAAACTAATTTAAAAGTGTATTTACCTTCATATTAACAACTTTATTGAACAATACAACAACCATATAAAACATATGCATCGTAATTTAAACAAATTATATGAAAATTTAATATTATCTACAATTTAACTATAAAAAACACATCCCATCAATAATCTACACCCCAGAAATGAAAAACGCTCCAAGAAGATCTCCAAGAAGACGCGGGACAGAAATTCAAACGCCCTAAACATAAACACAGAAGCCCAAAGCCACTCACGCAAGCATTGATTGGATCTGAGTTTTCAGGAAGAGAGCTGATCTACTTGAAATGGCTGATGGAGGGGGCCCCAAAGCCCTCCCCCCCTGCCTGAAATTGCAGCATTCAAGAAGCTTGTGGCCACCTGTGGGAAGCGACCCCAGAGCGAGCAACAACAAAAATTTGTGAAAAGAATGGCAAGCATCCCTACTGTCGACCTACCAGTTGAAGACCCGTGCAGATCAGCACTAAATCTAGCAGAAAGAGGGCTCATCAGGCAGTTCACGGGCCTCTGGCCTTCACCTAAAGCTATGGAAAACTAGGTGCAAAGAAATTGGCGAACATTGACTCAAGACGGCATCAGCAGTCATCTAGTGGGTAAGGGCTTCTTTGTGTTTGTTTTTGCCAGTATAGAGGATAGAAACTTAATCTTTAGAAGAAGACCTTATTTTATGGGCCCTCAAGGTCTATATCTGAACAAATGGATACCGGACTTTGATCCGACCCAAGACATGCCCTCGATTGTCCCATTCTGGGTCTGATTGCCTCATCTACCACTGCACTGCTGGAATCCCAAATCAATGGAAGCAATAGGGAATAAGCTGGGAAAATACATAGACCGGGCAGAGAGGAAGGATCAGTATACTTGTGCCAGAATTTGTGTGGAGGTGGACCTGGAAATAGGGTTGCCCGAAGCTATAAAACTCACAGTGGCGGATTGGTCATACATCCAAGAGTTAGACTACGAGAAATTACCATTTAAATGTCACTTTTGCCATGGATACGGACATTTTTTCCAAGCACAACAAAAAGAAGGGAGAGGAAGAGGTCGATAATGCTAAAGGCAACCATTGGATCCCAGCTCAAAAGCCAATCACATCAAAACAAATCAGCAGATCAAAAGGCAAAGGAAAAAAAATAAAATTAAGGCCCATCCCCGAGCCAGCCACAAGGTGAAGAGAGCTCAGAGCCAATAAGAATGGAGGCCTCCAAAAATTCGTTTGATAATCTCAGAATACACAAGGAATCTTTAAACTCAACTGCAGAAGAGGATGAACAACAGCCCATATCAATTGTTGAAAACAAATCCCTTGAATAATCTGCACCTCTACAAGATGGATCCACAATAGGAGCCACGAGTCCCCTCTCATATGCTGAAATGATAAGGAAGAAGTCCCCGGAGATCTCAGGCTCTTCGGAAGATGAGACCTTCGAGAGGCCATCGAAAAGAGTAGGGAGAAAATCTCATCGGGAGACAAGGGCAGAAGAAGCGGAGTGGCAAAGGTAGCCAATCAACAATTGAGATGTCTATTGGCAGAAATACCAAAAACAGACCTCCCAAGGGAGGAGCTATACCCCCATTAGCCAGCAAGTAATGCGTTTAGTCTGTTGGAATTGCCGAGGATTGGGAAATACATTAAAAATTGAAGCAGTAAAAAATCTGGTGAAAACCGAGTTTCCTGAGATCCTCATGCTCCAAGAGACTAAAATTGATGGGGAAGCTCTTCTTCTCCTCAGCAAATCGAAGTGGAACAAGAATGTTGGGAGAGCTGTCAGTGCTAGGGGCTCCTCCGGAGGGTTGGCTACTGTGTGGGAAGAGGATAAATTCCATCTTGAAAGTTCTTATGAGACTCAGCACTGGATCTTCACTGACCTCAAGCATAAAGTGAGTAACATGTCCTATGCCCTTGTCAATTTATATGTCCCTGTTCTTTATGCTGAAAAGAGAGAGTGCTGGCAATCTTTATCTCTCTTCCTCGAATCTAGATCCCCCAAGAATTTAATTCTTGTAGGAGATCTCAATCTTGTATTCGAACCTAAGGAAAAACGGGGAGGAAATACAAGTAGAGATCAAATCCTTCCTTATGTTGAAGACCTTCTTCAGTATTGGGACTTATTAGATATCAAACCAAAAAAAGTTTTATATACCTGGACCGACAATCAGGTGGGGGATCAACATATCTCTGCTCGGCTGGATAGATATTACAGAGCTCTTTTTTGCTTGGGAAAAATATCATCTCATCTAAAATTATGCCAAAAATAACATCGGACCACAAGCCCATTTTGCTGCAATTTGAAGATGAAAAAAATTTGGGACCAATTCCCTTCCGGTTCAATCCTTTATGGGATGACAAAGATGGCTTTGAGGAAACTGTACATAAAGCATGGAGAACTCCTGTTATTGGATTGCCCAGCTATGTATGGGAGCAAAAAATGAAGGCTACCAAAGTAGCTCTAAAAGCCTGGATAAAAAAGCCCACTGCTTCATCTACGAGCTGCAATCAATATACCAAACAGTTGACAGAATTGCAAATGAATATGGAACTCAAAGAAATAACACATTCTGCCATTCAAATGGAACAAGAATCCCAATGCATCACTCTGCAAGCTTTCAGGCAGGAGGAGGAATTTTGGAGACTGAAATCGAGAAGTCTCTGGCTGAAATTGGGTGATAGAAAAACACCTTTTTTTCATAAACACTTCCATGCTAGACTCTCTCGTAATCATTTGGAAGAAATTACTGCTACTGATGGCTCTGTCCATAATGAAATTGATCAATTAAAAGAGGCAGCAACCTCTCACTATCAGGAACTTTTCACTGAAAAAGGAGTGGACACGGAGGGGGAGTTCACAGAATTTCTTGACAACATTCCAAGACTGATTGGATAGAACGAGAATGCAGGACTATTGAAACCCTTCACCGAAACTGAAATAAGTAATGTTATTTGGAATATGGAGCCAGACAAAGCCCCAGGTCCGGATGGCTTTTCCATTCACTTTTACAGAATTTGCTGGGATTTAATTAGGGTGGACTTACTCCGAATGGTTAGGGGCTTCCTCCAAAAAGCCAAGGTTGGAGGTAGCATAAATTCTACTTTTTTGGCCCTAATCCCGAAAGAAACTAATCCTGGAACCTTCGATAGGTTTAGGCCTATCTCTTTGTGTAACGCATCCTATAAAATTCTGTCAAAACTAATCGCCAATAGAATCAAGCCATTGCTGGGAAATCTCATCTCCTCCAATAAGGGTGGGTTCGTGAAAGGCAGGAATATCATGGACAATATGACTATAGTGCAGGAAACCATTCACTCCAGCCACCAACATAATGAACAAGGAATGATTATCAAGTTGGACATGGCTAATGCCTTCGATCGGGTAAGACATTCCTTCTCGTTTCAAGTTCTTCTATCTTTTGGCTTTAGTGTCGAATTCGTAAGCCTGATCAAAGCCTGCATAGGCAGGCCCTGGATAGCGCCTCTTGTGAATGGTAGGCCTGCCAAATACTATCAAAGCTCCCGGGGGTTAAGGCAGGGTTGCCCTCTGTCCCCTTTCTTATACATTTTGATGGTCGATTCTCTTAGCAGAAAATTGAATCTTGAGAAGGTTGCAGGCAAAGTTCCAGGCATAAGAGTAACGCCCAATCTTGAGCCCATAAATCATTCATTATTCACCGATGATTCTCTTCTATTGGGAGGAGCCTCGGTCAGAATAGCAAGGGAATTTAATGATGTTATTCAAAGTTTTTGCAAAGCATCTGGAGAACTTCTCAATAAAAGGAAATGTGCAGTGTATGGATGGAATGTGAACAATGCCACCATCCAACGAATAGCTTGTCATTTAGGATTTACAGGCTTTGCAAATTGGGACAGCATCAAATATGTGGGCCTGCCATTAACTCTGGGCGTAACCAAGGCCATACATTGGCTGGAGGTCATTAGCAAAATTAAATCCAGAATAATAGCCTGGGGAGGGAAGTGGCTTACCAAAGCAGGAAAGTTAAGTCAGTCATCTCCTCTCTGCCCCTCTACCAAGCTGCATTTTTATTGGCACCCAAATGGATCGCTGAGCAGATTGCAAAGCTCATGCGAACCTTCTTGTGGCAAGGAGGGACTAGGAACCAAAGAAAATTTCACTTAGTGGGCTAGGATGTCATGAAAAAACCATTTAATGAAGGAGGTCTACAAGTAAGAGACCCAGGACTTGCGAACCTGGCTATTGGAGGAAAGTTGTTGTGGAACATTTTTTCAAATTCTAATCATCCGGTTAGCAGAATTCTCATTAATAAATATATGAATGATGTTACAAAAATCAGCATGGAGGAAGCTACTGTTAAAAAAGGAACCACAACCTGGAAACTATGCAGCCAAAGTTGGAAATTTTTTAAAAAGCAGCTATATCGCAATCCGGGCAATGGAAATCAAATTTCTTTATGGAATGGCAATATTATGGGACGTCTTCCTCTCTTTCAGCATGAGAAGTTTAAAGAGTTGCATTGTTGGCTCATCCAGCGTGACATCTTTAAGCTAGCAGACATTATAACTTGGGATCAGAATGGGAATTGGCTCGAATGGAATATACCCAAGCCGCCAGATAGGATGAGTGAGCAATCGAACTTGCTGTTGGCAGCTCTCTCTGGACTAGCTCCGGTGCACAAAAGAATTAGAGATAATTGGGGCTGGGGAATGACAGGTGAATACAAAGTAGCCTATGGTTTCGCTGCTCTGCAGATGCAACACCCTCAGACACAAGCTAACGCCATCTGGAAGCAGGTATGGGATTATTTTAGTATTCCCAAAATAAATTTCTTCAGTTGGGTACTAGTGCACAGAAGAATATTAACAGGTGAGAACCTTGCAAAGCGAGGTATTATAGGACCGCACAGATGCTCCCTTTGTTAGACTACCGAGGAAACAATTGACCATGTGTTTATAGAATGCCCATTCATGCAGGAGGTGTGGCAGCTAGCTCTACTAGGACTCAGTGTTCAAGCTCTAGCTGAATGCAATGTGGTATGTCTTTTTTCCACATGGAATGATCGCAATCCTCGGAGCAATAAGAATAAATCTTTATGGACAAAGATTTGGAATGCAGTTCCAAAATATCTCTGCTGGGAAGTGTGGCTTGCCAGAAATGACAGAATCTTCCAAAACAATATGAGCACCCCTGCTGTGGTAGTAGCAAAATCTAAGGCGTTGCTTAAGGAAACGGTGGAAAATCACCCATTTAATAAAAACCACAAGCTTCTTCCCGTTGAAATCAGTTGGATTGGAAATACTATGCAATGTACAAGGATAAAGACCCCTGCTCATCCAAATAGTCAGCCAGAATGGTGGCTTCGGTACAATGAAATCGAATTCTGTCAGTGGTGGAAGAATCAAAGAAAACATACTATTTTTTTCGATGGGGCAGCTAAAGGAAATCCAGGGAAAGCTGGAGCCGGAGGGGTTTTCTATGCTCCTAATGGTCATTTAAAGGGAAGTTTCAGCTGGGGGTTAGGGCAGTGTTCAAACAACCAGGCGGAATTACTAGGTCTTCTCAAGGTCAGTCAGTTAGCTCAAGGAAATAGAGAGCATGATATCCAGATTTTTGGAGATTCGAAAATCTTAATCAAACTCTTAAACACTGATGGGCAATTCAATAATGCAGTGTTAAACAAGACTTTGCAATGTCTCTGAAAAATGCTGCAAAATTTCAACTCTGCTTCCTATTTCCACATCCTTTGGAGTCTAAATCAGGAAGTGGATTATAGGGCTAATGTGGGTTGTTGGTTAGCCCCTGTTGAACTGATTCAGAATGAAGAAACTCCTGTCTAGGCTCCCATTTCGTAAGCTGGAAGTTCCTTGTACATTGTAATTGTTGGATTCAGAAAGCATCTGAAATTCAAGCTACTTGGTTTTATAAGATGGGTTGATTAGGCGTAAGCCCAACCGTGTTCTACTCTTAATAAAAATTACCCGTTCTTGTTAAAAAAGAAAAAAATCTACACCCCAAAAGAGATATTTTGAGTTATATATATATATGAATGATAATTTGAAACAATAATCACTACCATAACTATCATAAAAACAAAAGCACTTATACACTCAATAGAGAATATATATGCACCCATGAAATAATGAATAGTGAAAAGCACTCATGCATAAGGAATATGTACATTCATGACCTCATTGTTAAAATGCGAGCACAATTTTTTATAAACTCAATTCAAACAAAAGCATGAATATAATTAAAGTTGAGATGGTTGCTTATGGATAAATATAATAAGTCAAGCCTTAAAAAAAATGTATGTTTAAAGTTCCCTTATATTGTGCAAAAAACACAGTAGCGGTTCTAAATTGTTTCTCCCAGGAGGAGATAAAAATCAAACTCAGAATGGTGAAGAAAGAAGAGTTCAATCAAGACACACCTTGGGCATACTTCGACGGGGCAACCCAAAATTCCAAAACAGGAGTTGGAGGGGTGATTCATATACATAATGAGTTTAAACTGAGTTTTAAAGCAGGGACAGCTGAAGGAAGTAACAACTTTCCTAAGCTTTGGGCCTTAAAAATCCTTTTAAGTCGAACTTCACTTCATGGAATCAAGAATCTTCAAGTTTTGGGGATGCCAAAATAGTAATCGAGTGGGTAAATAACAAAATTCGATGTCGGAATATCTATCTTAATCCTTTGCTCGACGAGATCCGTAAACTTAAGCTCTCTATGGAAGTAACTTCTTTTACTCACAATTATAAAGAAAGAAATTCAGAAGCATAATTACTTTCCAAGACATGCCTGGAACTTATAGCTGGAGAAATTCAAGTGTGCAAAGAAAAGGAAGGTGAAGCTACATAAACTCGTCACTCCTTCCTATGGGACCCTCATTGATAGTCCCCTATGGGTCGGGATTGGTTTTTTTCATCTTCATAACTTTTTTGAACCCTGAAGGATAGATCCAAAATATATGTTGTGATCTGTATATAGAATATTTCAGATCTATGAAGACCATATTTGAGACAAAATTTGTTTATCTTCTGAGACTTTTGAGAGATTTTGAAAAATGTATAAGTTCTTTATGAACTACTTTGAGTTTGTCATGAGATTATGAAAAATGTAATACATATTTTTATAGATAATATTACAAATTTTTTTCATAAATGTACTTCAAGCTTTCTAATTAAAATGACTGAATGCGTATGTTTGGTTGGTTGAAATGTTTTAAGTGTTTTTTAATTATTTTTACTTCATGTTTGGTTGGTTGAAATGGTCTAGAAAAAAAACTTATACTTGAAACAAGTTTTAAATGTTTTGTGTTTAGTTGAAAACATTGTTATTATAAATATTATATCTTAAAGTTATATATGGTTATGGTTTATTATTATATTATATTTATTTATTATTTTTATGAAGATGGTAAAATTTGTTATAATTTAATTTTTATGATAGTATTTATTGATTACTATTCACAAATGCATGCTTTTTTTTTTTCTTTCTTTTTTCAGTAATGAAAAATAGCATACCATTAATTAAGTAAATAGTATAAAGAGAGTACATATCAAAGGCTCACACAAGCCCATTAGAAATAAACAACTAGTATAGTTGTACTGTTAGCCAAACCATTGGCGAAACAGTACATATCTTCAATAGATAAAGAGTAAATACTACGACTCATCAAAATATGACAAACAAAATGGAAATACCACTTGTACTAAAAATGACAACCAGCCTAACAATAGGCAGAGATGCAACAGATCCAAATCGAATAACCAACATAACATCCCAAACAAACAAATCGTCTACATCTAAGACAACAAAAGATTCAAAACATATCGGAGCACATCAATAGACTCAATTCCAACAAGTCATTGGAAGCGATGAGGCTAATCACTCATTCAAAGAAAATTATACAACCTAAAATAACTCACATGGTAAATTTTTACTCCTTTTCCCAAACATTTTTAGGTCTCTACGCATATGTCTAGTCAAAATATTTTTGAAGAGGTTTTCAAAATAGATTTCTTTCAAGGAGTGCAAAATGAGTTTTTTTTCCAAGGTTTTTTTTTATGCTTATTTTTTTCCAAGGGATACATTCAAAGAGTTTTTTTTCCGAGGCATTTTTGCAAAGGAGTTTTTATTTCAAAGTATTTTTGCAAATGATTTTTTATTCCGATGTATTTTTCCTTCTTATTTCTTTGCAAGGGGTTTTTTCAAAAACTTTTTTTCCAATGTATTTTTGCAAAGAAGTTATTTCTTTGCAAGAGGTTTTTTCAAAGTGTTTTTTTTTCCAAGATATTTTTGCAAAGAAGTTTTTTTTTTTCCAAAGTATTTTTCCAAGTGGTTTTTTCAAAGAAGGTTTTTTTCCAAGGGGTACATTTAAAAAGTTTTTTTCCGATGTATTTTTACAAATGAGTTTTTATTTCAAGGTATTTTTACAAAAGAGTTTTTATTCCAATGTATTTTTCCTTCTTATTTCTTTGCAAGGGGTTTTTTCAAAAAGTTTTTTTTTCCAATGTATTTTTGCAAATGAGTTATTTCTTTTCAAAGGGTTTTTTCAAAGAGTTTTTTTCCAAGGTATTTCTGAAAAAGAGTTATTTCTTTGCAAGGGTTTTTTTCAAAGAGTTTTTTTCCAAGGTATTTTTGCAAAAGAGTTATTTCTTTGCAAGAGGTTTTTTCAAACAAACAAAAATTCCAAGGTATTTTTACAAATGAGTTTCTTTTTTCCAAAGTATTTTTCTAAGTGGTTTTTTCAAAGAAGGGTTTTTTCCAAGGGGTATATTCAAAGATTTATTTTTCCAAGGTATTTTTGCAAATGAGTTTTTATTCGAAGGTATTTTTCCTCCTTATTTCTTTGCAAGGGGTTTTTTCAAAAAGTTGTTTTTCCAATGTATTTTTGCAAATGAGTTATTTCTTTGCAATGAGTTTTTTCAAAGAGTTTTTTTTCCAAGGTATTTTTGCAAAGGATTTTTTTTTTCAAGTGGTTTTTTCAAAGGTTTTTTTTCCAAGGTATTTTTCAACGAAGTTTTTTTTTCAAGTGGTTTTTACAAAAAAAATTATTTACAAGATGTTCTTTTTTTTTCCAAGGGGTTTTTTCAAAGGAGATTTATTGTTAAGGAGCTCTTATTTCTTTCTAAGAAGTTTTTTTTCAAATGAGATTTCTTTTCAATGGGTTTTTTCAAAGGAAATTTCTTTCCAATGAGTTTTTTTTCAAAGGACTCTTACAAGATTTTGATAAGGTGAAGTAAATTTCAGTTCATGTTTTTATAAATTTTGTAACTGTTTTTAAATCTTAAATTTTTATTTTTTTACTATAAAGTGATAATTTTTTAATTTATCCTCTATAGATTAAACAATCATGAGCAGTAAGAGAAACCGTCAAAGAAAAAGTGATCGAAACGTGATGATGATGCTAATAGGGAAAAACAAAAACTCAGATATCATGCCAAAAAAGCAAGGGTTGCAGAAACGAAAGAGACAATTATTGAAGATATAAATACAGATTTACATGATAATGTTGATGAAATGGAAATTGAAAATAGAGTACAAGAAGAACAAATTGAAGTTGAAGAGACCATTGTTGAAGATGTAAATAGTGATTTACATGCTAATGTTGATGAAGTCAATACTGAAGATCAAGTTCAAGATTCAAAAATTGGACCTGGTATGTATATATCATGTATTTTTCAAATTCATTTTTTATAATGAATTGTATTTTTGGATATATGTTAAATTAAATTTAACTTGATGTATAGGTACTTTCACCATTGATGATGAAATGTTAGAAGACATTGATTGCGAAAAATATGAAGAAAAAATAGCAATACATGTTGCACGATATCGTGTTACGCAAATTTATGATATTCTCAAAAACTATTTAATAGCAAGACAAGCGCAAATTTTGAGATGTTTATTAGTGTCCAAGAAGTTAAAAGGTGTTACGACATTATTGGGTATTCACAAGGCGACAAAAGAATCGAAATTGAAACATAATGTCGTAGAAAATATAAGTGATGCAATAAAAAGTTTGGAAAATCCAGGAAGAAAGATACCAAAGCTGCACGTAGAGCAGTTTAGACAGGAATTATTTCAGCTAGTACTAGACAAAATCGTTTGACAACACAACTAGCAAAAGCAATAGGAACCTCAAGAAAGAGATTATACAAACATAGCAAATTCAAAATGCAAATAGATGAAAATGATGAACTTGCTTGTTGGGAAATTATTTGTAGACGACCTTACAAAGATAGAATGGGAGAAGGTGTTAAATATATTGTACATAAATATTGGTTGGCACATGCTTGAGTTTCACCAAATTCAAGGGATGTGATACGATAAAGAGTATCACAAAATGTATAAGAAAGCCGTCCAAAACATATAATGGAAATTACTCAAATACAATTGTTCAATAAATTCAAGGAGGATCGTCGTGGAATTAATATGTCAATCATTACATTTGTGCAACAAAAACCATGGTATGTTAGACCTATTACTATACGTGACACATGTTGTTGTCATTATCATGTGCAATTTGAATTATATTACGACACGTTTCTTGAATTTGGTAAAATGTTTTGGACAAATTCACCACCTTTGCCCATAATACGTGAATTCATATCTCAAATCCTATGTGAGAGAGATCACGATGAAGTATTTTATAATAAAAAATGTGTCAATAAAAAACATTGTCATCGTTGTGGAAATTTGGTCTTATTCCGCAATAAATATCCTATTGATAATGATCAGTCGTTGTCAAATGTAACCGTCGATTGGAGAAGATACAAATACAACAATTATGCTACAAGTTCTAGTGATGCACATTCCAAACGAAATGACTTGCGAGAAGATAAAATATGTGGGATAGATTTTCTGAAGAAATTTGAAAGTGAAATTTATAAATACACCAAGCATTCACATAAAGCACGACGGCAAGACCTTCAATTCAAGCAGTCTCGTGAAATTTTTCCACCCAGAACAATTTTGTCTGTGGTTTATTTTGCATAAAACTACACATTTGCTGCACAAAAAGAGATACAAAGTGAATACTATCATTCTAACCAAGTTTCAATATTTGTCCATGTTCTATATAGACATTCTCAACAAGATGTTGATGGCATTGAAAGCATGTGTGACAATCGAGATGTGATTAAAGAATATCAATTTTATATCAGCGATGATCGTACAGACGATACACATTTTGTTCAACATTGTATTGAAAATATTTTCTATGATTCACTAAAAAGACGTGAAGTTAAATTCAATGAACATTGGATATGGTCGGATGGATGTGCGAGACAATTTAAATCTTCAGGATCATTTTTTTGGTTATGTTGACTTCATAAAGCATCGAAGATTAAACATCGCTGGAATTTCTTTGAAACTGGACATGGAAAAGGTGAACATGATGGTGCAGGAGAATGCGTAAAAAGAGCACTTCGAAGATGGCAAACGAACCATTCTTCTGCGCAATTCCATTCAGCTACAGAGGTTGTCCAATGGTGTAAATTACATCTAAGCCATGATTATAATCAACAATCAAAAGATGTGCACATGTATGTACACAATTTTTTTAATTTATATTAATTGTCAATTTTAAAAAAAATTATTTGCAAGTCTATCATTTAAGTATATGTACACTAACATTAAAAGTTGTCCTTTGTGATTTATCGTATATTGTGTAGGTTCTTTTGGCTTAATGGAATCCAAGATATAGATAGATCGAACCCATAGAAGCTAGCACCATACATGGGACTAGATATTTACACTCTATTCAAACAAAATCCTTCCAAAACATGTTTGCATTTAACAGTAGAAAGTAATCATGTTTTTGTCATATTTGCATTGAAAATGTTGAATCTACAGAAATTTGTGAAAACATAACGAACAACTACATAAAACATTGGAAACAAACAAAGATTAATCCAAAGGGAAAAATGCCACTTGCAATATTAGAAGAATTAGAATCATAAGAAATAACAATATCATCTGATGGCGATGGAATTCCAGATCTTGTTAGAGAAGGTAATGAACTTACAACTTCTTTGCTGATTGTTCATTGTTGTCCATCACTTTATGTGTATAGTCAATTTAATTGATTTAAAAACCCTGACTTCAATTGTGATTTGCACAGGAGATGTTTTCGCTATGATTGCACCTTTAGACAACAAAGAAAATGTGAAATATTATTTGATGCGATGCACTGAAGGAAAGATGAAGTTATTGGAAGACTACGATGAACAATGATTTACATATGAGAGAGGATCCATCATTTTAAAAGGTTTTTTTTTCAACAGACTCATATGACTGAAAATTATGTCTACTTTCAAGATTATGAACCTGATGTTATATGTTGTCAATATAGTCATTTAGTATGTGCATTTCAAATAAAATTGGAACAAGTTCCATCGAAAGAAAAAAATCAAAAACTAAAAAATGGAAATTATCCAAGTATAACCATGAACGAATAATTGAGAACGACATTCCATTGTGGTGTTTTTAACTATATCGAAAATGAATTGATCGATGTTTTTGTGCATGTCGAATGTTGTGTAAAATATATTTTTATATTTATAACTATGATTATGATCTTGAATGGGAACTAGAATAAGAGTTTAAATAATTGTATTTTGGCATGTTGAAATCAATTTGATAATTATTTGGTAATGAAAACTTTAATAAAAGTTGGAAAATGTTGAAAAATGTTATATTTCAGCTATGGAATGTTGAATGCAAATGTAATTTTACAAGTATTAGATTAAGCTAATTGAGTCCATTTAAGTATGTGGAGGAAATCCTAAATTGGAATCCTTATCAATTTTGATATGTAGTTGTATAGTTAAAACCATTTGATCTTCATTGAATTTGAAGAATTTTAAGGTAATATGTGTGGTCTTTAATGTGTAATTTCATCTTTAAGTTTTTTATTTGGGTCCCCATGTGTCTATTAGACCACTTAAGAGATGAGATAATGGATGTGGTTGTCCCCACACTCCACCCTGAATCATTACTTTTGACTGAATGATGTCAGTGAGGAATCACTGGGAAACCGACTAGATTTTCTCCAATGCTTCTCTAATGTATTTAATTATGGGAAATTAGTATTCTTGATCCATTATATGGGTTGATCCATTAATGGCTTTGTGGTGTGCTGAATAATTCATATAAATATGATCCATGAGTTTTTTAGAACTTTGTTAACCTATGGTTTTTAAATAAATAATACATGCACTAGTTAAGTTCACATAACTGAAATCATGGCAAATGGAGATAACGATCATTTGATTTTTAATCACAAATAAGGATTCCAAGATTGTGAAGCTTATGCTAAATTAGAGCAATGGTTATTTACAACAAACCGATGAAAATTCATCAAATTGTTGTCTAAAATCATTGCTCTAATTTAGCATAAGCTTCACAATCCTGGAATCCTAGCTTATGATTAAAAAACAAAAAATCGTTAAATCCTCATTTGTCATGATTTCAACAGCTTCTATAATTCACCAACTAACAAAAGTGTGGTACCTAAACATTGAACACATGAATCATTAGTTAAAAATTGAAAGTATGAATCATTTATATAAGATTCAAGTTATCATTTCAAGTTTACTGTTGAAACCAAGATCATATATTATCAGACAACAAAAGGATTGAAACCTTCACTAAATTTTGTTTACATCTTAACACTCATAGATTTTCCTAAATTTTTATTTCTAACATTAGATTGCACCTATCAAAATTTCCTAACATTCATTCTTAACATTCCTAACTTTAGATTGCACCTATCAAAACTTAAGGCTAGCATATACTGAAATTCAATGATTGAACATTTCAAGATTGTTCACATACATTGAACATATGAATCATTAGTTAAAAATTGAAAGCATGAATCATTTAAACATTAAAACATGTGTACTAATATATTTTAAAATCATTTCAAGATTGAACAAACATTCATGAACATCATGCAAAATCATGTTTTAAAACCATTTCAAGATTGAACAAACATTCATAAACATCATGCAAATCATATTTTAAAACCATTTCAAGATTGAACATGAATCATTTAAACATTAAAATAAAGTAGTTTAAACATTAAAACATGTGTACTAATATATTTTAAAATCGTTTCAAGATTGAACAAACATTCATGAACATCATGCAAAATCATATTCTAAGCATTTACCACACAAAGTACATGCTATGTAATTAGCCCCCCAAAAAATTAAATCATTCAAAAAAAGTACAGAATATATGCCAAGATCAATGTACAAGTATATAATCCAAAAAAAAGGTTCCTGAACATGTGAGTTCAATGTACATATATAATCCAAACATAGAGTTCCTAGATGTCCAAAACAACTACATCATATGTATCAACATGAATATGTATCCAATATGGCAGTATGAAAAAACAAATAAAGACCAATATAAATCATTCTATGAATGAAAGTCTACCACTATCATCCATTGGAGTCTTCCCTTTGCCTCGAAGAGACCCAACCTGCAACATGTATAAAAGCAAATTATGAATCTCATAAATTATTCAAACAATTAGGAACTAAACTCAAAAAACAAAATATTAAACTTATAAAAAAAAAAATTGAAAAGAATAGTTCAATTATTAACAAGATTACCTCAGTGCCTCTGAATGAAAGTCCACCACTATCATCCACTGGGGTCTTCCCTTTGCCTCGAAGAGACCCAACCTGCAACATGTATAAAAGCAAATTATGAATCTCATAAATTATTCAAACAATTAGGAACTAAATTCAAAATTCAAAATATTAAACTTACAAAAATAAAATTGAAAAGAATAGTTCAAATATTAACAAAATTACCTCAGTGTCAATATCCACGTCCATCAAGGAACCTATATCCTCACCACCAATTTCCATATGTTCACGTGTTCCCTTAAATTTAAATTTTGTTAATAAATAAAACATTGTGCAAGCAAAATAAACTAAAATTAAACAATTCACTTAAAAAAAAAAAAAAAAAAAAAAAAAACATTGTGCAAGCAAAATAAACTAAAATTAAACAATTCACTTAAAACCGGAAAAAAAAAAAAAAAATAATAATAATAATAATGAGCTCACAAGAGATGGAAATCATCAAAAAAGTTGGAATCTAAATGAACCTGCATGGATAAGTCACATTAACAATAAGATACATAGATAAATTAAAATTAAAAAAAACATACAATATCTTTCAAACATAAATATAAATATGTAAATCATAAATATACCTCTCCTAGATGCTCTTCTACATTCTCTTTTACATTTTCACTAGTGGAGAATCGAAAATTAAGTTCATTCAACATTCTAGAAAACTGCAACCAATAAACATTGACGTAATGTATTTATTACTATACATCAAAAATATAATGCAACAAAAGTTCAATTCAAAATTAATAAAATAATTAAATAGATTGTATGTACATAAACTTGACAGACCTCTCCTATACTGGATGTGTCATTGGATAGGACATATGAAGCTGTATCACGACAAACCTTAGCATAAGCCCTGAGATCTTCAATGCTCATTCCATCTAACTCTTCATTTGTTTTGTAAACAAACTTTTGACGGATTGTGGCTCGAGTCCTCTCATGAACCAATCCCATATCAACACCTACAAATGCCGCCGTTAAACCTTCGGCAACAGAATCCCTAGCAGTTGTCCCAAGATGGGATGTGGGCTCCATCTCCGATTTTAATGCCACAAGCTTGGGTGGGCAAGATATATGGGGTGGAGGTCGAATCATTGAGGGATCTCTAAGAGCACCTTTTCGATTGTATATTCACCCCTTTCCAACTCCGTAATATTCAGAATGAAGATTTGTTTAGTTTGGCTTCATTTTAAAAAAAAACTCCGCATAAAAAAATTTGGCAAAATAATTAGGAACCTCATCATTCTATGGCAATCGACCATAGGCTGCAAGGAACCAATCATATATTAGATGTCCAAGTTCAGGATGCTTGAAATATTGCACTTTCAAGATTTTTCGCTTTAGGCCTTCTTTGAAATTAAACATTGAATTGGCCTGTTCTCTGGTCACTCTCTCCTTCACAACCTCCGACTTGTCCGGACCCATCACTTGTTCCCTTCGCCTCCGCATCAAGTCAACAAAACCATTCGTAGTTGGTCTGAGATCCTCATATGCCTCAATGAATTTTTGCAATGATCGCAAAACAATCTCTAGACTTTGTTTGCTCTCTGGAGGGAGATCCAAACTAGAAAGATCATTTTGCAACTTGTCATAGTGGGATCTACAACTTTCAAGGGTAGTTTGTTGAACACCACCTTCCCATGGAAGCTCATCGGGTAAATCAGATGGATAAGTTATTATGGGTGTACAACCCTCTTCTAATTCAACATATTTCGTCCTTGCTTGACCTCTGTCCCTCTGTGTAGAATTGCGAGGTTCTTGCAAAACTTGCTCTATGCCCACATTGGGTTCAACATCTATCCTCCTTGCTCGATTGTCGTCCCTCTGTGTAGAGTTACGAGCCTCTTCGGAACCTTGCTCTGCTTCATGCACAAACACAATTGAAATTAAACATGTACAAACTTTTTGAACACGCACAAAATTACAATTGATACATGTATTAAGACATAAATGTTCATACCAACAGAAGGTCGAGATCGACGTTCTCCCATAGAAGATATAAGGGAATCATATGTACCCCTTTGGCTTCGTCGATGGTTAGATGAATGTGAACTATAAAATAAGCTTGAATCCCGAGGTGAAGTCGGCAACCTTTGATCATCAATCGAGACACCAATTCCTGATGACCGTGACCTCCTATGCTTTTGCCTCGAAGACTCCTCCCTTTCCATTTGATATGAAATCTACATTTACACTATCAACTCATAACATATTCAAATTCTACATGTTTTGATATTTTAACATTCCAAACATTTAACCTAATCTCCCCAAAAAAAAAAAAAGATATTATGTTATACAAGACACAATAAAGATTGTAGGTGTTGTTATTATCAATTGTAATTTTGACCATCCAACCATTATAAGTACAACATCGTGTCAAGGGGAGTTCTTTTTATAATGGTTTTATTTAATACATTTAATTGAACCTACGTTATTTACTATTAATCCAGACAATCAGCATACGAGCTGCCAGATGAATATGATCCATCTCTGATTTGTTTGACACCTTTAAAAGTCTGCCTAACACGATTGTTTTCTGATGGATACAAGCTCAATACTTGATCGCTGCTAACGAAATGGTAATGCATAAAGGTTTTAAGACCTAGCTGCTAAAGAAACTAAGCTAATCACGGTTAAAAGAAAACGTTGATGGATACTTTAATAGATCTATGTTGCCCATATCCTTGTGAATCTACCTTTGCATTGTTTATCAAGGAGTATACACTAGAAAGGACTCAATGGTTCATTTTCATATCGATGTATATATTATGTCCTTTAAAAGAAAAGATGTATAAATCCATGTAGTTTTTTGTTGGGTTCAATTTATGTACGTATAAATGTTTTTATATACATATGTTTTAATATACATATATTTGCCCTATTGATATCTAACCATCTCCCTCTTGAAATTTAATTGTAGACCAAACACAAGCTAATATGTACTTATGGAACAACTTTCATTATGAGATGAGATGGAATTTATGACTTGGATTCGATTATAGAAGCGTGTTATATATGTTTGTTCATTTTCCACTTAAAGCAAATAGGTACATACCTTATACTTATATATTTAAAAATTTGATAAAAGCTTTTATTTAATTGTATATGTCCTAAACCTAGCTTGCACATATATCCATTTACTCATCCACATTTACTTATCCACGTATATGTCTTAAATGGGATCATGCTTACAATAATGTATACCTACATTGGGATGGGAAGGTAGAAAGAATAAGTTCACACTACTAATTGATCTTTAAAATTGAAGGAAATGAATAGTTGATCTTAATGACTTTATGTTATGAGTGTACATTTAAAAGTCGAGTGGAATGGTTGTAAATGTACGATAAATATTGGATTGGTCTCTAATTAAATTTGACCTAGGATAGAAGCTTAACTTGGAAGATAGGTAATCTTGGGTATGGTTCTATATTATCATATGTGAGGCTTATGTTTTCATTTTTTAAGAGTTCATGAACAGAGTTGTTCATGACCAGAGTTCATGAACAGACCTTATTTCCATTTCTGAGAAAGTTGTGTGGCTACAAAATTGTTATACCAAAAAAAACCTTGGTTAGATTAAATTTAGCTTAAAATTCCTCTTTAATTATAATTTTATCATCATGTATGAGAGCAGGGTCCTCCCTCCAAATTTATCATGGTTTCAATGGCTTGAAAAAACAAACTTTAGTTATTCTTTGCTTAATGACATCACATGTTTCGATCAACTTCTATCTACAACACATAAATATTTTTATCCCGTCCCCCTCTAAATTTGCTTAAGTCTCATACCCGAGGGGATTTTTTCCTTTTACCTGTAATAATCCTTCATAGTTATTATAATTTTCACAAATGTTTACACAACAAAAATCATTAAAAACCTCCTATTTTGGTTATTTAGTTATTTCTAGCATAAAATAGAATAGAAATTATTTAAAAATTTCAATGGAACAATTAATTTATCAGAAATTAAATTGGGACAGTATAGTAAATTTAAAATAAACAGCATACCTATATTTTATTTTTAATTAAATATGAAGTTTTTAAAAATGTCGAATCTAACTAGGGAGTTTTGGAATACCTGTATGAGCCCCAACGACGAAACCGAACGCCAACGCCAGAAGCCCAACAATGACACGAACACCAACAACCGAAGCCCAACGAAGCCGAGCACCAAATAACCAAAACCTGCCACATAACAAACCATTGATTAACATATATAAGATAATATAAATAAATAATTAAAAAATGATGAAGATTACCTGCACTGGACGAACGAGCACCTGCAAATTGGACGCTTCCAACTTCGCGCTCCACGTCGAAAGGTGACGAAATGGGTGGCGGAACACAGGGTGGCGAAAGGGTGGCGAAGGGGTGGCAACAGGGTGCCGAAAGGGTGGTGAAGGGGTGGCGACAGGGTGCCGAAAGGCTGGTGAAGGGGTGGCGACAAGGTGTCGAAAGGGGTGACGAAAGGGTGGCGAAGGGGGTGGCGACAGGGTTTGCTAAAGGCGTGCGGAAGGGGTGGCGAAAGAGGTGGCAAGGGGTGGCAAAGGGGTGCGGAACAACAATGACAAGCACCTATCAAAATCCACGCCGAACAGGCGGGGACAATCCATGCCGAACAAGCGAACGGGGACAGGTCAACAAGTGCAGGGTCCAGCTGCTGCAAGCAGGGACAACAGGCGGGGTCCAGAAATATACAAAACAAAAATGACAAACGATGGCCACAGCCGAGCTTATATGCAGAATAATTATTCGGCCGAATAAACATAAAACCACCGGTCAAATTTACCGGCCGACTATGCGTCACATGCATTTCGAGGTATCCGTTATTTTAAATGGTTCATTGTTAAAAGTTATTCGACCGAATAACGTATTGAACTCCATGACCAAAAGACATTTTCAACTTAGATAGTATTTACAAGAAAACCAATAGGCCTTTTGGTCATCACTAAGACTACCTCCAACGAGATCATATACTTTCTAATAGCATTTAGCCTTAGTCTCATACACATGCATATACTACCCTTGTTCATAGTTTAATCTCTTACTCAAAATATATTACCATATTATTGATATGGAAATTAACCATATAAATTTATTTTAACTAATATAAAAAATCTCTATTGCTTATCACATAAGTTGGACGGATTATTAAGGAACATGTGTTTCCACCTAGGAGGTCATAGGTTCAAATGTGGAGGAACGAGGTATTTACACCTTAGATTTGAGCATTTAGGGTATTTACAGCTGGGATTTTAGCAGTCAAATGAGTTGTGCGAAGGAAAACCCCCATCTCAAAAAAAAATCTCATACAATTTTATCTTGCTAAATCATGATCTTAAAAATAAAATATTATTATTAAATAATAAACATTATATTATTTATATATATTCTGTAAACTAAAAATGAAAATAATTATTTGAAGTAATTATTGTTATTATATTAATAGATAGTTCTCTAATTAGTCAAACCGTATTATTAGAACTTTCTTATAAAAGAATAATTAGAACTTCTTTATAAAAGTATGAGTAGTTTGGCACCCAAAAGTATTTGTTACAATCTTAGTGGGTAGTTGGTTATCCCACTTTTCTTTCCAATGATGTTTATTCATATATATATATATATATGAAATAGTTATTTTTTCTCATCGAAAATTGTTCAATTTTAATGTGGAGCAAGGGATAAGAATGAGCGGCCAAGAATCGACAAGATTACTCACACTTGTCCTTGCAAGCATTGTTTATGAGTTCATGCCAAGTGGATGTATTGTCCATTGGCATTTGTGTCAATGCAAAAGTTTTTTTTCACATAGGAAAACCAACTTTTTATTAATTAAAAAATTTGTATCAAAGGATATACAAAAAGACATGTGTGGCATAAACCATCCACAACAACAGTGCCCGGCTCAGATATTACATAAAAACATAAAAAGAGTGTTCATAATCACACAAAACGAAGACCACCTGGAACTCTAAAGACCGATAATCTTGCCCACTGTAGTAGAGTGTACTGCCAGTCGGATTCATAACAAATACAGTAGGAGGCACAAAACCAGAACTGTGATCATTTTAGTAGAAACTCAGTGAATACTGTGAGTCTGAACATCCACCACACGCCCGTTCACCAGCTCTTCCACGTGAAGGATCCCTTCCATATCAGCCAATGACCGCTTGCAGAGGTCATCAACCAGAGAGTTGTGGTCTATGTAAACGTGAGAAATGGAGAACTGAGAGAAAGCATTGATCAATGTCATGGTATTCTCCATCCATGGCTTCGGGACCAACGAGTGTAAGGTTGACAGTCCACGTGCCCAATCCACAATGCACAAGGAATCACCAAGCACGCGAAGGGAAGAAAGTCCTTTCCAATCAACATAAAACAATAGTCCCCACAATGCTAATAGCTCAGCACGCATGTTGGTACTAGTACCAGCCAAGAAGTAAAGTTGGAACCAATGGCACGAAGATAGCTTAAGAACACAACCAGCCCCACAGAGAGAGTTTTTGCAAGCACCATCAAAGTACCCCAATGGAAATTGAAAGGTTTCCTCATTAAAACATGTCTGCTTCAATCGCGACAATGAAGAAACAGGCACATGCTCCTTGAAGCTGGCAATGATGAGGGCAGCAGTCAGTGCAATAGATGGAGTCAAGTGACTCAAAGATAAACCTGTTACGATCCAGTCAGACACCCCAAATAACAAAAGAAACCAGAGGAGCAAGATAGTACTGTGAATCCAACCACCAGATAAAGTTTGTCTTAAAGCCAAGGTTGCTCCACTGGAAATAAAAACCATAGTGCTTTTCCAAAAGGAACCAGATACGAAGAAAGAAAGTACGGGAGCCAAAAGGATGGTCCATCGATCCAACCTCAGTAAAACAAAGAAAACACGCACAAGGGCCCTCAAAGCCCCGCTTCCTCAAGTTGTTCCAGGTCAAAATTTTATCAAAGATGGCCAACCAGGTAAAGCACTTAAGCTTCAATGGTATCCACCTAGTCCAGAGCTTCTTGTTCCATCCAGTAGCAAGTCGATCAAAAAAATCCCCAATCTGAAGATGATAAGCCAGCCGAGCAGTTACAACACCAATATTACAATTATGAGCCCAAACCAATGAGTCCTCACAATCGGTGAGGTGAATGCCAGCTCGAAACAGTGTCAACACGAAATGGTCCCATTCAGCTGAAAGCGTGGAATCAAGACAGAGATCCGTGGAGGACTTCCACCATGTGCAGCCATCTGAGATACAGTCAGCATCATGTTTAAGAACAACAATATCCCACCGATGCAATGCAGAGACCAGAGCCTGTGATAAAAACCAATCCTCCATACCAAGAATAGGATCGACTCCCACAAAAATCGAGACTCCATTCATGACAGACCAGGCTATGGCACGATTAATAATGGGCATGGATTTTAAAAGACTACGCCACTGTGGGGAAGCGTTAACAATAGACCAGAGATGCGTGTGCAACCAATACGAGGTAGGGAGCCTCTTCAAGTATTTGGATCTAACAATAGTTCCCCAAATCCCAGTGTCGAAGATACTTTGCCATAGACTCTTCGCACAAAGAGAACAGTTAAAAATAGCCAGATGTCATATGCCCTAGCCCCCCAACTCCAGTGGACGGGCCAAAAGGTCCCATGCTACAAGATGATACTTATGTCTACTGAAGTCACCGGTCCATAAGAAGTGAAATAGTAGCTGACGTATGGAGTCAATAACCAAAGAAGGAACCTCAAACAGTGAGAACCAATAAACAAGGATTCCTTGTAATACAGACTTAGTCAATGTTAGCCTCCCCCCAAGGGAGAGGTATTTAAATGACTAAGGGAGAACCATAAACTATGTTTGTATGGTTATGCAATGTTTGGGTAAAAATTATGTTTTCATTTTTATTTTTTTCTAAAAGAAAAAAATAATTTGTTATTCAAGAAGAATCAAAGTTATAATTGTCTTTTTGTTTACAATAAAATTGTTTTTTAAAACGTTGAAGATGATTATGCAGAAAACATAAACTAAGTAGCTTCCATCTAAAACACTATAAAGTATCAAAGCACAACTTACAAAAACGAGATTTTAAGTCCTCATTTTAAGCACAACCTGTTCAAATTTTCATTGTTTTCATTACGTTGTACAAGTGCAATGTTTGTGGATTTCCTTGTCAAGGCAAAAGCTTCGTTCACACCTCCATTGTTCCACTACATTGAATGGCCAACACCATTAGTTTTAGTAGAGGTAGCAGTCAATGTCGGTGAGCAAAATCTAGATTTTTGTGATCAAGACCCAACATCCCTTATGGTTAGAGAGTTAGGTTATGTTGCTTAAGCAATAGATCGAGTAGCACCAACATTGTTTTTATTGATGTAATAATCAATAGAGCAATTGCTTTAGTTTTCTTGAAAATGTTCAATCTTTCTAGGTATCTATGAAGTGATCATGATCTTGAATTCAAGATATATAGGGTTTTATTATGTCCACATTGCCTTCATGTTTTAGTCAAATAATTCACAGAGTTTGGAGCTCAACAAGGTGCCATGAATTTTATTACACGAGTTCCTTTAACTTGAACCTATCTTCGAAAACCCTATAATATTCTTCAATGGTTACAACCACGATTTCTATAGTTCATGGAGAAATCCATTAATGAAGCCATTAATGTTCTTATTGTTATTCATAAATTTAGATATGTGAAAGGATTTTTCTCGAGATTAACCACGATGGACCTCATTACTTCACTCTTCAATATCCTACTTGTTTTCGGCAAGTCGGTCGCAGATCTCCGCATGAAGGCATTGAAATCACCTCTAATGGAGTACATGTTAAAGAAATGTAAATGCGAAAGATATTCTAGATGTATTTGTCTATTGTATTGTTGTATTCCTCCTTCGAGAGATGTCATTGATGTAATTGATATTGCAAGAGTCATTAAAAGAGTCAATGTAAAACCCTAACTGATTAGGTCGGCCTGGAAAGATCTAGAAAGAATATTTTATTGTAAAGAGTACAAGTCGGCCTAGTTAGGTGAGTTAGAGCTGACCTAGTTAGGTGAGTTAGAGAGGACCTAGTTAGTAAAAGGTCAAGTCAAAAGTAGAATATAAATAGAGGATGAGTTGCTCATTTGTATTCACTCATATCACTGACACAAGTTCGCATAGGAGAGAGAGAGAGAGAGGTTCGCACAAGTGGAAGAGAAGCTGATTTTGTCTTGGGGTTTATCTTTGTACTTTGTGAATTCTATATTGAGGAAGTTTGACGGGGTTTTCTCCCTTGTGGTTTTTCCGAGAGAAATATTGTGTTCATTGTGTTTGTTGTGCTTGTATTTCTTTCAGTGATAGATTGTTTAATGTTATTATGCTAAACAAGTAGAAAAATTAGTATGGTATCAGAGCAGGCCTGAAAGAAAACATTATGCAGCCTCCGCAACTACAGAAACTAGGGCTTCTTATTCCGATATCTCTCTCCACAGATTAGCTAGAAAAGAGGGTGCATCTAACTCGCCTCACTAGGGTGCATCTTTCCGTCGAAGCAGAATTCAATTATGAGATTTTTCATTTTTGGGTCCCCCACTAGGGCATCAAGTTTTTGGATCATTTGCTCACATAATTAGGAGAAGGAATACTTTGCTCAACTCGCCTTGAGGAGACGAATTTGCTCATCAAATTAGTTTTCCAAAATTTTGAAGTCGTAATAGGGTTTCTCTATCAAACCCTAGGTCAAGGCAGAAGTAGTTTTTAGAAGGACAACTTTACTGGTAAGTCCTACATCTATTCTATTTCCATTTGAGGTTCTCATATTATCAAGATGACAAACAATACCAAGCTTGATGAGAAGCTTGAGGGAGCTGAGAACTTCAGGGCATGGAAATATAGAGTCATGCTCATTCTTGAAGAACATGACCTATAAGACTTTATAAAGTAAGGACTTATAGAACCAGAGGGAGATGAGCCAAAGCAAGGAATAAGAAGAATATGGTCAAGGAAAAGAGGATCATAACTGATTCTATCAAAGATCACTTGATCCCTCAAGTTTCTTCAAAGAAGACTCCAAAAGAAATGTTCGATGCCCTGACCAACCTATTTGAAGGAAAGAACATTAATAGGAAGGTGACCTTGAGAAATCAACTCAAGGGAGTAAATATCTTGAAGTCTGATTCCATGAACTCATACTTCTCCAGAGTGTCTCAAATCAAAGAACAATCAAAAGCTATTGGAGACATTGTAGAATATGTTGAAGTTGTGATGACCACTTTGAATGGTCTCCCCAAAGATTGGGAACCATTTTTTCATGGCATATGTGCTAGAAAGAAACTAATCCAGCTCAGACAACTATGGGAAGAGTGTGTGCAAGAAGAAGAGAGAATAAGAGAGGAGAAACTAAATGACAATGAAGATCAAGATTTGGAAACTCATGCCAAAGGTGGAAGGAAAAGGAAGAATGATGTACGTTCCCGTGAGGACTCTCCAAGAAGATCTCAAAGACCTCAAAAGAGAAAGAAGTTTAAGAGAGACCTATCTTCAATTGAATGTTACTCCCGTCACAAGACATGACACATTGCGAGATATTGTCCACTCAAATCTGGACAACATAAGAAGCATAAGAGATTTCATGTTCATACAGTGAAAGACAGTGAGTCTGATGAAGAAGTCAAAACTAAAGAATATGAAGAATCCAGTGAAGAGTATGTACCAATATCATCCCTCACTGGTTCAATATCTCATGGAAGTGGTACTTGGCTAGTAGATGGTGGAGCTTCAAAACATATGATGGGATACAAAGAATCCCTCTCACATCTCATACAGAAAGAATCTCCACACAAGGTAAAGCTTGGAGATGACTATCGATATCCCATCAAAGGAATGTGAGAAGCCTCTTACAAATTGGACTCTAGAAAGTCCATAAACATGAAGGATGTACTTTATGTACCAGGTTTGAAGAAGAACCTTCTATCTATTTCAGCATTAGATAAGAAAGGTCTTCGAATTGCATTTATAGATGGTGAAGTTCTTATGTGGCCAAAGGGGAAGACTATCAATGATGCAATAGTCGTTGGAGTAGAAGAAGGAGGACTTTACAAGCTTAAGGGTCATGCAAATGCAACATTGATGACCAGTACCATGAGCCCTTGTGAACTATGGCATAGAATACTAGCTCATGTACACTACAAATCCTTACCAATAGTAAGTAAGGTGGTGACTGGACTACCAGAAATCCAGGTTGATCATGAAGGAGTATGCAAAGGATGTGCTCAAGGAAAGAGTACAAAGAATCCATTTCCAAGCAGCGACAACAAAGCTAAAGGTATTCTCGATATTATTCACTCATACATTTGTGGACCTATGTCCACCACTTCATTAAGCGAGTATGTTTATTATGCTTCTTTTATTGATGATTACTCCCACAAAACATGGATTTATTTTCTAAAGAATAAGAATGGAGTCTTTGAAAAGTTTAAGGAGTTTAAGGCTCTTGTAGAAAACCTCTTTGAAAAGAAGATAAAGATACTAAGGACAGATAATGGAGGGGAATACACTTCAGGCGATTTCAAATATTTATGTAAACAAGTAGGGATTAAGAGGGAGCTTACTATTCCCTACAATCCACAACATAATGGTGTAGATGAAAGGAAGAACATAACCATCATGGAAGCAGTGAAGGCTATGATCCATGATCAAGACTTACCCATGCATCTATGGGCAGAAGCAGCTAGAACCGCAGTATATGTACAAAACATAATCTCTCACGGTGCTCTTGGCAACAAGACCCCAGAAGAGATGTTTACCGGTATGAAGCCTAGAATCAAGTCATCTAAATATATTTGGATGTCCAGTATTTATCCACATTCCAAAAGAAAAGAGATCGAAGTTGGAACCTTCAGGCAAGAAGGGAATATTTGTGGGTTACAGTGAGCAATAAAAGGCTTACCGTATCTACATCCCAGGATTCTGCTAGATTGAACTCATGAGGGATGTTACTTTTGATGAAGACACAACCTTCAACAAATCCAAGAAAACTCATGAGGATGAAGAGGAGCATGAAGCTCCTAGAGTTACAAAAATTAATAATGTACCAGGTAGAAATGCTGAAGAATAACCTATTCCGGAAGATCATGATATGACAGAACCTCAAAGACACCTCATGAAGAAAATCCATGGAAGATAAGACCAGCTTGGGTATGAGAAATAATACAAGATGTAGGAAGATATGGTGCTCTAGAAGGAAGCAAGAGACCAAGGCCATCTTCCAGTTATGTAGCTTTGATGTAGAAGAACCCACATGATGGAGTGGAGCACACTATTAGGGTCTCCTGCAAGGAGACTATGATCAAGAGAGATCCTACCAAAAAAACAAAGATAAGTATTTGAATTGTTGTTCACATATTTATGTTCTTAGATTTAATGTGTGTATTATGCATATTAGAATGTTTGCATTGTTGAACATAATATGCATGTGATGGGTAAGTGGCCTATGGTGTTGTACAACATTCCATTGTTACTTATCTAGAATGAAACCTCTTTGCTGACATATTGGGAGTAGTGCACGCTCTTAATAATGTTATGGTAGAGATGGAAGGAATCTAGAAAGTTGCCATATGAATACGAGATATGGATGAATGTTGTGTTGAAGCATTGGCTAAGATAGTTACATGACTGTGTGAATTTGTCATTATTAATATGTTTTGGAAACTATGAAATGTTTCTAACCATGCAACTTAACTTGACTTGTAGGAAATATCGTGTACGATCACCTACAAATGAAGAATGATGAGATTTTTGTAGAACAAGACTTATGAAATCAAGAAGTACAAAGCAAGGGTTCTCTCAAAAAGAGGGAGTCGACTATGACGAAATGTTGCTCTAGTGGCCAAACACAGTGGTGGATATTACACCAAATAGATGGTGTAATCGAAGTAGAAGACAATATCAAGCAACCTCCAGGACTTGGGACTCTCTACAGAGAACCACATGTGTGCAGATTGAAGAAGACTTTGTACGGGATCAGAAGGCACCTATGGAATAGGATGATCACCTGGAGTGATGATGATGATTGGAGCTCCTTCGAAAGAAGGAGTGGGGTCTGAAAGGACCTCCCTCGAAAGAGGAAGTAGTTCTAGTCCTTAAGGAATGATGTTGGTCCAAGGGTGACTGAATATCAGTACTTGCCGACTAATAGAGTTCCAGTCCTTAGGTGACTGATGTCGGTCCAGAGGTGACTGATACCGGTCCAAGGGTGACTGAAGATCAGTACTTGCCGAATGATAGAGTTCCAGTCCTTAGGTGACTGATGCCAGTCTAGAGGTGACTGATGCCGGTCCAAGAGTGACTGAAGATCAGTACTTGCCGACGGATAGAGTTCCAGTCCTTAAGTGACTGATTCCGGTCCAGAGGTGACTGATGTCGGTCCAAGGGTGACTGAATATTAGTACTTGCCGACTGATAGAGTTCCGGTCCTTAGGTAACTGATGTCGGTCCAGGGGTGACTGAAGATCAGTACTTGCTGACTGATAGTGTTCTAGTATTTTGTTTACTAATTGTTGATGTTGTTGTTCCAGTATTTTGTTTACTGATGATGTTCTAGCAAAGGATGTTGTTGATAATGTTCTAGCAAAGGATGTTGTTGATGATGTTCCAACAGAGGATGTTGCTGATGATGATGTTCCAGCAGAGGATGTTGCTAACAAGGGTCCAACAGAGGATGTTGCTGATGAGGGTCCAGTAGATGATGTTGCTGATAATGTTCCAACAAAGGATGTTGCTGATGATGTTCTAGCAGAGGATGTTGCTGCTGATGATGTTCCAGCAAAGAATGTTGTTGATGATGGTCCAACAAAGGATGTTGTTGTTGATGATGTTCCAGCAGAGGATGTTCCAGCAAAGGATGTTGTTGATGATGATGTTCCAACAGAGGATGTTGCTGATGATGATAATGATATTGTTGATGGTGATATTCCAACAGACGATGATGATTAAGAGGAGGAGGAGGAGGATGTTCCAACAGATGATACCCCAGACATATGATGATCCAAAAACTTCCTACGACATATAGAGATTCACAAGTCAGATGTGCAACTGTTGATGTTGCCCGCATAATACCTTCTTAGTTAAGAGGGAGTGTTAAAGAAATGTAACCGCGGAAGATATTCTAGATGTATTTGTCTATTGTATTATTGTATTCCTCCTTCGAGAGATGTCGTTGATGTAATTGATATTGCAAGAGTCATTAAAAGAGTCAATGTAAAACCCTAATTGATTAGGTCGGCCTGGAAAGATTTAGAAAGAATATTTTATTGTAAAGAGTACATGTCGGCCTAGTTAGGTGAGTTAGAGTTGGCCTAGTTAGTAAAAGGTCAAGTCAAAAGTAGAATATAAATAGAGGATGAGTTGCTCATTTGTATTCACTCATCTGTAATGTCCCTAGTTTGACCCCATGGCATTAACATTATAACTGATGTAATATTGTTATGAAATCATGGTGAGGAGCTCAAGGCCAAGGCCCCGCCATCGATTTAGTGATGCATATGGGTTGCGTGCTAGCAATGCACATTGGAAATTCAAATATCATGTAATATGCATTTTAATAAAAATACCCACAACTAGCTATGCAATGCAACAAAGAGATGGGGGCATGATTTCACAAGGAATTGGGAGGGAAAACATTCAAACCATTGAGCCAATCAGGTCAAGCCAAGTGTCAATGAGCGAACCCATCAAACCCTCAACTACCCATGTTGACTTTTGTACCCAACCATTGATTTCTCCCAAGAGTTGGTTGAGGTAGTTAATGCCTTGGGAATGGAGAGGTATGGTCGTCCAAATTCGGGTATGGGTAAGCCACCCTTCATGGAAAAACGTGTTTTGTCTCCTTGGGCAAGAAAGAGCCATGAATTTCTCCCCCAAGCCATTATGCAACCATCATTCTTTCTCCCTCACGAGTTTAGAGCCACCTGGGCGTTTTCCAGGCATGTCTGCTGTGTTTTTCTTCATTCTCCCAGTAGAGAAGGGCGTTTTCGTGTTGTATACCAGGGGGGAAGAAGGGGAAATCGAATGGGGGATTCAATAGAGACCGTTTTGGGCTGTGGAAGGCTGAGATATTTGGGGAAGAAATCGTTTTTCCTCCCTGTGGTTGTTTGCCCCATCCCACAATCCGTTTTTGAGAAAACCCATGGCCATCTTATTTGTAAATCCTACTGTTTAAAATGTGTATCCCTGCCCCTATTTGTGCTTACTGTGTGAGAGAAGAATATGTTGGGTATGGGTATGGGTATCCATGGCTTGGGCTTGAGCTTGAGTGCAATCATCTAGGGTTCAATTGTCACCTGATAAACCCAGCTATGGACTGGCTTGGCTCGGATGAAATGGTTAATGGGCTGTGTGAGAGCTGGAATGTTCCCTTTCCTTGTGAGAATCATGCCCAGTTCGGGGGTGGCCTTCGGACGGACTCAGTATATGCTGTCGAAGAGCCTATGGTTGGGTGGAACGTTGCAGCGACATAGCTAGTTGCTTGGGGCAGTTGAAAAATGAAGATAAGTGTTTTTATGTCTATGTATTTACTTCTGCAATGTTTAATTAATGATTATTTTGATATGCTAGATGAGCATGAATTGTGTGTGTGGATTAGATTTAAATTCCGCTGTGCATATTGCCTAATTGTATCTGCACACCAATGTTAAATTCTTATGATTCTAATTAGTGGGCTAAGTTTCATGAAATGCCCAGATTTTAGTGCCATGTCCCCCTTCCTTGCATTGGGTCAGCAGGTGGGTACATTACATCATCTCACTCACACAAGTTCACATAGGAGAGAGAGAGAAGTTCGCACAAGTGGAAGAGAAGTTGATTTTGTCTTGGGGTTTATCTTTGTACTTTGTGAATTATATATTGAGGAAGTTTGTCGAGGTTTTCTCCCTTCTGGTTTCCCCAAGATAAATATTGTGTTCATTGTGTTTGTTGTGCTTGTATTTCTTTTAGTGATAGATTTTTTAATGTTATTATGCTAAACAAGTAGAAAAATGAACAGTACACACCTTCCAAAATATCAATTCTTAAAGCCAACAAGCATACAATGTTTTCTCATTTTTGCACTAGAAAGCATTGCAAAGGCCTAAATACTTAGAACATGATATGGGCATTGGGTTTAAAGGGCATTTTTGTAAGGTAGGTTGTCGGGTTAGTTTCCTAGCTTGACAAGTTGCTCCTCTCCCTACTTCCATTGACTCAACTTTACTAGTACATCAAGATCTAGAACCATAGATAATAGATAGTATATGATGCAAATCGAGATCTAGACCCATAGATACTAGATAGTAGTAGATAAGCACGCGTCACATAGCTAGATGTTGCTTGAGCAAAAGCACCTAAAAAACACCAAAACCAACAACATTAACAATAGTAGATCTAGCACTAGTATCAATAGCTCGAGCAAAATCAGTTGGTCTAGCCAACATGGGTAGAAATATAGACATAGACCGAGGCAACGAAGGCGAGCACAAAGGTATAAGCATAGAAGGTGGAAAAGATAGCAACATGATCACAAATAACAAAGCTAGAATAGAAAGTAGTTGATCTAACAACATCATAAGGAAATGTAGTAAATATAATGTTATAAATACATGCAACAAGGCCAATAACATGTACATATATATGAATTGGATATACAAAATACTCAGTTATTGTTCTAATACCAGTATAGACCCATCTAACTCCGGTTCTACAAAGTGCCGAGAGGGATCAAATATGCAAACCTCTCACCACTAAACTACAACACACATCCCTCTCACCACTATGCTACAACACACAGATGCATTTTTTATTTTATTTTAGAGAGGCAGACACTTCCCTCTCACCACTATGCTACAATACATTGATGCATGCATTCTTATTTATTTATTTATTTTATTAATTTTTTTTTTATGAGACAGACGAACACTTCCCTCTCACCACCATGTTACAACACACTAATGCATGCATTCTTATTTCTTATTTTTATTATTATTATTATTATTATTATTTTTAATATTTTTATGTTTATGGGACAGATGTACCGTAGAGCATCATGCTACATCACGCCATCAACTACCAGTTATTTTTTATATATATATTTTTTTATGATTGTTTATTTGGAATTTTGAACCACGACCATAAATCAATTTGAAAAGTACACTTGTCTCATCCTCCTTCAATCTAGGAAAAACATAAATGGTAGTTCACCCCAAATTCTAAGATATATACACCTATCCATGTAATTCGTTTTTTTTTTTTTTTTTTTTTTTTTTTTAATTATACCCATATGTGTTTTTATTTTAGAATTTGGGGTGGACTAGCATCTATGCTTTTTCTAGATTGCATGAGGATGAGACAAGTGTACTTGATTTTATGACATTAGTTCCAAATTCGAAATAAAAACTTATTAAAAAAGAATATAAAAAATAACTTGTAACTATTCACCAACCACAAATTAAGTGATTATGTTAATTTTTAAATTTTTATATTTATGAAAGAAACTAGAAATACATATTTTAAGTAACCAAATTAAATATTACCTGCTCCGGAGTAGTTCCAATCACTCCTTAAAAAAGCCATAACCACTCGAACAAATCAAAGGCGTTCCTAAATGACCAATAAAATAAAAATAAAAAAATAAATTATTATGCAATAAACGACCTTTGAAATGTAAAACTTATAGAATGTTTCGACATTTACAAATTAGAGAAGAGTAAAATTATATTTATTTTTTATTAAACCATTTTTAAACTATGCCAAATACAAAAATACATGGCTATCCACCAAGAGTAATTAAGTCCCATCACTATCGATATTTAGACCAATAAAAATTTCAATAAACGCCAATTTAAAAGGAGTAAACATGTTACCACAAAAAAAATCCTCAAAATTTCGTCATTGGTGGGATTTTTATTTTTACCTTATTTTTTCATTAAGCATTTAAAAAGTAAAAAATGATTCCTGTAATGTAATAAATATTTTTCCGAAACATTTAATAAAAATTCAAAAAAATGAATAAAAAGCTGAGATTGGTCAAGATAAAAAAGACCCAATAAAGCTGTGATACGTGCCATTGGATGGATTGGAAGAATTTCAGATAATTTATTCGCATAATGTTTTCCATGATAACCCGGATCATGTTCGTTTGACAGCAGAGTTTTGGGTTGAATACCCAGATCCTCTGAGGGTAAACAGCAGAGTTTGAGTTTGAAGATTGCAAATAATGAGTTTGGCTTGTAGTTTGAGATAATCAGCGGTGAGCGAGGTTTCCTGGAGCTACCCTGCATGATATATAAATGGTAGCAAACAGGATGGTGTGGGATTTTTGAGGCCAAGATATTGGTTTTTGTGGAACCGGAATTGGGTGAAAATTTGTATTCGGCAGTCATTCAGCAATAAGCTGAAGTGCATCAGGGAGACGAAGAATCAGAATCAGTCCTTGGATTCCTGTGATTGCCCATGGATATCTAACGAATCACGGTAAAGAGTATGATAAATTAGCTGCAGGCCTGTTGATGGGTTTGCTTTAGCCTGTTGATGGGTTTGCTCTAGCTTGAAACCCCATCCACCTGTTGATTTGATGAAATGAATCTGTAATTCTACTTCTGTTTAGCTAGTTGGGCAGTTACTTACAGCCGCTTTTGATGTAATTCGTTTAAGGGTATTGTTATTTTCAGGGTTTTAAGTTCCCACCTCAGTTTTCCATTGCATTCTTACGAATTGTGTAGTAAGTAGTACTAGTGTTCTGTTCAACTATTCTGCACTGCACAGTGCTCACATTTTGGACAAGTTTGCCCTACATTTAACTACCGGTGTTGACTGTTTTTAGCTTTCCTTTGGTTACCCGCCATCATGAGGTTCTTATGCACTAAGCAGTACTAATGACAGTGGTGCATGGTTTGTCCTCTTCTTGCAGAGAAATTGATGAATAAATAGCGTCCTTGCAGATTGCAGCAGAAGTGCCCATAACCTGATAGTCACAGTCTCTCAGAATATCCTCTCTAAGGAGAAGAATTTGTTCGGCATCAATTGCAATTGCCTTTGTGGGCACACTACATATCCTGGTGTTCGGTCACATAAAAGCTTGATATAATATTGTTTGTGATAAACTAGTTAAGAAGGAAGGGGATTTGCTTCTGAGATCTTAACGCCGGAGCGAGTTGGGGAAGCCGGATCGATGTCGTCCCTGAGCAGGGAGCTTGTGTTCCTGATCTTGCAGTTTCTGGATGAGGAAAAGTTCAATGAAACATGCCGGAAGTAAGTAATCAATCATTAACCAACTCTTCGCTCTTTCTGTAACAAAATCTGTATGGGCTTCTAAACTTTTTTCATGTCTTCTAGCCCGTACCTAAAATTAGATGGTAAAAGGATATAATCACACTTTGCTCATTTTCCATCAGCTAAACGCATGGTTTTGGAGCTAATGTCAATTAACTGAATAGAAATCTATGCTTTTCTCTGCTGTTAGATTTTGAAGAGGAGATTGGAATGATAGTGATATTTGTTTGCTATTATTTTCAATTTGTGGCATACGAATGATACGTCCAAAGTTTTGAATCTCAAACATGTAAATTTTGGATATAGACATTTTTTACAAAGTTTTAAATGCATGCTGCAGGCTAGAGCAAGAATCTGGCTTTTACTTCAACATGAAATATTTTGAAGATCAAGTCCAGGCCGGAGAGTGGGATGAAGTGGAACGGTATCTGTCTGGTTTCACAATGGTTGATGACAATCGATATTCCATGAAAATCTTCTTTGAGATTAGGAAGCAGAAATATCTTGAAGCTTTGGACAAGTGAGTCCTGTCCTCCTGTAGAACAACTGTAGGAATTAGAGTTTTGTTGGTTGTAATGTGAATGTTGTTGGATTCGTCATTTCTGATCGCTGTTTGGTTATATATTGTCCAGGCAAGATCGAGCAAAAGCTGTGGAAATACTGGTAAAGGATCTCAAAGTATTCTCTTCTTTCAACGAGGAACTTTACAAAGAGATCACACAGCTTCTCACTCTGGATAACTTCAGGTCAATGCAACTGGCTGCTTCTCCTCTTTAATATTTTTTTTTAAATTTAACTGAAAGGTAATCTGTTATTGTACATGGATCTACCTGGCAACCTATTGAGCATCCAAAATCTCAATTTTTCTTCCTGAGACATGAGTAAAGAGAAATCTTAACTCAAATGCAAGAAGTCAATGCCTTGCCTTCCTCTTTGTAGTGCTTTTGACAGTGAGAAGTCCTGAGGCCTTGATTGGTTACACTTGCAGAGAAAATGAGCAGCTTTCTACATATGGAGATACGAAATCAGCTCGGAATGTTATGTTGCTGGAGCTCAAAAAGTTGATCGACGCCAACCCTCTACTTCAAGACAAGTTGACATTTCCTGCTCTTAAATCTTCGCGGCTCAGAACATTAATAAATCAAAGGTCTAGTAGGCTATCTTGCCCGGCAAAATTATCCACCCCTCAAGGATCCTACCCAGAACCTTGAAGGGACAGGTTAGGCAGCTTGGAACCATGCAGTTTACATGGTTCCAAACTGTCACTTCAAAGTTCCAGTAAGAATTTCTGAGGGGTGGATAATTTTCGCCATTCTTGTTTGTTCAGGCATTCGGCTTTCTAACTGTGTCTCCTAGTTCTGAGTTTATATTTGGTGTGTTTGGTAGGCTTTCTTGGTAGTATTTTACTTACTTTGTATGACTTTAATTTGGATGGATAAGGTTCAAATTCTTATAGAGGCCAAAAGCTACCTTGAAGGAAAGTGAAATAAAGTTGAAATGCCATGTTTTTCATAAGGAAATTGTTTATATCTAATACAGACTGTAAAATATCTTCTGTTTTTTTTTGCCAGCCTTAATTGGCAGCACCAGCTTTGCAAAAACCCTCGACCCAATCCTGATGTCAAGACCCTATATGTTGACCATAACTGTCCGTCTTCAAATGGAGCTCGAACTCCTCTATCACTATCAAAAGAAGGCGCATTTTCTGCTATTGGTGCACATATTGTAAGTCATGACTTGATCAGTGCAGAAATTAATTCACATAACTTGGAAATAAATAACTTAGTTGATAAATTTCTTTGTCCTGGAATTAACTATCCGTTTAGCTTGCATTAGGCCATATTGCAGAGTTACTGTCAAGCTAACATGCTTTTTAAAATTTTGACAGCAGCCATTCCAACCTGCAGCCACTCATCCAACTTCCCTTCCAGGATGGATGGTGAATTCTATTCCTATTGGTGCACATATTGTAAGTCATGACTTGATCAGTGCAGAAATCAATTCACATAACTTGGAAATAAATAACTCAGTTGATAAATTTTTTTGTCCTGGAATTAACTATCAGTTAAAAGTTTAGCTTGCATTCGGCCATATTGCAGAGTCACTGTCAAGCTAACATGCTTTTTAAAATTTTGACTGCAGCCATTCCAACCTGCAGCCAATCATCCAACTGCCCTTCCAGGATGGATGGTGAATTCTATTCCTCCGGCCCCACTTACTGTAGTGGCTGCTGCACCATCTCCTTCTGTTTCACAACCACATCCAGGTGAACTGAGGCGACTATATTTTGTGTGGTAGATTAAGTTCCATATTTTGGATTGCAAATATGTGGTAATAACATGCTTGATTTGTAGGTTTTGCCCAGGAAGAGAGATGAGGAAAGATAGTATGTTTCGCAAAGTTGATTAGCATGCAAAGATTTAAATAGGATATAAAATCTTAATTGGTTTTTATTAAATGACTTCAGCTTCTTTGCCAAAACACCCAAGGACTCCACCCACCAATAGTAATCCTGGATTGGATTATCAATCTGCAGATTCTGAAGATCTTGTGAAACAGATTTGTCCCGGTCAAGCTGATGAGGTATGGACATATGATACAACAATTTAAGCTTTTCAATAGCATCCTTTCTGTTGAATCTGTTGCATAAATTATTTTCTTCTGTAGTTTCCGTAGCTCTAGTTGTGTCCTGACTAACATTCTAACCTTATAAATGTGTTTGTTGGTTACATTTTGCATTTGTTGTCAGTATTTGATGTAAAGATTGAATGCTTGATTGATAGCTTTATTCTTGTTGTGAGTCTTCTGTTACACTAGTTTCAGTGAGTAGTGTAGGTATTGTGGAGATCACTCAAGTTTGTATTAGTGCACATGCACACACACACACACAAAGTTGCTTCATGGGTTTCAACTTTCAGCAGTGTGTTAAAGGTGTCATGCCTTTATTTCAAAATTTCACCTGGCTTATTTTCATCTTCATTCTGTAATTGTAGGTGTCCCAACCTGTTCTAATTCATCCTCCTAGCATGTACCTGCAAGAGATTCCTAAAATAGTTTCAAGAACCTTTAACCAGGGTTAAAATGTTATGATCATGGATTTTCACCAACTGCAGCTAACAATACTGCTACGTGATCTCATCTCTAATCTCTGATATATTTTATCCAATGTGGCCTCTATATTCATTATGTTGGTTATGCACATTGATTTATCTGTATGTCAAAAGTGTCTCATTTGCCAAAACTTGAGCACTGGGCTTATCTGCCAGTTAGAACAAATTTTGGTGTTTTAGGATGTGGGTTCACGAGAAAGATTGGTTCTCAAAGCTTTTAGTGTATGGGATCTCTCAGCTTGCTCAATGCCACTGTAGGTATGCTAATCTCTTTTATGGGATTATGTTCTGTTATTTATTAATTAGTTATTCAAATTTGTTGTAGAAGCATACTTTCTAGCCAATTGGCTTCTTCAACGTCAGGTTGTTAAGATTATATGCTACTATAGACTAGATTCCAATTTCATTAGCATTCAATACATTATTCACAATAGCAGCATAATAAGGATCTCTGAAAGATACACAATCACAAAGCACAAAACAATAAACCCTGGGAAACCCTCAAGGGGAAGAAAACCCAGCAAGAACTTTCTCAATATAGATGATCAAAGTTCAATGCCCCAAAAATAGGTCTCACAAATAAGAGAGACAGAAGACCAAACTCTAGACCCAAGCCAATCCTCCTCCTCCTTCACAGATATCTCTCTCTCTCCTCTAATGCGAATTGTACAAGTGAGTGAATGAATAAATGAGGGAAACACTCCCTCTATTTATACTTTACTTTTCACTTGACTCTTAACCCAGCTATGTTGGCCTCACTTTAACTGATTGGGCCGACCTCTCCTAGAAATACTCAAATAATATTATATTACATTCTTTTGGGTACTAAGGACCCGACTTACAATGGAGGTTTTACCTCATGACTTTTACATGACCAAATATAATAATGACATCCCTGACAAAGTTACAATAATAAAGTACAAGTAGAATATTCTTTGAAGTTACATTAATTTTAACACTCCCCCTTAACAAGAAGGGTATTCTACTAACAACTACATCTGCATGTGTAACTCTACACAACATCATCGGAGGGAGGAGGGGCATCATCAACAACATCCTCTGGAACATTGGTTGGTACATCTATAAACCATTGGAAGTTCTTCAACATCAATATCAACAATTGGAACAGCTATTGTAACATCATCAACATCTGCAGCATGGAGCTGGAACCTCATCATCATCTTTAGTACATAGCTGAAGTATCATCATCTGCATCACTGGAGCATCCTCATCTACAGTACTAGAACATCATCATCTACAGCACTGGAGCATCCTCATCTTCAGTACTGGAACATCATCAGGAGCATCATCACCTGCAACACACATGATCCTTCCTTTCGGAACTAGGGATCGTGGACAATCCTTCCTTTCGGAACTCAGGATTCAGTCCAACAACTTTGGTGATCCTTCCTTTCAGAACTAGGGATCATGGACAATCCTTCCTTTCAGACCTCGGGATTCAGTCCAACAACACTGGTGATCCTTCCTTTCGGAACTAGGGATCATGGACAATCCTTCCTTTCGGAACTTGGGATTCAGTCCTAACAACACGGGTGATCCTTCCTTTTGGAACTAGGGATCATGGACAATCCTTCCTTTCAGAACTTGGGATTCAGTCCAACAACACTGGTGATCCTTCCTTTCAAAACTAGGGATCATGGACAATCCTTCCTTTCGGAACTCGGGATTCAGTCCCACAACACTAGTGATCCTTCCTTTCAGAACTAGGGATCATGGACAATCCTTCCTTTTGGAACTAGTGATTCAGTCCAACAACACTGGTGATCCTTCCTTTCGGAACTAGGGATCATGGACAATCCTTCCTTTCGGAACTAGGGATTCAGTCCAACACTCACATCTTAGACAATCCTTCCTTTCAGAACTAGGGATTCAATCTAAGGATCAATGTTTAAGACTATCCTTTCTTTCGGAATTATGGGATCACTGTCTAGTGATGATCAATCCCACCACAACTCAGGATCAACATTTAAGACTATCCTTCCTTTTGGAATTACAGGATCATTATCTAGGGATGATTAATCCCACTGCACCACAATATCATCAACACTGCTCCCCCTTTCAAGGGAAGTCCTTACGGACTACATCAAGCTTGTCACGACAGTGCTCAAACTTCACACGAGACAAAGGCTTAGTCAACACATCTGCAACCTGCTCATCAGTGCTCACATATTGGAGCTTTATAGCTCCCTTCTGCACCATATCTCGAATGTAGAAATTAGGTCTATTTGATTTGGATTTGGATACCACAGTGATTCTATGTGATAACCAGAGTTGTATAAAGATGACAGAGAACCATGTGTTCCATGATAACAACTTCCCTAGCCATATAGCTTCACAACTGGCTGAACATGCTGCAATATATTCTGCTTCTGCAGCGTTGAGAGCAACATTGGACTGCTTCCTGCTTAGCCATGAGATCATGGCTGACCCCAGATTGTAACAACCGTCTGAAGTGCTCTTCCTGTCTGAGACACTTCTTGCCCAATCTGAATCTGTATAACCAAATAGTCTAAAGTCACGATCTCAAGTATAATTGAGACCATAGTCTATTGTACCTTTTAGTTACCTCATCACATGCTTTGTAGCTACAAGGGGAATATGTTTGGGCTGAACCAGATACTGACTCGTGGTGTTCACAGCAAAGTATATATTTGGCCTAGTATTCGTCAGATACATCAACGACCCAATAATCTTCCTGTATAGAGTCACATCCACTAATTCTGACGAAGTATCAGATAGTAACTTCAAGTTTGTATCCATGGGTGTGGCCATGGATTCACACTCCAACATATCAAATATTTTCAAGATTTCTACTGCATACTTCCCTTGGTTAAGGAAGATTCCCTCTGGGCTTTGCCATACTTCGAGACTTAGAAAATAATGCATTAAGCCAAGGTCTTTCATCTCGAATTCTGCAACGAGCTTCTTCTTGCACTCTGAGATTTGCTTCGCATTACCTGTCAGCAATAAGTCATCCACATATAGCAATAATATGATAGGTTCATCATCCATAACCTTGAAGTAAAGGTTAGGATCAATTTTACTCTTGGTAAAGCCCAAGCTGGTCAGAAAAGTATCAATTCTTCCATACCAAGCTCTTGGAACTTGCTTCAACCCATACAGAGCCTTCTTTAGTTTGTAGACATGCGTATCTTTGTTTTCAACCTCAAATCCTTGTGGTTGTTCTATGTACACTTCTTCCTCAATGACACCATTCAGGAAAGCTGTTTTCACATCCATCTGGTGTAACTTCCACTTCATCGTGCTTGCAACTGCCATGATGGTTCTAATTGAAGTGTACCTTGCTACTGGTGCAAATGTTTCTTCATAATCAATTCCTTCCTTTTGAGAGAATCCACGAGCCACAAATCTAGCTTTTTATTTTTCAATACTTCCATCAACAACATGTTTTATCTTATATATCCATTTGGAAGATACACCGCTTTTACCTTCTGGTTTGGGAACTATGTCCCATACATCATTCTTCATTATAGATTGGTATCTTTTCGTCATAGCTTCTACCCATTCTTTCTTTTGTATGGCTTCTTCAAAACAAGTAGGCTCTTTGTCTACAAGATCATAACTGGAAAATGGCTTTGGCCTCTTGCTTTCTCTTGAGGAGCCTTCTGGAGCTCCATACTTTTCTGCATCTTGAATGATTTCGCGATCCCAAGCTGGCTTTCTCTTGTGAGAGATGGTAATGGATGGAGGTTCTTGGGGCTCCAACATATCATGATATTCTGGAGTCTCATCATCGGGAGAGGGTGCAACCTCTGCAACTCTAGGAGCTACATCTTCTTCATATACTTCTTCATGATGGCACTTTCTGGATTTCTTGAGAGCTGCATCTTCATCAAATGTTACATTCCTGCTAATCTCGATGTGATGATAACCTGGTATATAGATCCTGAAGGCCTTGGAGACCTCACAGTATCTAACAAAGATTCCTTTCTTTCCGGAAGGATCCAACTTGGTTCTTTTCTCTTTTGGAACATGAACAAAAATTGGACAACCTAATATCTTGAGATGACTTACCTTTGGTTTCTTTCCTGTGAACATCTCTTCAGGGGTTTTGAACCCAAGTGCACTATGGGATATTCTATTTTGGACATATACTGTTGTCCTTGCTGCTTTATCCCATAGATGCATAAGAAGATCTTGATCATGGATCATGGTCTTCACTGCTTCCATAATAGATCGATTCTTTCTTTCAACAACACCATTTTGTTGAGGATTGTAGGGAGTGGTAATGTCCCTCTTAATCCCTGCATCCTTGCAAAAGGCTTCAAATTCTGTAGAGGTATATTCTCCTCCATTATCTTGCCTGAGTGTCTTGATCTTTCTTTCTGAAAGATTCTCTATCAAGGCTTTGATTTCCTCGAACCTTCCGAATACTTCATCTTTTGTCTTTAAAAGGTAAACCCAAGTCTTTCTAGAATAATCATCAATGAATGTGACATAATATACATACCCACTTAACGATGTTGAAGGCATTGGTCCACATACATCTGAATGAATAAGTTCCAATATTCCTTTTGTCTTGGTGTCGCTCTTCGGAAATGGATTCTTTATGTTCTTTCCCTTTGCACATCCTTTGCATATTCCTTCATGATTAATCTTTAGATCAGGTAATCCTGTTACTACCTTGCTTACATGTGGTAAGGCTTTGTAGCTTATGTGAGCAAGCCTTCTATGCCATAGTTCACATGGACTTGTAGTATCATGAATCAAGGCTGCTTTTGAATGTCCTTTTAGTTTATGTAGACCTCCTTCTTCTATTCCAATAACAACTGCATCTTCTATAGATTTTCCTTTGGGCCACATGAGAACTTCTCCATCTATAAAGGCAACCCTAAACCCTTTCTTATCTAAAGTTGAGATAGAAAGCAAGTTCTTCTTTAGGCCTGGTACATATAGTACATCCTTCATCTTCATCGGGGTTCCTAAATCAAGCTTGTAGGTGGCTTCTCCTATTCCCTTAATAGGATATTGATAATCATCTCCTAATGATACCTTCTGAGGGGAGTTCATTTCTTCTAGACTGGAGAGAGTCTTCTTTTGACCTGTCATGTGCTTTGAAGCACCACTATCAATTAGCCATGTGTCATTTCCAGGTGTCATGGACCCAGAGAGAGCGAAGAATAAAACATATTCTTCTATTTCTTCCTTTGCTTGCTTCCTGGGAGGTTCTTCTTCTTCTTCTTCGTCAAAGTGAGCATGATGTCTTTTGTTGCTCTTCTTATTGTATTCTTCTTTTCTTTCTGGACAATCTTTGGCAATATGTCCCATCTTATCACAACAGAAACATTGATAAGAAGAGTAGTCTCTTCGCTTCTAGTTTCCCTTATTATACTTTTGAAACTTCTTAGGAGGATGGAACTCCTTATGATTTTCCTTCTTGAAATGAGGTTTTCCCTCACCTCTTTTAGTATGGGTAGCTAGAGCTTGATCATCATCTCTGAGTAGTGCTTCTCGATTTGCCACTCCAGCCTCCTCTTGGACACATTCTTCCCATACAATTTCAAATAGTAGACTTTCCTTTCTTGCACACATAGTCTAGATAAAGGAGTCCCAAGGTCTAGTAAGACCATTGAGAGCAGTCAGCACCAACTCATCTTCATCAAGGGTGTCTCCAATTGCTTCTAATTGTTCTTTGAATAGAGAAACCCTAGTAAAGTAAGCTTGGATAGATTCACCTGGATTCATCTTCGTGCTTTTGAGTTGGGTTCTCAAATTCATCTTTCGATTTATGTTTCTTCCTTCATACATCCTTGATAGGGCACCAAACATCTCTTTTGGAGTTTTCTTGGAGGACACTTGAGGAATCAAGTGATCTTTAATGGAGTTTGCTATGATCCTCATAGCCCTAATCATATCCTTCTTATGTTTTTCCTTAGCTTCAGCTTCTTCGAGTTCTGGTACAACTTCTTTAACAAACTTGGTAAGATCATTCTCTTCTAGAATGAGTCCAATCCTATACTTCCAAGCACGGAAGTTCTCTATGCCTTCCAACTTGTCATCAAGCTTAGTGCTTGGTGCCATCTTAACCCGGAGAGCAAAGAATAACCAAAAATCAAAATTTCTCAAAATAAAAAACTGAACTCACCAAAAGATGCGCTTGACTGAGGCGAGTATGCTGGTACACTTGGTTTCTGAAGATTCCAAAATTTCACCCTTGAAAATTGACTTGCGAAATTTTGATCTGCAGTTTTTTGGTTCTCTGGTTTTCTGGTTCAAGGTCAAACTAGGGTTGACTTTCCAGGAGTTTCACCCACTGAAAAACTTCTATCTCTGTGCCAATAGATGCGCCTAGGAGGGGCGCATTTGCCTATGCCACTTGCACTCAAAAATTCCACTTTTGCGAGAAGCCCTAATTTTATGCTTGGAGAGAGAGAGAGAGAGAGAGAGAGATTTACCTTGTGAAAGTTGCTCTTCTCAGGCTAGCTCTGATACCATGTTAATATTATATGCTACTATAGACTAGATTCCAATTTCATTAGCATTCAATACATTATTCACAATAGCAGCATAATAAGGATCTCTGAAAGATACACAATCACAAAGCACAAAACAATATACCTTGGGAAACCCTCAAGGGGAAGAAAACCCAACAAGAACTTCCTCAATATAGATGATCAAAGTACAATGCCCCAAAAATAGGTCTCACAAATAAGAGAGATAAAAGACCAAACTCTAGACCCAAGTCAATCCTCCTCCTTTGCAGATATCTATCTCTCTCCTCTAACGTGAATTGCACAAGTTAGTGAATGAATAAATGAGGGAAACAGTCCCTTTATTTATACTTTACTTTTCACTTGACTCTTAACCCAGCTAGGTCGGCCTCACTTTAACTGACTGGGATGACCTCTCCTAGAAAGACTCAAATAATATTATATGACATTCTTTTTGGTACTAACGACCTGACTTACAATGGAGGTTTTTACCTCATGACTTTTACATGACCAAATATAATAATGACATCCCCGAACGGAGGTAAAACATCCCCGATGGAGTTACAATAATAAAGTACAAGTAGAATATTCTTTGAAGTTACATTAATTTTAACACAGGTGTAGGAACTTCACCTTCTTGACATAACTAGTTGTGAGCAAAATATCAACGACCTAACTTGAGTCAACTTGCACAACTGTCCTTTGTTTCCTTAAATCTTTAAATTGTGTGTGCTTCCATTTGATTGTTGTGTCCTCTGTTTTGTGTTTGATCTTGGCTGCCTTGTTGGTTGTTGTTGGTGCTGCTTGACATATCAGGGCTGCATTAGTTTGGTATCAAAGTAGGCTAAGACCTGCATGTGAATTGAAGAACAATTCTAGCCAATGAGAGCTTGCTAGGTAGAATTGTTCTTTGAGAAAACAAAGTTTCAGCAAAGGAAATTTGTTGGGTAGAACTATGACAAAGAGAGAATTGCACAAGGGGGCAGCGATATCACACACAGAAAGGGAACAGGGATACCAGCATGGGGCAGAGGGCAACATACAGGAGTTGCAAATGAAATCACCCAGATGTTGAGGACCATGCCAACCATGATGGATGCCATGTCCTAGCTGACATGGAGGCAGCTTAGAGAACATGCGTTGAAGCAAATATTCAAGATGTGAGTGATGAGGGAAGGAAAGTAGAGGCTCCACAAGGGGAAGTCAAGGAAGTTGAAGCCTCAGAAGAAAGAATTATTAAGACATTGACAGAGTGGAGAGGTAGGCCAAAGATGGAAACCCCTACCTATTCAGGGAGTGTAAATTTGGATGAGCTGATTGGGGACATGGAGAAATTCTTTGAGTTTGAGCAAATTGAAGACCAAAAGAGAGTGAAGCTTTCATGTGCAAAGCTGAAAGGGCATGCATCGTTGTGGTGGGATAATGTGTAGTTGGAGAGGAAGAGAAGACAAAAATATAAAATTAAGCTAATGTGTAGTTGGATCGAATGGTTGCCAAGCTAAGGGTAAATTTATGCTAGTGGACTATTCTTTGAATCTATTCAGGATGCAGCATAACTTAAAGCAAAAGGATATGACAATTAAGGAGTGTTATACCCTAGATTGCCTGTAGCGTGCCTTTTGGGATATACCAGAGTGAAGGGGTCTTTTGCTATTGTAAAAGGCCAAGTCTGGGCTTGTTTATGTAAAAGTGTTGGTCTGGCTAGCCTCAAGACCCATGGTTTGGTCATGGCAAGTCCTCATGGTTTTCATTCCAAGGAGTATAGGCTTAGTGGTTTTGCTAATTGCCCCTTAATGGGCGGAAGTCCTCCATCATGTTGGGCCTTTGTGCCTTTGGTTGGTGCTTTGGTGCTTCTTGGGATGGACCCGCTAGGACACATTGTTTAGGGGCTCCTAGCCACACTCATGTTTATGTTAGGTAGAAGGTGATTGTGCATGTAAGAGTTGTCATACTCGCTTTAGCACATCTCATTTATGCTCACTTGTACCTTCTCTTTCATGTATTACCCCTCCTCTTGGTCTACATGTGCAAAATCCATGATGATGTCACCTTATTCAAGAAAGCATTACCTTGCTAAAGGGGAGGACGTTGAGGGATCTTCTAAATTATTGGGATTAGTTGGGGCTGAAGAAATTTGATAAACAATCACGAAAACTTCTTATTGGACTTTTATCAAACACTTTGATTGCAAATCTGATTTATGAATTTTTTGAACTATGGATTCATGTATCACATTGTAATGAATTTTCTGATAGTTTAAGCATAAACACCATACAACCAATCTTGTGAACTGAAGATAAATGCAACACAGAAATTTAGGGCCAAGCCCAAGGCAAAACCCAAGAAAGTGAAATCTATTTAGAGTTTTAGAAGATTTACAGCAAGAAAGTAATGCCAATGGCAATCTGAGAAACCCCAATGCAAAACTATGACAAAAATACAGGCAACTTCAAGTTGCCACTGCTGTACGGTCCACTGTACTTTCTGTTGTACATTCTATAGCTGTACAACCTCTAAAACAGACTTAAAGACTATTCAAACTGATACAGATTGCATGGGTAAATTTACCCAACAATTTCAGAAATTATTTACCTTGAAAACTGTGTGCAATAAATAGTTTGAAAATTGTGTTTTATGCTGTTGTACGGAACTGCACGGAATTGATAGTACGACCTTGTTGTACTGTACTTTTTGTTGCCTCGATTTCTATGCCCTAGCTATTTTCCTTATCTCCTGTCGCCTGCTAACTTATCTCCTCCTGAACTCTTACAAAATTTCTCTCTCTCTTGATGTGACTTCAATGAATGTTTTCTCTCTTTCCCTAGATGTCTTTTTATATTTTTCCTCTTCCCAAAACCCTAACTAACTAATCTCAACTAACTCATCAATTTCTGAGATCAATCATATCTAAAGTTTCACATTAAATGCTCATTTAATAATACACTTTATTATTAAATGCTCACAAATATTTTTGGGACCCACAACTTAACTTTTCACTTAAGTCATTAAAAAAATATCAAGTCACTTTTATATTATAAAACATTTTAGGAAAGTAAAAAATGGTTCCCACCATGTAAACATCACAAAATCATGGTGGGACCTCCTGAGTTACATTTCTAAGACTCCCTCTTAACGAGGGAGGTCCCAACACTATCATCTAGACCACTGTCAAGAACTCCCTCTGGCTCTGGAAGTTGATGTCGGAAGACAACTTGAAACTTTGGATCCTGCTCATTCTCTCTATGTTGGCTGAGTCTCCTTCCAGTGCTGCTCTCCTCATCTGAAGGTATCATCTGTGCACCTGCCTCACCTTCAGATTCGGTCTCAGATAAACATCCACCTAAATTTGGAAATATCACCTCTCCACGCAGAAAATAAAGCTTGTCTCTTCTATTCCCAAGTGGTATCGTGGTATCAACTGGGTTCTCTACCTGATAGAGAAACACATGTCATGTCTTGATAAAAGTCCATACCCGTCATCCTCCAATGATGACACAGAAAGTCTGTTGACTTTTATACCTGGAACAAATAGTACCTTGTCTACTTCAAGAATCTCTCCAAAATCTAGTTTGAATCTCACAGTTCCAACTCCTCTTATCTCTGCCTGAGGGTTTCCAATATCAGTTTCAACAAAGTGTCCTATCCTTTGAAAAACTCCATATTTCCTGGTCATATGGCTAGTTGATCCACTATCAACTATCCACATATCATGGAAATCTACTAAACTGCCTATACTAGTCTGTATTGACACCAATGAAAATTCCTTTTCAAATTGGGTAGCATATTCTTCTGTTTCTGCTAATTCTGATCCCTCTTTGTCTTCATCCTTCTTCTTAGGACATTGACTAGCGAAGTGGCCGTACTTGTTGTAGTTAAAGCACTGAATATTACTAAGATCTTTCTCCTTTTTCTTCCCCCCTTTACCCTTGCTTTTGGATACAAGGGCTACATTATCTTCACTGCTCTGAATGTTATTCTGGAATGACCCTTCCCAGGACTCTTCTTGAACAAAGTCATCCCATAACCTTGTCCAATCTGGAAGTTTCTCTCTAGCAACTACTCCTTGCACAAATGTGTGCTATTTTGCAGTGAATCCATTAAGAGCATATCTGACTAGCTCTTCATCCTCCACTTTCTCACCAGTAGCACCCATTTCATCTCTAACTTGGGAAATCTTGGTGAGATAAGTGGTTACTGTATCAGCATCAGTCATCTTGGTGTTCCTCAGTTCTTCTCTGAGAACCATCTTTCTGTTCTAGTTCTTACTTTGGTAAAGAGTACATAAAGCTTTCCAAATTTCAAAAGCATTTGACTTACCTGTGATATGGGGTATCACATGATCTTTTATGGAGTCCAAAAAGATTCTTTGTGCCTTGATATCTTTCTTCTCAAAGCCAGTCTTCTAAGCAGCATCTGTGGGAACTGTGATGGTGTCAGAAGCACCAACAATATCCCATAGCTCCAACTCTTTGAACAATACAGTTATGCGTTCTTTCCAAGGGCTGAAATTATCAGACCCATCCAGTCTGTCTTCATACTGTAATCCTGCTGAGGCCATGACTTTAACCGATAAACTCTGACTTACCCTAACTTGAACCTCTTCTGTTCTATATCAACACAACTTAACACACTTTCTTCAGCAACCAAGCTCTGATACCATGAAGAAATTGATAAACAATCACAAAAACTTCTTATTTGACTTTTATCAAACATTTTGATTGCAAATCTGATTTACAACTTTTCTGAACTATGAATTCATGTATCACACTATAATGAATTTTCTGATAGTTTAAGCATAAACACCATACAACCAATCTTGTGAACTGAAGATAAATGCAACACAGAAATTTAGGGCCAAGCCTAGGGCAAAACCTCAAAAGAGGAAAACCCAAGAAAGTGAAATCTATTCAGAGTTTTAGAAGATTTACAGCAAGAAAGTAATGCCAATGGCAATCGGAGAAACCCACTGCAAAACTATGACAAAAATACAGGCAACTTCAAATTCCCACTGCTGTACGGCCCACTGTACTTTCTGCTGTACATTCTGTAGCTGTACGACCTCTAAAACAGACTTAAAAACTATTCAAACTGATACAGATTGCATTGGTAAATGTACCCAACAATTTCAGAAATTATTTACCTTGAAAATTGTGCAATAAACAGTCTAAAAACTGTTTTTTATGCTGCTATACGGAACTGTACAGAATTGACAGTATGACCCTGCTGTACTGTACCTTTTGTTGCCTCGGTTTGTGTGTTGTAGCTTGCTGACTCGATTTCTGTGCCCTAGCTATCTGCCTTATCTCCTGCTGCCTGCTAACTTATCTCCTCCTGAGCTCTTACAAAATTTCTCTCTCTTGATGTGACTTCAATGAATGTTTTTTCTCTTTCCCTAGATGTCTTTTTATATTTTTCCCCTTCCCAAAACCCTAACTAACTAATCTCAACTAACTCATCAATGGCTGAGATCAATCATATCTAAAGGTTCACATTAAATGCTCATTTAATAATACACTTTATTATTAAATGCTCACAAATATTTTTGGGACCCACAAATTAACTTATCACTTAAGTCATTAAAAAAATATAGTCACTTTTAAATTATAAATTTTTTTAGGAAAGTAAAAAATGGTTCCCATCATGTAAACATCACAAAATCATGGTGGGACCTCCTGAGTTACATTTCTAACACTCCCTGAGTTAACATTCCCTAACAAACATCTCTTTGTCGTGTCCGTTACCACCCCTTGGTATGCAGATATTGCAAACTATTTGGTAGCATTGATTTGGTACCAAACAAATAGTTTACCAAATAGTTTGCAATATCTGCAAACCAAGGGGTGGTAACGGACACGACAAAGAGATGTTTGTTAGGGAATGCATCATCGAAAGGTTCATCTTCTTTATTTCAGGTCACTCGAGACAGAAAATCTACAAAAACATTTTCCCAATCAAGCTTATCAAGTATAGTTATGTCAAATTCTTGAAGAAGTAATAACCGCCAAATGATTCTACCGTTAATAACATGTTTGTTCATAAGATATTTAATAGTAGAATGATCAATATGGATAAACGAAGGGTACCCTATAACGTAATGATGAAATTTATTGAGAGTAAAGACCACTACTAGAAACTCTTTTCTGGTCACAATAAAATTCAGCTCAGTATTTGCAAGGTTTTTGCTGATACACTATATAGCATACATGGCTGTACGTTCCTTCTATACTAATACAATACCCAAACTTTTATTAGATGCATTAATTTAGATATGAAAAGGTAGTTCTCAGTTAGGTACTCGTAAAACACGAGTAGAAGTTAGTTTTTCTTTCAATGTATCAAAAAGGCTTGGTGGCATGCCTAGGTCCATGAGAAAGCAACATCTTTAGAAAGAAAGGCAAACAAGGGAGCAATGATTTTGTTGAAATCCTGAATGAATCTATGATAATAACCAACATGTCCTAAAAGCGCTCTAAACATCTTTATGCTTGAGGGACAACGAGTGATGGTAATTTTTGCAGGTTCCACTTGAATTCCTTTAGTAGAAATATGGTGCCCTAAGGCAATCCCCTGAGTCATCATCAAGAAGCATTTCCCAATAATTAAGGAAAGGTGTGTCAATTGACACTACTAGAGGACTTCTAGTTGGGACAAGGCTTCATCAAATGTATTGCCATGGGCCATAAAATCATCCATAAAAACCTTGACACGGTCAAGAATCAGGTCAACAAAGATGCCTGGCATATTACATAACCCAAATGGAAGCACAAGTAGTAAGCAAACGTTCCCCATGGGAAAGTAAAAGTTGTCATATCTTGATCTTCAAGGGCAATTTGAATATGGTTATACCCATTGAAAACATCAAGAAAAGAGAAGTATTGCCTCCCTAATGAGTCTAAAACTTGATCAATAAATGCCAAGGGAAAATGATCCTTCTTGGTGGCTTTATTAAGTTCTCGATAATCTATGCAAATACCCCATTTGTCTCCCTTCTAGGCACGACCACCAATGGTGAGACCCATTCACTATCAGAGACAGGGTATTTGAAACCAACAGTCAACAATTTATGAAGTTCTTCTGTGACAATATCCTTAAGTGCGGGATTCGTTCGATTCTAAAGTCGATGGATCGGGTGGAAGCCATCTTGGATATAGATATATCATATAATGCTTGCATGTAGTGAGATCAATACCAGTTGTTGCTGCCTAATACACACCTCGGGTCACACGGCATAAATCTTCAAGCCACTAGGCGTGTCCTTGGGGGCAAGCCAGAGTCAAGTGCTGTCACTTGAACTTGATTCCTCCATCTAGGCTTACTCCTAGTGAAGCCAAGGGGGGTGGTCCCTTAAAAAGAAAAACAAGGCTATTAATCTACAAAACAGAAAACAACTACTTTAGGAGTTTATTGATTAAACACGAGCATTTAAATAGTTCATTTCACAACATACATAGATATATGATGAAAGCAAATACTTCAAAACATTGCAAGATAATTCAATGAAAGACCAGTGCCGTAGTAAAAACAATGTTGTTAAGTAAATGTTGTGAATTGCTCTTGATAAATCTTATTTCTATTCGATGATGGTTGTTAGTGTGTTTTTTCTTGGTTTGGTCCACTAAGACTCACTTTCTTGAACTGAGCGCATAAGCAACTTTACCAAGTGTCCAACGGGGAGAGGAAGAACCTCATTAATGAGTACCCCCCTGACTCTATGGTAGTCACTCTTTGCAACCTCTCGAATTCTTGAAGATTAGCTTAGGTGGATTTTCCTGTTAAGCTAATCACTCTAATCCTTTTTTGGTATGACCAATTGATTGGACGAGCCGCAAAGTCCAGAGCATACGGGGAGTAGAGCCTTGGTTTGTTTTATTAATTTTGAATGCTTGTGGAGTTGCTTAACTAGACTAAACCACGAGTCTCTTTTCCACACACCACTTACTCGGGAAATCCCTTTTTAATGGCACAGTACTTCGAGAAAGCGTGGTAATTATTTTTTATTGTTGCAAACAAAACTAATGACTGAAATTTAAACTGACTAAGTGAAAATGTGTGTGAACAAGTGATATATTCTATTGTTAATTGTTAAGGCATAAATGAAACAAAAAAATTAGAAACATGCACACCAAACAAGAGACCACTTGGATCCCCCCTGGGGGGATGGGCTGCAGGTGCTGGGTATCCCGCTTGGTCTTTTTATTATGAGTTCATGACAATATTTTTTCTCTTTTTCGGGAATGCCTTTGGTCCTTTATAATGAGGATCCAAGAGGCTTACAAGTTTTTTGGATTTTGTCTTTTAAGTTAAGAGGAAGGTGAGGTGATCTTGGGGTTCTGGATGATCCAAGTCCGTTGAATTTCTCCAGCACTTCCGCTTACGTGGCGAGAAAAACAAAAAAATCAGCGAGTAAGGATGCACAAAGACACTTTAGAAGTATCTTTGGACACTGCTACAAAAGTCTAAAAAAGTAGAAGTTAAACTATGTTAAAACTTGCAAAATTTAACCAAAGGAAACAAGCTAAAAAGCAAGTCCTTTGGGATCTTTTCTTGCCCTTTTGGGGCAGCAAATGAATGGCACTAGATTTGCCGAATCTAACCTCTGAGAGCAAAGAAAGACACTTTCATTTCAACCTTTAGGTTTAACAAGAAAATAACTAGAAATGAAGGAACCTTTATTCTATATCTAGTTTATATTTGATAAGTCCTTTGGGATCTTTGCTTTCCCTTTTGGGGCAGCAAATGAATGGCACTAGATTTGCCGAATTTAACCTCTAAGACCAAAGAAAGACACTTTCATTTCAAACTTTAGATTTAACAAGAAAATAACTAGAAATGAAGGAACCTTTATTCTATATCTAGTTTATATTTGATAACTCTTTTCAACTTGACTAGAATTTACTTAAATGCAAAAGAAATCAGATTTACTTGTGATTCAAACTTGAAAGGATAGATCTATCAAAAATTGCATTTGAATGTAACAAGGAGAAGAGAAAGATGTGTAGGGAGAAAGAGAAGAGCAGCAACGTGGATCTTTGAGCAAATAAGACTCTGAAGTTTGATTGTGGGGCACCGAGGGACTAAGTCTTCTGAAAGAGTCTTGAATGAAGAAGAAGAAGAAGCAAGCAAGCTCTTCACCTCTTCAATCTAGGGAACTTGTAGCTAGAAAGACACTTGCACAAAACCCATCAAATCTAGAAATACATAAGCATGAAATCAAGAGCATATGAGCATAAACTAATGAAGCATATAATTCTTGGATCTCAAAGCATATGTAAATAAAAGATTAGTTAAGCAAACAAGCTTAGTGATCCTTCCTACAAATTGTTAACAATCCTTTTAGTAGGCTAGATCTTCATAAGCAAAATGAACAAATGGGTAAAGACAAGTTACTTATGCACCGAGATAACTCATCCACACAATGATAGCATCACACAATTATAACCTCCAAAGTCTCTTTATTTCTCAATAACAAAAATCCGAACAACTATTTCAATGGCCAGCCTCTGCTCCACTACTCCAACTAGCTTCAAATGGGAGAGAGTGCTTGGCTTTATAGCAAGGGAGGGCGCATTGCCTCATGGGGAACAAGAGCAAGTTAGGGAATGTCATGAGGCTTGATTGAGGGGATTGGATGTAAGGCGCCCCCACTAACTTAGGAGATGCGCTCCCCTTTCTAATCCACCCCCTTAACATAAGCTGCGCCCTCTTTTCATGGAGAAGTGCGCCCCCCCTTTCTATGGGAATTACAACCACCCAAATCATGCCTAATAAGATGGGATTATTTCCCTTTTTGACTTGCCATTTCCTCCCTAACAAAAAACCAACACTTCTTATAATTAAAGCATGTGCTGGACAAACTTCCCAAAATTATGGGATGCTGATTTTTCCCAATTATTATGTCTTTTTTGGCCTTTTCGAGAGAAAATCACCTTAAGTGATGAATAATCATGAATTTTTCCCTCAAAGTGGGCGCTTTGAGTTTGAAAACGAGCACCCCCATGGCTAATTCCACCTCCTAACCACTTTTTATGACCTTTTGTTTATTTTTACATTAAAAACAATAAAAATTTGCCTATTTTACAGGATTTTTTTTTTATTTGTGGAAAACAAAAATAAACCTAGGGGGACCTAGTACATGTTCATATGACTCTAAAATAATGCCTAGCATGGTAATATACATTGACACATAGATTTTAATAACCTCCTCTAAGGCCTAACCACCAAGATGACTGGAGGTTTGAGTGAAAAACTCGAAAATTATAAGTCACTGAAAAGCAACCTATAATTAACAAGGAAAAAACACTCTGGGCTAGTTGGATTGATGTCTAAGTCCTAGGAAGCCAACTCTGTTACATTATTTCATCATGCTATCGATATTTTATTACAACATCCCCAAGGGGTATGAACATGTAGAAAAAAAAGAAAAAGGTCCATGGAAGGCCTGATTGAACTTCTGAACTCTGATTATGCACAAGGAACTTGTACATACTCTGGCGGCTCACTTGTAAGTCCAAATGAGTGCAACCTAGTTGATAACAACAGGCATGTCTTTATAGTCCCATGCAAAGGTTGAACCATAATTCGGCAGTAATCGCATCAACATCTATTGTTGAATGGGTTGTAACTGGTTATTAATGTTAAGGAATTTCCCAGGCAGAGTTTCAACAACAATGGCTTTGAGATTTACAGTTTCAGCCACAAAGTAATCATCCAAGTATCGAAAAGGGACATAGGGGTTCATTGTGATGGAGTGAGGAACAACATGGGTGTCAAAGTTTTGAGAAGAGGTAGCTCCATCATCAGATTGATTGGTGCAATTCCTGATTTAATAGTGGAGGGATAGATATTTTGCATGAAATTCAAGATCATCCTATCTTCATATGGCTCTTTTAATGTTAAGGCCTGTTCTATGGTATGAACTGGTTTAATCAGTTTATCATAATAATCATCGCCATCCTTTGGTGGAATCCACATAGGCTCTGATGTGGATATGATGTGAGTTTCTTGATTGAGCTGCCTTGAGAAATTGTCATATCTCCTGACCAAAATCATATATAGGCATTAACAATTGCTAATGAGGCCCATCCTAGGATGAGTGGGTTACCCTCATGGCTAGTTTTGGTGTGCGGATCATAAAGTCCGCAAGGTATTCCCAAGAATTGATTGTGACGATGACATCTTCTAGAATCCCCTCAAGTTTGACTGTTGACCTATCAATGATCTGCAGCACTGTATGTGTTTGATGCAATAGACCTCTTTTGTCATTACGTTAATTGCTTCCTACCAATGTAAACTTCCACTGCTGGACTGCCTGGGTCAGAGTATTTTGGATTGGCCATTTTTTCCAACATGAGATTAACAAGTTGTTCCACCAGATGGATGGTTAGAGGATCCTGTTTCTTCCTTCCCAGTTTCTTGAGACACAAATCTCCTATGACTTTACTGTTGATGGGTACATCCTTGTTTGGCTGGCCATACATAATTTTTCAATTCTTCTATAATATCAAACGCTAGTTGGGTTTTAGGTTTAACTTGAATAGACCTTTCAAGGAAAGGTGAAGTATGATGATTAAGTTCAGGAAAATGTGTCAACCCAGACTTATCAGGAGCAGTTGGCTGTGATTGCTCATTTTGCTTTTTGGGTGGTTGTTTTACCTCCCTTGAGCCACTCACTGCATGTGGTCTTGGGTCATCTAAGATTTACCTAGATCGAAGGTAGGTGGCCTGACAATCAAGGGTGGAAAGTGACTAAGTTGGGCAGTCTCCCACTTTGTTGGTTTACATTGGTTTGTTTGGTTGGTTTACCTTATTATTGGGATTAGGATTAGGATGGGCAGGTAATTGTGATGGCCTCACTCGTAGTTGATTAGTGTTTTGTGGTGGAGGCAATAGAGACTAATTTTGTCGAAGAGGCCAATTCTTCTGTGGTCTAAAAGACTGCTGCTGATTTGACCACTGAGTACCTTGATTTGAATAAGGTTGTTGTCCATAGGACGTTGAATAAGGCTAGGTTGTTGAAAAATATGCTTTTCAGAATTGTTGATTACGAGGAAATTGAGGTGAGTACCAATTTGTTGGTGGATATCTATTAGGAAAAAATGAATTAAAATATTGAGGATCATAATTCATAGCTGGAAACCGAGGGTGTGGTTGCCTGAATCTTCTCTAATTAATGAAGCATACTTGTTCAACATTCTGATATATGCCTCGATATACTACTTCTAAGCCTGGCAACTGAGGACAATTACTGGTGTCATGATTCTCAGTGTAGATATTGTAGACTTTCACAATAGCAAGTGGGTATTCGTTGTGAGCATGCTTCTTGGTACACCTTGGGCAGAAAATGCCCTAGACTTTATCCAGACTTGTTCCATCATCAATTGAAGGGTGCCTACTGTCTAGCTACATCAAAAGTGAATTTAGCAAGCCTGTCTTCATATTCTCAATCTTATTTCCAATTTCGGTTTTGGTAACTCCTATTGTGGAATGAAGGCATTATCACTGCTCGAGGACCTTTAGTTTTCCTTCCAGATGCTCTAGAGTGATTGTTGAATAGATCCTTGATCTGTTCATAAGTAAATAGATAAATATCCCTTGCAGCAACCAGATTCAAGAGTTCCAACCATTCTTCCTATACACCTCACAACTTCAAGGAATCTAGACTGAGCTCATAGTCAGTGGAGCATTTATAAGCAAACTAAAATCATTCTGCATAATCCTCCAGCGACTCGTCCACATATTGGGTTATTCCAAAGATTTTGTCTCTTGTTCCTCACACCTTATAGTAATCACGTTACTTACTGGTAATATTCTCCTTCATTTGCTCCCAAGTAGAGATACTTCCTTCTTCCAGACCCTTGAAGTTTTGAACCATTGTAGTATTGCGTCTTTCAGTGTAGAAGGAAACATACGCAACTTCTAAGTATCTGTCTTATATTAGTAGGTCGGATACAAGGCCTCGAACTCAAACATAAATGTATCTAGGTCCTTTATAGGGAGTCAATAAAAATGTGGCAAAGTCGAGGAATTAATATTTTTCATCTTAGCTTCCTCAATCTCTTTGATGGCAAACTTATATTGAACTTTATTTTCTTCATCTTCAGGCCTATCCCCCATGGCGATCAAAGTGTCAAGCCCCCAACTAGCAAAGCTAACAGAGGTGGACTAAGTATTTTCAGATTTTATATCTGAATCAGAAAAGCCCCAGAAATTATAGGGTATAGCTCGTTCAACTTTGACTTCGAGCTCATTTTTTAGGGAGTCCATACAAATGTGGCAAAGTTGAGGGAATTAATATTTTTCATCTTAGCTGCCTCCTCAATTTCTCTGATTGGAAACTCATATTCAACTTCATGTTCTTCATCTTCACGCCTATCCACCATGGTTAACAAAGTGTTAAGCCCCCAACTAGCAAAGCTAACAGAGGTGGACTAAGTATGTTCAGATTTCTGACTCAGAAAAGCCCCAGAAATTATAGGGTATAGTGGTATACCGTATAACTTGTTCAACTTTGACTTCAAGCTCTTTCTTTACAAAAGTTGCCACACTGTCCACTACTTCAGAAACGATTTCTTTAGCAAATATGATTTGTTGTCTCAGAAATTGTTTGGTTGCTTGTTTCTCCAATCCAGGAAGTAGAAGGAAAATTAGGAGTAGTAGGGGAAGATTAGAAAGAAATCTTCCATACTTGTCCCACCTTCTCCTCATACATGCTTATGCAAAGGAGTTGAGAAAAACACCATGCAATAAGAGAATAGGATTGCATATTGGATTTCAATCCTGTAACGTTCAGCAATAGATCAGGTCCTGTGCAAAGAAAAAGATCCTAAATTTGGTGTTTTCCCCGGCAACGGCACCAAAAGGTGTCAGGCTTCAACAATACTTGGGATTGATTATCAACCTGGGATCATAGACTCTCAAAAACGCCTACACTGTATATGCAATTCTAGGCTATTGAAATGTTAACTTATTATTTTGGGGGGCTTTTCTTTCTTCAGGTCTTCTTCTATCCTAATGCTGATGAAAATCTGTGTAACAACTATGAAATCTAGTTAACTCAAAAGTATTTCCTAATCCAACTGATGTCATTCGACCGAACACATTGCTACAATACTTGGTATTGTAGAACTAACTCAGTAGGTCTCATAGCAATGTTGTAAAATGCATGCAAGTATGAAAGCAAATCTAATCCTACCAAATTCATTCAACCAAGCGCATTGCTATGATACTTGGTATTGTAGAATTCATTTGGTAGGTCACACTGATTGAATAAAAGAAATAAAGTTGTAGAAAAACGAATTGCAGGCATCAAATTTGCAGGAAAGAAATGACAAGAAGCTAATGGAATAAAGTATGAACTGAATGACTTATCCAACAAGCAAAATAAACCAAATAACCATAGAAGCAATGCAAGGAAATACTGTATTAACCATATAAGCAATGCAAGGAAATACTGAAAAGAAATAGAATGAAAACATGCAGCAATAGGATCATCACAGCTACACACCGTAGAGTGGGCCCTTACTCTACAGCCCACTGGATGATCCCCTAACTAGCTTAATATCACAGGAATGAACAGAATAACCAGAAATTGAACAAACCTATTTTATTATCAAAAAGGTGAAGTGAACCTCCAAAGTTCCTCAAATTGTTTATTTATACATTTTTAAAATAGAGTTCTTGGTTGGTTGCCCATCTTTTAGTGAAAATGAGTTAATAACGAACTCTTTAGCTAAACCATTTCCCTATTTTTAGAACTTCTCTTTTTCAACAAAAAGAGAAAAACTTGGAACAATCCCTTCCTCAAAAAGAGGGTTACAATCCAGCAACGTGTGGTAGCTGACTGCTTTCATAACCGCTGCCGCATATCTTCGGTGTTGCTAGAACCATGGGTGGTGATAGGTGTGTGTCTCAAAAAGATGTGAAATGACTTCATCTCGAATCCTTCGTAAATCTCTTCATGACTCATCAGCAAGTGACAAGTCACTAGCAATTGATCCGGATTCTGTGGTATCCCATCCATGTGCTGATGAGAAATTCATCATCGTGTAGACAGATGTTATAAGACCAATCAATCCTCTTGAATTCCTGGCAATATGAGTGGCAGCATCATCCAATCACCTTAAAACAAAAACTGCTAACACCTCCATTATGTAAATTCATGCATCTATACTCGTTCTTAAGCAAAATTCATCTATTAGACATAGAAATATGAATATGAATGCATAATGTCCCAAGCGTGGCAAGAATGGATGAAATTGATTAAAAAGGCACAAAAAGATGGTTAGAATAGTCATGCTCAGGGAAGAACAATGATGAAATGGAATCATGGATGACCAAAATAAAGTAATTACCAAGCTCATCAGACGTTTTTCTTTTTCCTCCAATAATGCTTACCAAACCCTCAAAAAGTGGAATGCCTCACTTGAAACTTGGACACTCTCCAATGAATAGTTTTCGTAGGTTTTGGGGGAATGTGCTAACTGCACTGACGCCCTCCTTGAAATGATTCCTTATTTCTTAAAATATGCCTCAATAAACTCAATGGACCCCTTCCATGCTGGGTGATCATCGAGAACGTTCAACTACCTCCCCCATAAAGTGGAGCTCATGAAAATGTGTACCAAAGAAACCCATAGTTATAAAAACCTCCTTAGGACGTGGATTCCTCAAAATATGTGCAAAAGAGTAGGGCATTCCTTCTTTAATGACTCGATATGTGTGCTAAGTGGATAATCAACCCCTTTATGGAGCACTCCCCTAAATCAGCCTGTTGACCTTGCCAATATGCAACGTCAAATGTGGATGGTCTAGGCTTGAGTGCCAAGAATAATTTTAAACTTGGTCACATCTTTTGGATTAGGAGTAGATCCCTCTAGGGCGTTCTTCAAATAGAGTCTTTATATCTTTAAACATACCTTCTTCGCTCTATCACGATTATTGGACATGTCACTGCAAATCTGGGAATGCTACAGCCACTTCTTGTTGATTATATGCATCCATCATTTAAGGGTAGCAGACCCCTGATGCAAGCACGTGTGCTGCTGTCTTGTATATTCCTTACAAATCCTGACATCTGGAGATTCAAACTAGAACATTTGAGCTGAAACAAGACCTGACCCAGAGCTGAAGTAAACTGATAAATCTGCATAAAGGTGCCTGAATTTGGTCCAAACAACAAGTCTGTAAACACTCCAATTCAAAAATAAAGGCTTTCCCAGTATAACACTCCTGCTGGAATAGGAAAACACCTCCAAAATCAGCACTCAATATGTGTAGTAAACGTATCTTAGACCAAAGATCAATATTCATTCAAAGGCCTTGAAAGACAGCAAACTCATGTTAACATCATCCTCTTGACAGTAATCTAACTGCTGCTGTGTATAGAGCTCTTGTGTGAAGATTTGTAAGTGCAAATGTTAGTCACATTCATCAATCTTATAGCAATACTGAAAGAAGGTTGTTCATGAACTGCAAACAGAGGCTGGGGATAACCTCTAGGAAAGCACCCTTGAGAATCGTACAAAGTGCTTCTATAGTCTTGCTGCAAATGCTGATTAGAGGGCGTCCTCATGCTGCTGTAATACATCAAACAGGCCCTTTGCATGCTGAAAATGACCATGAATTGAGTGTACAGCTTCTGTTGATTGCTGGAGTCCTGTAATTCTCCAAATCATGCTATAGGTCTGGGGTAAAAATAACCACTTCATAATATTAATAATGTCTCCTTACAGCTGGAACTCTTATTGCCGTAAATGCTGATTACAGAGCTGCTGAAATACTAATCAGTACCGAGCACCATTTCAAGGGAGGAACAATGGTTATCAGTATCATCCTAATAGCTACCAAACAAATATAACCAGAAGCTGCTATCCAAAATAATATTGTGGCCTTCACGAGTATCTCTTCTTTACCTTTGTAATGCACTATCAGAATTAACCACAGCAGTAAGCAAGTCCACAATATGAGCCCAAAGATCCCCGTCATTAACACTGACTTCAATGGCATCACATGTCTAACCCACTTGACATTTAGTGAGGTGAAAAGAACCATCAGTAACCTAAGCCTCACTGTTGAGAACTGATCAATTAAGTGTCCCATATGAGCATTATCTGAATAAATGGCAGCCTCTATTCATCCATAGTATTTCTACAGCTTAAGATTCCTTGTGTTCCATTTGAAGCTGGAACGTGTTGGCTAATATAGTTCTGTTTTGCAGCCCAAAAGAGAAATTGTTTTATCAAAATCTAACTTCCTTGGATTTGCTCCACACCCTAAAGCACATATACCCCAAAAACTCCCTTTGTATCTGTTGTAACAGTGCTGGAATCCCCAAGAAACAGGGGACAAGAATACTCCAAAGCAGCTACGTGCTGGAGAGACTGCCACAAAATGCAAATGCATTTTGAGGGGTAACAAAGGGTAAAGTAGAGCCCTCTAATCTTGTCGCAAACTTCCATTCTGTCGCTGGAATCCCATGATACAGGTAGTTGGAGTTTTTATTGATCTGGAAAATTGATCATGATCTGGGTTGATTTAGAATTGGGTAAAACCTATAGGAGCATCGTTCCACCATACACAGAACTTGGCTCATGGCAAAACTCTGAACATGCCTGACATTTCTGCAGAGTACTTAACAACTTTGTGACGGGAAAGGAGATCGTCTTGTTACTTCATTAGCTAACTCTGCGGAAAATCTGTTAAAATCTTTGCCCACAAGAACATTTTGAAAACCTGAGATACACCCAACTAGGAAAAGTTGGCCCTGAAACAGATGGCTACACTACTTCCAGCCCTGTAACCGTTATCATCAGGAAAAATTGTATCAATCTATCAAGGTACCGGTGACTGAACTAAAAGACTTACAGATCTATTTCCCAGACAACCTAGGGATAGGTAATCGTTAGAAGACATTTCAAGAACAGAAACACAGTATAGCGAACAGATACTTATGGGCCTACATTCATCGTTGCAAAGATAAGACCAACTAAGGATAAAATGATTTTGATTTCTACTGAATATTATTTTCATGATAGTATTTATAGCAATTTTGTGCACATGGTGTACCTACTTGTGTGCTGGTATCTGTAGGAAAATGACCTTGCCGGGCTTCATTTGTCATTTGTTATTTATAAGTTAAGATTGTCACTTAAATTAAACACATATATCACATTTAATCTTATGCTTCTTAATATGCTCCTTTTGAGTTTTTCTGATATGCTAACCAAGCTACAAAACAACAGCTGCATGAAAATCTGCAAGCAAGAATTGATATTGCCAAAAGAAAGAAAGAAGCTGACGAGGAGGCGATGAGAAATGAAGAAAATGCCAGAAAAGTGTTTTCAATGGAAGAAGCCCTGGTGGCTAAAGTTGTACAGGATTCTAGGGAACTTGAGAAAGAAGCAGAAACTAACAGCAAGGTGAGTGGCATCTTTAGAGGTTTCATATTTTGATGCCCTTTTGCATCTTATAATGGTCATATAAGTTTCTCATTAATCTGGATGTGTGGTGCAGTTGAGGGAGTTCCTAATGGATTTTGCCTGCATGGTTGATATATTGAAGTAAGTGACTTTCTCATTCAAGCTTTCATTAGGTTCTTAAGCGTTCTTGCTCCCTTTATGTGTTTTCATTTCCTCCTACATGTTGGTTCCCTAAAAATATGGTGCTATTGTTCTGTGTCAACCAAGTTTAGCTTACTTGTCTCTAATAGGAGTTTAGCTTACTTAATTGTCTCTAATAGGCCTAAATGTCTCAATAGAATGGTTTTATATTAGATTTTTGTTGCTGTTGTGTAGAGGGCGAATCTCTAATCTATCTGAAGATGTGAAATTCTTAAAAGAGCGGATGGATGGAGGTATAACCGAAATTGCAAATGGATATTTAAATCTAAACCTAGTTGCACCTCCCAGAAATCAAGACATGGATGGGCATTTAACGTCTTCCAACGACAATATTTTTGGATCTTTTTCTTCAAGGGCACATGGTAGTAATGTCGGTATCAGTAGGTCGAGGTCCAGCACGCGAAGTGACAGCTGTGATTCACAAGATGCAGAGTCTCTGCTTAGCAGTCTGTGTCAGACCATTGATAATGAGGAAATGGATTTTCTCACAACTGGAGTGGAAAGACTCATGGTTGAAACAGAAACAGAATTCCACCGTTTGAGTCCTCAGAGCTCAAATTGTTCAGTAGAAACAGAAAAGCAACAATCTCCGAAGACAGGCTCCGATGATGGATGGCAGATATTAGATGATGTTGGTGAATCAGTATCAGGCAGTGATACTTCTTCAAACTCGTGAAAACCAAACGAAGTTAGACGTTTTAGCTTCCGTAGCGACACACTTTTGCATCTTATCGATAGTAAAGACAATTCTCATGCCAGACGCTAGAAACATTTGGTAATGCTAGTACATTTGCTGATACATAGCTTTTATGCAGCTGATATTCTGTTTTTCATGCTAGTACATTCGCCGATACATAGCTTTTATGGATCCGATACTCTGTTTTTCATTCGCTGATACATAGCTTTTATGGATTCGATACTCTGTTTTTCAAGCAAGTATATTCGCTGATAAATAGCTTATTTTCATGCAAGTACATTCGCTGATACATAGCTTTTATGCATCTGATATTCTGTTTATGGTGCTTTTTCGTAGATTGATTTTGGTTTAAATATTTTGTGTTTAATAATATAATAATCCATCAAAATAAATCAAGGAATGAAAAATAAATATATCTTTATGCAAATCAATGAATCAATGGAAAAATAAATACCTGGGATGAGATGTCAAAATAAATATATCTTTATGCAAATAGATCAATTAATCAATGAAAAATAAATACTCAAGGGAGATATGTTAATAATGGTGCATTTTTTTTTATCATTTTTGTATAACTTTTCTTCATGTTTTGGAAATAAATTTTTAGAGGAGAGATATTAATAATGGTGTATTTTTTTAATCCTTTGTGTAACTTAATTCTTCATGTTTATGAGCATTTTTTTCTTTTAATTTTTATCACATAATTTTGTTGTATTTTCTATTTAATCATATTGATTTTGAGGTGTGATAAATTTAAAATGATGTCATGTCAGCTACAAAGTTCGAAGTTGTTTAGTCGGTTTTGAGGTGTGACAAATCCAAAACGATGCCATGTCAACCATAAAGTTTCAAGTTATCTAGTCCTGGTATATTTTAGTGTATTTTTACTTGGGACCAATGGTTAAACATTGATGTGACTTAAAATAGGATTTCAAATTTAGAAATATTCATTTTATTTCAAAATGTAAACACAAGTATTTGTAATAAATAATTTTAAAAACATGAAAATATTGACAATGGCTTGTACATAAAGTATTTTTATAAACCATTTATGGTAGCTAGTTTTTCCAAGATTGAAGTTCACTAGCACAACTCTCTATCTCCACCATAGCATCACTCCCCATTTCCATCATTGATCCCCTGTTAAATTCATGCTTTTATATTTGTTCATCCAAACGGGAATATCATTATTCATAAATATTATTTAAATAATATTACAATTTCCTTATCTTTAATTTTGAAATAAAATATAATATTCATTGTTTTAATTGAATTGAAATAAGTTATACTTTTATATTATCTTACATTATGATTATATATATATATATATAAAATTAAGGTATGGATTCATGGGTGATGTTTACAATATGTTGATAGCATATATAAATAATGTATCCATCTCCTACTCTCTTAAACCAACCACAACCATCTTTATTTTTGATATTCTAATCAACCTTGTCTAACTAACTTTAAGGTATGGCATGTTAGTTCCAAATATTACCTTGACTTATTGGTTTTAGATTGTCCCATACAAACAGCTTTAAGTGCAATTGACAACTATTTTTACGGATCTGTTTGCTTTTCAAAAATAGTGTTATGAGCTATGAAGAGTAAATAATTTAGTAATATTTTCCCATCCAAATAATAGTCATGGCAGCTTATTAAGAAGGAAAATAAAATTGAGTTTCTGCCTAATGTTTGTGGATCATAAGTATCAATGTATTTATGTTTTTTTTATTTGTTAACATATTTTAAAATACTTATATTTGTATAGATTTTATTTAATTTTAGAATTATTTAATTTTGTAGTAAAATTTTCTCCACTTTTAAAATCTAATGATATAGAAGAAAATTTTATTGATTTTGGATAGAATTTTTTATAATTTAAATATATTTAGAATTAGACCAAATCTCTAAAATTATTATTTCATCTTTAATGAATATTGAATTATGATAAATATTGTTTATACCTCATTTTTCTTTAAAGTTATATATATATATATATATATAATATAAAGTCAATTTATTTGATATAAGATTGTTTTTTATTTAATTTTATTTGGGAACTGCTTTTATTCATGTTTTCATCTAACTAGGATGAGTGGACTGTATTGTAAGATTGTCTAATTGTTTACGAAAACACTTTATTTATGTTACTTTTTCATCATAATTTTATCCATAAAAACCTATGGGGCATAGAATAGACGGTAAATGGGTGTAGTGTTAAGGTACTCTTTGTGAAAGTCACCAGTTCGAAACTAGTGGATACTAGCTTAAAAAAAACCATAACATAAAAACCTATGGGGCATAGAATAGACGGTAAATGGGTGTAGTGTTAAGGTACTCTTTGTGAAAGTCACCAGTTCGAAACTAGTGGATACTAGCTTAAAAAAAACCATAAAATTAATAAAATTGTATTTAAAAAAAACATCTATCATTTATATTGTAATTTCAATATTTAAATTTATTTTACAACTAAGGAGAATTTAGCGACAACAATGTGAGTATCACAAGTGTGATCAAAATTTCTTTAAAAATTATTTTGCATTTATACATTGTTATAAAGGTTTGTCAAAAAAGACATTTTCTTTAAAAGTTATTTTGTATTTATGCATTGTTATAAAGACATAAATAAAGAAGGCAAGACCATGTTATCAAATGTGTTAAAATCTTGTTTTCAAAATTATAAAAAGTTACTAAAAATTGTTTTGGATACATTGTTATAAAAAATTGTGAAATCACAAAATAGATGTAACTTATAAAAAATTGTCATCAAAATTTTTTATTAAATTACAAAATTGATGTAACTTAGTATTAAAGATTTATATACATCGCTATACAAATTTGTTAAATCATACAATCTCTATAACTTAACAAAAATTAATTTATACACATTACTATGGAAGCTTGTTAAATAGCAAACTTTATGAAACTTAAAACTAAAGAAAGACTGTAGCAAGAATCACCTTGGGTTTGTTGATTGTAGCAATAACCACCTTGCATGGTTTATCTAGAAAATATATATAACTTAACATTAAAGAAACATTGTTCCAAGAGTCACCCTAATTTTATTAATTCACTGAAGAGGCGCATTCTACAGCCCAATAGGGGGAGATGTGTATCTCCTTCCGTGCTCATCGTGGAGCTGACACATGTCCTATTTAAAAAATAATAAAATATTAGAAAAATAACTTGTCAGCTATTTAAAATATTTACAACAACATATATATAAAAATACACAAATTAGATAAATTAAAACACTTACTCAATATTTGCACTCTAAAAAGGAGTTTGCACTTCGAGAATTTTGATCCCTCTCGACACTTGGTAGATCCCTTTTAGGATGGATCTTGTTAGGATTTTCCTATACTCCATCCTAGTCCTACTAGCTTTCCAGTCATTTTCATTTTCAGTCTTTTAGGGTTTGCATGCACTTTTAGGGTTTGCATGCATCCCAGTCATCAGTCCCAGCACCTAGCCCTCAGTTAGCTAGCCTCGGGAGCTTCTTCCTAATTAGTTTCATCCCTCCTAGTGCTTAGTGTGCCCTTCCTTCACCCACTGCATGAGATAGGTGCACTTCTTCATCTACCAGTCCAGTTATCTTCAGTTAACTGCGTTCTCTCCTTGATTTTAGGCTTGACTCACTCTTAACTGACTTTATCACTCTGTTGGACCTCCAGTGTGACTAGATTGCTTGTTCTGACTCCAGTTAGCTCCATGTGCGCCCTCCACTGAGCCTCCTTCACTACATTAGTGCTTCCATGTGCCAGTTACACCTACCACACTCAGTTAGACTCAATTTGACTCCTAGTTGACTATTACTTGTGCATTGATGACTTCACTGATGATGAGGTGGACTCCTAGTTATGCTTTGATGACTCTCCACTGATTATGGATCTATGCATGAAGGAAAATTCGAATCACACCTAGTGTATTCGAATCTTGAGCATTGTATATTTACTGTTTCACTATTCAAATTAATGTAACATGTGTAATTATTCTGCCTATATCTGAGCTCCTTTGGATCTATGTTCTTCTGCTCTATTCTTCTTTTGTCATTCCTAAATTCTTTCATTGTGAGGTTTACATCATCTCTTTGGATCTACTGTGAGCATTTTCACATGGTATTAGAGCCATTTGAGAGTATATTCTACCTCCATTCTTGAGATTTTTTTGCAGGTATTTCGAAGTTCCAGCAGTTGCAGCAGCAGATTCAGCAGTTTCTTTTTGCACTCGTTCCAGCAGTCAAAATGAGCAATTCTAATGCTCCTTCCTCTCCTATGATCCTCACTCCATTCAATTATTTTGAATGGAAGAGTGACATGAAAGTATACTTGAAGTCGAGAGGGTTTTCTAGAATGGTTGATGAAAAAGACACCATACCACATTCAGCTGTAGAGAGAATCAAGCATCTAAATAAAATGGATGAAGCTTTTGGAATCATATGCCTTCATATGTCTAAAGATCTACTGTTTCATGTTGAAGGATTGAAGTCTCCAAATGAGTTATGGACAAAATTGGAGAGTCTATTTGGCAAACAAGATGGGCTAAGAGGCCACATTCTCGAAAATGAATTGGTTGCCCTACAACCTAGTAATTTCGAAAGCATTCAAGAATTCTTCTCCAAATTTCAGAAATTGGTTTTACAATGCAAGCATTGTGGCATCACTAAAAGTGATGAGCAATTGGTACTCTCCATCTTGAGCAAACTAGGATCTCAATTTTCTGTCTTTGTTTCTACCTTCCATTCTAGGCGAATGTCAATCCCTGGATGGAAGTTTCCCACCTTAATAGTCTTTGTTGAAGCTCTCATTCAAGAAGAGGACAAATTGATTCAAATGGGTGCCATCAAGGCCTCCAAAGATCTAGCTCTTCTAGCTGGTGAAGCAAGTGGAGCGAATGCAAAAGGGAGGAAAAAAGACAAGGACAAGAAGCCATCTAAATCCAAAAATGACAAACACAAGAGACCAAATTGCTCCTACTGCAAGGGAGGAAACCATCCTGAGAAAGCTTGCATGCACAAGAAAATAGACCTACTAACCAAGCTTCTTGAACAAAACAAAATTGTTGTTCCAAAAGAAGCAAAGATGTCTGATTCTGGAAGTGGATCTGATGATTGCCATGCATTGATGGCTGGTTTTTCAAAGTCAAAATCCCTCCTCATAGATTCTGGAGCCTCCAACCACATGGTTGCCTCTAAAGAATCTTTTTCCTCTTTAGATCTCAAAGATGGGCCTACTATTCACATGGGAGACAACTCTCAGATTTCTGCCAAAGGATTGGGTACAGTACATATGGAGCATGGTAAGTTCAAAAATGTTTTATTTGTTCATTCTCTAACAGCTAATTTGTTGTCAGTATATCAAATGACTCATACAGGATCACCAAAGCAAGTAAATTTTGGTCCAAACACAATAGAGATTACAGAGATCTCCACTGGAAATATTATAGCGAATGGGGTTGCTAAGCATGCCTCTAAGGCATATGAGTTCTCACACTTCATGCCCTTCTCTCTGACTGTTCCTTCAGATTCTGATCAAGATCAGAGTGACTCCTCTTCTAATGAAGAAGATCAAGATTTTGATGTTGAGATCATAGTTCAAGAAGATTCAAATCTAGAACCAACACATATTCTCAATCCAGATTCGAGGTCAATATGGGCTCACACAATCCTTGCTACTACTGAGAACACAGTTGAGGATTCATCTGTTCACAGAACTACCAGACTTCAGCATCATGTCAACCTTGCATTATGCCATCTACCTCTCCATGAGAGATGCAGCATGATGATGGGGTTCTCTCTTCCATCACTTGGGAAGACTCCTCATGTTCCATTCACTCCAGTTACATAAGAATTCTTGAGAGACTTGCTTCGTCCAATACATCCTCTACACAGTGGAAGGCACATCAGAAGACTAGATCCACATCTAACACCTATTTTGGCATCCTATAGGGGATCAACTTGTCAAGTTTTTTGCAGAAGTTTTCACTGATGAAAGCTTCCTTCTTTTTTCTGCTTAGTATGATGGTTCTTTGAGTTATTTACTGTTCTTTTGAGGGGGGGTATTTTTCCCATGAGGTTTTCCCCATTTCCTCGGTTTATGGACAGTTCTTTATTTTTCTATCATTATTTGATTGTATGGGTGACCTTTGGTCCTAGTTACCAGGGCCCAGGATGGATTAAGGGGGGGCGTTAGGATTTTCCTATACTCCATCCTAGTCCTACTAGCTTTCCAGTCATTTTCATTTTCAGTCTTTTAGGGTTTGCATGCACTTTTAGGGTTTGCATGCATTCTAGGTTTTGCATGCATCTCAGTCATCAGTCCCAGCACCTAGCCCTCAGTTAGCTAGCCCCAAGAGCTTCTTCCTAATCAGTTTCATCCCTCCTAGTGCTTAGTGCGCCCTTCCTTCACCCACTGCATGAGAGAGGCGCACTTCTTCACCTACCAGTCCAGTTATCTTCAGTTAATTGAGTTCTCTCCTTGATTTTAGGCTTGACTCACTCTTAACTGACTTTATCACTATGTTGGACCTCCAGTGTGACTAGATTGCATGTTCTGACTCCAGTTAGCTCCATGTGCGCCCTTCATTGAGCCTCCTTCACTACATTAGTGCTTCCATGTGCCAGTTACACCTACCACACTCAGTTAGACTCAGTTTGACTCTTGGTTGACTATTACTTGTGCATTGATGACTTCACTGATGATGAGGTGGACTCCTAGTTATGCTTTGATGACTCTCCACTGATTATGGATCTATGCATGAAGGCAAATTCGGATCACACCTAGTGTATTCGAATCTTGAGCATTGCATATTTACTGTTTCACTATTCATATTAATGTAACATGTGTAATTATTCTGCCTCTATCTGAGCTCCTTTGGATCTATGTTCTTCTGCTCTATTCTTCTTTTGTCATTCCTACTGTGAGCATTTTCACAGATCTATGCTACTTGTAGCAAGAATTATCTTGCATCTTTTATTTTTCTTTCAATGTTTTGTAGAACTTATAATTATCATTTTTAATTAGTTTATTATCTATAGTGATTGAAGATTTAAAAATTAGTTTTCAACTCTATTTTTATTATCTAGTTTATTATCTATAGTGATTGAGGATTTGAAAATTAGCTTTCAATTAATTGTTATTATCTAGAATAATGATAACAGAGAGACTTCAACTCATTTATTTTTAACTCTTGATTTTTCCGAATATTTTTGTAAGACATGATTTTTTAGACTTATAATATTAATAATTAAAGGTATATTAATGACTTTAAAAAAAAATTATATTAATAATATGATGTACAATCATAGAGGATAAATGCAAATCTATATTTTTTATTTAATGTAAATGGGATTAGTAGCAGTGTAAATGTTGTGCAAATTGAATCTTTTCCAGCCACTCAAAAGAGTAATGGAAAGGGAAACCTATATTTGTTGAAATTCTACCTGCAATTTGATAATTTAATGCAATTGCAAAATATCACCTTCAATGTTGACAGTTTTTGGTATCTTGGCCCTAGAATATTTAGCCTTATGGATACTATAAAATAAAGTACAAAACAAAAACAAAAATGGGACTATATTTCACTTCCCAACATCCCCAAACTTTTCAACAATTCAAGGAAAAAAGATATTAAACACAAGGATAAGTTTCATCCCTTCTAGGGAAACTTATCAACCAATAACCAAATCTGAAAAGGTGCTTTACAGTATTAATAACAGTAATACAACAACAATATGACAATAGTAAAATCATCCCCTTATCCCCTTTTATGGGATGTTAAATCATTTAACAATTTGTCATTTTACTTATCAAATCAACAAGACATATATCGCTATAAATAACATTGAAAGAAAAACATATATAGTTGAAATTCAAATATGAAAATTGTACAAGTATAGGACAATTGAGAACTTCATTGATATGCTCAAGATGAGGTACATGTACATACCATAGCCTTCTCTTAAGGCTAGAACAAATCCTCCCAACTCTCCAAAAACCCTAGCTAGGGTAAATCAACAAAACCCTGGCAACCAAGGAGATCCAATATGAAATAATCACTCCAACACATCCTCTAGGGAAAGATGTCCTCTTCTCTTCTTCTCCAAGATCCACCCTAGGGTTTAATAACAAAATCCTAATCTTCAATCTCCTAGGAATAAACTCTAACCTTAGACCTCTAAGATGCTCCAAGATACTCCAAAAATCCCAAGAAACCCTAACTACTAGAGAGAGAAAGATCAAATACTTGAGAAGACATGAGAGAGAGAGAGAGAGAGGCTAGCTAGTGCACTCACTTATATAAGTCACATCTCACACAAGAGTGATATAAGAATGAACACTGAGATGAATGCTAGAAAGACTCTCTCCTTTATTCATATTAGATGTAAGGTGAGACAACTATACAATGTGGACCTTAGCCCTTACAAGCAGCCTACAATGAGTGCTTGTAGGCCTATACAAGTGAGACACTACACTCCAAAGTACATGTATCACGCTTCTAGGTGATATTGTGCACAATAATGGCTCCAAGGTGATGTAGCTACACAAAGCACACCCACACCACTCCATCACAAGCCTCCATGGATTCCATCAATCCTCCTAAGCAATTTACTCTACTAACTTTACAAATCCCTAAGCCTTCTCTAATCCTTTGAACAAGAATCCAAGCTACCACATGCCAACTAGGGCTTGATTCCCTCCTCCGTGATGTATAATGCTCCTCATCCCATGTAGGACATTCTCCTAGTAAGTGACTCCTCCATGGGCCCCTAGTGAAGTGTGTCTACCAAACCATTAAGGGATCCCCAATGCCTAAGGGAAGAACACCAACCCAACAATCAATTGAGGTCAAGCATCCATTGAGCATGTTGAAGAATGTAACTTTGAAAGATATTCTTATTTGTATTATTTGTATCATTTTTATTGTACACCCTACGAGGATTATTATTGATGTAATTGATAATGTAAAAGGCATTGAAAGAGTCAATGTAAACCCTAACTGCTAGATCGGCCTGGAAATATCTAGAAACGAATATTTTATTGTAAATTGGACATGTTGACCCAGTTAGGAGAGTCAAGTCGGCCCCGTTGGTAAAAAGGTCAAGTCAACTGAGTAGTATAAATGAGGAGTTCAACCTCCTCATTTGGTCATCACTTTCACTCATTGAGTTCGCATCATTAGGAGAGATAGAGTCAAGTGAATAGTTGCTTTTGGAAGTCTTCTTGTTTTGGGTCTTTGCATGAGGGATACTATTGTACATTCTGACGAATCTATATAGAAGAAGTTTGTTGGGTTTTTATGCCCCAAGAGGGTTTTCCAAGGATAAATTTGTTGTGTACTATTGTCTATGTTGTGCTTGTTTATCTTTCAATGATCCATATTGTTATTTCACTTAAAAATTAACAGAGCATGTTATCTCGACTATTAAAATCCATCACAAACCATCTCTCAATGTCAATCCATCTCGGACCTTCAAGGGGATAAACATACACCATGTACCCCAAATCTCATGAGACACCCCAAACATGGTATAAACTCTTTCAGAGTAACCCAAAAAACTAATAGTAATTTTTCCTTGAAATCTGGTAAGAATAATTATTTTGGATTGATATAATTGTAGTTTATTTCTGCGTTAAAAACAACAATTTCATCAATTCAAAATTGCAATTTTGGCAAAGATTGCTTCTTTGAATTTTGGTAACGGAAAATAGAAAAATGTCAAAATCATAGAACATTTACCCTTCTTCAATGGGATTATGGCATTCAATTCATATGATTGTCTTTCACCGTATAATAATTGTTTCAAATTTATATGGATTTCATGTTATTTTCTTTTAGAGCATGATAATTATATCCACACTAGTATGAAGAAACCAATGCTGAATATTTTCCTAAAATAAACAGTTATTTTTGGCTATTTTTTGCATAGCAAGAATGTCAGAATGTCAAGTACTCGTTCCTTTTTATGGTGAATTGTTATATTTTTTTCATTATTATGGTGGAATCTCACCTATGAGGAGTATATTGCAATACAACATATTGTTTCCATTATGATAGTAGAATCTCACCTCTAAGGAGAATATTGTGATACCACTTACACCTTGGGAAACCAAACTACAAAACCAGTTCATATAGAGAGAATGTTATGGCCAACTCACAAGGGATTGCCCAAGGAATCAAACCATTGACTTGACGACTGCCTTGCACTCAAAGAAAATCAATAGTTCTAGCTACCTACAATAGCTTGGTGAGTTGATATATAGAGAGATATATATGAATGAACACAAAATTTTGTTTAATGGAGCTACCTTTGTCCGCATCCTTTCACCAAAATAAAGTGGAATGTATTCACTAGCTTGATAGTAATAAAGATTGGAAATTAAGGATGCTTCAAGCCCTCATATTTTTCCAAAGAAAAAATCAACATCAACGATTTAATGGAAATTAAACTTCTCATGTGCATACTGCACTATCAAATTTTATATTACATATGAATGTACATTTCATTTATGTCAGAGGGAAAAATAGTCTTCAATCTTTCCTTTTCCCCTTTCTTATTTTTAACCTCATGCAACCCCCCTAGAGAAGGTTCCAGAGGTACTATTGGTAATTCAAAAATCCCACAGACATGATTTGTATGAAAAATCAAATGTGTAGGATTCGAATGGTGTGCAAACTCCTTATCGGAATCAAATTTTTAAAGGAATGAAGTCTCTTCATTCCCCCTAATATGGATTTAGTTGAAACTATCACCATTAAGGTATTGTGGTATTCTTCTCTATACACAATAGAAGCTTTTGATTCCTCAACCTATACTTTTGGACGTCCATTTGTATCTTTCTCTAAAATTTTAGTATGTTAATGTTATTGATTTTGTTCATCTTCAACTTTTGACAGTTGTTGCTCAATTGATTGACATCCTTTGGGTTTTGGTTTTCGTCCTTTTTTCCTTTTAATATAATCTCATGCTTGAGGACATGATTCCTACAAATGTCCTACTTGCTGACAAATTTGGGACCGGAAATCTATATTTTCACAACCAAAATCCTCGGTCCATTTGGATCCTTTCCTAGTAGTATAAGTTTATTCGCTAATCCCTTAATCATGTCAATCTCCACAGATATACATGCATATGTAAAAATACCAAGAATAATATGATATATCTATTTTTAAATATGATATATCTATTTTTAAATATCTACCCAAGGTATTTCCAATGCCTTAAAAAATTGTTAAGTCCCAAAAGTGCATTGGAAAATATAGGAGGCATAACCAAACATGCATTTTGGCAATGGGAACATTGGAGAGGTTAAATTCCAGGAACCATTAGGTAACAAAAATACCCACTCTTCCCCAAAACTGACCTTCAAAATCTTTCTAATAGTTAGTAAGATTGTAAAATTGGGCAGTAAAAAAACCTTTGGAAACAATATGTACTTCACAATCCTTTGTCGAATTCAAATAAATCCACTGCCACAAATCTAATGTAGGGGCCATAAACCATTAAATCAACAAATCCTCACCTTGATGTGTAGTATAAAAGGTATAAAACCACCTATTTCGTTACCTCCAATAATGTAACCTCGTATGATATCTCCCCATGATACACATTGGATGGATGAGTTAACACAACTACAAAGGATTTGCTTCTAACCATATCATGAAGAAACATGGTTTGAAGATGAAGACACATCAGGGCCCACCACTCCTTCATGTAATCCTAGTACCACAATTGTTAGTTCTTCAAACATTCATAGCATAATAATTCAAATGCATAAATAGGATCACTAGAAGAAAGACAAAGCACAGAGACAATAACACAAGCGTTTATCCTGGGAAACCTAATCGGGAGAAAACCTATCAACCTTTGTATAAAGATGATAATTCTGAGAACATAGTACAATGATGAGAGAGAAAAGATGGAAATGCTAGCCAAAGATAGAAACCTCAAACTAGTCTTCTCCTTCTGCAGGTGCGAACTTCTCTTTCCAAGTGATGCAAACTTGTGTGAAGTGAATGAGTGAATAATGAGGTGCACTTTACCTCTTATTTATACAAGTGCCAAACTGGAATTTTCCCTAACTGGGCCCACTTATCTTGGGGAGCAATAAATAATTTAATTTTAATTTTTCTTTTGTTTGCTTTTCATCCCAAGGTTTACATTGATTCTTTCAAGGGTTTTACATAATTAATTACATCAAGTTCAACTCCCTAAGGAGGTACAATCAAGTACAATAATAATATCTTCCAAAGTTGCACAAAATCCAACACTCCCTCTCAACAAGGAATGTATTCTTTGGTCTTCATCAACATCACGATCATCAGGGTTTCATCTATACATCTATACTGTCTTCAACATCTCTATACATACTGAAGGTTGTCAACATAGTCTCAGTCCTTCGAGAAGTGTCATCATGCATCAACTTCACCAGTTCTTCAATGAGTCCAAGAGAGTCTCTCCATCCTACCTGGATGTCCGAGAGATAGGATTTTACCATCTGCTAAACCATTTGCTACCTGTCTGTCTCATCTGCCGATGGGATCCTCCCATACATGGTTGAGAACCTGGACGAGTAGATGTGCACGATTATCTACTACCTGTTCGTTTCATCTGTCGATGGGGTACTCCCATACCTGGATGAGCACTTGGACGAGTAGAGGCACCTGTAAGGTGGCACTTGGTCATGAGGGCACATTGGTGGTGTGGGACCCACACAAAGCAAGATTCTCCATGCCACATGGCATCCTACTCTCACCCATTCGAATCCAAGGTGGAGTCTAACGTTCTTGGGGGATTTGGAAGGGAATTATACTTGGCATGACTCAATGAGGGTCAAATTTGAGAGGAAGAGTAACTCCCATGGAAGAGGAAGTGGCATCTTAGAGATATTGTGACACTTGGGCTAGATTCCCTAGCTTCTATGACAACAATGATGAAGATTCTATGATACTTATGACAAAGATCAGACTTGATTGCTAACATCTGACCTATATGACATGTCAAGGTTAAAAATAGCCTCCAATATGGCGCACAAGGGAGTTGTGGCAACTAAGATTCCCCCCATTCGAATTGATGGAAGAGGGAGGCTAGGAATTGTTGGACAAGTGGCACTCATTGGAATCTCTCCCCAATTCGAGTTGGCATGAAGATCTTGGGAGGAATTCGAACCATGGAGAACTTGGAAGGATAATAAAAGACAAGAACAAAGGAGATGGGATTTTGATCATTTCTCATTTTTGCAAATTGGAGACAATAGCTTGCCCATGCAAGTTGGATGTTTATTACGGTACCAATTTCGAGGGTGCAAGATTCCCATCCTAATTGGAAATTGGAGAGGCCATTCAGACCTTTAATTTGGATATGCAATGAAGTCATTTGTTATAGGTTGAATCTAAAGGGCTTCTCATGATCATTTCTTCTTCAACTTGTTCCCATATCTCTCTCACTTTTCTCTTCATATTCTTGCTCTTGGAGGAATGATGCACATGGTGAGATGTTGATATATTTTGGGAAGTTAGATGGGCTCCATTTATCTTTAATATGATGTATACAATCTGTATTTGATGCCCAAATAAACCTCAGGTCGAAATTCCAAGTGAAACTATGTAAAAATGCCAAACTATGTATGAATGGTGCCATTTTCCCCTATATCTTGTTGTAAGAGCTTGAAGTTGTTTGGTATTGAAATGTTTCAGTCAATATCTATGATTTTATTGTTGTATGGAGAGACATTAATGTACTGAATAATTTTCATAAACATTATACAAGTCCTTGGAACATTTCTCTCAAATTTCATAGCTAGTTATAGCGTTTTTCTATCATTCCCCCCTAGGTTAAGACATGTCTACAAACCTCTGATTTATGGGAGTTGAAACATCCTTTAGGAACTGATTAATGATGAATTTGGGTGCCCATTGAAGTCATATAACTAATCCATGTATATTATCTGAAAGTTGGGAGGGTTGTACTGCATTTGGGAATCCATTAGTGACCTCTACCCTTGGGGGTTTGAACCTCGAAATTACTAGTAAAATTCACCAATTTCTCCTGAAGTTAAATGAATGTGGCAAAAGTATTCTGAGAGTGTCCAAGCACCCATAAGATTCATTTTTATGCCTTAATACCCTGCAAACACCTTCAGACCCAATTTGAAATCCTTAGGAGCCATTTGGAAGCATTTGAGTCACCGATAGTCCAAGGCTCGAATTTACCAAAAATTGCAATTTTTCCAATTTATTAAAAAGGTACACTAAAAGTGGTATCAGAGCATGGTCCTTGCACCTGATTTGGGTGACCATTTATGAGGTCTATAATTCACCCCCCACCCCTAGAAACTGAAACTGAAAGTACCGTTGGTGAAGAGGAAGAAGCAAGAGAAGAGGTGCACTCTATTGAAACTATGACTAAGGATGAGAAAGGAACCTCAGATATGGAGGAGAAAGAGGAGTTTAGAAAATTCATGAAACCATTTTTTGAAGACATGACAAGGAAGATAATGCAATGGTTTGAATTGATGGCTAGTCAAATTGGAAGTAAATTGGCATTAGGAGGCAACAGTAGTTCTACTTTTGAGGAAAATAAGGCATTTGGTCAACACATTTTCTCAAGGACAGTACCTCATAATTGATCTAATGAATTCCAGAGCTCAACAAGAGCTACCACACCTAAGTTTATTGAGTCCAAAGTGTATCCTAACACCCAATATGGAATGCACGAAGTTCTAGCAGAATGGCAGCAGTTGAGTGAAGATTGCAAAAGGATCTTACCATTTGATAAATTCTTTAATGTCTCAAACAAGCTCAAAATGAGAGGAGGTAGCAGAACTCCCTTTCAAAATAAAGAATTGAATTATTCCATAGGTAAAATGCCCCTTCCTACCTTTGATGGCTCATCTCAAAGTTCTACAAATACTTGGATACAAAAGTTGGATGTATATTTTCAGCTGAATCCAATGGTTGAAGAGGATGCTCTACAAATGGCTATTTTGCATCTTGAAGGAGAAGCCAATGATTGGTGGTTCCATGGGATTAAAAACTTGGGACATGATCAGGTCACAACATATGAAGAATTTGTTAACATGTTATTGGAAAGATTCGAGCAAAAAGGCCCTGAAATGCCTTTCAAGGAACTAGCACAGTTGAAGCAAATTGGAACCCCTGATGAGTACATGTTGGAATTTAAAAAACTATCAGTTAAGGTGGCTGATATATCTATGGTTTGATTGGTATTTCTCTTTACTGAAGGTTTGGTTGAACCTTTGAAGGGTTTAGTTAAAGCCAAGAAACCTACTTCATTGAAAGATGCCATGAACTTAGCAAGAGATCTGCAAAATGTGCTACCCAAGACAAAGTATCTCCCCAATCCCAACTTTCCTTCCAAGTTAAGGTTTGACAAGAAGCCATGGAAAAAAGATGCATTTGGAAAGGACAAGAAAGAGGGACCAAGCAAGGAAGAACTCAGAAGAAAGAAACTATGTTACACATGCTTCCAACCATGGGTACCAGGGCATAAATGTGCCAAGGGGAAAGCACAATTCATTGAAGTATTTTATGATGATGAAGATGAAGGGGACATGGAGGAAGAGAACATATTTCATCCCATGAAGAAGGATATGAAACAACAGAAGAAGATCATCCATGACCTGAAAAAAGGGAGAATGGAAGTGCTTTCAGGAGTGCCTCGTTTTCACACCATTCGATGCAAGGGAGTGGTACAATGGCAAAGAGTTTCGGTATTGGTAGATGGAGGAGCCACTCATAAATTCATTGATGCAGCCTCAGTGGAGAGGATAAATTTACCTACTGAATCATTCGATAGGTTCAGAGTTATCATTCTAGGTAACAATTCTATGGAATGCAAAACATGGGTTCCAAAGCTACAACTCACCATAGGAAATTACACATTTTCTGATAGCTTTTGTGGTGGATGTTGCTAATACAAATGTGGTATTGGGAGTGAAATGGTTGTAATTTATAGGGGAACATACAGTGAACTATCAAATACCTGAAATGAAATTCAAAGATTTAGAAGGAAAACAAAGGGTAGTGAGAGAAATACACACCTATCAGAATCAAGTGGTGTCTTCCCACAATATGAGGTCCATATTGAGGCATGGGGATATTGAATGGGTTGCTGAATGTTTCATCACTTCCCCCAATCCAAACATAAAGATTGCAGAAAATCCAAGGGAGATAAGGAAACTACTACAAAAATATGAAAAGGTTTTTGGAGACCTTCCTCCTGGAAGGCCACATGACAGAGGGGTTGAGCACACCATTGTTTTGGAGGTGGGTACTTCACCTATACAAATACCAACATATAGACACCCAAAAAGGTCCATAGATGAGATTGAGAAGGCTATTCAAGAGCTCTTGGGATTGGGACTCATTAGACGAAGCTCAAGTCCCTATGCTTCTTCACTTGTTTTGGTGAAGAAAAAGGATGGAACCCTAAGGATGTGCATTGATTTTAGAGCTCTAAACAAGAAGACAATAAAGAATAGATATCCCATCCCTAGAATATATGAGCTCATGGATGATTTATTTGGATCAAATTTCTTCTCCAAAATTTATCTTAAATCCGGTTACCATCACATTCCAATGAAGGAGGAGGATGTGCATAAAACTGCTTTCAGATGTCACTATGGTCATTTCGGATTTCTTGTCATGCCTTTTGGTTTGACCAATGCTCCAGCCACCTTCAATCATGCATGAACAAAATATTTTGCAAGCAAATCCGTAAGTAATTTGATGATATTTTGATTTACAGTAAGACATGTGAGGAACATTTGCACCATCTAGAAGTTGTATTGAAAATATTGCATGGGCAATCTTTGTTTGCTAAGTTGTCCAAGTGGGAATTTGGGTTGAAAGAAGTTTTGTATCTTGGGAACATCATTGGGCAAGATGGAGTAAAAGTGATCTTGGAGAAAATAAAGGCTATTCTTGAATGGCCATCACCCAAGAACATCACTGAATTGAGAGGCTTCATTGGGATATGCACTTACTATAGGAAGTTTGTGAAGGGGTTTTCCAAACTAACTGCCCCCTTACTGATTTGACCAAGAAGGATGATTTCAACTGGGATGAAGAGGCTGAAAAGGATTTCCAAAGAATGAAATAGGTAATGAGTAGTTGTCCAGTACTTGCATTACCATATTTTTCTAAACCATTTGTTTTGGAATGTGATGCATCAGGAGAAGGAATAGGGGCGGTCCTAAAAAAAAATCAACACCCCATAGCTTTTGAGAGCATAAAATTGCAGCCACATGAGAAGCTCTACTCCATATATGACAAAGAAATGTTATCCATCATGCATTCCTTGGCCAAGTTTAGACAATATCTGGTGGGGAGCAAGTTTGTGGTCAAAACTGATCATAACAGTTAAAGGCATTTCCTCAAAAAAAGGATCTCAATGAAAGGTTAAAAAAATGGGTAAGTAAGGTCCAAGCTTTTGATTTTGACATTGAATATGTAAAAGGGAAGAATAATATTGTAGCAGATGCATTGTCTAGGAGACCTTCATTTTCCCTTATGGACATTTCAAAAGATTGGAAAGATATGCTAATGGTAGAGTATGCCAAAGATAGTTCTGATTGTGATGTGTTAGATGGGGTCAAATGAGATGATAAATACAAGATATTGAATGGCCTAATATACTATAAGGAACGAATTTAATTGGTTCATGGTTCATGGTTCGATCCTAAAGCACAAGATCTTGAAGGAAGCTCATGATTCTCCTTTAGTAGGCCATCCTAGTTCTTTAAAACATATAGGCAATTAAGACAAAGGTTCTCTTGGAAAGGGCTGAAGGAAGATGTTCTAAAGTATGTGAATGAATGAAAGATATGTCAACAAAACAAAGTTGAACACACCCATCCTGCTGGTCTATTGCAACTATTTCCCATTCCATAACAGAAATGGGAAATCATCTCAATGGATTTCATTGCAGGTTTGCCCAAGGCTTTGGGTAAGGATTGTATTTATGTTGTGGTGGATAGACTCACCGAATTTGCTCATTTCTTTGTTATTACATCATCTTTTACTGCTGCACAAGTGGATGATCTATTCTTTAGAGATATTTTCAGATTGCATGGACTTCCCAAAAAAATTGTGAGTGATAGGGATAACAGATTTATGAGTGTCTTTTGGAAAGAACTCTTCAAGTTGGTGGGCACTCAATTGAATCCTAGCACAAGCTATCATCCTCAAACTGATGGCCAAACAAAACGGGTGAACCAATGGTTGGAGGGGTACTTGAGGAACTATGTTGGTGAGCAGCATAAAGCATGGGTTAAACGGCTACACTTGGGTAAGTTTTGCTACAATACTACTTTCCATATGTCCATTGGCATGTATCCTTTCAAATCACTTTATGGTTATGAAGCACTCACCTTTGTTGATCAAATTTTTGGTGATAGTAGCCCCAAGAGCTAAGGATTGGGTTGAGGAAAGTCAAGAGATTTTGAAGCTTCTAAAAGACAATTTGCAGGTTGCCTAAAATCAACAAAAACAGTATGTGGATAGACATAGGGAGGAAATAAATTTTCAAGTGAATGATTTGGTTTATTTGAGACTGCAGCCATATTAGCAAACCTCCTTAAAATGGAAAGGATCAAAAAATCTTAAACCAAGGTATTATGGTCCATACAAGATAGTTTGAAAAGATGGGGATCTAGCTTATGAGTTAGAACTTCCGGAAGGTAGAAAAATCCATAATGTATTTCATGTTTCATGCCTTAAGAAGGCTATAAGTCAGTAAATTTCTATTTCAAAAACACTCCCTCCAGATGATGAAGGACAACTCATATTTATTCCAGAAAAAAATTTGAAGACAAGAGAAAGGAAATTGAGGAGCAGAACTATAAGAGAATATTTGGTACAATGGAAAGATTTTCCAAGTGAGGATGCCACATGGGAAGAGGAACAAATTTTGCAGCATCCCAATTTGGAATTGATTGAGGGAAAGCAATATTGGGTGGGGAGGACTGTAATGTCCCCATCCAAATAAATCACTAGAAGGGAAAATTCCACCAATCTACTGGTTCCCTAGGTTGGGGTGGAAACATTTATATTTGGAATAAGGGAGCTATAAAAACCCAAATGGACATTAGATTGACAAAATATATTAAAAGGTGCTAAATAAATATTTATAATAGGAAAATAAGGTGGCACTTGGTCATGAGGGCACATTGGTGGTGTGGGACCCACACAAAGCAAGATTCTCCATGCCACATGGCATCCTATTCTCACCCATTCGAATCCAAGGTTGAGTCTAACATTATTGGGGGAGTTGGAAGGGAATTATACTTGGCATGAATCAATGAGTGTCGAATTTTAGAGGAAGAGTAAATCCCATGGAAGAGGAAGAGGCATCTTAGAGGTATTGTGACACTTGGGCTAGATTCCCTAGCTTCTATGACAACAATGATGAAGATTCTATGACACTTATGACAAGGATCAGAACCGATTGCTGACATCTGACCTATATGACATGTCAAGGATAAAACTAGCCTTCAAGAGGGCGCACAAGGGAGTTATGGCAGCTAAGATTCCCCCCATTCGAATTGATGGAAGAGGGAGGCTAGGAATTGTTGGACAAGTGGCACTCATTGGAATCTCTCCCCAATTCGAGTTGGAATGAAGCGCTTGAGGGAATTCGAACCATGGAGGACTTGGAAGGCTAATAAAATACAAGAACAAATAAGGATATGGGATTTTGATCATTTCTCATTTTTGCAAATTGGAGAGCATAGCTTGTCCATGCAAGTTGGATGTTTATTCTTCTTGCCATAGTACCAATTTCAAGGGTGCAAGATTCCCAACCTAATTGGAAATTGGAGAGTCCATTCAAACCTTTCATTTGGAGCTTCAATGAAGTCATTTGTTACAGGTTGAAGCTACAAGTATGCTCGTGATCATTTCTTCTTCAACTTGTTCCCACGTCTCTCTCACTTTTCTCTTCATATTCTTTCTCTTGGAGGAATGGCGCACATGGTGAGATCCTGATCTCTTTGGGGAAGTTTGAGGGGCCCCATTTATTTTTAATATGATGTATACACTCTGTATTTGATGCTCAAATAAACCTCAGGTCGAAACTCCAAGTGAAACTATGTATGAATGGTGCCATTTTCCCCTATAGCTTGTTGTAAGAGCTTGAAGTTATTTGGTATCGAAATTTTTCAGTAAATATATGTGATTTTATTACTGTATGGAGATCCATTAATGTACTAAATAAGTTTCATAAACATTATACAAGTCCTTGGAACATTTCTCTCAAATTTCATAGCAAGTTATAGCGTTTTTCTATCACTCCCCCCTAGGTTAAGACATGTCTACAAACCTATGATTTATGGGAGTTGCAGCAACCTTTGGGAACTAATTAATGATGCATTTGGGTTCCCATTGAAGTCATCTAACTAATCCATGTCTTTGTTCTGAAATTTGGGAGGGTCATACTGCATTTGGGAAGCCATTAGTGACCTCTACCATTGGGGGTTTGAACCTTGGAATTACTAGTAAAATTCCCCAATTTCTCCTGAAGTTAAATGGATGTTGCAGAATTCTTATGAGAGTGTCCAAGCACCCATCAGATTCATTAAATGCCTTAATACCCTGCAAACACCTTCAAACCCAATTCGAAATCCTTAGGATCCATTTGGAAGCATTTGAGTCACCACTAGTCCAAGGCTCGAATTGACCAAAAATTGCAATTTTTCCAATTTATTAAAAATGGACACTACAACACCTGGGTGAGTAGAGGCACCTGGGTGAATGCAGGGTAAATATCTCTATATCATATATCCCTCTCAAGGAGGGATACGTTCTCTTCTACTCCAAGTCTTTCGTGAAATTATTCGAACTTCATCCTAGAAAGAGGCTTGGTGAAAACATCTGGAGTCTGGTCATCTGTCGAAATATATTGTAACTTGACTGCACCTTTCTACACCATATCACGAATGAAGTGATATCGAATCTCTATATGCTTCGACCTGTCGTGAAATACAGGATTCACTGACATCTGTACACAGCTCTGGTTATCATAGTGAATCATGGTTGGCTCTGGAATCTGGCCAAACAATCCTGCAAGGAGTTTACAAAGCCATACTGCTTCTCGAGCTGTTGTACTAGCAGCCATATCCTCGGCCTCTGCAGTACTGAGTGCTACTAAGTTTTGCTTCCCGTTGCACCAAGAAATCACTGCAGAACCCAAACTGAAGCAACATCCGAAAGTACTCTTTCTATCTGCAACACATCTGTCCCAATATGAGTCTGTAAACCCTTGCAATTTTAAGTCACATTCTGAAGCATATCTCAGGCCATATCCCATAGTGCCATGCAAGTATCTGAGCACATGCTTTGCAGCAATCCAGTGAATCTGCCTCCGCTCGCACATGAACTAGTTGAGAGCATTCACAACAAAACATATATCTAGTCTGGTGTTCATCATATACATCAAGGACCCAATCAGCTGGTGATACATAGTAGGATCAATCAAATATGAATCTGAAGTAGAATCTCTCGGGTTCTTCAAATGTGCATCCATCGGAGTGGCCATGGACTTGGAGTTCAACATTACGAATCTCTTCAAAATATCTATGGTGTATTTTCCTTTACCTAGGAAAATCTCCTTCTGCCTTTGCCATACTTATAATCCCAATAAGTAATGCATCAATCCAAGATCCTTCATTTCGAACTCAGAGGTGAGTGTCTTCTTACACCATATGATAAGTTTCTCATTTCCAATGAGAAACAGGTCATCAACATATAGTACAAAAATCAGTAGCTCATCATCCACAACCTTATAGTAAAGGTTGGGGTCTGCATCACTCTTGGTAAATCCCAAGCTCACTAGGAATCCATCTATCCGTTCATAGTAAGCACGGGTTGCTTGCTTGAGCCCAAATAGTGCCTTTTTCAATCTGCATACCAGAGACTCCTTTCTGTGGACATTAAACCCTTCTGGTTGTTCAATTTACTTCTTCCTCAATAACACCATTGAGAAAGGTTGTCTTAACATCCATCTAATGCAACTTCCATCCCATATTTGAAGCAATAGCGATGATCGATCTGATGGAAGTATATAGAGAAAACGTCTCATCATAATCGACTCCTTCTTTCTGAGAGAACCCTCTGGAAACAAATATAGCCTTGTATTTTTCAACACTCCCATCTGCTCCATGCTTGATTTTGTATAACCACTTGGAATTTACTACTGACTTCTCCTCAGGTCTCGGCACAACCTCCCACACATCGTTCTTCATGATGGATTGGTATTCTTCCACCATGGCATCCTCCCAAACTTAGTGTCTGGATGCTTCTTCATAAGTGGTTGGTTCTGATTCAATGATGTTACTCATCAATGCTACATAACTGGAGAACCTCTGAGGTCTTTTGCTTTCTCTGAAAGCACCATGTGGAGCTTCATGTTCCTCTGCATCCTGCAAAGTCTGTTGTGCCCATCTAGGCCTTTTCCAGCCTACTACAATACCTCTGGGAACATTAACTGGATCAATAGGATCGATGGGTTCATCCTTTTCTGCTAACTCCATCTGAATTGGAGGGGGAGTGATCTCATCTCCTTTGGTTCTAACATTTATTCATCATCGATCTCCATGTCTGATCCTCTGCCTTTCCTGGCAGCCATCTCTTATTCAAAGGTCACATCCCTACTGAATTCAATCTGTCTGGATCCTGGGATGTAGATTCTGTAAGCCTTTGAAGACTTACTGTATCCCACAAAGTTTCCCTTCTTGCCTGAAGGTTCTAACTTCATCCTTTTCTTCTTGGGCACATGTATGTAGGCTGGACAACCAAATATCTGAAGGTGACCCACTCCTGGTTTTACATCCGTGAAAGCTTCTTCTGAGGTCATCCTTCTAGGCTGAGAGTTATACTCATGGAAGCTTTCTGCTGAACATCAATGGGATTCATGTGTCCATCATTTTTTCAGCGGAACAAGTCTCATCATCCTTCTCTTGTAGACCATATCAAATGGTCTTTTCCCTACAAGTCAAATCCCGACTGATGATCAGTGACATTGCATAATCAATGTAATGACAATAGTTTACACAAGCATCTCTGCACAATAATCATAAACATGTCTTCCAAACACATCTGGGAACTATCTAGATGTTTGTTATCTCCACTAGAACATGCCATCAAGAGTGTGCACTACTCTAAGCATGCAAGAAGGAGATATCATCTAGACTAGCTCTATCATGTGTTTATGGAATGTTGTGTAGCTCATATAACAAATACAACAATAGCCTACGATAAATCAAAAGTAAACTATATCAATTGCTCAACACACTTCGTGATTGATCTCCACATAATGGTTATATAAGACAAAACAGATCTATGTAAGCAAGAAAACTAAATACTTATCTCTTATTGTTTTTGTGTGTGGGCTCCCATTGCCTTCTTGTGGGAACCATGAGAGATCTCTTGTTCTTGCAGTCTAGATCTTCATATATCCTAGAAGAAGAACTCTGAGCGATCATCATTCCTTGACTTCTTGTGAGAAGTATCTTCTTCAACATCAACAGTTGAGGATTCATGCTTCCTTTTGTTAGAACTTCGGCAATTATTGGCATAATGACCATATGCCTTGCACTTGTAGCATTGTATCTGAGACAAATCCTTCTTCTCCTTCTTCTGATATGGAGGAGGACTTGATCTCCTACCTTGGTGTTTGTGTTTGAGGAACTTTCTTCCCTTTCCCTCACCTTTCTAGGCATGGGATACAAATGCTTGATTCTCCTCAGGTTGAGTGCCATGAAGTCTTTGTCGTGCTGCGATTCTTGTCTCTTCCTGAGTGCAATCTGCCCATAGCTTATCAAATTTGGGTAGCTTGGATCTACCACTTATACTTTGAATGAAGGACTCCCAAGATGGTGGGAGACCATTTAGAGTAGTGATGACAAGCTCATTTTCATCAATGGGATCTCCACTGGTACTAAGCTTGTCCCTTACTTATGTGATCCTCATGAAATATGAGGCAATGGATTCTGACTTGGATATCTTCATATTTGATAGTTGGTTCGTCAATGTGAGTGTCACATTGATACTACTATGTTCAAATAGCTTCTTTATGGTTTTGAACATCTTTCTAACAGTCTTCTTTCTTGAGATTTGAAGAACCAAGTGATCTCTAACTAAGTCCACCAAAATCCTTCTTGCTCTGGCATCATTCTTTCTCCAAAGAGATTTTTCTTCTTCGGCTTTTGGTTTAGGAACCTTCTCATTGAAAATATGTAAGAGATCATTTTCTTCTAGTAAAAGAAGAACCCTATACTTCCAAGAGATGAAGTTGGAAGTCCCTTCCAGACGATCTTCAACCTTCATTCCAATCATCTTGACTGTAGATCTGGACCAGAAACCCTAGCAGGAGCTAGGTCAAAAATGAAAGTTGAAATTTTGGAAAACTAACTCCATAGGTAGATGTGCCCTAGCAAGGCGAGTTGAGTAGAGGTAGGGATGAGCCAAAACTGTGGAGGAAATAGGTCAGAAATTGAAACCCTAATTTCTGCTGCAACTGCAGAATTAGGTCAAAAATTGAAAATTCTCATAATTGATTTTCGTCTTCACCAAAATATGCGCCCTCCTTAGAGCGAAATTCCCAATGCTCTTTTTCTTCAAAAAGTTGAGTGAAGACTTAGAAAGATGAAACCCTAGTTCTGGCAGGGTTCCGACAATGTTCCAGCAATGGCTTCTTCTAGTACCGCTCTGATACCATGTTAGTTCTTCAAACATTCATAGCATAATAATTCAAATGCATAAATAGGATCACTAGAAGAAAGACAAAGCACAGAGACAATAACACAAGAGTTTATCCTAGGAAACCCAATCAGGAGAAAACCCAACAACCTTCGTATAGAGATGATAATTCCGAGAACAGCGTACAATGATGAGAGAGAAAAGATGGAAATGCTTTCCAAAGATAGAAACCCCAAAATAGTCTTCTCCTTTTGCAGGTGAGAACTTCTCTCTCCAAGTGATGTGAACTTGTGTGAAGTGAATGAGTGAATAATGAGGTGCACTTTACCTCTTATTTATACGAGTGCCAAACTGGAATTTTCCCTAACTGGGCCGACTTCTCTTTGGGAGTAATAAATAATTTAATTTTAATTTTAATTTTTCTTGCTTTTCATCCCAAGGTTTACATTGATTCTTTCAAGGGTTTTACATAATTAATTACATCAAGTTCAACTCCCTTAGGAGGTACAATCAAGTACAATAAAATACAATAATAATATCTTCCGAAGTTGCACAAAATCCAACAACAATGATGGTTGAATCTTTGCACGTGTTATATTTGGACAACAAAGATTGATCCTCCATTTGTTTACCCTAAAAAAGAGGGTGTTGATTCACAATAATTCCATGTAAAAACTCTAGCCTTTCCATGTTTTTTACCACATAATTGATATAATTCACCTACACGAGTAAGGCATTCCCAATAAGAGACTTAAACATAAATCTAGCCTTTATAACAAAAGTCTCAACAAACACTTGTTAAGTAGGCCTATCTTCAAACAATTGGCATGCAAGCATTTCTTCAAACAATTGGCATGCAAACATTTCATCAAATACTTAACATGCAAGCATTTTTGTCAAACACTTAGCCTACACCCTTTGGGACATTGGAAGCCAACTCTAGATACCTACACAACCCTTGTATTTTTTTCAATAAATGTCAACTTTTTTCATCACTTTGAGGTTCTTTTAAGTGAAAAGAACCATGGATGAACTTGGCCATGTCGAATTTGAATTTGGAGGCAACATCATCCTTTATTTCATTAAGGTTGATTGTTTTATCGAAATGGTTGGAGATTCTTTTTTGTAAATCCTATAATTATTATATCTATATACAAAAGGTATTTTTTCAATAAATAAAAGATGACAATCACAAGCATAATCAAAGTTCACTCAGCCTTCTAAAATTTGTCAAAATTGCTTTACATTGTTATAGAGCTTGGCCAAAAAAGGTAGTCATGAGTCAGTCACAGTGACTGAGTTCTTTGCTCGACTATGGTCAGTCACATAGGACAGAGTAGAACGAAGAGTCACATAAGGCAAAAGTAGAGCGAGGAAGTGACACCTAACAATGTAATAAAGAAAATAAGATTAAATTATAATAAGAATCGCATCTCTATCCAGATGAGTGGAAGTGCTCATGTTTTTATTTGAGAATTGCATGTTTTGTCGAATCACCTTTCAATGATGGTAACTCACTCTTTTTTTAAAGAGATATTTTGACTTATTTTAGCTTTTTTTAATGAAAAATAAAGTATAAAATAACTAAAATATTTAATTACACCAAAGTTTCATTTTCACGATTAATATTTCATTTATACAACCAAAATTTAGTTTATGTTTTCTATTTACAAATATCTATCTTTAAAGATTTAACTACATCCAAAATTATTTGAGATGAATATTTGGTTTACACGATTAATATTTAATTTTTATTTTGTAATTTACATATATATATAATTTTATTATGCAAGTTATTGTTGTACTATTTTAATTTTTTAAATGCTTTGGCTTGAACAAATAATATTTATAAATTTAAAATTAACTTGAAACAACTAATATGTTTAAAATACAAATTGTAATTTATGTTTTTAAATATTGATCTCAAACAAAACCTTCTAGTAACCCAATAATACTAATCAAATTCATTGATTGGGCATTGTGGCTCAATTGGGAGGAGAACCTCAATACCACTCAGATCAAAGGTATTGGGAATAATGTATAGATTGTAAGGCTTAATCAATGGCGACTTACCAATCATGATATATGAAGCATAATCAAAGGCAGACAATGAGAGGAATGGCATCTAAGTTGTAGTTGTAAGTGCAATTAGATGGAAGTAGCTCACACAATACATAGCTCGAGCAAGAAATATAAAGGATGTATGATAATTTGGTGAGTGGAATCATAAAGATGATTGTAATCATGATATATGGAGGACAAACAAAAATAAAAAATGAAAGGAAAGTTACCTAGGTTCTAGCCACAACCATAGTTAGGTGGAAGTGGTCCAAATAATACATGGTTTGGCCAGAAAGGTAAGGGATCACTAGTAGTTCTAGGTTCTAGCCACAACCATAGTTAGGTGGAAGTGGTCCAAATAATACATGGTTTGGCCAAGAAAGGTAAGGGATCACTAGTAGTTCGATAAGTGTAATCATAAAGTTTATCATCCCAAAATCTTGTCTAATCTAAAGATGATTTAAAGAGCTCTCGTCAGGTTAAAAGTAATCATAGATATCAATAGGAACATTGTTAGGGCCCTACCTTAACCTCCTTACTTTGGGGCACATAGGAGTTAGTAACTAATATAAGAGGTTATCTTCTTTGAGCAAGGTCCATTAGATAGTTTGTGGGTAGTTACTCAATATGAAAGGGTCATCTTTATTAAATAAGGCCCATTAAGTGATTGGTACTCATTAGTGATGGGCCCACAATTCATTAGGGTTTTGTTGGAGAGAAACTATTTATATAGCTAGAAGGCCATGCAATGTTTTGTCAAGTGTTGTTATTGTATTGGAGCTCTGCTCAAAGGAGCTTTCCACCTTGAAGATGCTTGTGAGCACTATTCTCTCTTTTTTGGATTATTAATACAAGGGTCATATTATGTAGGTTCCATATCATTGTCTCTTTCATTTAGTTTTCTACAATTTATATTTCTTGAATAATTGTTCCATAATCATCATTTATGTTGGTTAAGTACATTACGAGTGGTTTCAAAGCTCTTTCCTATGCTAGCATGCACCCAAATTTTAGAAGAAAAAAATAGGCTAGAGACATGTTTATGTGTCCTTAAACATAAATATTTCATTCAATGGGTAAAAATCTCGTTGGGGAAGCACACGCGGAATATAAGTGGAGTCATTTGTTTAGACACCTTTGTACACCTTACTTGGTACCTTGGCGAGTAGTATCCCAATAGACAATCCATCAATGGATTCCATCTTTCACATGCTATGAGTCATATTAGAAACCCCCTTATTGCACCTAAAACTAGCCTTACAAAATCCTTTCAATCATCATTTTCTATAGTACACCGAGAACAATACTCGGGGAGATCACTCATGTACGAGGGCATCATGAGTACAACTAAGGTTATGGTCTATCCTCCTTGGTGTCATGAAAGATTCAATCAAGTACTATTGTTGGAAACTTTCGGTTACATCAAATAGCTATAGAACGTGGCACTCCCTTATCTGTAGGACTCTACAAACACTAGCCTCTATAGAATGGGAACTGAACAAAAAAAACAAAACATAAACAAAAACAAGTTTGCTAGAATATCAAGAATTGGTCAATTTCGCCAATATAGTAATACTCCAATCGAAGTAAATAAAAAAAAGGTCTAGGGATAGTGCATACCATTGCATGAGAACTATCTCAAAAGATTCCTTGTGTCAAACCGACCATATTAGTATAACTCTCAAGTAATCATGATTTTCTGGACCCAATCATACTTTTGTGAATGACCTATCTTAAAAGCCTCCTTGTATGATGTTAATCGTATTGGTGTAACACTAGTAATCCTTAAGTGGACGCAAGTGCCCATGCCCACTACCTGAAATTCAATGTCCCAACAAAAAATCCCCTCTAGATGAACTACACTCAAGGTTAATCAAGTTTTAGGCAACCTATCTAAAAGCTCTGACAACAAGAGTATCAAATGTATCCTACAATTGGTGAATCCTCATCAATGGAGAGCATCACATTAGGCCACCTTTCATTATAACAATGTGGCACAAATTTTCCAAAGTAGATATGAACAAGTTTGATGGGTCTGACCCCACCAATTGGGTTACCCATATGGAACACTACTTCTCCCTCCATGGTATTCCTAATGACCTATTGGAAGTTGGAGTGGGACTATTACACTTGGATCATGAGCAATGGCATAAGAAATCTTATGGAAGATACATTGTTTGGAGCTAATTGTGAAAGTTATGTATGCTCATTTTGAAAGAGAGACTCAAATTTTGGAACAACTGGCCAAGTTGCACCAAGAAAACACAGTAGGAGATTTTATAGTAGCCTTGAGCAACTGTCAATCCGCACATAAGGCTTGAATAATCCCTTTTTAAAGAATGTCCCATCAATGGTTTAAAGGAGGATATTAGAGCACAAGTCATGATGGCACGTCCAACTACTAGGTTGGAGATCCCTCAAAGAGATAGAAAAGCATAGATGGGGGTAAATGCACAAGACAAAAGACTCATTCTTCACCCACAACTTCCTCTCAAACCTACAACCATTTCCCCCCGTTCAACCCTGGAGGGGGCGACACCTCAATCTCTATTATAGTTGTAATGAGGAGTATCTCTAAGGGCATTAATTTAAAGAACATAAATTATTTCAAACTGAAGTAACCCCCTCTAAACAACCTAAGGACATTTCCGAGGCAACTACTTCCCAGTTAGAATTAGAGGAACCTAGCCATACTCAAGACAAAATCTCCCTATAGTCTCCTTGGGAGGAATCTCAAATTTCCCTCCATATTTTATCATGAATTTCATCTCCCCAAATCCTAAAGTTTCTTTGCTACATCAAGCACCAAACGGTGATTGTTTTAATTGATGATGGCAACACCTAACAAATATCAAATAAACAAGAAAACCATAAAGATGGTGGAATGAGAGCATAAGCCCGAGCAACTTTCATAATTCACATGAACATAAATTTTATACAATGTTTACACATAACTACCTCCAACCATCAAGTAACTGTAAGGTAATTAGGACTTTATGATTAGGGCTAAGTTTCTAACAACACCCACAATTTTATCCATCGGCAAGTTGCAAAAGAACCCTATTGTTATGTCCATGCAATGATTTTTTTTCAAATTATGATATGCAATCGAAAAATGATGAAATGTTGCGGCAAGAGTGAGAATGTGAGACTTCAAATGGGAGACTATCAGCTCAAATCCCACATGTTCACTAGTAAAATGGGCAATGGTGATGTAATACTAGAAGTGGAATGGTTAAGAACATTAGGTCCAATTATCATGGATTTCAAGGAGTTATACATGAGCTTCACTAAGGAAGGCTATAACATACCCTCAATGGGCTCCAATCCAATTCCCCTAAAATTATCATCTTTCATCATATGGAAAAGCTCTTGAAGAAAGGTCACTCTAGCATTATTGTCCAATTCAATGCCATTTGAGTTATGGACAACTTCCCATAGGAAATTCACCCTTATTTGCAATTTAGTCCCAACTAAGCATTAAGAAGTATTTTACGCTCCTCATGGCTTACCCTTTTCCTGTGGTGAGCATGATTATGACATTCCATTGATTCCAAGCTCAATGTGCATCCTTATAGGCACCATTTTCCCAAAAGAATGAAATTGAAAAGATTCTTCAAGCACTGCTGGAGGTTGACTTCTTACTTATTCCTAGTGTCATAGTATTTAAGAAAGAAGAAAATTGGAGCATGTGACTTGAATTTTGTGCTATCAATCAATTGACCATCAAAGACAAATTTCCCATCCTAATAATTGATGATCTCTTGAATGAGCTTCATGATGCCAAATTCTTCAGTAAACTAGACCTTTGCTTGAGGTACCACCAAATTAGGGTGAAGATGGCAATTCCTCGGACAACTTGCCGCACACATGAAGGACATTACAATTTTTTTGTGACGCCTTTGTTCTTTGCAATACCCCATGTACCTTTCAAAGCCCCGTGAACAAGATTTTTTGGCCCTTCATGTGCAATTTTATGCCTGTATTCTTTGATGATGTCCCAATTTATAGCAAACCCAGGAAGTACATGAGAAGCGAGTTAATAAAACCTTCCAACTCCAAAATAACCAATTGTTCCTCAATCATTCTAAATGCACTTTTAGTGCTTTTGAAGTAGAATGCTTAGGTCACATAGTCATAACAGGGTGTAAGTGGATCCTAAGAAAATTGAGGCTATGCAAGACTAGCCATGCCTCAGGTCTCTAAAAATATTACATGGGGTTTTAGGACTTATAGGGTACCACATAAAGATCGATAAAAATCATGGGTGAATTACAATCCCTTCAATCACCCTACTAAAAACATTAGAGAAAATTTGGGGTGTAAAATGGGCCTTATAAGAATACAATCCACCTCGTAAGAAAACGAGCCACCTTATAAGAAAAAGAGCCATTGAATTCAAGAACCACTTGAATTTCAAGAAAAGAGTCAACCATAATGGTTGACATGGCATATTTGACATAAAATAATAGGTAAAATAATAAAATAATATTTATGAATTTTGGAGGAAAAGAAAAAAAATTATCCCTTTTTTTTTTTGTATTTTCAACATATCTCCCTAAAAGTAACACGCTTTTTTATGTATTTCTCATTTTTTGTGGGGTGGGGTGCCTCAAAAGTATGCAGTGTGAGTACTCATTGGATGCGGAATTAAATTCTGCATCCAACAAGTGCTCCTGCTCGAAATTTGAATAACATGACAGGGAGATATGTTGAAAATACGAAGAAAAAATGTAGTTTTTTTTTTCTTTTTTCCTCCAAAATTCATAAATATTATTTTATTATTTTCTTGAGGATGCCCATTTTAGACCTCAAATTTTATCTAATGAATGTCTCTATATGGAACAATGCCATAAGGTGGGCCTTTACAACTTTAAAGGAAGTCATGCGCACTACACATGTCTTAGTAGTCCCTGATTTCAACATGACTTTTTCCTAGGAATATGATGCCTTAATCAAAGGTCTTGGAGCAGTGTTGATGCAAGAGGGGGTGCACATTGACATTCACTAGTAAACAATTGTGACAAAAATTTGGGAAAGTCAACATATGAGAAATAAATTATGGCTATCCTTATGTAGTTGATACTTGGTGCCCGTATCTCACTGGGAGACCCTTCTAGAACAAGATGAGCCATCGTAGCTTGAAGTATTTTCTAAAACAAGTAGGTTTTCGTCCCTAGAGAAGCACAAGTGGGTAATTAAAATGATTGAATATGATATTATGAGATCATATACAAGGGAAAAGAGAATGTGGTGGTTGATGCTTTGTCTAGGGAATATGAGGAAATACCTCTCTTTGTTTTAACCTTACTTGTACTAGATTGGCTCACAAAAGACTAACAAGAATGGTTGACAAGTAACATAATATTTCAAATCATCCAAAGACTTCAAGAGGACCCCAATACCCCTAAAGGTTATACTTGGAAACAAGATACCTTGCAATTGCAATACAAGGGGCATATTTTTTTGGTGCATAATTCTAATTTTAAACAAATGTTGTTAGAGAAGTTGCAATCTTCCACTACAAAAGGTCATTCTAGCTTTTAGAAAAGCTATGAAAAACACTTTTTCTTTTTCTTTTGGGAAGGAGTGAAAAACAACATCCATATTTTTGTAGCTAAATGTGAAGCTTGTCAAAAGAACAAGGGTGAAATAGTGAAGACTCCCAAGGCATTGTACCCATTGTCAATTCCCAACCACTATCTAGATTGACATTTCCAAGGATTTTACAAGGGGCATCCTGAAAGCAAACAACGAATTGGTCATTGTGATTATAGTTGACTTCATTTCCAAATATGCCCATTTTAAGCCTTACAACACCCATTTACACTCTAAATAGTGGCCCAATTATTCATGGATCCATTTTTTAAGTTACATGGCATACCTACTTCCATTGTGTTTGATCATCAGCCCACCTTCACCAACAAATTATAATAGTTGTTTAAACAACACATAACACAATTAAACATGAGCACAATCGATCATTCCCAAATAGAGTCAAACCAAGGTGGACAACAAATATTTGGAAACCTACATATGATGTTTTATAGTAACCCATAATGCCAATGGGTTCAATAGCTACCCTTTGTTGAATGGTGGTACAACATCACTTATCATAGAGGCACCAAACTGTCACCATATGAAATTGGGTATGTCCAAAAAGCTCCTTCCCTCGCTTCATAGTTACCAAGCATATCAAATGTTCAAAAAGTGGAGCACACACTTACACCAATGTAAACACTCTCTACATACTTGAAGACAGATTGATTTTGGCTAAAATTTGAATGAAGCAACAACAATCAACATCACTCTGAATGTTCTTTTAAAGAAGAGGATAAAGTGTTCCTTCAAATCCATTCCTATAAACAAACCTCTCTCAAAGACAAGGGCTTTCAAAAGCTAGAGCCAAAATCCTATCAGATACTCAAACACATTGGACCAGTGACCTATCAGTTGGCTCTTCTAGCCCACTCCAAGATCCACCCATCCTTCCATGCATCATGTTTGAAGATTATGGAGCCAAATTCTCAAGTTCAAACCAAACTTCCATAACTTGATGTGACGATTACATTTGGTTATAGTCATAGGCAATAGTGGCCACAAGAGAATGTCGACTGCACCAACACACAATTCAAGAAGTCCTATTATAGTAGTAGGATACACAACAAAATGCCACTTGGGAACCAACAACCATTTTATAGTGATTCCCACATCTCCAACATTGAAGACAAAAGGACCCTACTATAACCTCCCACTAGGTAGTTAGTGGGTAACTACTCGATGTAAAAGAATCATATTTGTTAAATCAATCCCTCCAAGTGGCTGGTACACATTAATGATGGGACCACAAGTTGCTAAGGTTTTGTTGGAGAGACTATTTATAAAGCTAGTAGGCTATACAATGTTTTCTCTAGTGTTGTTATTGTGTTGGAACTCTGCTCAAAGGAGGTTTCCCCCTCAAAGAAGCGGGATGAACATTGCTCTATTTTCTATATTATCAACCAGGGTTATATTCTACAAGTTTTATATCATTACCTCTCTTATTTACTTTTACACAAATTGTGTCTTGAATAATTGATCAATAATAATTCTCTATTGGTTACATATATTATGAGCACAAGTAGAACTTAAGATGGCTAGCATGTAGTGTTGGATTTCAATTATTGTATGTGATCCATGCAATCATGAAGCCCAAGTGTTTACTTCTTGTGTTAAAGTGGCAATTAGTATAGTGATTTGATGAGGAAGTGGAGTAGCAAAATTAGTTAGTGCAACCACAACACAAATTGCAACAATTAATGATACATGGTTCTCAAATTTTATGGTGCAAATGATAAACTTCACAAACTCAAAAAGAAATAAAATATCCATTATATAAACATTGGCACGAATATGTGGACAGAGTCCCTGGCCAGACAGGCTACCCCACTTGAACCTCTTACACCATCTGAATACTTGGTCTCTTGCCTGCAAGCGGAAAACCAGTGAGAAACTGCTAGGTCTAGAAATGGTCGAACAAGGCTTGTATGGGTGAAAGCCCAATGAAATAACATAAACGATATATTAACGTTCCAGCGCCCTAAAAATTATGGTTTCTTTCTTAAAATAAATGATGGCATTGTTTTAAAAATCCCACCCTATCCCCAACAGAGAGGGATAGAAATCTATCTCATCTACAATTTAAATAACATGAAAATTTGCAACTATCTTGACACAGCAAATCAACTTCAAAAAGAAATAAAAAATCCATTATATAAACATTGGCATGAATATGTGGACAGCAAATCAACTTCAAAATTTTATTAAGAGTAATCGTGCAGGAAGAATTGTGAACATCAATGAAGGCTTTAAACAACCAACAAATTATCCACCCCATTAGAATGTCATGTATAAGGATAAATCATTAACCACGGGAGTAGAGAAATTGGTAATGAGTAATTGAGATGAGAAGTTGTGAATGGAAGGTCAAAAGTTCAAATCCCCATGGGTACTTACTTACAAAAAGAAAATGTACAAGGATAAATCATTGCCCAAGAGAAAGCAAAGCATTCTCGTTTGTACATATTTTTATGTTGTACGAAATTACAAAAATATATTACTTACAATAATTTAAAAAATTCAAAGAGAGACTAAGGTGAAAGACAAATTGTTCTGAGAGTTGCCATTCCACACACACCAATCTACTGAGTTATCCAACCACACCAATGTTTTTTGGTTGCCTCAGCAACAAATTTTAACATGATTCAAACCCTTCATAGGGCTGCATTGAGCAACGAGGGTTTTAGCATGGCCTTGTCATTCTAATGCATGCCAAAAGTTGATTTTACAATACACTTCTTGTGTTGACTCTGCTCCATTGTTCCATGTCCTTGATATAGTGACCAAATCTGTGTACATGTTCACAAATTTTAGTCTAACTTCACTTCAGCACAACTCTAGTTCTCATGGTCTTAGACAATCTCCGAGCTGCTTTAATATCATAAGGGAATTAGAGGATTCACTAATATTAACCCTGAACCTCTTGAGCATATGCCTAGTCGTTTGGTTCCCATAAGGAAGCTAGAAGAAGGTATAAGAGAACCCATAAGCCCAAATTCAGTCATAAAGGTGATAAGAAAAGGTTACATATTCTCAAAAATCTTGTTGCTTCCTTTTAGAACTCACCACCCATTACCAGTAAGAGAACATAGTGATTGGAAACATGTTTGGGCAGATATTCAAGCTGCTATAGGGGAGAAGGGAAGGACCTTCATGGTTCTCCCATTTGACCCAAATGATACAGGGGCACAAAGAAAGCATTCTCAAGGCTGTCAGATTCGGAGATCAATTTAAAGGATGTTGTCACTTAAAAGGTGAGCAAAATCAACAATAATATGGCAAATTTGAATGAGAAGATCAATCATTAACTCGTTCCTTCCAATAGAAGTTTGATAACAAGAATTCAAATGGGATTGGCTATTTTCATTATTAGAAGCATAAACTTTACCTTGCTGGAGTTGCATGATCAGACTAATAAACTTTGCCCAAGCGAATAATGGCAATGGAATGTCCATCCCAAACCCTGCTTGTGGAGAGAACTCAATAGTCATGGCTAGGTTGAATAAGTAGTAACCGTAGACATCCTTCAAGCATGACTATACTGAAACTTCTAAGGGTGGAGACCTCTTAACTGGAGACCTACTGTAAGCCCTCCAAAGGGCATCAGAAAGCTGACTACAGTGAGTATTCCATGGTATCCAAAAATTAAAAGTGTTTTCTGTTCCAAATAATTAAATGGCATCTGTACACCTTATAAAGTTTAGGTCATTCCATAGTAGAATGTAATAATTTTTTAAATGCGCACCTTCAGCATGACAATGAAGATAATGTAGGATAATAAAAATATTAAATATATTAAATAACTAATATTGTTTTAAAATGTGAACTAGATGAAATTGATCCATAGAATGATTTAAAAAACTTGTCATATTATCAGGAATTGGTGCTGGCATCAGCAAGAAATTCAATCAGGCACATGTCACAACATAGATTCCAACAACAAAAGCAAAATTATAAAGGGAAAAGTGATCCAATTGGACAATTTCCTTACATTCATGCCAGCCAAAATAATGAGCTAAAACATCTGACCATTTAGACTCTAAAATGCTCCAGTTAGCATGATAAATTAATGGTTACCAATGTCTACTGACCATGGAATACATGACATGGTGCAAAGTTAATGATTGGCAGGGGGGGAGAATTAAGTACAGAAAATAGTATTATTATAGCACCATCCCTGCAAGAGGTCATATATTGTACAGATTCAAAGATGAAAAACAAAAGCAAAAAAATCTTTCACAATGATAAAACACAGAAATAGATTAAACCATTCACATGTGACTAAACTTTACTTACAAAAAGCAATGATACAGTTCGTATGCTCCTCATTTTTTGGAATTTGAAAACTTCAACAACCTGGTTCAACCATATTCTTACATCAGTAACCTTGGGGAACTTTTGATTCCACAATTTTACAGATAATGCTAGCCATGTTGAATTCTGGAGCCTTTAAATTGTATCTCTCATATTCCATAGCATGTTACATATCTCAAAAATAGATATCGTTGTCTGATCAAACTCAAACTTCTCTACCATCCCCCTGTCCCTGTCTACAATATCTATGAAGAGTTCAGGAACATAAAAGTGCTGCAATTTATCACATTATACACAAGAAAAGCAACCAAACTAGGTCATTACATTACCATTTTCTACGATGCTCCATGCTTCAAGCTGTTAAAGCTTCTAAGTTTTTACAAGGGTTGTGGGTGGCTTTAAAATTTACAGCTTGCCTTTGTTTTGTTGAACATGCACTCTTAGCCTATATCACTGTCATCTTGCATATGGAATAGAAAGCTTGGACACAATTGCAACTAGACATATAGAAACTAACATAAAACACTTAGGGAAATATATGTTCCCTTTTGGCATGGAAAAGGATTGAGACATCGAAAAGTAAATTCATTCAAGAAAATCTCGATAGGATTCACAAGGCAAGTAAATACTTCCTCAGTCAGTATACTAGAATAAAAAACTGAATATATCTGCAACAAAGAATTATATCCAACTACCAGCTGAAGCTGCAATCTTTCCAAAGGATACAGCCTTTGTCTCTCTCCTTTTCAATCAGGTCTGGAATTATCTTTGTAATAGATGCATACAAAGAGATTATACTCCTGCAATTATTAATAGTGGTAGAGAAAGTCACATGGCAAGAACAATAAAGACACAGAAGTAAATTGAAACTGAAACCTTGAATTGAAAACTACCCCATGCAAATACAAGTGAAGTAATTTGCAAGATAGCTCTCTATTTACTGAATAGAGACAAAGGAACCCCACCCCCCATGCTTCAAAAACATAACACTGGCTAAAATAATAAACAAGCTGCTAAATCATTCTGTAGTATGCTCCCAGTAATGGTTACATAAGAACATTGGACAGAATATTATTAGTTCACTTCCTAAAGAAATGTTATTGGATTTACTGGTAGCCCTGTTTGGTAGGATTATTATCATGACATCAACCCTTGTATTAACATCAATATTTAAGTAGAGACGACAGGAGATTCCTGTGCCACCATTTGTTCCCCCACAAAATACTTATACATCTAAACTATGTTAATTACTATGGTTACCTACATGACGACATCAAGTCTCACTGTCACTTTCCTTCTTCAGTGACACTGAAGATACGAGGCAAAAGTTTATACCTATGTTGTGGTATAGATTTTGCAGTAAATATGTTATGTTGATTACTTGCATATTAATAAAGATTGTAACGATCCATAAACTAAGAAAAATGTGTGACAGGTGAATATAAGGAATACATTGACAAAAGACACAACATTGGGCTAAGCATTATATTAATATACTTTTGCAGTCCTATATTAGTACTGTATATAGAAATTGAAGAATATTCAAAAGTGTAAACAGATAAGAAAGGAAACACAACGAAACAATAAATATAATGTTCATACAGAGCCAAATGCTCCCCCCATCCACTTCTGGTAGTTGATATCATAGAGTTGTGTGTAGAGCTCTAAGAAACATGTACAGTTATTCCTGTTAGATTTATGTACAAAATTGCATAAAACACATGCTACAAATCAACAGCGTGTACTCCACAACTTCTGCATAGTAAAGTTCTAAAAAAAAGTCACCATTGGGCCATTTATAACAGAGTTCGGTGTCTTTTAGAATTGTGACTTAATCTTTGGCTGGCATAAATTGTGATAATCATTTCTCTAGTCTTATATAAAGTACTCAGGGTGAGAAAGGGGTTAACGTTTTCCAATGCGTAAATGTTGTGCATGCATGGGCTAAACATAAGGCGGCAGAATTGTCAGTCCACTTATGCTCAGTTGCCCAAAACTGCTCAGAATCATACAGCCAGGGTACCAAAATCTAGGAAGAAGGTGCATGTCGGAACTATTTCTTCTCGGACAAGATATTATAGGTACTTTCCTAAGAAATCATTTCCTATTTCTTGTTAACTATTTTAACTGAAGAACTAGTTGCTGGGTCATCTTTTGTAAGCACCTTTACTATATTTTATAATTATTTTCATGCATACTGCTTCTATACATATAGGTGGTCTTCTATATTTGTCTGGATGATAACACACCAGCCAATAAAGACAATCATTTTTTAAGCTGAAGATGTATCTAAGGTGCATGAACAGATTTCTATCAGGGCTGCACACATGATCTTCAAAGATGCAAAGGAAATATCAGGAGCTTGCTCATCCGTCTTGTTGTCCGCCGAGATGCACACCAGCAGCAGAAATCTTTCGAACGCTGTCTCCTCACTACAAGTGGGAGAGGTGTCCCTACAAAGAGTTGTCTATGGCTCTATGTGTTTTAAAATGTTTTTTAAGGGTGTGGTGATACGGATGGGTGTTGTTTAGGAGTTTTTGATGATGAGATCACAGTTTTACAATAATTGAAAATTAAGAAGGACAAAGATAAACTTGCAAAATATTTAAATAAAACACCACTGATTGATAAGCAAAAGCATCCACCATGAGACAACACTGAATGGAATAAAGTATGCACTTTAGATATATAAATGAGATAAACAAAAGACCAGTGCCTCATGGAGTCAAGATTGCAGTGCCTGGGATGCTGAGATATAAGAGTTTAGTGTGTTTGTAAGATCATTTTGCAAGTGTTCTTTGTAAATTTTAAAGTAAATTTTAAGTGATCTTGATTATTATGGCTAGGGGAATCTTCAACCGGTACGCAAGGTACTGAAGATCTGTCCGGAAGAAATAGTATTAAGTGCCTATGTTCAAAGACATGTCGGGCCACCCAGTGCTCTAGCCAGGCGCGCAATGCTAACCAGCAAACTAGAGGTTGAACATGGAACCCCGGCTCCCTCACTAGAAGATTACCCACTAAACTTATTTCATCGATCAACACCGGATTTGTTAGTTATGGGTACAAGTTTTATTATGTTTGAATCTTGCAAGATTAAACAGTCCAATATCATTTCTAAGTATTCCAATTTGTTAGGTTGGTCAGAGCATACTCCGGCAAGGAAACAACGAGTAAATTCAAATTTTATTATGGGATTGTGAGTTGCAAATTTTAATTAGAGCACACAAGAAAATGCTCTCCGATAGAGAGTGCTCATGATCTTGCCTTAAGGTTTGATTCAAGAGTCTTATCTACACTATATGCAATGCAATGCAACAATAAAAATGCTCTCCGACAGAGAGTGCTCTTGACTCGTCTTGTGACAGGTTCAAGCGACTTATTTACACTATATGAGATGCAAATTATAAACAAGGATAGCTCAAATAATGAAAATGAAACTCTCAATTTAACTAGCAAATAACTTTCACTTGCAAAAAAGGAATCTAGACTAGCAATTAGTGTTCTAAAACAAAATGAAACTAATCTAGCAATATATCTCTAAATGCAAAAGATGGAAAAATTAATCTAATCTACTTAACAAAAATGACAAAGATCTAAGCTAACAAAGACAACACTCTTCCCCAAATGGGGAAGAAACACAAAAAATGGGAGGCCTTATCCCACTTAGCCCTATTTTATTAATCAATTACAAGATGAGGGGATTCAACCCCTAAAATGAAAATACAACTAATGAAATGAAACTAAAGCCTTTTGAGGGCTTGTACAAAGGAGAATAATGAGTTTGGACTTTGAGTTTTGGATCTCCTTGGTGTTTGTGAAGCTTTGTTCTTTGTTGGGTTTGGTTGGCTCCTCTTCTTGAAATAATTCTTTGTTTTAGATCTAGTTCTTTGGGATCAAAATTTACTTGCTTGTATCTAGCCTTTCGGTTCTCTTATCCTTCGAGTACCTACAACAAATACAATGCCCCAATGTTATCGGAACCGGACCGGAACCGGCAAAACCGGCCGGTCCGACCGGTTTACAGGGGTGGCCGGTCCGATCAGAGCATAAAACCAGCTGGGCAGGATTTTTTTCCAAACTAGGTACGGAACCGACCGGTTCCGTACGGAACCGATCAAAACCGGCTGAACAGGCCGGAACTGGCCGGTCCGTACTATGCCCACGGAACTCAATTTAAAAAAAAAAAACGCAGAAAAAAACTATCCTATGCTTCTAACATAACCTAACCGGTCAATACCTAACCTAACCTAACCTAATTGTGGGCTTAAATTTGCTTGTTCTACTATTTCTGGCACAGTTTAATAGATAATGTGAAGGGGCAAAACAGATGAAGCTGTTTGGTACCTATTTATTTGTTCCTATCAGTGGGAATGCTAACTCTCCAAATTATATGTGAACAAAAATAGTTCTATCAGTTCATTATAATGCAGTGCATTTATAATTTTATCCTCATTAAGAAATGGCCATCCTTTGTATTGGAGAAAATGTATTTATCATTGATGCTTCTAACCTCAGAGATGTTTGCATTTGCACTAGGTGCTATTTTGGTTATTTGCACCCATACTTGCTATATATATGAGAAACTTTGCATATTTGTGTATTAATGGTTTGGATTCATATGTATACACATGAATATATATGTTTTTTTACAAAATATGAATATTTTATGTATTTTTTAGTCAACCGGTTTTTTACCCGGTTTTTTTTCGGTTCCGGTCCGGTTCACATTTTGGGCTTCGCCGGTTCAATGACCGGTCCGGTTCCGATAACATTGCAATGCCCTCATGCACCCATTAGCCATTAGTTCAAGCCAAAAGTCTAAGATCTAGCAAATCGAAACTAAAAAAACAAAAATTGCGAAGCTAATCTATATGCAAAACTTTTTAAATGCAAGTTTCAACTTTTTCTTTTAGAAAGATCTACAATGAGAAACGAAACTACTAACTTTGAACCTGAGATCTAAACTAAGAAGACCTTCACTTAGGAAATGAAAGATCTAATGCACTTCTACAATAAAATGAAAACTAAATTAACCAAATTACTTGTTTCCTTTATGACTTTTTGCAGCAAGCAAACAAAGCGAAAGGAGGAAGGGATGAAGGCTGGAGCAAATGGAAAAAAGAAGGGAGAGGATTAAGGAGAAAGAGGACTGCTGCAAAAATGCAAACAGTGAGCAGCCAACAAGAAAGGTGAATGGAAGGAAGGATAGGTGAGGAAAGGACAGTGCTGCAAAATACAATCAGTGGGCTGCTAAGAGTAAGGAAGAGGGCAGCAAAGAGGGCAAAGAACAGGGAGCTGGAAGAGAGACCAAACAGTGGTAGAAGGACCCAAGCAGTGGGCTGGACGAGAGGTTGAGAAAAACGAGAAAGAGAGGGAGCAGAAGTGAGGGAGAGTGAGAATGCACCAGGAGAAGAAAAAGGTGAAGGGGAGATCTAGGGAAGAAGACTAAGGCTGGACGAATATGAAGATGAGCAAGTCAAGTAAACAAGGGATCAAATGAGAAAAATAGAGGGCTAAAAGAAGTAAGCCTTTAGATCCAGAAACCCAGTTTTAAAGTAGTTTTGGGATGGAAATTGGATCAAGGAAAACCCCTTTGCTCTTCTTTCTCTTGGAACAATCCAGACACTTGTAGATCCTGAAAGACAACAATGTTAAATAAAACCACTTATGATAATGGAGATGAGCTTGATGCAACTAAACTCGCACCCCTCTCCAAATGGCAAAACCTATCCACAATACACAGCTTGAAACCCAGTGAGATCAAATAGATATACTAGTATGCTAAGAACATAAAGACTTTATAAACATTGGTACAACTGAATACTTCTTGTTCATACAATCTTGACAAACTTGCATAATAAATCAACTTGACAACTGCAAATGATAGATCTTATGTTGTATAGAATAGACTTCCTAGTTTATTTGATCATTCACATAAGCATAAAACTGAGATTATGGAAAGAAATCACCTCACAAGAGGTACATTCACCAAAGTAGTGCAATTCGCATGGACCTCCAAAGTCTAACTTTATTTCCAATAGCAAAAGCCAATAGCAAGTATAAAAATCCTTCAGAGTAATCTTACAATCAAAAATCCATCCTAAGAGAGTGAAAGGCACCTCTCTTTATACAAACTACAAGAGTCACAAACCCCAAATTCGAATTGGCATGAGGAGCCAATGGCACTTGACAGAAATTCGAATCCCAATCTAAATCCAATCAGTATCAGTCCTGGAGTGCGTGAGCATTAGTTAACTAGTGGTTGAAGTAATGGAGAGTGGGGAGGTGACCTCCACCTTGGCAAGGCGCCCCCCACTCCAACTTTGGAAGCTACACCATACCAATTCGTGATTGCCAAGTGTAAAACACGTGATCCACAAGAGAGATGCGTGAACCTTCGAGGAGTTAATGCTTGAGTTGATGTAGGGATAGTGTGAGTTAAAGGTGGCCTCAATCTTAGGGAGGCGCCCACCTTTGTCATCAATACAACTCATCAATCCATTAAACACATGACACATCACTAATTCGTGATTTCTCTTGAAGGAGGGCAAATTCACAATTGGAGTTTGACTTGTGTTGATTGGATACTTAACTGAAGCTGACTGAAGTTGATTGGAATCATCATGAATGGCCTATGCCATGTCATTTAGCCTATTTTTTTATTCAATTTGGTTTATTTTGGAGAGATTTGGATTATCTCCAAAATATTCATTTTGAATATTTTTAATTAATAATTTCTCTTTTATTGATTTTTTGAGAAATTATTAATTATCAGGCTAAATAAACATTTGAAACTTAGGATAAGTGGGTCTGGGGTTCATGTATGATTTTTGGCTTAGGAATTAAGCCCCCAATCTCTGAAATCCACCCCCAAACGACTGACATATTACAATTTTGATTTTTCCAATTAAATATTTGGAAAAATAAATAATAAAAAATAAAAACCTCATCCAACACGTCCGGTAAAAAAATTTCGGACATTGTTTTTAATGGACGAGAGCCCTATAAAATGACCATCTAAGACATACATGGTGTCTAGTAGGCTTATATACATCAATTGGACTCTAATAACCCCCCAAGGCTCAAATTTCAAAATCGGGCATTCCAGCTTTGGAGGAAGAGAGAAAACCTCGTCGATTATTACTCGGCTATAGGCAAAGCATAATTGACAAGGGCAAAAAACTCCCTGGAATGCCTTTGTTGATAATCAAGTCATGGGGAATCGAGCCACTCAAAATCCTACTAGCACACTTATTACAAACCTCGCGGGGCCATGGTCATTTCAACTAAAAAATAAATTGGCTAGCCAAAGTTGGCTAATTATTGCACTCTGAACCCCTGATACTCTGGAAGTGAACACTGATCATGTTCCAACACTGGCGGCTCAATGGAGGTTCAACTATTTGTACAAAAAAGTTGGTAACACGTCTCAGAGTATATGGACAACTTGGGAGAAATGTAAGCCCTTCACTGTCTGAAAGAATATTGAAGCCTTCACTTAATGCCAAAATACACACCAAGAAGGGACACTACATCCTAGCATATGACTTGTATGATTACTAAATACATGATTTTATGAAATGGAAGGACATCACACAAAAATACTACCCACTAAGAAATGTTAGCTTTTGGGGTTACTCCAAAAGTGTTTTCACCTTGCTAGAACAACACTAGGTCTCCCAACCCCTTGATGATGCTTCATGGACATATGGATGGCTCAGTTAGGGTGGATGCTTGACCTTGGTTAGACTGCTACCATAGTGCCCTTACCTAGGAGTTTGTTACTCTGATCAACATGATGATTAACCCATTGGGTGCACACAATGGGGGACTCAGTTGCTCAAATAGAGGATGTACCTACCTAGGAGAAGACTAGGCACTTCGAGGATGACACTTAGACCTAGGAGCTTGGGAACATGTGATATACACCTTGGAGGTTGGACAATTGACTTGAGGATGCTTGGGTTGAGTGGCATACTTCATTGAGTTTGGTGATGCACCTGAACCTATGCTACCAGAGAGCACCCTCCCCCCTATCGCTTCACTCTCGAAGTGCACTCCGAGAGGGAGAGATCAGGAATCGCTCCTGGGAGCACAATTCCTGATCACTCCCTTCTAGGAGCGAATTTGGGGAGCACGCTCCCTAATGAAAAAAATGCTCCCTGGTTTGAGCGACCAAGGAGCGATGAGGGAGCGTCGCTCCCAAAGCACTCCTGGAAGCAAAAAAAATGCTCCCTAATTGCTCCCTCAGCGCTCCCAAGAATTGAGGCAATTTTTCTTTTCTTTTTCTCTTTGTTTTTGGAACCAAGACATGATTGCCCTTGGATTTTTGGGCGTGGTTAGGGTTCATTTAGGGATTTATTAAATGGAAATGTTAAATTCTTAAAGTAAATGTGGCATTCTCCTTATCTCTCATTTTCTATCCTTTTACTTAAATTTTAACATTACCATTAATTGTTTCAGGTTGTTTGAGAGTGGTTCCAACCTCATATGCAAAAAGTAGAATTTTAGATCCCATTCAGAATTCAACAAACTTAATAGTTTTCAAGATTTTAGGATTGCAACAATTCCACTGGATTCTATCATGTATGAGGGTAAGAGATTGGAATATTATCAAGCACATCAACCTCTCTGTGTAACCTTAATGTTGGTGGTGTTGATGCCTAATTGCTAAAGTTGATTGAACTCCTTCGTCATGACCTTAATAAAAATGTACCCTTCAATCAAGCAAAATCACTTATTAAGCATGGGAAGCTTTTTCTACTTGAATGTTCCACTCCATGCCCTAGCATATGTCCTTACACCAAAATATTATTCTCCATCTTGGTTGGCCCAACTAGCACCTGGGGTTAGAGTTAGGAGAAAACCACAAACAGATCCAGAGGTCTAGAATGGGTATATGCTTGCTTCCATTAGACAAGTTGGTCCTTGATGAGGAGTGGTGTGCTCCAGTACGAAGTGAATTTTTGAGCAACATAAGTGAACATGGCGTCGTTGGTAACCTAAAGATCGAGATAGATTGAGTCCTATCGAATGGTGGAAAATGTATTGCTCCTCTACCACATATCTGCATAAATTGGCAGTGAGGGTGTTTTCATAGGTTGTTAACATTTCTTCTATAGAGAGGTGTTGGAGCACCTACAACTTCATCCACAATGTGAAAAGAAATAATTTGAATGTAGATTGGGCAGAGGATGAATGTGCTCAAGTACAAAGTGAATTCATCAAATACATCAGTGAACATGGAGTCTTTGGTAACCTACATGCAACCAAAGATCAAGATAGGTTGAGTCCTATCGAATAGTGGAACATGTATTGATCCTCTACCACATACATTAGAGGAAATTTGGGGTCTAAAATGGGCCTTATAAAAAAATGTGCCATGGACAAGTGTGCGATGAGTAAGATTTCTCAAACCAATAGAATTTAAGTATTTTGGTCAACCATTATGGTCTAGTTGGACCTATAGAAGTCAAAGATGCTTATGTATCATAATTTATAAACCTGACCTTGGTTAAGATTTTGAAAAGTTCAACTCGAAATATAATAAATATACTTGAAATAATAAATATAGATTATTTTATATTATTACTACTTCTAAGTTCTTTAAAATATAAATCTCACATTAATTAAGATGATAGTGGATATATTTTGAAATAAAAAAAACATTTATATAATTAATCTCTCGTAAATAAAAATAAATAATATTTTAAAAAGTATCATAAATAAAAAATAGGAGAGAGAGAGAGAGAAGAATTGTTTGTTATTTTTGCGATAACTTTCTCCCCTAAACTCGGAATTTGACGCTTTTCATACCGTTGGAAAGGTCTCGACGAGGGCTACAAATTTTGTGTTTTGAGTTTTCCGAGATTCCGCACCGATTTTCCGGGGAGGACATTTTAGTACCGTGTTTTGAGTTTTCCGAGATTCCGCACCAATTACCTTGGGCTGCTAGATGAAATTGGGTTGAAGGGAAGTAAAATATCACTGCTGTAATTTAATATTTCTAATCAGCCTTGTTACCCCTTAAATTGCATCAAGGTAATCCAATTGTGTAGTTGACACACCATTACAATTGATCCTATTGAATGTCCTTTTTAGGAGATGTCCTAGACTGGCGATCCATATCCAGTTGTGCCTCCATGATTTAAAAGGGGTGTTTGGTGGTATGATGAACCAAATGTGATGATGATGTATTGGTTGTGTTGTCTCCCAAAATGGCATGCGTGTGTTGAAGCCCAAAATGTAACACACCAGCTAGATGACAACTCTCTCAGGAGAGAGGCCAATGTCATCACTCCTCTCCTCTTCGCTTCAGGTTGGCTCTCTTCCAACTCTAGGGGGGTATCCCTGAGATAGGATCGCTAAGGCAGGTACAGTAAACGGGCAAGGTGAAATGAAGAGGCTGCCTTAGGGAAACGATTGTAACAAAAGATGTATTTTGAAAATGTGATGGGAAAGATGGGAGGATCAGTCCTCGAAGAAAGGCCAATGCCAATATATCAGAGGGGCGAATGGAGTCAAAAGAGGGTTTAAAGGGGTCTTGTGTCATATATGACTAAGGGGGAAGCCATGCTCAGTCTAGTGTTTGACAGATCAGAAAGAATGCTTCTTCCTCTCTCTAAGTGCAGGAGGTGTGCTATGCAAACCAAACACCAATATTGCACAATCAAATTAAATGCAAAGATCAATACTTGAATTTACACGCTCTCAAAGGGAAAGAGAAAGCAAACGCTAAGAGTTCTTCGCCAAAGGGAAGAAGAAAGCCGGCTACTAAGAATCCTTCACCTTCCAACGTGGTGGATTGTCACCTTCTATGGCCTCTTACACAATGAAAATAAAATGCCGAATCTGGAAATGCTCACACTCAATTAAAATATCACAAGCTCACGCCACATATGCTCAATTTATCCAAAGAATCCCATGATATTTTTCGTTAAAATCAAGGAGAAGAAAACTCCCCAATTTTTCTATCTTACAAATGGGAAGGCTGGCCCATTAAAAAGACCAAAAAGCCTCTCATAACTTCTTTCAAAAAGAAACATAAACAATAATAAAATAATAAATAAAAGGTGAAAGAAGTGAATTAGATCCACTTTTTTCTCTCCTTCGACAGCGTGACTAACTCTACTTTATTGGTGGCACTCCCTGAACTCCTGTTGTATACTCGTGAAACATAACCTCGTGCACACAGCCATCACTAAAATTGATTGATACATGGGTTGGAAACACCCCCGAGCAGCATACAACGCGGGATTTTTTTTTTTTGTGATTGCTACCACTCGACTAGAATTGGAGCTCCACGTGAAATGCAAACTGCCCCTTTTCTGATTTCTACCGTGGTGTCGATCTTCCACACAAGCTGTCAAATGCTCCAGTATTACCACAGATCGTGAAGCCAGATCCGAGCAGCTGTCAAACGTTTGAGATGGACCCCCGATGAAATTTGACTTCTTTTAGAAAGGTCGAGTTAGAGTCTCCGTTTTTTGCTCTGTTTACCAAATCGAGCTCGTAGTGCAACCAAGATTTACGTAACAAAGGATTTTTTCTCATCAATCGGCCGCCAAATGAGAGTGTGGGTTTCAACCCGCGTGAATAAATGCAGGATGGCAAAACGAACAGTATGGGCTATGGAACTGCCCTTATGGATCCTCGTGACCTAAGTTCGAATTTAGAATCTGCCGAAGTGTTGATCATGTTGAACCCCGATGTAATTTGACTTCCTGAGCTTAGAGTTTCCACGTAGATAACTCCGTAAGCAACTTCACTCTTGATTATGACGATGCACCAGTACCCTGCGGACAAGTTGATAGACCCTCCAAACGGCGGCTCCATCACGGAAATCGCGAAATTGTTCCTCTTCGCTAGCTCGGACTGTCAATTCGATCAGAACGCGGGATTTCTCCAATCCAATCAATAAGAAGACCGGCGAGCATAACTGTTGGAAAACGTTGAACTCCATCGGCTGCTGAAAAAATACGAAACTGCGGGTTCGCTCCATGTATTGACTTGTCACTCAAACGTGGACTCTGTTTGATACTTGGCTTGATTAATGTGGAAATCCATTGAGTAATCGGCTGCTGAATGGCGTAATACTAGTCACAGCCAACGAAAACCGGATCCCAGCTCCATGTTGTCTGTCAAACACAAAAAAGAAACGCCGAGTCGAAATAACCTTCAGCCTTGTTGATGGGTAGAAAAACCGGTATCATCCTGAATCTGGTCTAGAGGTTCTGCTATCCACGGATTCGAGCCACCCACAGTAAGTTCAATCATCACTCTGCTTGAGATAGAAGATGCCACAAAATGAGGCATAACAGATGGTGGAACTACATAAGGCTACAGATCATAGCCAGAGTACGCAAAACGTTAATAGCCTTTTAACTTCGCACTGTGGCCCTGAATACTCCCCTAAAACAGCTTGTGCTTCTTCCAGATCCGAACAATACAAGCATCAATTGCATATTGCTTATCTTTGTCCATGCCCTCAAATATCTTCTTCTTCTCATTCAGAGGAGGAAGAGGAATCATGGTCTTTCTTGATTTGTCAGTAAATTTGCATTTAAATCGAAGTGATCAAACTGTGTGACAGTTTTTGTGCTTGGCTCCAGGACTTTGTGTTTTAAACACGGATGTGAATGCAGAAATCTAACAATATCTTTGTCTGACAAATTCAGCTAAGATTTGATTTTTGAATGGCTTAATTTTTTAGCAGATTTGAACAACAATAACATAGATCCCTGATACGTAGTTACAATGAGCTCCACCTGTTTTGCAATGTTTATACTCAGCACCTGCTTCCTTTGTTGCTATCTGAATTTCTTCAAACCGCTTGGGGGTGTAATAGTTGGCAGAAACAGCCAGAGAGTGAGTTTTATCAACAGATACTGAAATGGCATGCTTGAACAGGAAACTAACAGCACGACTGATATGCTTGCTACATTGAATGTCTTGGAAGTTTTGTACGAGATTGTAGCAACCCCAACTGCTGCAAAGCTTCTCCATGACTTTCTGCCTTTACCACTCCTGCTGCAAATCCTTTTCACTAGCTGCATTGACTACACAGGCTTTATTGCTGCTGTGTGAACACCCCTGTCAAAATGGGGGGTAACAGGTTGTATCTTTCACCACACCATGTGTATCGATCTATGTAGAGTGTTTTTCTTTTTTACTTAGGTGGTTCTCTAGACCCTTGTGGTTTGTCAGTGCAAATCCTTCTCAGTTTGTTTCAAGGCTAGTCCTACCCTTATGGCTCATTCTAACCATCTTTTGGAGATCATTTATGATCAAGGTGGCCACAGGGGTTTTGGGATAGGTCTAATGGGACACATGACTAGTTCCCCTAGGTTTTTTCACTTTACCTTTTGTAAAAGTTGTGCTATGTTATTGTAAAGATCGTATACTTAGAGCACACTTCCCTTTTAGTCATAAGTATGGATCTATGTTTGTGTATCACATTTTGGCCAAGGTGATAAGTTCTCTAGCAATTTGGGTATCCTTTGGCATGTTATTGACACATAAAATCATAAAACACACCCTCATGTGGAGTGCCCTCCCTTTTATATATATTTTTTTGCATCTTGATGGTTGAGGGAGTCCACCTTGAAGCGCTTGGACTCTTCTAGGCATTTTATCCTTGCATCATGGTTTCATGGAAAATGACACATCATACTAGCTAGAGCACTCTCCTCTTTGAGCATACATTTTGAGACACACATAGGATCTAGCTTGAGCAAACCGAGTTGCCCCCTCTCTTCATGAGGCCATTCTCTTCCTTACACATGGATCGATGAGTAAGTTGAGGTTTTGACTCCTCACTCCATGGGATATGACCATTGGCACATTCTTTGAGAGATGGCTACACATTGGGGACCACACTTGCATCATTTTATTGTCATTTTTTATGGGAAGTCTCATTCCTTCAGCCGCACGTGCCACACTTGTTGGACTTTGTTGGGAATTAGTTGGACATTTTACTATTTTGAGGATCCATCCACCTTTTATGAGCTTCATTGCAATCTTTTTTATCCGGATTTATGCAGGAACGCAACAGAATACACAAATACCCATAAAAACAAAGATGCAGCGGAAATAACACTTCATTTCATTACTCAAAGAACTGAAACTTGTTTACATACAGGATGGAAATAAACTAGCTAGAGTGTTGGTAGCTTATCTCTGAGAAGAGAGGTGGTGGCTACATGCCTCTGAACTCTGCGTTACAATGAGGCTTGAAGGCCTATATATTATTGAGAAACAAGGGAAACCCTACACATCCGAAAACCTAACCCTAGGAGGTGAAACGCCAGAATATGGGCCCCTTGGGTAACTTGGTACATCAATTTCCCGGGGTCGTAACTTTGGCATACTACCTCCGTTTGACGCACATGATACATCGTTAGAAAGATCTATTCAAGGACTACATCCAAAAAAAGCAAATATCGAGTCCGGAACGAACTCATATTTAATCAACCATCAGATGCTGGAAAAAACGTCGTTTAGGGCCTCAAAACGGCTCCGGAAGTTTAGGACCCGAAAACTGTCAAAAATAGTAAATTGTGCTACAATTAAGGAAACTGAAAAACTGAAGAAACAATGGTGGGTGTCCAAGTGGAATAGGCGGGTGGCCACCAATATCCTCCTGGATCACTTTTGGAGCTAGACATTGAGCTTGGAGTCTTTCTCCCATTTTGACGAAGGCATCCCACCCTCATGGAGCATTCCCTCTTAAAACTTGTAAAGGTGGCATAACCACATTCTATTTTATGTATTGTTGACTTCATTCACCTTGGTTAGTTAGTGGATTATGGTTGTTTATGTCTCCCTAAGTTAGATCTAGGGTTTTAGCCAAGGATATTATTATTTTATCAAAGAGTTGTTGAGCCTAGAAATCTATATAGGAGGCTCCTCTCCTTGGCTATTTTTTATATTGACTGGACGTTTAAGAGAACTGTAGTTGAATATTAAGCACAAAGCCATTCTTGGAGACTTTCCATATTATTTTGTCAATTGGTATAGTTATTTTCATCTTATATCTTAGGATTAGTTGCAAATTTATTATTTCCATTTCTAAAGTCAAGTAAATAGTTGAAGGTGCATCCTTAGGGAGCCATTTTCTTGTGAAATTTCTGCATTTACTTTCCATTAACATTAGGCTGGTTATAATATGCTTTATGCAACTTTTCCAACCCCAGTTACTTAAGAAATAAACCTCTTAGAATATCTTCATGACTCCATAAGCCTTCAGATTTATTTGACACTTCTCTCTCCTTTCAACCACCATTTAAAAAACTAAAAAAACACTTAATATTTTTGTTGTTGCATGAAATCTAAAATAATTTTATGAATTGCAACGCCAATTTGGGCCTACTGTCACCGTTGTCCACTCTCTCAACGTCTTCGGGATCTAGTGTTGTCCCAAGGGGAGAGCCCTTTGATGTATCTATCAACACACTTACAAACACCTCCAACCACCTTATGGCATAGATCAGTGCCTTCAATGGAATCTATTGGAGAATGGAGGAGACATACTAGAGATATTTAATCAATCGAATATGTGTCCAATTGAACTGTACAGTCATCAAATCATCAACATTGGAGTATTAGATAGAAGTGTTTGGATTGCAAGATGTCAATGAGCTATCAGAACATAGCCATCTTATATTTTAAGTCATTATAAACCTGCTCATGACAGTTAATAATTGACAACCAACCAATATAATAAATAGTTATTCAATAACAACTGTGTAAGAAACAGATAGCACCTCATAAATGGTTTCAAATTGCCAACGAAAAGGGGTAATGCATCCACAATATATAACAATATTAAAGCTAGAATCAACTCATTTTGGAATAAGCATCCCTCAGGCGTTAGGACAATATCAAATCTGCACTTTATCAATACTATAGAACAATCAAATTTATAGACATGTCATAACATCAGGTTATTCAAAATAGCAACTGGGAATTTGTAATAATGACAATTCACAAATTAGTGCAATAAGGCTGTTACATATCATAACGGATTATTGTCTAATAATAGCAGCCAAAGATCTCAATGCCATTCGCTGAAATGAGTAAAGATGACTTGTATGTTAGATTGGAGGTTACTTGACAATGGATGTTGCCCTAACTGTCATACAGTAGCAGGAGTAAGGTACAAGATCTGAAACAGTCCTGAGGGGCTTGGAAAGAGTTCAAGACAATTCGAATTAGTGGTAGAAGCAACCACCAGGCAGACTGTTAACAATCAAATTAACACCCTTAGTCATGTGACGGAGAAAGCACATTATTACTATGCGCCCGCAACATGAAGACAGAAACACAAGTACATTCAAAGACAAGTTCTCTCTGATCTAATCACTTCTCCCATAAATGGAAGGATTAGGTGAAGACAGTAAGAACCTAAAGAGACCAAGTTCAGTGATTGAACCACTCATAAAAGGTCCAAAACTAAGCTACACTAATCAAAAAGTGAAGATGAATGCATTAAAGTGCATTAATTGTACTTAAAGTATGCTAAAGTTGTGCAAAAAGCTTAAAAACTATGAAAAGTGGGTTTTTGAGCAAAAATAATCAAAAAAGATGAAAAGGGACAATCCCATATTGAAAAGAGAAACATGAGGGCTCATTTCCCAATGCTATGTAAGAAAGGCATGGGAGGCATTGTAGAGTACACAAAGGAAGAGCAAAGGCATGCTAGAGAGATTCTAAAGGAGGAGAAAGAGCTCAAATTCTTCAAAAGCAAGGGTGAAGGAAGGGGAGCTCATGGCAATGGAGGAGGGATTCACACCAAGATCCATGGTAAAGATGTACTTCTTCATTGTTTTAATATGAACGGATTCAAGTTTCTACCATCTATGAGTTTGAATTTTGCTTATCATGTATGAATTTAATTCTTAAATGGCTTTAGATCTTAATGAGTTTTGATGAATGAATATAGATCTTTAGAAACTTGTGATAATCCTTTCATTTGTTGACAAAGAAACTCACCATTTCTTAGTAATATAGATTGATGTGTTGCAGATCCAACTCCCTACTAGCAAACTACATCTTCTATTATCAAATTGGCGACTCCGTGGCTTGAAATTTATTGATATTTCAGAATTTTTCTTCATATTTTGGTGATTTCCATCCTTCAAATCTACTAAGTTTCACCTTAAAGATCACTACAAGAAACTTAGATCCAACAAGGGAAGCTCCAAACCGGCCTTCCCACACTCTCCATTCAGCAAATACTTCAAAAAACCATTCTAGATCTCGTTTTTCTGCATTCTAGATCTCATTTTTTTTTTGCATTCTAGAGCTCGTTTTTGTGGATTTTGCAGCCTTTAATGCTTGGTTTTGCTTCCTTTGGAGTGGTGTTGTTGTATGCTTTGGTTTGGGAGCTGATTAACTTGAATTTCCATCCTCCTTTGATCAGATCAAATCCCTCCTTTGCTCATATATTTGGTGAAAATTTCAATTTTGTTTTGCTTCATAAATGTGCATATGCTGAAATGTGAGATGTGATCTCTTGAAGTTTGAACCTGTTGGAAGGCTTGATAGATATGTATGTTTGCAGACCTGTGTTAGAAACTTCTTTTGCTGCTCATGATCAGTCTATCACTCATTTGATAAGTGTTCATATGCTTTGCATTGTTTGGACCTAGATCTTTACCTTTGGACTCATCTTCCAATAACTTTTAAATCTGCTCCAAATTTGAATTTCTTTGCCAAATTGTGATGGATCTACTACATCTTTGCATGTGTTCTTTAACTTAAGATCTTTTTACTGATCATACTTAGTATATTACTCCTTTTTGAGAACCTTTGAAAAGTTTTTGCATCATTTGCATCAAAGATATCTCCCATTGGAATGACCTTCCAAAAACTTTAAAAATTGCTCCAAATTTGCTTTCTCTTTTCAAATTTTTCTTCAAAGTTGTAATAAATCTTGTAACTTGAGAGCATCTTAGCTCATAGATCCCTGCTTTGGCATACATATGACTGATCTTTAACTTCATTTGAATCTCCTTTACATCTTTGCAAAGTTTACACACCTTCTAAACAAATTAATTCAAACTTCTAATCTTACACTAGTTGGTGGAGATCTCTTTAACTTTTGGATCTGTTTGGAGACCTGTTTTGTATGACATTTATACACTTGTTTAGAACCTTATGTGCAGCTTGAGATCAGCCTTATACTCCTCTTGAAAAGTTAGAAAAGTTTCATAACATTTGGATCAAGACATTTACAATTGGAATTCACTTTCAAACACCTTTAAATCTACTCCAAATTGTAATTAATTTTCAATCTTTTTCAATTGGTAGTAGATCTATTTTGCTTACAACCTTATGAGATGATAGATCCATGTTTTAACATGTTTAAGGACTGATCTTAACCTACATTAATGTCTCTTTACATGGTTGCAAGTCTCCCAAAGCATACTTAAGAAATTGTTCATCAAAACACCTTAAGCACATTCAATATTTCAGATCTTTGGCATATGCTAATTGGAAACATTAATCAAACATAAACCATACATATTTGGAAGCACCATACACACTTGAAATACCCTTTCACACACATTTGCATTTGAAGAACACCTTGAACATCACATGATTGAGATAATTTGATAGTAATTTCTTTCCAAAAAACAGAATTAAACTTTAATTAGTTGCATTTTGTTTTGGAGTTAGAATATTTTCATGATTTTCATGCACAATTAGAAAGAGTTGCACCTTTAGAGTTCAGTTTTCTTGAGATATATTGTGTATGAGGCACCATATCCTCTTCACTCGCATCTTATGATGATCTTGTGAATGAGAAAGTGTATCTCGCTTGTAATAGTTTAGGAGTTCATTTTTTTCAAAGCATCTTATATCGAGCCACCGTATCCTCTTCACTTGGGCCTTATGGCGATCTTGTGAATGAGAAAGTGGATCTCACTTGTAATAGAGTAGATTTAATTTTTGCATACAGTTTTTCGAGCCACCGTATCCTCTTCACTTGGGCCTTATGGCGATCTTGTGAATGAGAAAGTGGATCTCACATATAAAAGTTTAGAATTTAATTCAAAAACATTCTAAAGGGCTCTACGTATCCTCTTCACTTGGGCCTTATGGCGATCTTGTGAATGAGAAACAAGGATCCCCCGTGTAATAGAATTAGATTCATGTTTACTTGAAACATCTTTTTGGGTTACATTGGTCTTTACACATCAATTATTATCCATATTTCAGAAGAAAAAAAAACTGTGCATGAACATACAACATCTACTAGAAATTTTGCATGTCTGAAAGAAACTCATGAACCTCTAACTCTTCTTTAATTTAGAATATTCATCGAATTGAAAGGTAGAGTAGTGAGCATTTTGCATTGTTTGGTTCATTTTTCTGTTTTTGAGTCAAAACACCACCAGTTTCATTTCCACTCCTGAAACTAAGCAAACTACACTTAAAATTGGCGCTTAATCTAAAAATTGACAAATTTTTAATTTTCATATCACCAACAAGTTTAGGTTAGTGCCCTGGATTAGGTTTGGAGAGTTAACACTCCTGGGCTGCAAAACTTTGAAACTAGCATTGATTAAAGAGAGTAAATCCATTAGTAGCAAAAAACGCTTGTCGACAAAGCGCTTCTGAAACATGCATCAAGCACGAGGTCAATCTGAATAAGTAAAGGGTGGTTCCCCCCTTTTTCTTATTTAGTGGGACATGAGCTTATCGAGGGGATTCTATGTTCAATGACAAGTCCTTGGGGTGACATCACTGTTTCTAGAGTTTCTGGTAATGAGAGTTGTCCTCGACTTACAACTGTTTCGCCCGACCGTCAATTGTGAAGTGGTAACTTTAGTGGTTATTCCTAGGATATCAAATAGGCTATTGTGAGTGGGACACACTTGCAATACCTGAGACAAACTTTGGAACTGTTACTCCTTGGGAGGGTGATTGGTTAGGAACCAACACTTGCACCCCTGGCGATTAAAGTTTATTGTAATTGTTTCTCACACCTTTGCTCCTAGAAATTGTATGAGGACATGAAATCCCTCAGTAGCTACTAGTTTCGGAAGGCCCTACATTCCAACTTTTCACTGAGCTTCGGTTCTTTGGAAGAGTAAGTTTGCTTGCTTGAAATCTCTAAGGAATTTTTACTGTGGACACTTTTTATTTTTGTTGAGTCTAGAAATCCATAGGATTGTTTGATTATGTTTTCAAAAACTTTTTAAACACATCATTTTATCAATATTTTTTAAAGTGGCTACTCTCCCGACCCGCTAGTCACGGCGGCAGCAAGGTGAGTCACCAGAAATTGAAGGCCCCGCTACATTGCGGAGATGGCTACAAAATACAAGGCACTTTGACTTTGAAACTAACACACTTCTAACTTCAATTATCAACAATAGAGCAGAAACACATCAAACAAATACTGCAACACCACCTATCAAGGAAAACACATAAATTGTTGATCCTCTTGCTCCAATTTCAATTGAAACAGTAGAAGACAACACTGCAAATCCTGTAAATCCACCTCTGACAAATCTTTCAGACCCAGTGGTATTCCACATCAGTGAACCATTGAACACCATCAATCCTCTTGTGGCACACTTGGTACACATGCTAAATTCAACATCTAATCCCATGGCTTCATCAGGAGCACAAGGGACCACATCAGCACCATCTCAAACAAGTGTTGGAGGTAGCAATACTTCCAATATCCCTATGGCTTCATCAGGAGCACAAGGGACCACATCATCACAACCTTAAATAGCTGCCGGAGGTAGCAATACTTCCAATTTGACCTCTACCACCATCCCAACAGTTAGTTTACCTACTGCTACCATAAGTTCAACTAGCACTTCAGTGCCAGTTCGTACAGTTTCAGGTCCCAGTTGGTACAGTTTAAGGTCCCAATCCCGGAAGTACATCCACTTTGCCTGCAGGAATCCCTAGTGGAGGGTCTGCCTTACCAAACTTGGGTTTCCCATATGGTTTGGCTACTCAAGATCAAAACAATCTAGGAGTCAACCAAAATCCTATTGGCATACCAAACAGTCTTCCAAATTCTACACCTGGGGGGAATCCTTCACTTTGGAATCTCAATGTCCCTAGTGGAATTAATGGACCATGGACCAATAATGCTAATTGGGGTAATACTCCACAAGTAAGTGGAAATACCTCGGGAAGCTAGTATCCAAGCTTTCCTAGCATAAATCCTTGGGGCAATCCCATACCCCCAACAGGTAGCACACCAGGAGGTAACCCATCCACCAACCCCATTCCACTATGGACTAGGCAAGTTCCAGGAAGTACCCAATCTTCTTGGGCACCACCTTCGCAAGGGGGCAATCAACCTTGGAACACATATCCAAACCAAGGAAACATTCAATGGAGTGGTCCAATTCCAACTATTAACCAATCTAATTGGGGCCCACCCCCGCAAGGGCGAAATCCACCCATGAATCCTAACCAGCAATGGAGTGGTAATGTTCCACCAAGTAACCAATCTCAATGGAACATATCCCCACAAGGGGGCAATCCACCCATGAACCCTAACCAGCAATGGAGTGGTAATGTTCCACCAAGTAACCAATCTTAATGGAACATACCCCCGCAAGGGGGCAATCCACCCATTAATCCTATGCCACAATGGGGTGGCAATGTTCCACCAAGTAACCAATCTCAATGGAACATACCTCCGTAGGGAGGCAATCCATACATGCATCCTACTCCACAATGGAATGGACAACCTCCAGGAAGTAACCCATCTTTTTGGATGTAATCTCCGCAAGGTGGTAACGCTTATTGGAATGCTTCTCAAGCCCAAGGAAACCAACAGTGGAGCCATCAAGCTTCACCTGGATATCAAACGTTTGCTCCGGCACCATCCAAGTCACCATTTCTAGCCACATTGAATCTACCGGATTTATCCCGGTTAACTAATGACCCTGTTCTACATTTGAATGGGTGGCCAACCATACCAACCAAACTACCATCAGACATACCCAAGTTTGATGGAAAACCAAGGGAGGACCCATTCAATCATGTGATGACATTTCATCTGTGGTGTTCATCCAATTCCCTGGTTGATGATAGTGTTAGGTTGAGGTTGTTCCAGCGGACCCTAACAGGAACTGCTGCGAAATGGTACATTGAATTGGCTCGCAATACATTCACAGATTTTTCATCTTTAGCCATGGTCTTCTTGACACATTTTCAATTACCTGTCCGCTATGAAACGGGAACAAAACTTTTAACTTCACTTAGGCAATCCACCGCTACTCACATCTTGGATCACATCCATGAGTGGAGGAGGCGCCAAAGGCTTATAAAAGCTGACATCCCTGACCAATTCTTAGCAGATTTGTTTATAAAATCCCTATTGCCTACTCTAGCCAAAGATGTAGCCATGTCAGGGGCCATGACTAAAGAACAACTCATTCAGAGTGCTCACCAAATGGATTTGGTATATTCCTAATCGGGCACACTTTATGACTTAATACCTCATGCTATAAGACCTGCGTCTGATCCAGCTAGGCCGCCAAAAGGACCTCATACCAATGGTGTGATTGGATCCATAAACCAACTTGAACAAATTACCCAACAATTGGGACAAATGTCAGTTCAAAATCAGCAAACCACAGTTGGCCAGGCAACTCAGCACTCTGCAACTCCTACCCAAACTTCTGAAGTACTTACGGTTCAAACTACGAACCCAAAAGGAAAAAAGAAGAAGCAAAAGAAGAAACCCAATGCTAACCCTAAGACGAGAGATGCACCTAAGGTGAATAATCCTAATGGAGGAAATCACGAAAATCGGAAGAACAAGTACCCTTGCAAAATTTGCCAAAGGGACCATCCTACTCATCTTTGTCCTCATATGGATGATATTCATCGCATGTTGGCACAAGAAGGAGGGCAACCACAACCTGCCGTCCTAACTCAACCTTTCCCCCAGCAACAACAGATGGTTGTTGCGGCGCCAGCACCTCCACCCGGAGGAAACTAGGCAAACCCCCTACCAGGAGGCAATCCACCCAACGCTAATATCTTCACAATTGGTGAACATGACATCCACATCCAAACAAGGGCTCGTTCTTACAACATACCTTCAAAAGATGCTGAAACAGTTGGATCACTACCTAGTGGTTTTCTAAATATTGAAAAACCAACCATAGACATGGTGCCTCAACCTCCAAAAGGGGTCCTCCGCAAAACAACACACAACCCCAATGCGCGAGCTGCTCAAAACTACAGTGTGGTTGAAGATTTAGCTCAAGCTTCTTGTGCAATATCTGCCTTGGAGGTGTTGCAAAGTTGTCCCGCTCAATGGAAAGCACTATTGTCTGCTATTAGTGCTATTGATCCATCAGACACTAATTTGATCACATTTGACTTAGAACGGCCCACATGTAGGCTTCCCTCACAAATTGCTTTCCAAATTAAGGTAACTTCACATGGTAAGAACATTTTTCGAACCATTGTGGATGAAGGAACCTCCACTTGTGTCATGTCACTAGCTTGTTGGAAAGCTTTGGGATCACCCACCTTAGTACCATCCCACACAATTCTCAAGGCATTTGATGGACATTCGTTCCCACCTCATGGACTTATCTTAGCTTGCCCAGTCGAACTGGGGGGTAAAACAGTTCAAGTAGATGTTGAGGTAGTGGATGCACCCATAGACTACAATTTTCTATTGGGACGCAGTTGGATACACAAGTTGACGGCTTTAGTATCTTCCGTATTCCGAGTCATTCGGTTCCCCCACCAAGGGAAGATTGTTACAATCGATCAACTAGATTACTGCTCACCCGAAACTGATCTCCACTCGAATGTACCTTACATAGGGGATGCAACGACGGTGATTCAGGATGTTGGGGTAGGAATGTTTAAAGACTCATCCCTTTTGGGAATTTTTCCACTCCCACCACCAATATTGACCCCTAACACTGCTCCGATTTTCACCATTACATCGGAAGTGTACTTTCCATTAAGAATTTTTTCTAATTCCACTTCGGAGATTGGTTCCACTTCATCGATTGGAACCTCCAAAGAAAACACCTTAGATGAAAAGAATAATGGAAAGACACATACTTCCACACACCATGAGGAAATGGAGAGTAGTGTTCCCTTTTCTGCTGTAGAGCTCGCTTATCAAGCTATTCAAATGGCTTCGGTAGAACCGGATCAAAACCCTCCCAAGATGGAGGAATATGATCCCTATACTTCACCTGTTTGGGCCTTGAAATCTCATAGTACCCATGATCTCCTAGATCAGACTTTCTCTTCGGATGAAGCCATCTTAGAGGTCATGAACCTCTCTGAACGACCCTAGGAGGATATGCATCACAAATCCTCGTTTCTTCCTAAGATCGATTCATTAGAAGTCAACCTGAAAATTTTTACTTCGATGATGACATCAGCAAGTACCAATGCCCTGACCAAATAGACAATGTGAGTTCAGAAGGAAATTCGGCGAAATTTTTTTACTTTGATGATGACATTAGCAAGTACCAATGCCCTATCCAAATACACAATGTGAGTTCAGAAGGCAATTTGGCGAACATTTCGAAAACCATCCGAATTGATATATCTATCAAACCTAGCATCGTTGAGCACATCAACATAGGTGCAGATTGTTCTCCTAAGGAAATAAGATTTTACACTGCTTTATTTAAAAATTTCATGATGTATTTGCATGGTCTTATGAAGAAATGCCAGGCATCGATCCCAGTATCGTAGAACATGAGATCAAAACCTATCCTAATGCCAAACCTGTGCGGCAAAAACTACGTCCAATGAACCCTAAGAAGTCTACTGCCATTAAAGCTGAGGTCGAAAAGCTTTTAAAAGCTGGATTCATCTACCTGTTCCTTTGACTAATTGGGTATCCAATCCTGTTCCCGTTAACAAAAAAACAAGGAACTATCCGGGTTTGTACCGATTTTCGAGATCTAAACTTAGCTTGTCCCAAGGATAACTATCCCACACCCTTCATTGATCAGATCATCGATGAATGTGTCGGGAATGAAATCTTTTCGTTTATGGATGGCTTCTCCGGTTATAACCAAATCCAGATAAAAAAGGAAGACCAACATAAAACAACTTTTATATGCCCTTGAGGGACTTTTGCATATCGGAAAATGCCATTTGACCTTAAAAACGCCGGAGCTACTTTTCAAAGAGCTATGTCATATGCATTTCACGATATTAAGGATATCATCGAGGTTTACCTTGATGATTTAGTAGCTAAATCTAAAAAGAGAGTTGAACATGGCGCACATTTACAAGCCATCTTCGAGCATTGCCGCAAGTACAACATTAGGTTAAATTCACATAAATGCATGTTTTGTGTGGACTCTGGAAGGTTACTTGGGTTCATAGTGTCCCAAAAGGGGATCATGGTTGATCCCATCAAGGTTGAGGCAATACTTCAGTTGCCTTCCCCGAAAACAATCACTCAACTTCAGAGCCTTCAAGGGAAAGCTAACTACTTGAGGAGATTTGTCGAAAATTTTGTTGAAAAAGCTAAAGGTTTCATGCGTCTCTTAAAACAAGATGCAATATTCATATGGGATTACCAAGCTCAACATTCATTTGATGAAATAAAGAAAGTTTTGGTCTCTGTCCGAGTGCTTAGTCCACCAAACTACAATCGAGACTTTCTACTATATTTGGCTTCATCCCCTTCCACAATTGGAATGGTCTTAGCACAGGAAGACGAATCATCTCAAGAACATGTTATTTACTATCTTAGTAAGGGCCTTGCAGGTCCCAAATTGAGGTATTCCCAGGTCGAGAAGTTGGCCCTGGCAGCAGTCCATGTTGTCCAACGACTTAGACATTACATACTTCCAAGGAAAACAACCATAGTGGCTGAAATAAATCCCATGAGACACATTTTGTCCCGCCATATCATTGGTGGCAAATACTCAAAATGGATAGTAATTTTACAAGAATTTGACCTCGAATTCAAAAATGCTAAAGCTAAGAAGTTGTTGGCATTTGCTGAATTAATGTCTGAGTTACCCATAGAGAAGGAGGGTACTGTATCTGTTGAATCTTGGGCAGATGAACATGTATTCCTCATTGCAACTTCTGATCCTTGGTATGGAGCATTCATTATATATCTTCAAACCCAAAGGATCGATCCTCAGTTCTCTAGTATTGAACGACGTCGTATTCGACACCGAGCTCGAAGATACCTTATCATCGGGGATACTTTGTACCGTCGAGGAATTGATATGATATTGAGACATTGTTTAGTACATAAGGAAGCTGAACAAGTGTTGAATGATTGCCATGCTGGGGCATGTGGCGGTCATCTTTCTAGGTTGGCAACTGCTCAGAAAATCTTGCGTGCATGATACTTTTGGCCTACAATTTTCAAAGATTACATTAATGCTGTCAAAAAGTGTCACCCTCGCCAAATTTACACAAGAAAAATGCACGCACATCCTGCTCCTTTACACCCTATAGTAACCGTGGGTCCCTTTTCAAAATGGTCCATTGATTATATGACAGTCAACCCACCTTCAGCCGATGGCCACCACTACATCATTGTAGCAGTGGACTACTTCACCAAGTGGACTGAGGCGATGCCTACATTCAATTGCACGGGTAAAACTGCAGCATACTTTCTATTCAATCATGTGATAGCAAGGTTTGGTGTACCCAAAGAGATCACTACTGACAACGAAAGTCATTTTAGGAATTCCTGTATGGATGAACTTACAAACCGGTTAGGATTGCGGCAGGACTTCTCCTCGCCATATTACCCTTAAGCTAACGGACAAGTAGAAGCTATCAACAAGGTTTTGAAAACTATGTTACAGAGGATGATTAATAAAAACAAGAATAACTGGCACTTGATGTTGGTCACTGCTCTTTGGGATTACCGAACAACCGCTAAAACCGCAACCGGATTCACTCCCTTCCAACTGGTTTATGGAGAGGAAGTTGTGTTGTTGATTGAATGTGAAATCCCATCATTAAAGATGGCGGTCGAACTACTATCTAACACTTTTGTGGAAGAGGAAAGGCTTCTCCATCTCCATGCTCTTGATGAAACTAGGAGAGAAGCCTCTCTAAACATAGAAGCACACAAGAAGAGGGTTAAAACACAATATGACAAGTCCATCCATCCCCGAGTCTTTTCTGAAGGCGATCTGGTTTTAGTTTATGACCAAGACCAAGATAAAATAGGAGAAGGGAAATTTGTAGCTAAATGGTTTGGCCCACTTGTTGTCAAAACTGTGTTAAAAAGGGGAGCATATGAATTGGTCAATTTTGATGGTGAACCCATGTCGGAGATCAGAAATGGTCTCTATCTGAAGAAATACTTCGCATAGGCACTGATGCCTCGCACCATTTGTTGTATTATGTTGTATTCTTTATATAAACTTTTGTACATTAGTTATTTCGGGCACACACTTATCTTGCTTGGCATTGTCACTTTGGTAGATGGCACAAGAATCTTTCACATATTTGGGATATGTAGACGGCGCCAGCCGTAGTCCTCGGAACGTTGCTTCCACCGCATGGGTCGTTTTCACACCTAATAACGAAGTTCTTAGTTCAGGAGGCCTTTTTCTCGGATCTGCAACCAACAATGTTGCAGAATATAGCGCAGTCACTGAGCTTCTTGTCGAGGCTGTTACCCTTGGCATCCGACAAATAATCATCAAACTGGAGTCAGAATTAGTTGTATCCCAGTTAAATGGTTAGTATCAGGTTCGACATCCTACACTGTTTAGAAAATTTCTACGAATACGTCTTTTAGAGCATCAGTTCGAGTTTATTGAATATATACACATTCCTAAAAGTCTAAATAGTTTGGCCGATTCTTTGGCCAACTATGTACTTGATTGGCATCTAAGTCATTAACATTATACCAAAAAGCAAGCATGTACATTATTTCATGGCCAATTTAATTGAACACGTCATTTAAGGACATAAGTAAAACTGAAATAACCTAGCTTACATCATAACCCAAAAAGTGTGTAAATTTTGCACACACCAAAAAGAATAGTGTAAATACTATTTCTCCTTTTGATTCTTTTTCTTACAGATAATACCCAAAAAATGTTCATACAAACAAAAAACAAAAAAAATGAAAATTTTGGAAAAACTCGAAAACATGGGAAAATGTTTCAAAATTTTCGAGTTCGACATTGAAACTAACCCACTACTGGCAAATCAAAGACTAAAGGTTCATAGCTCCTAGGAATTCAAGCTGAAAGGGGATGCTTCCTCTCATACATCGGCTGCACAACGAACACATATGGTAAATCATGAGTGTTTTTTACTTATCTTTTATTCATACATGTACAAACCGTATCCTTTTGAATGATAGAAAGATGCATAATTCCCCATTTTTGGCTATCTTTTTAGATATTAAATGCACATCTGAACCAGTGTCTAACTATACTGTTGGGTAGTGAAATGGTTTTTCATTTCAGGACTTGAAGACTTTGACAGTTCGAACTATTTGATTCAGGTAGTTAAGACAGACCATGATTCTTGATGATCTATGATTTTGGCATTTTTCACAAGACTCAAGTTGAAGTACACCTCATTGAAACATTCCTACTTGGCCATTTCACCAAATTGGATAAGCTCAGTCACATGGTATTACTTCACCGTCCGTCGACACATAATCCTACTTCAAATAGCCTACCTTGGGAGGGAACAACTGTAAGAGTGTGCACAACTAGCTTAGCCCTTGTTTGCAAGATGGATCTTTGCCTTGGCCTAACCCGTGCCCTTGAAAAATAGGCGTACGCCCATACAACACTCGTTCCCTCCTATGTATCATAACAATCTTTATTCTTTTTTTTTAAATGAAAAGCATAAAAATTAAAAAACACAAAAATCCAAAAAGGGAGAGACTTGAATCACTTCATATTATAATCCTTGAAGAAAACGGCAACAATCGGTCCTTGTCGCTCTTGAACACGGCACATAATTTGGTCTCCGCTGTCAGTACACCATCTGCATTTGCCTTAGGAAACTGTATCAGTATTTTGAACAGATCTCCACCGATGGGTTATCCTTCCCGTCACCAATGGAGCTTTCGTTAATGCATCTGGCATTAGCGGATTTCATTAAAGTCAGTTACTCAAAGTCCTATGTTGCCAAGTGTCCATTCTGCATTGTGTTATGTGTTCAAGGGAAGTTCAAATCGAGTCGACCATTCCTCAAATATTCCTGACCAATCATGTCGACCTTCCTTGTGTCAGTATACAGTGTTGGATCTTGCAGTTCTACAAAATTATATCATACTATTGATCTTTGTTTCATATCGGTTGATGTGGGATACATCAATGCCCTCCTTCCGATGGATCTATTCCTATCAACATCAAATCATCATCTAGGACATGGATCTAGAAACCCGAGAGTACCTTGGATCTTGCAGTCATTAGTGGCAGGTTTCCTCGCAAATAACAGTGGGTATACATTAATGACCCCTGATTGTTTGATTCTACAAGTGTTCGACTTCAGAACATCTATTCACACTTGTTAGTTTGTACTCAGTACCTTAGAGTCCATCATCATTATCAATGGGTCTCTTCGCATCTGTTAATGGTATACATCAATGACCGGTAATCAGATGGTGTTTTATTATGCTCAACATCATATCACTTATTCGCATGATATAAACTCATACTATCATCGATTTGTATTGAAGACCTTGGGAAAAACAATTGTATCACTCATCGATGCATTGCCCGAGCTGCGCAAGATTAGACTGCCATGTCAGAAGTTCAATAAAGACTTTGTTCTGGCACTCATCAAACTGCATGTTTAAATTTCAAAAAAAATTGCTTTTGACATGGATCCACTGTGTATTGTTCGTGGCCATGTTTGTTTACTGCTGAGCATGGGTATGCCCGCCTCAGGAAGATATTATATATTTGAGAAATTGCTATGTTTTGCAGGTGTGATCCTCAATCCTGCGCTCGTGATTTTTCCTTCCCTTATCCTTGCTTTGAACGATAAACAGAATCAGTATAAAGAGTATCAGTATACAGAGTATGAATTTCAGTAATGTATTTTGGCCCTTAGCTCTGCTTCGGACCTCATACATTAGGGGGCATCTGTTAACAATCAAATTAACACCCTTAGTCATATGACAAAAGAAACACATTTTTACTATGCGCCCACAACATGAAGACAGAAACACAAGTACATTCAGAGTCAAGTTCTCTCTGATCTAATCACTTCTCCCATAAATGGAAGGATTAGGTGAAGACAGTAAGAACCTAAAGAGACCAAGTTCAGTGATTGAACCACTCATAAAAGGTCCAAAACTAAGCTACACCAATCAAAAAGTGAAGATGAATGCATTAAAGTGCATTAATTGTACTTAAAGTATGCTAAAGTTGTGCAAAAAGCTTAAAAACTATAAAAAGTGGGTTTTTGAGCAAAAATAATCAAAAAAAATGAAAAGGAACAATCCCACATTGAAAAGAGAAACATGAGGACTCATTTCCCAATGTTATATAAGAAAGGCATGGGAGGCATTGTAGAGTACACAAAGGAAGAGCAAAGGCATGCTGGAGAGAATCTGAAGAAGGAGAAAGAGCTCAAATTCTTCAAAAGCAAGGGTGAAGGAAGGGAAGCTCATGGCAATGGAGGAGGGATTCACACCAAGATCCATGGTAAGGATGTACTTCTTCATTGTTTTAATATGAATGGATTCAAGTTTCTACCATCTATGAGTTTGAATTTTGCTTATCATGTATGAATTTAATTCTTAAATGGCTTTAGATCTTAATGAGTATTGATGAATGAATATAGATCTTTAGAAACTTGTGATAATCCTTTCATTTGCTGACAAAGAAACTCACCATTTCTTAGTAAGATAGATTGATATGTTGCAGATCCAACTCCCTACTAGCAAACTACATTAATAGAAGATGTAGTTTGCTAGTAGGGAGTTGGATCTGCAACATATCAATCTATCTTACTAAGAAATGGTTTCTTTGTCAGCAAATGAAAGGATTATCACAAGTTTCTAAAGATCTATATTCATTCATCAAAACTCATTAAGATCTAAATCTATTTAAGAATTAAATTCATACATAACAAGCAAAATTCAAACTCATAGATGGTAGAAACTTGAATCCATTCATATTAAAACAATGAAGAAGTACATCCTTACCATGGATCTTGGTGTGAATCCCTCCTCCATTGCCATGAGCTTCCCTTCCTTCACCCTTGCTTTTGAAGAATTTGAGCTCTTTCTCCTCCTTCAGAATCTCTCTAGCATGCCTTTGCTCTTCCTTTGTGTACTCTACAATGCCTCCCATGCCTTTTTTATATAGCATTGGGAAATGAGCCCTCGTGTTTCTCTTTTCAATGTGGGATTGTCCATTTTCATCTTTTTTGATTATTTTTGCTCAAAAACCCACTTTTCATAGTTTTTAGGCTTTTTGCACAACTTTAGCATACTTTAAGTACAATTAATGCACTTTAATGCATTCATCTTCACTTTTTGATTGGTGTAGCTTAGTTTTGGACCTTTTATGAGTGGTTCAATCACTGAACTTGGTCTCTTTAGGTTCTTACTGTCTTCACATAATCCTTCCATTTATGGGAGAAGTGATTAGATCAGAGAGAACTTGTCTCTGAATGTACTTGTGTTTCTGTCTTCATGTTGCGGGCGCATAGTAAAAATGTGCTTCTTCCGTCACATGACTAAGGGTGTTAATTTGATTGTTAACACAAACCAAGGCAATTTTAACCACTGAAAATCCTAACCCTAACTGCGTTTGACAACTGCCACAATTTTTGGGCTAGGGTTTCAAAGGTCAAAAACAACCTTAAGAGTGACACCCTAGGGTTTTTTAGAGCTAGAATAGCAAGCCGAGAATTTCGGGCCCTAAATTTTAGGAGGCCAAAATCTTAGGAACCAAAATTTTAGGATCCTGAAATTTTGGGGCCGAATTTTTAGGGTCAAGATTTTAGGAGGTTTGGATTTCTCAAAGGTTAGATTTTTTTAGTTTTGGAATTTTATAGTTTTTAGGGTTTTTCTGATTTAAAAATGTAGACCTAAATTAACCTAATCTAACCATGAAATGCAATTAATTTACACGTATACTAAAAATTTGATAAAAATGACAAAATTGGGGTTTTAAGAGTAGTACTTTAAACCCTAGGGCAAGAGGGATGGTGACCAACCTCCCTCTTGGAATGATTTCTCCTCTCTTCCAAACTAGGGTATCCAACAACAACCTCTAGAGTTCGTTGGAGGAGCCTAATTTTAGCAAAAATCAGAGATCCAAGGCCCAAACAAGAGAAAACTCCCTCAAAGGGACATTTTCTACCACGCAAAAGTTGACTAAAGGCTGGTAAGAAGCTCTAGATCAGAAAAAATGCAGCATTACAAGCACCATTCAATCATCAAAGCAGCATAAACTCACCAACTTTACCAAGAAAATCAATCATTGAGCTTGTGTTAGTCCAACAATGCTAGCATGAACCTTACAAGTGCATAGAAACCCTAGAAGATACTCCAATTTCCACTTCAAGCAAAAGAGAAAGTCATCCAAGAGGTGCACATTAGTTTAGAGAGCCCAAGAAGGGTAAAAAAGTTACATAATGAAGTTTTATCCCCAGTCTTGTGCTTTACAAATGGCAAATGAATGGATATTTATATCCATTTTAGCACAAAATTTTAATTTTTTATCAAGCCTACATGTCAATTTCAAATTAAAAAAATATAATATTAAAATATTCTAAAATAAGACAAAATTAGGGCATATTACCCACACGTTGGGGACTAAGCCCTAAAACCAACATAAAATAATAAAAAATACTAAAATAAGCAAGCCAAGGCCGCACTGTGACTGCAAAAGTGAGCCTAAGGAGGACGTTATGCCCCTACTAACCCTAGAATGATGAATAAAGTCCCTTAGCATCCTTCTTGCCTTAGCTTGAGGCTTGATCAATCATGAAGACATCAAGGGGTCGATTTGGTCAGAGGGAGTAAAATCAGCTACAGAGAAGGTCCAAGTGGGGTGTGAGAGGAGTGGTGGACTTAGGGATGACCTCACTAGATGAAGCATAGTCCCCCTCAAGACATCAAATGATAGTGGTCATGTGACCCAATGGCTTAACCCTCGAAGCCCCGGACACCAACACCAGGGCTAAAAATCCCCATAAAGGGCAGTCAGCAATGCCACTAAGACATAGTACTTACAAGAGTAAAACCAAGGGGCCCGGTCATGGTCAACCATAAGCAGAGAGGCCCACACTTAGCCTTTTATCCCTCCTCTACCAACGACTTGCTGGAACCCTGAAAACTGCAAAGGCGTAACACTGGCTCCAACTATGGGACATGTGCTCTTCCTTGGAGTGCATTAGAACCTTCAAAATCCTCTGGTATATGTGAGGCCTGCACGCATATCAAATAACCAAGGCATCAAATGCATTGGAGGCAGACACTTTTGTCCTGCCTTGTCCAAAATGAAATGCGACTAACTCAGCATGAGAGAATAACAAATGCAATGCAAGGGTAACAGTAGATGCTTAACTCAAATGAAACTAAACCTACCTATCCTAATCATGATAACAAAGGAGTCAAGCGAAATCACACCACCAATGTAGCTACCTGATCAAGAATAAGTCGAGTACATACCAATATCTGTGCCCAAATGGAGATGTAGTAATGACTGAACCTGGGAACATGGAAACCTTGAAATTCTTGCCACAAAGAGCAATTACTTTCGCTAGCTTTATCTATCCAGGCATGCACTAGGCTCAAGTATACAGTGTCTTCATCATATATTTGTGTTGAGAAAAAAATTTGTACGAAATTGGTTGTTTGATTATGGACTTGGGGGATCATTTGCAAAGGTGAGCCTCGAAAATATTCATGAGCATATTTGAAGGCTAGTTGTAACATATCCCTGCACCTGCTCAAGCATTCTTGTGAACATGCAAACATGTTATTCACCTTTGTAATAATCATGTCAGTGTCCCCAATAATCTTTAAAAATTTGAAATTGTTGACCACATAATTCATACCTTCACATTTCAAGCAAAAAGATAAATAATAGATATCCTGGCAATGTGAAGTGAATATTATGCCTGTCCACATAGCGTATTAGTTCCATTTAAATGCATCATTGAAAACTTACCGGTACCGGATAGAAAAAGTTGAACAACTTCTGCAATACTTCTTGAGGAATATTGTTGGGGATGATAATCAGGAAAAGGAAGACCAATCAACTCCTTACTTGTAAAGGAACTCTCTATATGGCACCCCTCACCACCTTCAATGTTGAGTGAACACGACTGAACTGAGTCCAAAGAAATCTCATCAGGAACAAGGCTTTCAAAGTCTTCAAACCCTTCATCATATTGAAATATCTACATATGGTGATCATCAATAGGATCTGCATCCTGAGGAGCTTCATCAAACATATTTGCAAAAGGATTGATCCAAACTTCATCATAGGTGCCAACAGGAGAAGGAGCAATCATATCATCGCCAATTGTGTTCTCAATGTCCGTCTTCAAGGTAGGTAATTAAGATTCCTTCATTACCGTGTAATAACCTGGGTCGAACTGATCCATACTGACTTTTTGTTCTTCTGTGAATGGTAGGAAAAATTTATTCACTTCCACTTCAAAGTATGTATGACTGGAGGCATCGGAAATAGTACTGCTAGGTCTTGAAGAATCATATATTGGTGGACCCATGAACTTCCAATAATCCTCATCTTCAGCGATCATGGTATTTTCTTCCAAGAGACACAAGGTATCATAAGAAACTGAGTCCTAAGGGCAAGGAGAACTTACTATTTCCTTGTATTCTTGGATTTCTTCAACTGAGATTTCTTGGTATTTCTTTCTCACAATTTGATCATATTCACTTTCAGGCAAAATCTTCATTTTCGAACATTGAGTTGTTGATGTATTTATAACTTCGGAAGATATTCACTTGTATATTGTATGTATTACATTTGTACCTTATTGTATCCCCAACGGAGATGTATTATTCCTCCGATTGGAAGTGTCGTCATGTGTACTTGCAAGTGTTGCAAGTTATATTGTAAGTGTCGTAACGTATACTTGATGGGTTATTAGACCACCTTGATGGGGTCGGCCCTGTATGAGTCATGTGGGTCAAAGGGTTATTAGACCACCCTAGTGGAGTCGGCCCTGTCAGCATTATGTTAAGTGGTTAAGTTGGGGCCAACCTAGTTGTGTAAAGGTCAAGTCAAGTTAGTGTATAAATAGAGAGTGTGTCTCTCTCATTTTACACATTCTATTATTCACTCACTTCGTATTAGTGAGAGAAGAGGAGGAATGCGCACAAGTGGAGGAGGAGCATGCTGCTGAAGATATCTATCTCTTGGGTTTGATCATTGTGATCCTTGTATTGATGCTTATTCTATCTCTGAGGAAGTTGCAGGGTTTTTCACCTTCTTGGTTTTCCCCGGTGAAATGTTTTGTGTCTCTTGTCTCTTATGCTTGATATGCTGTACATGTTATTCTTTCAGTTAAGATCCTAAATCTATTGAATTAAATGATGAAAATCTAACATGAGCTTGGGATATCATCGACCGGGTATTGAACAATGGTTTCTTCTGAGGCTTGATCGTCGTCATGGACTTCTTTAGCAAGGGTTGCTTCTTGTTGCTCTCAGACTTCTTGAACATGATCCATATGTTCTTATTTCTTGAACAAGCTCTTTGCACGCTCGACATGAGGCATCCATTTGTTGTGTCTTTCTGGATCCCGGTAGCTACAAAATATTTCCATCATTTCTGCAAAATAAGATATTGTTCCTCTGTCCAGGCTCACAAATCAAGCAAGGGCCTTTCCTTCCAGGTGAAGAACCAACATTCTCATGTAGATGTCTTCTTCCTTGAAACCATATTCTGAAGCCCCTTGGAATATCTTATCAACAAGGTCTTCAACATCATCACCATAATCACGGAAGGGCCTCCAAAATGTTTCTAGTTACTCTTCTGAACGTCCCGGAAAGTTTGACAGATTAAGGGGAGCGAAACCTATTTCCCTTTCTGCAGTAGTCGAATGATCAGGGTCTTTAAATTCAAAAAAGTTTTCTTCTCTAATTTATTCATTTCAATCTTGATCATGGATGTCTTCCAAAGTCTTTTCTAGTATATGGTCAATCATGGCCTTCCTTACATTTTCATCCATATTACGATCCCACTTTTTACTGAACACCTCACTCAAGTGTCCAAGCGAAGGAAACTTTTTAAGAGGAAATCTTTCATACCAACTTCTGACATCCAGGTTGTTGCTTAAATCAAGAGATACCACAAATAACTTCATTTTAACATCCTCATGTATGATATTGTATGCCTGGAGAAATGCCATAAACCACCAAATACGCTGATGTCGTATACTTATATTCATGAAATGGTGGAAACAGTGCTCTCCCATCATCTTCAATTACAAATTGATGTGGATAGCCCCGAATGTGTGAAAAATCCAATGTATCCAACCATGCTTCATCAAAAGATGCCATATCATCTCCCTTCTTGAGTTGGCCTAGTCCTTATAGAGTACTTCCTTTTATTTTCTTTAGTGGAGTTGCCAAGAGAGACCTATCAAGTTAGACCCAACAAATCTCACCAAAGTACAAAACAAGAACGTACCTGAATAATGGAGGTTGATTTGCCCATGGTGTCGCCAGATACGACCTGCAGGGTTAGTCCTTTCAACTGTAAAGAGGAGGACTCACCTTGAGTTCTTACCTAATTGTCATTATTGCCAAGGGTGTGAATGACTCCAAATAATCCACTTCAATCTTTTAAGACGCTCCCCAACAACGGCACCAAAAATGTTACCGTTCAAACTAGCAGGTTAAAATTGCAACACCAAATTGGGCCTTATGCTAGTAAACGGCAATCACATAAGAGACTTGGACTACTGTCACCTTTGTCCACTCTCTCAATTTCTTCAGGATCTAGTGCTGCCCCAAGGGGAGAGCCCTTTGATGTACCTAACAACACACTTACAAACACCTCCAACCACCTTATGGCATATAGATCAGTGCCTTCAATGGAGTCTAATGGAGAATGAAGGAGACATACTAGAGATATTTAATCAATCGAATATGTGTCCATTTGAACTATACATTCATCAAATCATCAACATTGGAGTATTAGATAGAAGTGTTTGGATTGCAAGATGTCAATGATGTATCAAAACATAGTCATCTTATAGTTTAAGTCATTATAAACCTACTCGTGACAATTAATAATTGACAGCCAACCAGTATAATAAACAGTTATTCAATAATAGTTGTGTAAGAAACAGATAGCAGCTCATAAATGGTTTCAAATTGCCAATGAAAAGGGGTAATGCATCCACAATATATAACAGTATTAAAGCTAGAATCGACTCATTTTGGAACAAGCATCCCTCATGCGTTAGGGCAATATCAAATCTGCACTTTATCAATACTATAGAACAATCAAATTTATAGACACGTCATAACATCAGGTTATTCAAAATAGCAGCTGCAAATTTGTAATAATGACAGTTCACAAATTAGTGCAATAAGCTAGTTACATTTCATAACGAATTATTGTCTAGTAATAGCAGCCAAAGATCTAAATGCCATTCGCTGAAATGAGTAAAGATGATTGGTAGGTTAGATTGGAGGTTACTTGACAATGGACGCTGCCCTAACTGTCATACAGTAGCAGCAGTAAGGTAGAAGATCTGAAACAGTCCTGAGGGGCTTGGAAAAGCTCAAGACAGTTCGAATTAGTGGTAGAAGCAACCACCAAGCAGACTGGGGCAGTTTTAACCACTAAAAATCCTAAGCCCTAACTGCGTTTGACAGCTGCCACAAATTTCAGGCTAGGGTTTCAGAGGTCAAAAACAACCTTAAGAGTGACGCCCTAGGGTTTTTAGGGCTAGAACAGCAAGCCGAAAATTTCAGGCCCGAAATTTTAGGAGGCCAAAATCTTAGGACCCAAAATTTTAGGAGGCTGAGATTTTAGGAGGATTGGATTTTTCAAAGGTTAGATTTTTTTGGTTTTGGAATTTTGTAGTTTTTTAGGGTTTTCTGATTTAAAAATGCAGACCTAAATTAACCTAATCTAACCATGAAATGCAATTAATCTACACATGTAATGCTGAAAATTTGATAAAAAATGACAAAATTGGCGTTCTTAAGAGTACTTTAAACCCTAGGGCAAGAGGGATGGTGACCAGCCTCCCTCTTGGAATGATTTCTCCTCTCTTCCAAACTAGGGCATCCAACAACAACCTCTAGGATTTGTTGGAGGAGCCTAATTTAGGCAAAAATCGAAGATCCAAGGCCCAAACAAGAGAAAACTCCCTCAAAGGGACATTTTCTACCACACAAAAGTTGACTAAAGGCTGGTAAGAAGCACTAGATCAGAAAAAATGCAGCATTACAACCACCATTCAATCATCAAAGAAGCATATACTCACCAACTTTACCAAGAAAATCAATCCTTGAGCTTGTGTTAGTCCAACAATGCTAACATCAACCTTGCATGTGCATAGATACCCTAGAAGATACTCCAATTTCCACTTCAAACAAAAGAGAAAGTCATCCAAGAGGTGGGCATCACTTTAGAGAGCCCAAGAAGGGAAGCATATCTCAATCCATATCCCATTGTGCCACGTAAGTACCTCAACACATGCTTCGCAGCAACCCAATGTACTTGTCTCAACTCACACATAAACTGACTAAGAGCACTCACTGCAAAGCAGATATCTGGTCTAGTGTTAACCAGATACATCAATGAACCGATCAACTGTCTATACATGGTGGGATCTATCAAGTCTAACTTGGAAGCCGATTCATTCAACTTCTTCAGGTTCGCTTCCATGGGTGTGGCCATGGACTTACAGTCCATCATTCCAAATCTCCTTAAGATATCAATGGTATACTTCCCTTGACTCGAGAAGATCTCGACATTTCTCTGCCACACCTCTAATCCCAAAAAATAGTGCATCAACCCAAGGTTCTTCATTTCAAACTCAAAGGCTAGCTTCTTCTTGCACCACTCAATGAGTTTCTCAGCTCCAGTGAGAAACAAGTCATTAACATAAAGTACTAAGATCAATGGCTCACCATCCTCAACCTTGTAGTAAAGGTTGGATTCTACCTCACTCTTGGTGAATCCGAAGCTCACCAAGTATCCATTAATCCCAGCATACCATGCACGTGGTGCCTGCTTGAGTCCTAACAAGGCCTTCTTCAGTCTGCACACATGGGACTCCTTCCCATGAATCACAAAACCATCGGGCTACTCAATGTAGACTTCTTCCTCGATCACACCGTTGAGGAAAGCAATTTTCACATCCATCTGACGTAGGTTCCATCCCATAGCTGAAGCAAGAGCAAGAGCTATTATAGACCTGATAGTCATGTATCATGCAACTGGAGCAAACATCTCGTCATAATCGACTTCGTCTTTCTAAGGCTCTAGCCACAAATCTTGCTTTGTGTTTCTCAATGCTTCCATCAGCTGCATGTTTGATCTTATATATCCATTTGGAAGTCACAAGTGACTTCCCTTCAAGTCTCGGAACAACTTCCCACACATCATTCTTCATGATGGACTAATATTCCTCCATCATGGTGTCTTTCCACACTTGTTGGCGGGCAACCTCCTCATAGCTGGAAGGCTCAGAATCAGTGTCAGTGATGTGAGACATCAATGCTACATATCCTGAAAATCTGTGAGGCCTCTTGCTCTCCCTGAAAGTACCACGGGGAGCTGCAATTTTCTCTACATCCTCCACAGTCTAATGAGCCCAAACAGACCTCTTCCAACCTATAGCAATATCTCTAGGAACATATGTCGATTCTATTGGATCAATAGGATCAACTGGATCTACTGACTCCCTCTGAACCGCTGAAGGGGGAGGGGAAGATGATACCATCTCCTTTGGAGCTTCTTGCTCTTCACTATCAATCTCCATGGATGATCCTCTAGCTCCTGCCTCCTCTTCGAAGGAGACATCCCTCTTGACCTCAATCTGACTCGATCCTGGGATGTAGATTCTGTAAGCCTTCGAAGAATCACTATATCCCACAAATGTACCCTTCCTGCCTGAAGGTTCTAGCTTTGTCCTCTTTTCCTTGGGCACATGAATATATACCGAACAACCAAAGATTCGCAAGTGTCCAACTTCTGGCTTCACACCTGTGAAGGCTTCTTCTAGAGTCATGTTCCTCAATATCTTATGAGGACTTCTATTTTGGACATAAACTGTGGTACTGGAAGCTTCTGCCCATAAGAACATAGGCAGGTTTTGGTCATGAATCATAGCTTTGATTGCCTCTACGATTGACTTGTTCTTCCTCTCTACAACCCCATTCTGTTGAGGGTTGTAAGGAACAGTATACTCCCTCTTAATTCCTGCTTCCTTATAGAAATCACTGAAATCTAAAGAGGTGTACTCTCCTCCATTATCGAACCTTAGAACCTTAATCCTTTTCCTAGATAGCTTCTCAACCTATGCCTTGAATTCCTTGAACTTGTTTAGAAATTCTTCAGATTCCTTGGACTTCAAGAAGTAAATCCAAGTCTTTCGGGAGTAGTCATCGATGAAGATCACATAATACCAAAATCCTCCCAAGGAGGCAACTAACATGGGTCCACACAAATCAAAGTGTACCAACTCCAATATTCCCTTGGACCCGATGTCACTGTTTTGAAAAGAACCCTTGGCATTCTTTCCAAGTGCACACCCTCTGCAAATGCCATCACGCTCAACTTGGAGTTTGTGAAGGCCTGTAACCATCTTCCTTAAAGATGGAAGAGCTCTATAGTGTAAGTGAGCAAGTCTTATGTGCCATAGCTCACTCAAACTGAGGGAATCATGAACTAGAGCCTGCACTAGTCGTATCATCAATCTGTATAAGCTTTCTTCACGAACATCAATCACACGAGCTGAATCAATAGTGGAGTTATTGTGCCATGCAAGAACCTTTCCATCTAAGAAGGCAACTTTGTAACCCTTGTCTTCTAGAGCAGAAATGGGGACAAGGTTTATTTTCATTCCTGCTACATAAAGCACTTCACCCAAATGTAGAGAATCACCAGAGTCTAACTGGAAGGAAGTGGCCCTAGTTCCCTTCACAGTATATCTGGCATCATCTCCAAGTACAACTCGTAGGTGTGATTCTCTCTCATCTAGATTTAAGAGGAACTCCTTATAACCTCTCCTATGCTTAGAAGCACCACTATCTAATAACAAAGTATTACTACTAGTAGGAACAGTACCTGAGAGAGCTGAGATGAAGAAGAACTCTTTTGCATTCCCTGACTTCTTTGGTGGAGTATCTTCATCAACATCAGTGGTAGAGGCATGCTGCTTTCTCTTCTTTGAGGTACATTGTTTTGCATAGTGGCCATACTTTATGCAGTTGTAACATTGAATGTGTGAAAGATCTTTCTTCTTCTTTTGCTCTGGAACTAGACTTGATCTTTCAACTTTGTCTTTCCTACCAAAGCTCTTCTTTCCTTTTCTTTTTCCCTTCTTGGCATGTGCAACAAGAGCTTGGCTTTCTTCAAGATGAGAAGTACGAGTATTGTTTCTGGCTGCAAGTCTGGTCTCTTCTTGTGTACAATCTGCCCACAAACGATCAAAGTTAGTTAGCTTGGATCTTCCACTCACACTTTGAATGAATGGTTCCCAAGAATGAGGGATACCATTTAGAGTCATCATGACAAGTTCTCTATCTGCAATTATTTCTCCAATGGTGCCCAATTGATCCTTGATTTTTGAGATCTTCATGAAGTAGAATGCAATAGAATCTGATATGGCCATCTTCACATTTGAGAGTTGTTGTCTCAAGGCAAGAGTCCTATTGACATTTATATTCTCAAATAACTTCTTCAAGGTATCAAACATGGCTTTAGTTGTCTTCTTTTGAGAGATTTGAGGGATAAAATGATCCTTGATCGAATCTATTAGAATCCTTCTTGTCTTGGCATCATTCTTCTTCCATTGAGATTTTCCTGCTTCTTCTTCTAGTTCTAGTACTCCTTCAACAAAGTTTGGAAGATCATTTTCTTCTAGTACAATGAGTACCCTGGACTTCCATGAATGAAAGTTTGAAGCTCCATCAAGCCTATCTTCAACCTTGATGCTGGTCATTTTGACTGAAGACTGAAACACTGAAAACTGGTTCAGAAACCCTAATAGAAGTTAGGTCAAAATTGAAGTTTGGATTTTGAGAAAACTACTTCTACAGGTGAATGCACCCTTCCAAGGCGAGCTGAGAGAGTCTCCTTTTCAGTCAGATCTATGGACAGGGTTTCTCAAATAAAAAACCCTAGTTTCTTGTATCCAGCAAAAATTAGGTCAGATCTAAAATTTCTCTGAATTAAGATCTTCCTCCACAGATAGTTGTGCCCTCCTAGGGTGAGTTCCAAGATGGTCTTTCCGGATCAAATCAGTGGTTGGAAATTCTAAAAATAAGAAGCCCTAGTTTTCGACACTGATCTCTTTCAACACTGCTCTGATACCATGTTAGATTTGGTATAATATAGCAGTATATAATTTCACTTTATAGGATCATGAAAATAGAACAATGCATAGAAACAAAGAGACAAAAATTTACCCTGGGAAAACCCAAACTAGGGAAAAACCCAACCAACCTTTCTTATTCAAAGATTCAGTACAAAGTATGAGTAAATCATATATACAAGAAATAAGAGATATCTCAAACCCAGAGATATTAGACTTCCTCCTGCTGCTTCTTTCCTCTTCTGCGCACCTATCTATCTGACTTGAGCGAACTTGCTTGAGTGAGTGAATGAGGATGGCATCACACTTATTTATACTTATTTTTCTGGCTGATTTTTCTTTGTGGGGCCAACTTCTCTTTTCTGGAGCCGACTTCTCTTATAAAGCAAAATAATATTGTTTATTTGTTTTCTTTTTGGGCCAACTTAGCTATTGAGGATACCTCACATAGTTGCAAACATCAACATGTATTAGGCCTGTTGTTGCAGCTTTTCACCACTGTTAGTGCAGTTCCTGGAATATATAATAGTGGGGACCCTAACAAACAAGTTTCATCTATCGTCATTGCATTTGGGCTCAAAACTATGGTATCAGAGCTCAGACAACAACAACATGCATATCATGTTTCAATCATAGGTTCATGACATTATGATGTGTATGGCTTCAATGTCAACTCATAACAAATATTTAGTAATAAGTTAGTTGCTTACGATGCTACTCAATCTTTTGCAGTTAGTCTATTTATAAATGACCCAAATGCCATTATATCAAGAGACCATAAAGAATCTAGTTCTTTTACACAAAAGTTAATCTCATGAGTGTACAACACATATTTTGTCGAAATGTAGAAATATATTGTAACTAGAGCACTTACAAAAACACTATGAATCCCTTCAAATCTCAATTTTACCCTTCATCTGCACAATGATAGACCATGAAAATATTTCCCTAAAACTGAAAGTGAGAAAATACAATAATTATTTTTTAACCATGGGGGATTGGTAATTTGTCGAAATTACTTGGGCTAGGCCCAAGTCCAAATCCAGTGGTTGCCACTATAAACCCAAGAGTATATCCAACAACCTGCAAGCCAGATATACCAATAACTTGTGACTCCGCAAGGGCTGAAACATACACATCTAAGGCATGTGTCTGACACATGTTTAGCACATGTATTGCTTTAGGAGACGTGCCAAACATGTGTCAAACACATGTTCGTGTCCAATGCATGGGATACAAACACGGGGCCCCAGTTGGACATGTATTGTTTCTTAGATTATAACCTTCTAATTCTTTTCTTCTTGGATATTTGATTGTATATATCTAAAATCACAAAGAAATTAATACAAAAAAAAGTATATCTTCACATTTCAAGTACAAGATGAGGTAGCCAACATTTGAGTTGAAGACAATGGGAACGAAGGAAGACTTGTTAAACTATTTCCATAGATCCACTACGAATGACCTCTAATTTCCCACTGGTCCATTTCATTTTCTTACTTAGGGCATTACAAGGAGGACCCCAGTCTAAAAGGTAGTCCACACATGGCCCAACCCCTTGGTTATCAACCCAAGAAATACCCATGTGAGAGTGGCAACGTGGATGCTCTGAGTGAATCTCCCATGGTACAGGATATCTAGCAAGCAAAAGTGAATTCAAGTCAAACGGCCAAGGTTTCAATGTCAAGGCAAGGACAGGGATAGGTAGCTTGCAACCATTGTCTCAAGCATGGGAACATTCTTCTTCCAACTCCGACCAAGGAGGATATCAATCCATGCTTAAGTGTGGATTTGCAAAAGAATTACAACTTGTTAAATCAATGAACCACTTTCGTAAAGGTCATGAGGAAGCTTGGAGGAAAGACCTGGTGTAGTAGAGTGAACTGGAGGGTTGTCACACAAAAAAAAAGTGTTTTCCTAGGATATATAATCAATCTACTTGTTCAAAATCCGACCCCAAAGAGGGGGTTTCACAATATGGCTTTGGTAAGCTAGGAAGGAGGTGTGTATGACAAAAGAAACACCAAGTGTGGTTGGTTTTAAGAGAAGATGTCAAGATGAACGAGGTGGTGCAATTAGCTGGTCAATCTCTAATTGGATTGTCTTTTGGTCGACAAATGGTATAGAAATCCCTACAGACCTATATGAAAGGGAATTGGTGGTCAATTCTAAGGTATATTCATGTCTATCACATTTTGGTGTATAGATGGCTAGTTTTTATTTTTAGGTCTGAACAAGACACTGCAAAAATTATGGTTGTTCAGTGGTCATGGGACCATTCCTCGCTTACAATAAGGTTTTTGGATCCGTTGTGTTGATCCACGGAAGGAACAAACACCATGGCAACTTGTGGGGGTGAAGATGCCTCGTCTTCCCCTTGAATTTTGGTCTACAAAGATGTTTAAGGAGATTGGGATCAGCCTCAATCTTTTCATTGAAGCCAACGGTAGTTATAAATCTTCAAATCCCAAACTATTATCGAATATTGGTGGCTGTAGACATGAAAGAGGGCCTTGTGAAGGAAACTGTATTAGAATGTGTAGACACTAAATTCTATCAAAAATTGGACTATTTAGGAGTCCCCTTCAAACATATAAGATGCGACACTTATGACCATATGTTAGCAAATTATGCTCTAAAGTTCACAAAGAAAATGTGGGTGAAGAAAGATAAGGAACTCTCTTTTTTAGAGAAGGAGGTATCTAAGTCACAGGGTTCGCCGGACTTCAAGGATGAAGTTCGAAATTCGGCGAACCCTAAAAAAAATTTGAAATTCATTTAAGTTCGTCGAACTTGATGCAATGTCAAGGATGTGGCACTAAAGCTAAGGGCGACTCCTCGATTCCATTCCTGTTGGAGACAAGCCCGTGGCCACTCCATTCTCTTTGGCGATGGACGTTGCCAGGGCCAGGGCGCTCGTTGCGGGCTGCACACTTGATGCGAATCGCAATTTGATAATTTGTAAGACAAATCCCTCCATCGATCGATGGCGTAGGGCGAGGAGTTGAGGACCACCACGCAGGGCCACTCCATTCTGGTTACCTGATGTGATTTCATAAAACGGTACACGGGGGTGTGATTTCCTAAAACGATAGATGCAGGTAAGACGAGGGATACGACGTTGGGCCACAAACAGTATATTGCATTGTAAATTATTATTATATTCTAAAGTACGATTTTAATTTTTGACACTCTACTGTGTATTATTTGTTGTTCGATTAAGGTTTTATAAACTATGCTTTATATAGGGTTTTTCAACATATTTTAAAATTTTAAAATTCTATTTTAAGGGTTTTTCAACATATTTAAAAATTTAAAATTCTATTTAAAAAATATATATATATATATATATATTTGACAAACTTAATGCCGAACTTCATCCCGAACCTCAAAAAAAATTCAAATTCGAACCGAATTTCAAGGTCGTCGAACTCGAATTCAAACCCGAACCATGTGACATAGGGAGGTATTGAGCTCTCCCATCAAGAAATTGGAAAAGGTGGAAGAACTCCCTAAGTGGGGTGGCTAGGATCTGATGGAAATAACGCAGAGGATTCAATATGTAGAAATAAACAAGGTTTCGAAGCCAATCTTGGTGCAAACTGAAGTTAAGAGTTAACTAGTCCATTCTTGGTGGGCTCAACAAGAGATGCCACGGGATATGGCAAGCACAATAGGTGACGATAGAAGAGAAGATCCCCATAGAAATTCTCGAGAAGAATATATTGTAGAGAATTTGCAAGATGAAGGTAAAGATGAGGACAAAGACAAAGAGCAAGAAGACCAAGAAATGCATGACCTATCCAACCCAAAGACACCAAGCAAGCAATGGGAAGACTACAATGCAACCAAGTCTACAATTGAAAAGATGACAAGTAATTCTATGTATGAATGGAAAGCATTACTTAGAAGGGGCATCATTCTAGACCAATCGTACAAGGTGGAACTTCCCCTCCCATGTTAAACTCAAGTAAGTTTTTAAATACACTTGTTGTTTTGAGATTGGATAAGAAAGAAACTTTGGTTTCAAACCCCATCATAGGATTGAACGAGGGTCTTACCAAAATAGGACCCCCACTAAAACCTATTGATCCAAACCTAGGCTAGGGGGAAATAACCCTTCCTCCTCATAGACTGGAAGGTTTTGGGGAGGCACTAGGCTTTGGGCTAATCCTGGAGGATGAAAATCTAAATTTGAGAAAGATGGAAGGCAACATAAGCTCCTCCCACTCCTCTGAAAAGATTCAAAACCCCCAAACAAGGGTAGGTACCCTCTAAGATCTTATCAAATTGCCCTAGACTCACTTGACGTTGAGGTAGTAGGTGGCATTAGCATGGAGGGTTTAAAAGATTGGGTAACAATTGCGAGAGGAAGGAAATCTCATATCTCAAGTGCTGGAATCCAAGGAAAGAAAGGTGGCTGAGCATAAACTATCATTCCTGGATTAGTCCCCCTCTGATGTATTCAAGATCTTCGAAGTCTATCAAAAGATGTTCATAGCTGTGATGACAATTCACTGGAACAGACTGTTTATGATCAGTTCCAGTAGCAGTTTTTTATTTATTTATGGGAATTTAAATTATCGAACGACATCAAGGACTCATAGATATGCATTTATGTCCAGTTACAAAGTCAGTTTAGAAAGTTTGAAGTGAATAGTGGCCCTTTCTGAAACTTATTGACAGACTTTTTTAGTGTGACCAGGTTGGGCAATATTTTGATTTCCTAGATGGAGGATCAACCGGATCAACCACAAGAATGCTCATAAATTCAGTATGTATATGCAGAATGTACTTCTTATTTCTTTTTTGAATGGAAGCTAAGATTTTTTTTCCAAGGAAAAAAAATGCAAAAAACAAAAGTTTAAATAAAATAACGGCACTTTAATGATGTAGTTCTACTGCGGTTATAGCTATCAAATGATGAAAAGGGTTCCATCCTTCGAGAAAAGAGTCAGCATAGTAATGCTTCTATAAATATAAATGTGTTATAAAATGTGTACAAAATAGGAAGAGAGTCTTACTGTGCCCTTAGTTCTTTTGTTTTTGCATCGTTCAATGTGTTTTTGTGGTTTTCGATATTAACACGCTGCAACTCCAACCTATTCATCTCATCCTCGATCTTTGTGTGACAATAACTTTGTTAGGGTCATGCTGAGATGAAACACCTTCGATAATAAAGTAAATCAACACTTATTTTAGGTAAATAGTCAAACGTCGACAAAGATGTAGATAACTTATCTCAGCTCCTGGTTCAGTAGTTGTTCATTTTGTAGCTCTTCTTCCAATTCACGACGCAGTGTTTCCAGTTTCTCGTCATCCACACCCTCCTCCTCTGCTGCCTTGACTTTCCGCTCACAAGCCAAAACATTTTCCTGAACCTCTGCATTACTCACAACTTTGTCAAATGCCTTTGGGTATACGCAAAATCATCCACCAATGGTTGTTTATAATATGAGCATAAGTAAAGGCAACAAATCAAGTGAAGTTATGCTAGAAAAATTGATCATGAAAATCCTTTAAAACAGTGAAATTGCAAGAAATGAAATCATAAAGGCTCGGGAAATGAAGAAATCGAATCCGTCACTCTGGAAAATTGAAGGCCTGGCACAGAACCATATTGTTAAAACAAATGAACGAGACATTAAGTTTGAACAGACTGCCTAAAATGCTTTCAGTATGAAACGAAACCGTACCCAAGAAACAAGAAGTACTGCTCATGAAATTTTCAATTTACAATGTATTTATAATACAACCGACTTGAACACATAATTTAAAACCCTAAAACAAGCATATTAAACATTTAACTCGAATTACTTAAAGCCTGAAGACATTTTCAAAAGTCAATGGATTTCGGTTAGTTGATAAAGCTGGGTGGATCACATTCCACCAAGGTTTAAATTCCTCGAAGATAGTTTTTTACCAAAAAATACCCACCCCAGATTTCTCATAAGGATATTTCTACAATGTCGTAAATTGATTACATTCCATTGTAATCTCTGGTAATGGGATTGTGTATGGTTGGCAAATAGTAATAATAGGAAACATCTTATTACAGTTTAAGAAAAGAAAATAGCTCAAAAACCAAGCCCCGGCATTAAAAACCCCTGGCTCAAAGCTCATTATCTTCTATAAAGTGAAACGCTTGCTCGTGACTAACCGGGTTAAACCCTGACCTAAAGAAAAGAAATTGGTGGAGATATTTTCCGGATGGAAGCAGTAACAATAACCTGCATTACTGAAACAGTTATGCAAAAAACAATAGTTATGTACCTTTTAAGAGGAATTGAACCTCGGACCAATCTCCATCTACAGCAGATTGACAATTGGTTGCTTCTTCATGTACTTCGGTTAAGACGGTGAGATCTGTTGCGCTGTTAATGACTCGAATTAAATCATCCGAAAGCGATACAACATCGCTAGTGTTTATGCTTTGAACTGCTTGGCGTCTAGTGAAATCGGTAGGTGGCATCTTGCTACAATTGCGCCCTCCCGAGACAAACCGAGGGTAGTAGGGCCTGCAGATCCAAACGTTCGAGATGGAAAAAAGACGTTGGAATTCTTCTCGCCTTGTTTGAAGGAAGAAGCCATAAGTTTTTCCCGCCAAAATTTGCGCGTATAAAGACGGCTTCAATCCTAATTGCGCAGGAGGAACCCATTGTGTGACAAACTTTTTACGAGTGACCTAAATTCAGCCATAATTTTTTGTGTTGCAGAATTAAATTAGAATTGGGCAAAACACGTAACGACACTCTTCCACTATGCATAGAACTTGGATCATAGTGGAACTATCCACACCAAAACTCTATTAACTTTGTTGTACTATTTAACTTTGTTGTGTGATGGTGAAACTTTGTGCTCCAAAATCCTAGGGCATTGTTCTACCATGTACCAAACTTCGATCATGGTGAGACCATATGCATCCATACCACTTCAAGGTTATTATCAAAAAGAGAGTCCTTTTGTTACAAAATTAGCTTGGTTTCATCCTATAGCCCACTGTGAAGTATGTAACAATGATATTATATTCTCTTTTTATGTTGAAATTTAGCAATTGTAATGCTCGCCTCGGTACATTGACTGACCGTAGACTTGAGGACATATGCCAAGTGACCCGATCGAATAAACTCTGGTAATTGGTCCTTTGAATATTGAAATGCTTGAACAATTGAAGAACGCATGATGATTTGCATGACGACAAATGATAAGCGAAAACGACGCAATGAATGACGCTTATAGAAATTGATACTTTACTTAATAAATAAATGCTCGACTGATTGAGATAGAATGACTAAATGTTATGCTTGACTGATCGAGGTAGAATGACTGAATGATAGATATGCTCGATTGATTGAGATAAAATGATTGAATGTTAGATATGCTCGACTGATTGAGATAGAATGACTGAATGATAGATATGCTCAACTGATTGAGATAGAATGACTGAATGTTAGATATGCTCGACTAATTGAGATAGAATGACTGAATGATAGATATTCTTGACTGATTGAGATAGGATGATTGAATGTTACATATGCTCGACCGATTGAGATAGAACGACTGAATGTTAGATATGTTCAACTGATTGAGATAGAATGACTAAATGTTAGATATGCTCTACTGATTGAGATAGGATGACTGAATGTTACATATGCTCGACTGATTGAGATAGAATGATGAATGATAGATATGATTTACTGATTGAGAGAAAATGATGAATGAAACATATGCTCGACTGACTGAGATATTATGATGGATGATGAAATATTTCATAGTGCAGCGCTACTAATGTGTGCTTGAGTGTGTGTGTGTGCGTAGTGGCAGGTAAGACGATTTACCGACTTACCCACAATTGAATTATAGGGGTCGTAAGAACAAAAAGAACACATAGGGGTACGACGACAAACTGTCGAACCTAAAGTAGCAATCCACGCACGGGTAGGAAGTCGTTTCAGCTCACACAAGGAAGCGTGTGTCGTACGGGCGAGGCCATAACGACTTGGTCGCGTACGATGAGTTGAGGGGCGCACGATAAGGAGGACCTTATCCCTCAGCAACCCTTAGTCTCCAATAAAGCGTAGTTGGAAGGTCATGGTAAAGATTCCTGATCGCTACGTAGTACTCCCCATAAGAAGAAAGAAAAGAAATTGTCGGAAGGACCTGCCGAAGAGGTACCTAGACAAGAACAAGAAGAAAGAAAAGAAATTGTCGGAAGGACCTGCCGAAGAGGTGCCTAGACAAGAACAAGAAGAAAGAAAAGAAATTGTCAGAAGGACCCGCCGAAGAGGTACCTAGACAAGAACAAGAAAAAAGAAAATAAATTGTCAGAAGGGCCCGCCGAAGAGGTACCTAGACAAGAACAAGAAGAAGAAATAAATCAATTGTATAAATGAAAATTTCACATAAGGCCTAGGAAAAAGAAAATTTCACATAAGATTTAAGAAATATTTTAATCCATTTCGTTTTGAAAAGAGGAAAAAGAATTAGAAATAAAATAGAAAATATTAATAAAAGAATTATTTGACTCTTATTTTTATTTGATGATTTTGAAAAATAATTTAGATTAGGTTGGAATTCTTTTATGAAGAACTATTTTAAAATTCTTTTTATGATTTTCTTTATATATATTTTTGAAAGAAGAAATTTGAAATGAAGTAAGTATTAATAAAAGAAATTACTTTTATTTTCATTATTTGAAAAATGAAAACTAGAAAGGTGAACTAAATGTGAATTTGTAATAAATTAAATAAGTTATGTGCATGTGAGGACACATGGCACACAGACTCTTGTAACTTGAGAATAAATAGTAATGAAATATTAAATTAAATAAGTTATGTGCATGTGAGGACACATGGCACACAAACTCTTGTAACTTGAGAATAAATAGTAATAAAATATTAAATTTAATAAATTATGTGCATGTGAAGACACATGGCACACAAACTTTTGTTATAAAAGAAGGGAGGAGAAGGAAAAAAGGACATCTCTTGCTCCCTAGTGTTGGATGGGCATTGGAATCGAGACTTGATTTTATAGTTCTTATGAGTTGGGCTTAGCTTGACCGGGGATTGGGAGATCCCAGCGGGAAGCTTGCTAGTGTGTTCTTACGACCCCGTTAGCTCAGGGGTTCGAGGTGAAGGAGAGTAACCTCGATACGGTAGGGTGGTCAACCGAGGGGTCTCTTAGTAAAATCGACAAGGCTAGAAGCGACTTGGAGAAGATCGACGACAGTACATACAAGGACTTCGCCAACGGAGTGCTCAACTACTGTCGAAAGGTATAATGTTCCATTTTTGTGTACAAGTTGAGTTCATGAAATTTTTCTTATGGTTCTATATTTGATTTTCAAGTTCTATTTAATCTTCATATGATGTTAGTTCTATTTTGGAAGTCTTTTTGGGGGACCCGAAATGGGGGTCCCTACAGCAATGCAAATACATCTACATTCATTAGAAAATGGAGTACCTCTACATTACTAATCTCTAATCTAGAGCTCTCATCAACTCAACTAAACTCATTTGCTTGCTAAAGCAACTCCAAATAACAAAGACGATGTAGTCTAGTGCATGTCTTGACCTTGAAACAACTATAATATCCAAACATTAGAGAGATGCTCAATTACACATGAATTCAATTAAGGGAATTGCTCTCATAATGATTTACAACCCAATGATAAACAACCATTGCTCGATTGCCACCCCTAAGTTGGGGTTTTGATATGACACGGGATTAGGTAATTCTATTAACACACTCACTCATGGATAATCATAAAATGCATGCAATCAAGGTCTATCGGCTACAATGCCTGATTGACTATATGGTTCCCAACCTTGTTGCCAATTTCGAGCTACAAGCCAACAATCAATTAAGAGCCTACAACCTTTCTATGCCCATCCAATCCCTTCAGATGAGTAATATGACCAACTTCATATGAACAAAACCTGCAACTGACCCCTATGCACCCTGAATCTCATTTGCTCATCATGGCATGGGTGTATAGCATCTAAGAGCATTTCCTTTGCCTCTAGTTGCCTCTCTCTGCAAAATCTCTATACAACTAAACCCTTGCCTTCTCACGGATCACCAAGAAAATAACAAGAAGCATTAAGAGAGGAAGAAATTTTCCATGCCAAGGCTACAACCTGTGTGCAAGACAAATAGTTGGTAAGCATTAATATGCATTGTGTTTTGTGTCCAATGATTCTCCATATTTTGTTTGCTCAAGCCACATCACACATCATGAAGGTAGGGCAAAGAGAACCCCTATTGTGCCACAAGCCCCACTCTATCTTTGATGGCTACAAGCATCCAACAAACAACATGCAGAGATTCAAGCATTGCCAAACCCCATATTAACGAGACATCGAACTTCACCCCTACCTACCCACCCCCATGTTAAGTCAATCAATTTCCACTAGACTTATGTGGAGTTACCGCCCCATGTTATACCTTTCCTTGCCAGCAATCATATTAGCTATAGGAGGGCCTTGAGCAATGAGTGTTCCATACAAAGATTCTTCCCCTCACCTCAATTGCTATGAGTGCTAGGCCTTCTTAGACTACAACTCCCCCCCATGATCCCTCCCAAGTTGTACAATCAAGCCCTCTCAAGTCTAAGTACTACTCTTCATAGGACATTCTCAAACATTGCATAAGCCCTTTGTCAATGATAGATAATTCAATTGTGAAGCATTCCTCTCTTCCCCTTTCGTCTTTTTAAACGTTTAGCTCCAACACAATTTGGCATGTTCTTTTTACGAGCCTGCACTTCTTTATTCCTTCTTCCATCTAGCATTGTACTTGCTTATTTTTAGTTGATAGCATAGTTATAGGCATAGCCTTGCCATTCCCTCTTGTACTCTCACGAATGTACCTTTTTAGTCTCATTAACATACTCTTGTGATCATGCCTGGACAATGATAAAATTGTCTTGTCTTGTTTCTGACTTACACCATGGTTGCATCACAACTTTATGTCCAACTTAGGATTTAGCAAATATAGCTTATGTTATACGCATTCACTAATGGGGCTTTTTCTTTGTGCTCCCGTAAGAAACATTTACACACTTACTTAATATGTACAAAACACTGTCAAATGGGTCTAACTCAGATGGTCGGTAGGAGGAATGTTATCCTCTCCACCCAAGCTCAAATTTCACTTGTGGCATGTTTGTTCTTTACAAGCCGATTATTGATTGGAACTATTGAGCAAATTGTTATTGGAGCTATCACGGTACCAACAATCACATTCTCACTTACCAGCTTAAGGGTGAAATAAATTATATTCCAAAGAAAAATATGTACAAAATACAACTCGTGAAGTGTTTTCTATACAAAGCCCATTATAACATATAGACTTTGTACTTGGCAATTTCTATGTGTTTCTCTAAAACGATATAAAGAAATCCTGCAACATTGGATGTGAAAGTTAAAGTTCTTCTCCTAACCACTTGCTCATGGTCTGATTAGATGACTTGTACTCTAATACCATTTTACTTAATGTATGTGATTAATGAGTGGATCACCTTCAATTAGCATTCATTAGTCTAGTTTAATCTTCTAAGTATCAAATTTGAAGCTAATGTCTAGCCATTGAGACCCTTCTAACCACATTGATCATTCCTAGGATTCGTCTTCCTCGAATTTGGTCTAAATTCATAATATAGGTTTTTATGATTACTTTTAAAGTGTTTCTATCTTAGTTTGTCTTATTATTGCCATTGAGACCCTTCTAACCACATTTGATCATTCTTGGGATTCGTCTTCCTTGAATTTGGTCCAAATTCACAATATAGGTTCTTAAGATTCATTTTTAAAGTGTTTCTATCTTAGTTTGTCTTATCAGTAGTACATGCTAGAGTAGGTACTGTTGTAATTGATAGGGTTTCAGATTTGGATGATTTGACAAAGATATCTTATATTTTTCTAAAATATGTATTATTTAAAAAAAAAATTATGATTAAAATGTTTATTTTATAATTTTTGCAACTTCATATATCCATTTTTTATTGGTGGGTAGATTATGATGTAACGATCCCGTGATAGCAATTACAAATTGCATGACTTTCACTGGGCTGGATCGAACTGAGCCAAGTGACTACATCGAGGCTCCCTTGAAGGCCACGCCCTGGCTACGTGAGTGCACTAACAGAGTGTCCGCTGGCTCCTCCTGCGTAGGCTTCCCTTCAGGCATAGCCATGAATCCCCCCCCCCCTTCTCTGGAGGAAAAAATGCGGATCTTGGACGCCGCTTTCCACTCTCTGGTGGCTTCAATGCCTCCTCCGACTCTGGACTCTTCCGGCGCTAGCTTCATCAAATGAGCAGCTGCTCCTCGTATTCAGATCTTGTCGGCAACTTCAAAACTGAAAGCCCTGGCTCTAAGTGACTGAGGTTTGATTGGACAGTTCACCGGAATCTGGCCCTCACCGAAAACTATGGAGGTCTGGATTACCAAGAATTGGATGCCTCTAATAACTTGGGGCTTGCAGCACTGCTTATGTGGCAAGGGATTCTTTACTTTTTTGTTCAAAAACAAAGCAGATCGGGATCTAATATTCCGAAGTGGACCGTACTTCATGGGCCCTCGCGGCTTGTACTTAAACAGATGGAGTCTATCTTTTGATCCAAAGAGGGATGCGCCCTCCACGGTTCCAATCTGGGTAAGGCTACCCCATTTGCCACTACACTGTTGGAATGACGAAACCCTGCAGGCTATCGGTAACTCCCTCGGCAAGTATATTGACAAAGTTGAACCAAAAGGGCCCATGTTCTCATGTGTAAGAATTTGCGTGGAGGTAGATCTGGAGAAAGGTTTACCAGAGGAAGTTAATCTATTCATGGATGGTTGGGAGCACATGTAGAAAGTAGACTATGAGCAACTGCCATTTAAATGCAAGAAATGCCATGAGTATGGACACTTTGTCAAAAAATGCCCTAAGACAACAATAGAAGCCCCGGAAAAATACAAGAAGAAGGCTGGCAGCAGATCAAAAGAGGAAAGAAAACAATTCCAGCAGCACACCCACCAAAGGGGCTACAAGCAAGGAAAAGCAAAGACATCACACGGGAAATTAGGGAAGACTCAAACAGTAATAGATTTCAGAATCTGCCATTAGAAGATGAAGAAATTATCGTCATGGAAGCAACTCCAATGGAGAAAGACACGGAAGAAATCCCCATTCCAACTAGCATACCTCCCTCATCCCACAGAGAGGAGGTAATTGGTGAAGACATGGGAGGATCCAGTACTCTTGGAAGCTTGTGGGATGATAAGGTAAGAAATAATTTTGTTTCACTCTCTTCGCCTCAGGATAACACTCTCAACTCAGAATCTTCAGAGGAAATTGAAGTGTGCAACAACCTAACACTAGAGGAAGGAGATCGCAAAGGTACTACAGAGAATTGGAAACAGAAAGAGAGATCGAGATGGGCAGACAAAAATTCTTGGAGGAAATGAAATTGCTTCAAAGTAACAAATCTCAAATCGGTGTCAAACCTGATGGTAGATCTCAGGCAGGATCTAACCCGGTAAAGAAGTAATGAGAGTTGTCTCTTGGAATTGCAGGGGTCTCGGCGATTTGAACAAAGTTGAAGCAATCAAGGAAATGATAAAAACCAAAAAACGTGATCTTATGCTAATCCAAGAGACTAAAATGTCGGAGGTGGAGGTCTTGTCTCTCTCACGCTCCCTCTGGAAGAATTATAACGGCAAAACCCTAAGTGCCCAAGGTGCATTTGGGGGAATTGCTACTCTGATCTCTCATAATTTTAATTTAATTGCCACCATTGAAAACCATTTCTGGATGCTCACCGAAATACAGGAGAAAGCTAGTAACAATCTCATTTACATTTGCAATGTCTACGGTCCCACTCATTACAGGGACAGGACCAAGTTTTGGGATGATCTCATTAACCTTAAAGAGGATATGAGAGGTGAAAATCTCATCGTGGCCGAGGATTTTAATGCAACTAAATCAAATATGGAGAAGCGCGGAGGAAGTGTTGTTCACGATCCCTTTGGAGAAAAGCTCGAAGATCTCATTTCGGAGTTGGACCTGATGGATATAGCATTAAGAAATGCTAAATATATGTGGAACAACAGAAGATGTGGAGCTGAACACATCGCGACCAAGAGGACCGGTTTCTAGTAAGCTCTTCTTTCTTTAACTCAGACCTCATAGCTTGTTCGCAAGCACTATCCTCCACGGCTTTTGATCACAAGCCTATCGTCTTATCTCTTACCTCTCCTGAAAACCATGGCCCCATACCTTTCCATTTTAACTCTCTTTGGATACAGGACCCCGGTTTCTATGACATTGTACATTCTACATGGAACACAAGCGTTAATGGATCTCCTAGCTTTGTGTGGGAAACTAAGCTAAGAAATGTCAAGCCAGTGCTTAAAAGATGGGCAAAATTATCATATAAATATCCTAGCCAGATCAAAATTGAGCTAAAATAAGAATTGGCCACTCTTCACTACAGAATGGGGGTAGAGAGATGATGCCCTCCTTTCTAACCCATGAAAAAGACTTAAATCTAAAAATTCTGGCAGCGGCCAAGAAAGAAAAAGAAATATGGAGAGTCAAGTCTAGACAGATGTGGATCAAGGGAGGTGACAGTAATACTAACTACTTCCACAAACAAGCTAAGGTTCGTTGCAGTCAAAATTCTATTAAGGAGCTAAAAAATCAAAATGGTGAGAAGATAAGCAGGCAGGAGGATTTGAAGATCCATATCTTCAACCACTCCAGTGAACTCTTCAAAGACAGTGGTGAAACAGATCCGGAAGCACAAGAGGACCTTCTTGATGGCATCCCCACTCTTGTTACAGACAACAAAAATCGAGAGCTTTCCAAGCCAATTTTGGAACATGAAATTGTAAATGCCATATGGTCCCTTAATGCTGACAAAGCGCCAGGCCCCGATGGGTTTACCATCAATTTTTACAGGGCAGCGTGGGAGACAATTAAAGATGATCTGAAATGTATGCTCAATTGGACTAGGAAAAAAGACAAAATAGGAGGGGCAACCAATTCCTCTTTCATAGCCTTAGTCCCTGAAGATAAGATCCCTAGCTCCATCAATCGCTTCCGCCCAATCTCTCTCTGCAACACTTCCTACAAAATTCTATCAAAGATCCTTGCAACCAAAATGAAAAAATTCATGGGACAGCTCATCTCAGAATCTCAGGGGGGTTTCATTGCTGGTCGCCAAATCCTAGATAATATCATCATTGTGCAAGAGAGGATACATTCCAGCATCGAGAAAAGGCATCAAGGTATGGCAGTTAAGCTTGATATGGCAAATGCATTCGACAGGGTAAATCACCACTTTCTATTTGAAATTATGTACAAGTTTGGATTCTCAAGAAGATTTGTTCGTTGGGTCAAAGCGTGTATAAGTAGCCCCTGGATAGCCCCCCTGGTTAATGGCAGGTCCACGAACTTTTTCCAAGTCTCAAGAGGACTGCGCCAAGGGTGTCCAATGTCCCCTTTTCTTTATCTTTTAGTTGTTGAGTCAATGAGTAGGAAACTTCATCTCCTGCAAGAAATGGGGGAACTAAGAGGACTAAAAATAGTCAGAGGGGCTAAATCTGTCAACCTAGCTCAATTTGCAGATGACACAATCTTACTTGGGGGAGCCTCTTCTATCATAGCGGGTAGATTCAACAAAGTTCTCTCTACTTTCTTAGTAGCCTTCGATGGAAAAATTAATACAACCAAGTCCAAGGTTTACGGCTATAACTACAATCCAGGGGTGCTTGCGAACATTGCAAGAACCTTTGGTTTCAAAGGCATCGCTGATTGGAATTCATTTAACTATCTTGGTATTCCTATTTTTAAAGGGAAGAAAAAAGTTGATGACTGGAAAGGCTTGATAGACAAAATCATAAATAAAATGAACTTTTAGGGATCTCAATGGCTCAATCCCGCTGGCAGATTGGTTCTCATAAACTCCATCCTCTCTACGTATCCCATGTACATATGCTCAATTTCCCTAGCCCCAAAAACAACCATGAAAGAGATCACTAAAGAGATTAGGAAATTCTTATGGCAAGGCGGGAAGCCCAATAACTCAAAAAAGTTCCACCTGATTAATTGGGACATGGTGTGCAGACCCAAATCATATGGCGGGGCAGGGATCAAAGACCCGGCGATAATGAACCTCGCCCTTGGTGCTAAGATTCTGTGGAGAGTCATTTCTGGAAAGAAGGCGTGGTGAAAATAAATCATCCACAAGAAATATATGTCTGGCAGCAGAAGACGTTGTGTGGATAATATTGACCAAGGGAGAAAAGGCTCCTCTATATGGAATCTGTGCAAGAGGGAATCCTTCATAATTTAAAGCAGCCTATTCTGGATCCCTAGCAATGGAAAGCAAGTCATTTTCTGGAAAGATAACATTGGTGCCAATTCACCTGGAAATTTCCTGCGCGAATTTCATGGTTTAAAAGAATGGATGGATCATGCCAGCATCCATACATTGTACGATCTATCCTCTTGGTCCAATAGGGGAAGATGGGATGGATTGATTGTTTTGAATCTTCCGAAGCATCTATTGCATGATTATAATGATTTTCTAGCTTTACTTCATGGCTCTCTTCCCGTTCATAAAAATATGAGGGACAAACGTGGATGGGGTAAAGCTGGGGCTTACTTGGTCAAAGAGGGTTACAGCTATATGGATGCTCTCAACAATCATTGCATCAAGGAGACAAAGTGGAACAATGTTTGGGGCAAGGAGGGCCTCCCAAAAATAAACATTTTCTCTTGGACCCTGGCACATAGGAAAACTTTGATTGCTGAGAACCTCAGAAAAAGAGGAATCGAAGGCCCATCCAGATGCATTTTATGCAAGGAAGCCGAAGAAACTATTGACCATCTCTTCCTCGAGTGTAAATTCTCGCGGGAGGTTTGGCACCGTGCTTTCCGGGAAATTCAACCTAATATGATCCTACCTACAAATGGGAATGACTTGTTTGCATGCTGACACGATTACTATCACTGTTCGTTGTCTAAGAAGCCGGAATTCAAAAAAGCATGGGATGCTTTTCCCAAATTTATTTGTTGGAAGCTATGGAATGCCAGGAACCATGAGATCTTTGAGGACATCAAGACTACCCCAGGAAAAGTCTTATCTTCTGTTAAATCTCTCTGGATTGACTCTCTCTCCATGAGAGGAATGAAAAATATTAGTAATGAGCCCTTAAATGTGGAAGAAAAAATTTGGGTGGCTGAGTTTCTAACCTCCACTTACTCCTCTTGCTTGATTCAAACTCTCAACAATCAACACGTCAAAAAGAAGCAGACTTCCCCATCTTGGCACATTAGAAAGAAGCAGGAGGATCTCCAACTATGGATCAAGAATAGTGGCCGTCATACTCTGTTCTTTGACGGTGCTTTGAAAGGTAAGCCCAGACGGGCAGGGGCGGGTGGTGTCACCTACCCAAATTTTGAGACTATTTATTTTATTGCAAAAACATTATATTAAATTATAATTACAAAGTTTTGTAATTATGACCAAATATTGGTCAAGGATGATTGTAATTACTGATTATTATTATTTAATAAATTAAAATAGGAGACAAACACCTAAGGGAACTGTTAAATGAGTGTTCACTGACCCACGAGGAGGAATGGAAGCTGTTAGAAGGCATGGGATAGATGTCAGCATTTGCACTCCACCACTAGCTGTTGGTTATGGGACAACTACCCCTAAATTTGTGGCATTATCCCCCAGGTGGGTGGAAGAGAGATGATGGCCCATTAATGACCAGGTTAACCACTAAAAGGCTTATGCATCCTAGATAAGGCAATTCGAATTGAGCAGGTAGCTCTACATTATTTTTCTGCAGAAATAATTCCTCAAGTGTATCAGGTGATACTGAGAGATTCGAATAGGGAGGCTAAGTGGAAGTGCATTGTGAGGCTGCTGAAATAACCAGAGGTGCTGGTGCAGGTCTCTTTGACTACTAAGTCTATATGACTGGATGAACTACTTTGTTGTTGCAAGTGGATTGACCTAAAGCTTCTACAGATTCTTCTTCCTAGTGGTTTAGTGAACAAGCTCGGGGGTCCTAAGGCAAGTAATTTGGCTGTCTTCAGGAATAGGTTGGGTGGAACAGGCTCCTTGGGTTGTTTGTTTCTCCTATAGTCAATCAGGTTCTACTGTTATGTCTTATTGTTTACAGTTAAATGATTTTCTGCATTGTAAATTTATTATTTACAGTTATACAGAAGAAACTGACTCAATTTCCGACTTAAAGATGATATGGTTTAAGAATGGTTAAGTAAATAAGATGAATGATTAAAATCTTTTCTGTATTTTTCCCATACTGTTTTCTGTATAGTACTCTAGTACAGAAAAGGAAAATTAATATAGATGAATGAAGGGCAGAATGCCAAGTGATTAGATAGATTAAAACTGTAGGGTTTCTTTTAAATTCTGCCATTTCAATTATATGTCTAAAACTCAGGAAATAGAACAACATATTATAAACATATGTATAGCATTTCCTCTAGTTAATAATAAAAGAAAAACACTTTATTTATGCACAAATCTAGATCTTTAAATTAACTTTATCTATTTTCGGATGATAATACTATGCATTCCATTACTATAAATCCAATGGTTTCGGGCATTTTGTATTCTAGAATTTTTAATAGTTGCAAATATTCTTCTATACAGAGTTGTTACTCATAGGCGATAAATAGATAAGTATTGTTTTCATCACTAAATATCACCATCTCATTTCAGTATCTATTTGTCATATTTCAATTTACTTATCAACTAAGACTTCTAAATCCAAAACACCTTTTTACATAGATAGAACCCCAATACTCCATCATTTTATTACATTACGATAGACTCAGAATCTAAACCCCTAACAAGAAGCAAAACATTTATAATAACGTTACAGGTTCATTATTGAATCGGCCGTCACCTACTAAAAACAGTTTACATAAATTCAAGATCAAGCATATGTAAACATGGAGTTGGCTCTCGGCCACTAACCAAACATTAGCACAGTCTTTTGTTAACGCAGTAAAAGACAAAAACTACTAACGAAACCTATAGGATAGGGTTTCGACTGTTGGAACAAGATCGAACCATGTGGCATATAGCCATTATAAACACATAACAGATCAAGTTATACAACATCATCTTCCAAACTCAAATTTTAAAAACAATACGAGCACAGGGTTTACCTGCCAAGAAGTATGCAACCTACAGCTCTCGGTCGGAGACAATTTTTATTTTATTTTATTTTAAAACCAAATTATCAATTATACAAACAAAATTCCACTTCGATATTCAAATAAGATTTTAAACATTAACACCAGATTTTTCCAGGTTTTGAGGAAACGAGTTAACCCTCGGCTCTCGGTTGTTTTCACATTTATCATTATAGTCAAACCATTGACAGAGTTTATATTGAAAACCTTTCAAGGTTTCTAAAATCACATAGGGTTCATTCCTCTAAACAACCACATCGTAAAACAAGTTCACAGTCATCAATAATCGTCGTAGAAAACACTACTGAGCCGAATAGAAACATAAACTTAGGATTTATCCTCTTACAATATTGTTCAAAACAAAATTTAAACTTGGCCATTACCCTTGTCAAGGAAAGAAAATCCAACTCTCGTCAAAACTGTAAACACCGGCCAAATCATGCCAAAGGAGAACCTACGAGGGAGGAACCATCGAGGCTTACCAAGTAAGTGGAGCAACAGTAATCCACCAATATTTCGAACTCTGAAAACTATCGACGAAGATTGCACCTGCCACAAAAACCTACAAGCGGTTAAACAAGAAACTATAGAGAAGAATATCATTGCTTAAAGATAGTATTAACATTTTAATATGGAGACATTACCAGTGTAATGTAACTTCGAGTAAGAGACACCTTAAGCAAAACTAGACTGACGAAGCCATCTACCTAGCACATTGAAGAGGGTTTCGTCATGAGTATAATGACATATCCTTGCTTGGAAACAGAACACAGTTCGCAAAAATTCCAGTATAAACCGTGAAGAACTATTCTCTCAACATCCTTAACTACTGCAAACACTAACACAAGACTTGGCTTCTTGATATAATCACCTGTAACAGGTTAACACTCAATAGGTCGCGGTTTTGAGTCTTGGAACTCCTAAAAATAAAACCCTGGAGTTCCTCAACCTGTCGGCCTCTCCACAGAGTCACTTCCAATACATTGAATGACAAAGGCAATAAAAACCGCGCAAACATAGTGGGGTTTAGGGTTTCATGTTCAAAGTCTAATGTCATGTGAGATCAACGATGGAGGAGCTGCTAGCCGGGCACGTTGAAATTCGGGAAACCCTTACATTTATTACCATTTTGATTGTTACAACCACCATGTCGCCAAATCACAAAACCAAGGGCCAATGTATGGCACAGCTCAACTTCGTAGTGCATTGTTGTAAACTCTTTCACGTGAAGACATCCACCCAAGTTTTCCACTAAACATAGCAAGTAGGTGGTTTTAATGCTAGGACCAAGTTTCAACAGGCTGCCAGCATGATAAGTACCGAGACTTTAATGCCCTGTCATTATCATATGCAATACAATGTTTGGAACAGTAAAATACTGTTTGTACGGGAAAACCCAATGTAAGTAACGTAAGTGGTCCATAAATGGATCAATAGTAATGTAAAAATGTAATGTATGGTAGATGATTAATAGTTACATAGGTTTGGGCTTTATATAAGCCCGTCATGCACCTTTTCGACAAAATGTCATGACTATTGATATTTGTTTAATTAATAAATTAATATTAATATTTAATATTAATTTATTATTATTTGTTGTTACATTGCCACTCTCTTAGAAAGGCTTTGTCCTCAAAGCCTTATAATTTTTATGTATTGCTTTTTGTGGTGTCGTATTTGACGACACATGTCGATACAAACTTTTAAGCGTCGAGCATAACTTTTGATATGTGGAGGGATCAATCCATCCCAAGTTGATTTTTCGATGATTGTCGGGATTCCGTACTGATATGTCATTGGGAGTTTTGATCACCTTAGTACCTTTATCTTCCGACATTTCTGCCTTTTTAAGGTATTAGTTTTTATGGTTGGGGTGTCGATAGGGAATTTTCACACTGTAAATTTCTTTTACAAAAGTCGTCTCTTGATCACTGCTCTGAGTTGGAAGTTGTATTTTCATCCCTTGAGGTTTTAAGGTTTCGTCTTGTATTTTTTCCAACTTGTCCTCTAACTGTATCTTATCCTTTTGAAACTTCTTAATCACTTCTACTTGTGATTTCCTAACTTCTTTCGACTTCTTAAGTTGTTCTTTAAGATCCTCGTTATGACTTCTGATGCAACTATTTTCTTCCTGTTTGTCTAAAAGTTTCCCTTCAATGTCTTCCGTAGATTGTTCTATCTTTCGGCTATTTTTCAGTTTCTTAATTTTTGTGACTAGTATCTTGTTATGATTTCTTAGTCTGAAAATTTCTTCAGCATTGTTGGATAATGCTTTATTATTCTTTGTGATCTCCGATTTGTGTGCCTTTTTAGAGTCGTCGTTTTGTGTTTGAAGATCTTGTATCTGTTGTTGACATTGGTCGACCTTTGATTCTTGATCTCCTAATTTATACTGTATCTTCTTTAGATCTTCATCCTTGTCATTAAGGATCTTGTTCAAGCGTTTTATTTCTGCTTCGTATTTAATTATTTCATTCTTTATATCTTGATCTTCTAGCCTCTGATTGAGTTCATTTTCGGCTCTTAATTCATCAATTTGTACATACAATTTTTGTATATAACTTTCCTGGTCGGAGGTTTTTTGTTCATCGAACTTTCTTTGTAGCTTACATATTTCAATTACTGCTTCAAATTTTGTAATCCTGTCGTCTAAATCTTCATTGTCTCTTTGATAGTGCTTTAACTTGGATTCTAATTTTTCTATATGTAGTCGCAAACTAGCTTCCATGGTCTTCTTTTGAATTTGATTCCTTTAGCGATAGATAGTCTCTGGCTTCTTCAACGATAAGTTGTCTTCGACTTTTTCGATGATAGAAGGTCTTTGAACTCTTTGAATAGTCTTCCTTGACTTCTTTTTCGACGATAAATATCAGGTCAAATAACCTCTTTTTTTCCAAAATTAATTATTATAAAATAATTATTTTTTTATTTATTATTTATTATTTATAATAATAATAATTATTAATTAATTAATTAATATTATTATATTAATATTTTATAAACTATATTTTTTTTTTTCCAACAAACTAATTTTTAGTCATATAATAACTAAACTCATCCTAATTAAGGTATGAGTTATTATAAATAATGGTTTCTTTATAAAACCAAGGGTAGTTTATAAAACCAAGGCTAGTTTATGAAACCAAGGCTGGTTTTATAAAACCACGGGATGGTTTTATAAAACCAAGGCAATGTGTGGTTTTATTCTTCTCCTTTTTATGCGGTCTTCTTTCTTGTTCTCTCTCTTTTTAACTTCCCTTTTATTCCCCCCCTTTTTTTTTCCTCTTTAATAATTTTTTTTTTCAATAAGGATGGCTAAAAGCCTAATGTAAGGTTAAAAACCTAAATCTCAAAGAAACTTTGACAATTTGGCCACAAGCCGGAATCAACTTGATACCACTGGAACAGTACAATATTGTTTTTACGGGAAAACCCAATGTAAGTAACGTAAGTGATCCATAAATGGATTAATAGTAATGTAAAAATGTAATGTATGGTAGATGATTAATAGTTATATAGGTTTAGGCTTTATATAAGCCCGTCATGCACCTTTTCGACAAAAGGTCATGACTATTGATATTTGTTTAATTACTAAATTAATATTAATATTTAATATTAATTTATTATTATTTTATTGTTACAATGTTTAGGGTTGTATTCATAACTCTTTTCATTTCCCAAAGTTATAGTGGCATCGTATTAATTAATAGTAATACATCTCTATTGTATGGGTCGTATAATGCATGGTTACTATATATTATACTTTTCTTCTTATTAGCATAGGTGATATCATATAGAAGCTATTAGAGTTTAGGGTATAGTTTATATATTTTGTTTATTGCTAATTGTCTAAGGTAAAGATCTTCAATGCTTAAGGTAAAGTCTAGGTTTCTTAGTATGCACATGATAATGCTAGCTCATATTGAAATAGCATATATATATATTACATTTAAAAAGATTTCATTTAATGTTGCAAATTGACAATAGTATCATCATATTTATGTTAATAGAAATTGTTATACTGAACTATAAATTTAGAGATGTAAAAGCTAATGACTTCAAGTGAATCTATGCGTACTTGGGAGTTTGGCACTTAATCCAAGAACTCATAGTATACATCTAATACACAAAACATTACCACTCCTTGCATTTTGACAAAATGATGACAGGTTTCTAATAACACTGATAAGCTTGTAAGCTAGCACGTAAACAAGAAGTGGAACAACGATCCATACCTTCATTAATTTGCATGCAAGGAAGTACTTAGAGTTTTCACATTACATTGATAGTGAATTAAAAATGCACAGTTACTCTTAACTCTTGATTTATCGCAAATTTCTTACCTGCGTTTCGGCACAGTGAAATAGGTTCAAATGACTTAGCTAAACATAGCTAAGTAAACCTCAGGGTACCTCATAGGACCCCTTCGTCATCATTCAAAAGCAAACTGTCAGTACCTTGTCAAGAAAATATAACGCAGGATAAACTTAATTACAACATGTAGATTTCAAATAAACACAAGCAGAACTAATGAAGTACTTTGCGCTATGAAGTTAAATTTGTTGTTATCATAATTCATCATTAGTTAAAAAGATTAGTAATTATTTCATTTTCCGCATTAGCAGTTTCAGTATTATTGCTATATTAAATTTTTTTAATTTTTTTTGTAAATTTCGGGATGTTACAGGTGGAGTCCTCCTTGACCCCGAGGAAAACAAGGTGAAATATTTTGCATGGGGAATTGGAAGGAGAACCAACAATGATGCAGAGTGGCTCGCCCTGATCAAGGGCATGGAAATTGCAAGGAAAGAATAAATCAAGGATCTAGTGGCCCTGGGAGACTCTATGCTGGTAATTCGAGAAGCAAGAAGTTTGGCCAAAAATCGCAGGAAACCTGTTTCCAAGCTCCATCATATTTTCAATTACCTGGTCAAAGATTTCAACTTCATCAACTTCCTTCACATTTTGAGGAACAATAACCAACAAGCAGACTTCATGGCCAATACAGGCGCATGTATGGATTGTGGATGTTCGAGCAGCAATGGTCAAGATATCGGCACAAATTGGGTTCCATAATCTCTCAGTGGCATGGATAGATTATCCCTCCATCTCGCCAGGTGACAGAAGCAGTTTCAAACTTGGTCTAAAAATTTCCACGCTGCAAAGTATTAGAATTCTAAAAGCGATGTACATAAATTATTCAAAGTAATGGGTCATTGGGCAGAGCAAAGAATCTTGTGACATCAACGTTTCTTGTTTGAAATAGCTGAACTAATTCAAGGCAGAATTGGGTGCAGCATGCAGGAGCTTGAACGGTTCTGCCTAAGCTCCAGCCATTTAACTCAGAGGAGAGAGCTATGAACCTTATCAATATTCTTTAAATTTATTAAAAAAAGAAATTTATATACCGATTACTGAACGGTTCGTTATAGCTGTGGCAGGTTGTGAATTTTTTTTGGTTTCAAGAAGAACATGAGAACGACAATCCCAGCACAGAGGAGCAATGCAGGTTATAAGGTGCAAGACACGACATAATAAGTTCTCTATATGCGTACTATTCAATAGTTGTTGTTTTGGAAAATTTTGAGTTTATATTGTTCTCTAGAGACTGGAAAGAGCAGAGCTAGGTATTCGTGGTAGCTTTGATTAGTCTTCCCTTTAAATTGTAAACTCGTCCTTCTTTAGCTTTTTATAAAAGCCAATTATCCGTTATTGTTAAAAAAAAGAGACTATGATGTAACTTAAATATCCTTAATGTATAGCAATTTATTAAGTTCATATTTGTTAAAATTTTAAAATTATTTAAAAATACCAAACTCCAAAAAATATTCATGGCCCCAATTCATGGTGTTTTATCATCCTTTAAGGATAACCCGCAAACAACTATAAGCACCATTAATGATGCACTGACAATATCATTCTCTCAAACTACAAACACCATCAATGCATTGACATAACAGGTAATAACTAATTACACAAGAGGTTAATGTAATTTTGACGTGTATGATATAAGATTGGCAAGAAATATCAATGCTTGGTGTTGGCATGTCAAGCCACATGAACACTTTTGTGTGCTCCTTTGCATGTCGACATGATCTAACTTGTATTGCATCTGGCATCGAGTCAATCCTATTCCAACAACCTGGGTTCCTACAAATATCTATCTCAATGCCTTGATTCATGTGGCCACTTTAATGGTCAGAAAAAGAACCACAATTGCAACAGCCTTAGTGCCACTCACACAACCAAAACCAGGATGTATAACAAGTAAAATAAATTTCTCTCGTAATCAGTTCAATGTCTTATATCATCTAAACTAATGAGATAATTGACTGACATCAACAATACCCTTAATTTTCCTTGATTACATTCTACACATAATCACACATTTTTCTTGTTTATAGTTGTATTCACTTCATGAATACCATATTTTTTTATTGAATATGAGTTTAGTGACGAAGAAATAATGAAAAATAAAATAATTTGGAGAGATCAGGTAGAAGGGGTGACACAAGAGAATACTTTTATTGTAGCTTCTGATGCTCTTGCGAAAACTTGAGCATGGTATTCTACTTCCTTGGCAAAAAAATTCACAATACGAGACAACTGAAATGTGGTTTAGCAACTATTATTTTCTACTATAAAGGAAGATACGATTTAAAAAGTTGAAACCAAACAAACATTAAATGCTTTCTCATAAAATTATCCTAGTGAACTCTCTTTCATAGATAAAACGGTACTCTCTTTCACACATAAAATGGTAGTATCGTACTTTAGATGATGCCATGAATCCCATACACTCACTTTCTCCTCTCCAATTTTTTGATAAGCATTGTTTCTTGTTGTTGTTGTTGAATGTAGGTTGGAATTATGGAACACAAAAAATGCTCCAAACGTGCAAATAAAGGAAAAGAAACTACATGTTCACCTAGGGTTTGTGGTGACTTTGAGAGGACCACAAAACCATTGTGGAGAAGCAATTCACAAAGTCCCAAGGTTTATTATGTATTTAAAAAAAAATAAACTACTTGCATATATGGCTATCTAACTAATTTTTTAACATGATATCCATGAAAATCATCCTTCTGCAATGCCTATCACATATGCTACCATATGAAGAGGTGGGCCTTGGTTACAACAATTGTTGTTGAGCCTTTGCCTTACAAGAAGAGATTAAGACATCACCATTCACCCTACTTGTCCACGCTTTGTTGGGAAAGGGATCTACATGCTCTAGTGCTAATGGCTTGCCTCCCTTGCTAGCATACAAATAAAGTGTTATGCCCTATAGAAAAGAATATGTCGAACACCCCTATCACTAATAAAGAACTACCTTTTCTTTGAATCGCCTACAACTACTTCATTGGAAATGAATCCTAAGGTGGTGTTGGATATAGATGTCTACGAGAATGAGAGATGCAAAATTATGGTTTCCCTTAAATATTTAAGTGCCAACAACTATAGAACTGGATCTCAATCTTCATCTTAGCTCACTAGCATTAGCCCAATAGCTATCCACAAGCATTATGATAATTGCATAAGCATTGAACAATTGAAAATTCCCTCAAAATTCCCAAATTCTCCCACTAATCAAGGTTGCATCAAGGCCTCATGTCATTCTAGTAATTCTCAAATGCAAATATGGAGATTTCTATCTACGAAAGACTTTCTTGGCTAGATGTGTCAAGGCATCCTATCACTATAATTCTTGAAACCAAATATCGTGGTTTCTATCTACGAAACACTTTCTTGGCTAAGGCGAAATATAGACATTAAATAAATTCGAGTTCAATGTTCTCGACTTTTCATGATGGAGAAGTGGCAATATACTACGAGTTAGGAAACTCTAGCAAGTTCCTTTATCCATGTTTCTAATCGGAATTAATTGTGTTTAACTATAATTTATGTGACGAGTACATATGTCCACCATGCATTGCTCCATAAGTGGCGTACACATATTTTGCACGAGTGTTATAAAAAACCTATTAAAAATATTTTAGATTTTGAAAAATTGACATGTGGAATGTAGAATTACCAAACACATCTTTTGCAGTTTAAATATGTGCAATTAAAAGAACAAATAATTAAAATACCTACATATAACGTTTTAATTAATCTTGAAACACCATCCCATCCTTCACTCGATTGTTCCTTCAACTAGATCAACCATCTCAACGTATATTCTAGTTCTGTAAGGATGAACACACTAATAACTATTGTCGAACACGAATTGGAGAATTATCAAACTTAAGAATCGTCTTCAATAAATTCGTTGCCCCCCTTCTTGCAATTTTGCACTACTAAATCGTCAAAGCTTGAGTTACGAGGATTGGTGCATTTTTCTAGAAAATAATAAAAACTACAAGATTGTGTGACAAATAAGATCAAGGTAATTAACATTATTCATTATGACGAGTATAGATTCATCTTAAACTTGGATTTACCAATCATCAATTGGGATCTAATTTCTTAAGATGTAATTTTTTAAAACTTTTTTACATTTCATAAAAGTTTACACGTAAGTCTCGGTTTAAGATGGATCTATGTTGGTTTTATTTTTATTTTTAATTTTATAAGGCTAGATAGATTTTTTAATTGCGCCGAGAGGCGCTCTACAACCCAGTATGGGGGAGATCTTGTAACGGGTGTCACATGTAACGTTTGTCAAACATAATAAAATGTAAAAGTAATATTATGAGGGAGATCTTGTAACGGATGTAACATGTAACGTTTGTCTTTATTATCCACTAAAAAGTAATACTATGAGGGAGATCTTGTAACGTTACATGTAACGTTTGTCTTTATTATTGTCGACCATTAATTAAAATGTAAAAAAAAGTAAAATGTAATGGAAAGTATTTAATGAAAAGTAAAAAAAGTAAAATGTATTGTCGGCCATTAATTAAAATGTAAAGAAAAGTAAAATTATGGAAAATATTTAAAAAATCCATGACGGTTCATAAAATAAAATATTATGAAAAGTAATTAAAAAATAGATGTTCATTTATAAAAGAAAAACTTAAAACTTAAACTCGGATCTATCAATCAAGAGCGTTTAAATTTCTTGAGTTTAAATTTAAAAAAAGAAATACACCTCAAGAAATTGGATCCCTCTCGGTGCTTGATAGATACGGGTTTAAGATGGATTTATGCTGGTTACTATTCATTTAGTTTTAATTTTTTATTTTATGAGCCGACATGAATTTTTTTAATTACTTTTTATTTTTTGTAATGTAACATAACGTTACGTTGCGTGACAACATCTCCCCCATACTAGGTTGTAGAGCACCTCGCTACTCTTGGTGCAATCAATGGCTATTTAACTTATAAACGAAATGCTTGACCATGGCGGTTCGATCCAAGGTAGCTAAAGTTTTGTTATATCGTAGAGGGTGGTGTTGTAGATGCAACCGTTGCCCCAATTTTGTGCAAAATTAGGGTCCTCCTTCTATTTTGAGCTCAACTGTTAATTTTATTTTGTTTTCTAGTTGTCTCTGTCACCAAAGAATTACTTGAAGAGTGACTTTCCATAAAATATTTGACACTAAGATTTATTTTTTTAATTTTTTACTGTTTCAACGACTTGCCAAAACTACAGTGAAACATCAGACTAACTTTTAATTTGGCTCTGAAACGGTCGGATCGACTTCTATTTTACCGACGAAATGGTCGGGTCCAAATCCAATGTAGCACTGAAACGGTCAGAGCTTTTTGAGGTTTCACCCGAAACTTGTTAAAGGTTTTGGTTTGGATTTTATTTACACTTAAAGTCCTGAGTTGAAGTTTTATATCACTGACCTATGAGATTTGGCTCGGAGCTGGTCGCGACACTTAGAATTTTTGTCCACGAGATTTAGTGCTTGACTGGGTTTGTTGGTTTAGGCTCGAAGTTTGTCGAAGCCTTTCTCGGTTTTGATCTGAAACGTCACTCAAATATCCCAAGTTGCATCAACGCACAATTGTTTCTATCGTTGAAACACTTCGGAGTCAAAACGGTTTTCGCACCGAACATATCGGTGAAACTCAGGATTTAGCTCCAAAATGTATCGACTTAAGTTTGGTTTTGTCTCCGATAGGTATCAAAGTAAGTTTCATTTGTTCAATTTTTCTTCAATATGAAGATTAGAGGCTCCCATTCGTCTTATAAAATTAAAAAAAAAAGTTAGCATCCATCAAAGCTATCGATCAAAGCCATTAGGTATTTAGGGTTTGGAAGTTTCTCATATTTAAAAAGAAACCTCGTTACGAATTTGTTGCTAACCACATGAACATCGTTACGATACTCTTGCCACTTGGACGAGGAGTTCGCCAGATCGACCATCATCTCATCAGCACGCTCATCATACATACATGTAGGTAGTCTTTTGTCCTTATCTGGTTACATTTGGCTGCCATGGATTGGCGTTAAATGAATAGGTTAACTAGTCATTACGATGTGCCCTAGTTTTATATATTCGAGCAATAAAACCCCCAATTACATCATCTCGAGACAAGGGCATGAGCCCTAGCTTGTTCTTTTCCTTCTTCCTACACACAATATTGACACTAGGAGCTCAATTGCAAGTGTGTATTGGTTTGGGGAAAACATCTTCGAACTCTATCCAGTTATTGAAATACATGCTTAAGCATTAGTAGCAATCATCAGGTTTTTTTTAACCAGTCTTCGACCCTTCAAATGCGTATTTCTATAAACAAATGTCGTTCAAGCTTAGACCCTTAATCGACCTTGAATTCAGTTTAGAGTAAACCCTAACGTCAAATCTTTTGCTTATGCAAATATTGGGAGTGTGATTGAAGCCCTAAGCTCGATGGGCCCATGTAGTGTGAACGATTGAACTTTGGTGTTTGACCCCTATCCATCACCAAGAGAAGCGTTGCTCGACTCGAGCCCTATCTACCTGGTCTTTAATGTGGTCATCAGCTCAATGGGGTTAGTAAACCTAGCTCATATGTTTTCTTGCAAACACATGCATATTGGTTCAAATTTTAAATTTACAGTTTGTTGCATGAACGGGTTTTACTAAAATGTTGTTATATATTTGTTGCTAGTATGCTTGCATTTAGTTGCTATCGATGAACTGGGTGGAAAAGAATGACAATGTTCTATTTAGCATGATCGGTTTATTCGTAGAGTTCCTCATGTTATTATTATTTTCAGTATAAATATATCTAGTTATGTTCTAAATGGAGCCAATGCAACCCTATGATGCTACTTGTATGTCACAGGATTCAAATATGTCTACAAGGAACTCTAAGCGTAATGCCAGGGTGGTCGAAACGGATTTTGATGTAGAGATGATCCCAGAGGCACCTTTGGAGGGCCAATTCGAGGATACAAAGTCTAACACGGGGATAGTTCCTAAATATAAGTGGGGAGAGCTTTACCATCTAATAAGAGATCAAAACATACCTGACGCAACAATAGAGGAAAACTTGATATACCGGAATATCAAGAAGTCCGGTCTTCATAAATCTGCCACATGCCCAGAACTATTTCCATGTTCATAAGTAATTGGATGGATTCTCCCATCTATAGATGTAACATCTAGAATCATTACAAGTGCAAATGGAAATGGTTTTGCTTCATTTCAGCCTACGCATATAAGCAAATCCTACAAACTACCAACACCTAATGTTTTATTAATGGATGACTGGATCAACAGTGTAAAGATTGAGCATTCGAAATGTGCAAGGAAAATGTTAATCCCGGGCGGACAGTTGCGGCAAAGGACCAATGGAGAGTATGAAACCAAGAATCTGAGAAATCCATTCATGGTTTATGCTATGCTCATATGTAGAATATATGAGAGAGAAAATGCAAACATTACAAGCTCAGTTGGATTATACTGTTGTACCATGTCACAACACATGACACCATATTCAATTGGGCAGACATCATTTCAGAAAATATGGCTCAAGCCATAAAAAAATGCTCAGGAAGGAATAAAGCAAAAGAAGGTTGAATTCTAAATGGCATCATATTTGATTGATTGCATTCTTATCATGAATCCTTTCCCAAAGCTCAGATGTAACTAAAATCCTAATGAAACTCTGATTTATGTAGTGTTGTTGCTGTAATCTAATCCCCATGATTTTATGAAAATGATGGGGCCCCTCCTTTCTTTTTTGAAGAAGTCTTATGGTCTCTTGAAACTTGTTTGTTGACCTTTTAAGTTGTCCTCTTTCTTCAAGAAAAGTTGTCAGTTTTCCGGTTAAGGCAAACTTCTTTTGGGTCAGCACTAGTCGCAGGCTTTAATGTTAAATCCGCCGACCGTTGCGCACCTTTTTATCTTACCTTTCACCGACCAAGTGTGCACCTTTGTGACTTATCACCCATCGATCGGTCCTAGCTTTTAACGCCATCGCCGCTGATCGTTGTGCAATCCTTTAGCCCATTTCTCGCCGACCGAGCGCAACGTTTGTGCCTTTTTCCTCCGACCGTTGCGCACCTTTTAGGCTTATCTCTGCCGACCTTTTCCACCGATCCCCGTCGCAACGCCTAGTCGCATTATTATCCACAAAACCTCCGACCGTTGCACAGGTTTCGGTTTTAATAGGGCCGCCGGTCATTGCACCACCCGCTTTGTCGCAGTCTTAAGGCTTAGGCTCGTCGATCGTTGCGCTGGTACTTGTCTTATTTTTGTGCCGTTGGACACCTTGCCAAGAACCTTGTTCTCCCGTCGTTGCAATCCTTTAGCTCATTTCTCGTCGATCGTGACGCAAGAGTTAGGGTTTAGCTGCCACTCTTCGGTGTAGTGTCTCTTTTGGGGGAATGTGAAGGTTTAGTAGCTGGGGACTTTATTTTTCCTCCGTGGGAACTTATGAGCCTCCCCATCGAGCCCCGTGCGTAGGTAATGTTCCCAATTGCCAACTCCGTGAGTCATAAGTGCTCATGGTTATATATACATAACGGGGTTTTGGTTCTTTTCGCTCCATCTTTTGCAAAAAATGAGAAGTGTCCTCAATCGCCATTGGAAGCATCGGATTGTCACCAGTCAAGGCACGCATAATAGCTCAAGCAACCTCTCCAGTGGTGATAGGTAGGCCCTATCGAACCCTTTCTGTTTATGTGATCCGTTTAGGACCTCGGGTTAGTGCTTCTTTTTGCTTTAGAGCTATTTCTGTTTGTTTTTGTTTAGAAGCCCAAGTCCTTTGAAAACCAGAACCCCTCATGCTCTATAGCACTGAAGGAACTAATCCACCTCGGTTTTAGTTTTACCCTGCCTGGTATCCATGCCAGCATGATTCACGTGCTCCGCGCAGACTGTCGCATTTGTCCCTTCGAGTTTGGTCCAGTCATGAACCCGGTACCCTCTGAGAAGCTTACTGTCCTAAGTTTCGCAGGCCCGCTGTCCTTGAGCTTCCCCGAAGTCTTAAAGTCCCGATAGTTAAAGCTAACTGTGTGTTCCAGTCTTACCTTTCAACCAACTGAAGTTGTTTTGTACCAAAGCAGTCATATAGGGCGGATTCCACGCAGTCGCTGTGTTTGTTGATCGTTGTCACGCACACACGTGTTCCCTTAAGCATTCCCGTTAGTCTGTGTTCGGTGTTGAACCCCGACTGTGTGCACATTTGGCTTTTCTTGCGTAAATAGTTCATGCATTAAAAAATAAAGTTTTGCTCGCCCCTCTGTTTGTTACTCAAAAGTTAGGCTCGCAAGTGAGAAAACGCTTGGTTTGCTTCCGTTGACATAGGCTTTTCGGTTTTTTTTTGAAATTATAAGATAATGCTGGTAGTACTTACTTGCTTGCTAGTTAGGATGATAAGATAAGGCTGATCACCAGAAGCATTCGTTTTGTTTAAACTGCACTATTTAACTATCGCATGAATAATTTTTGCATAAATGTTGATCTTCATTGTTTTCAACTCTAATAGGCAGTTTTAATTGGAAGCTAGCTTTCATGTCAATTCAAGTTCCATTGTAATATCATGAATATGGACATTGTACCGCTCATAGTAATTGACATCCCTCGTTTGTCTCCTCATTGTCAACACTGGTCTGATATGCACAGGAGATCTTCCAAAAAGAAAGCCAAGTTAGCCGAGTCAGATTCAGACGTGGAAATCCTCTTGGACACCTCGCTTGAGACGATGTTCGGCGACACGAAGGCTATCACAGGAGGTGCCCCAAAATATCAATGGGGCGAACTATACAGATCCATAGAAGACCAAAACTTCCTTGAGGCCTCCTTGGAAGAACTAATGGTTTACAAGAACATAAAGAAGTCCAGTCTCCACAAAGCAGTAACTCGCCCTGAGTTGTTCCCATGCTTTGAAGTCATTGGTTGGATCCTACCCCAAGTGAATACCGACTCTCGATTCATCACATATGTCATAGGGATGAGTCTTGCATCCTTTGCGCCAGAAGATATCATGGCAGCATACAAATTGCCACACCCTAAGTTTTTCCTAAATGATTAATGGTTATCCGGGCTAAAGATGGACCCTTTGGAATGAGAGGCAAATAAGGAAAAGAAACAGTGGAGAGTATGAGAGCAATCTTCTAAGGACTCCATACAGACTCATTGCCCTGATGTTGAGAGCAATCTTCTAAGGACTTCGTACAGACTCGTTGCCCTAATGTTGAGTCAGGTGTTCGGCATGCCGAATGGGAACGTATACAAACTCGGTTGGGTGCCTGTGATGTTCCACGTGGCCGCACAGGGTGCAATTTTCAATTGGGCAAACATCATATCATATTACATGGCCTCACTTATAACCACTGCCTAGGGAGGAATGACTCAAAACAAGGTTGATTTCTTCATGTCCTCTTATCTGGTGGTTTGCTTACTCGTCAATCACCCTTTCCCTGATTTGGGATGCATCTGGAAGAGCAAGGAATCCCCCCTCCATGTAGCTTATCAGATAACGTGGGCACACAAGTATGCAAGCTACTATACTCAAATCTGTGAAAAGTTCATCATGCCCCTATATCAACTACTCTTTAAGGAAGAACCAAACTGCCTATCAAAAAATGCCATGCCCATCATAGAAACATACGGAGATTACTACTTCTCTATGGAGGGGACATACTTCAGAATGTATGGTGCCCCCGTCCCTATTACCCCGATATGCCACATATTATGTCGTACATAAAGAGGCTGTAAGGAAACTCTTTATAGATGGAGTCAGTAGAATACTCAGAGATAAGAAGAAGGCTGCATACCCGCCAATGCCATTTACTATTGGAGCATACCAACTCCCCAAGGAAAAAGATGGTATAGAATTTGCTAAAGATTTAGAGGCCTTCCATTTTGGGACAAAGAGCTTTAAGAGGCATGACCCCGAAGACAAAGGTGCTACTCACTGCACCAACCTCAAGGTCACTTTTGAGTACGAACACCATTTCAACAAGGACGAAGAGTTCTTTCGAAGTGCCAAAAATATGACCGAGTTGGGAAAGCGCTACCGCCCTAAAAGTGGAGCCATCTTCAGTTCTAAACCTGTGGGGTTAATGCAAAAGGAGCAGGAGGAGAAGCAGCGCCAAGAGGAAATGGCAGTGCAACTAGAGGAAGCTAAAAGAAAGAAGAAAGAGGAGGCATATAGGCTTGAAGAAGAAGAAAATCAAAGGCTCCAAAGGGAGCAAGCGGAGAAGCAAAAAGAGGAAGCATAAAAGCTTCAAAAGGAAGAAGAAGAAAAACAATGGCAAAATGCAAAAGTTGCTAAAATTCAGCAAGAACAAGCTGAGAGATTGCGGAGAGAAGAAGCCGAAAGGATAAAGAGAGAAATGGCTGAAAATATGCAAGAAATAAGGGAGAAAGGGGAAGTGGAAGCGGTAGAATTGCAGAGGCAGAAAGAAGAAGCAGAGAAGTCCAAAGAAGATGTGGATCTAGGGGGTTCAAGCACACAAAATATGGAATTAGTTGCATTAACGACAACCTCTGAAGGACTTGTCTCAGCTCAAGAACTCCCTCTCACCCCATACACCCCCTCGAAGCAGCTGTTAGGATATTCCTATACTCCATCCTAGTCCCACCAGTATTTTGATCATTTACATTTTCAGTCATGCATGCACTTTTAGGGTTTGCATGCATTCTAGGGTTTGCATGCATCCCAGTCATCAGTCCAGCACCTAGCCCTCAGTTAGCTAGCCCCCAGGAGCTTCTCACTATTCAGTTTTAGCCCTCCAGTTGCTTAATGCGCCCTTCTTCCTTGATTTTAGGAAGCAACTCGCCCTTCTTCACCTACCAATCCAGTTGTCTTCAGTTTACACTCAGTTACACTTAGTGACACTCAGTTACACTTAGTTACACCTACCAGACTCAGTTTGACTGATGGTTGACAGTTACTTGAGCATTGATGACTCCACTGATGATGATGAAGACTTCCAGTTGTGCTCCGATGATCATGAGGACACCTAGTTGTGCTCCAATGACACTCTATTGATCTTATGATCACTCTGAGAGGCTAATTCGAATTGCCACCTTAGGCATTCGAATCCTCTCTACCATTGTACTATTTATTTGTCCATATTGTGATTAATTAATTAGTGTGTGTGAAGTATTATTGCTTCTATCTGACTTCTACTGTACCATATTATTTTGTTGCTCATTATACTGTATTGTTCACTCTTGTTCTATTTTCCTGCTTAATTATAATTACTCTTGTGAGGTCTACATCATCTCTTAGATCTGCTGTGAGGATTTTCACATGGTATCAGAGCATGTTGAGAGTATTGTTTATCTCCATTCTTGAGAGGTTTTTTGCAGGTTATTACCAAGATTTCGAGTGCAGCAGTTGCAGCAGTAGCAGTTGCAGTTATTCTATATTGTTTTTGTAGGTCCTCTACAACTTCTATGTATTCATCAGGAATTACTCCTCTTTCTCCATTCAACTATGATGAATGGAAACCAAGAATGATAGCATACTTGAAGATCCATGATCTTTTTTATTGTCATTTTGAAAGAGAGTTCGAATCCCCTGAAGAGAAGATTTATTGGTTAAATAAAGGTGATGGAGCCTTTGGAGCAATGATGCTTTCTTTTCCTGAATACCTGAGATTCTATTTCCAATACCGTGATGGTGTTGAAACTCCAATGGAGTTATGGACTCCAAAAGAGTTATGGGCTCACCTGGATGAAAAATTTGGCAAAAAGAATGAAGGGATTGGTCCAAACCCATTCGAAAGAAAACAAAGTGACGCATTCGCTCCCCTTGATGGTCTCTCAGATCATGAACCAGTATCATCTCATATTGAAGTTGTTGACAAAGAACTTGCAGATTCTCCACTCATGCTCCAACTTTCTTCTCTTTCTGTGCCAGCTCACACTCTAGATATTGCAGAAGGTCCTAAATCCTCTCTTGCACCAGAGTTTGTTGGTTTGCATCATGATCACATGATTATTTTAGAGGTAAAATCAACTATTGGATGTAATGCATTCGCTCCTCTCAAGCAATCATCTCTTATTTACTACTATATGATCATTAGCACATGCTTTCAGAAGGTTATATAAGAATATGGCCATTGCCACCCACTTGAGATAATTTCTCATGCATCCATTGGTTTTGATCTCACCTCTTATGGTTCAAAGGAGATCTCAAGAAACCATTACCATTCGCTTGGGATAATTTCTCATGCATATGATAGTTTTGATCTCACCCCTGCTGGTTCAAAGGAGATCTCAAGAAACTATTCTTCAAGTCTTAAATCTGATTTGGATTTCAAGCAATTATTTGATGGTTCTTTTTGGCATAATCTCACCCATGATGGTTCGAAGGAGAAGACAAAAGACTATCTGCATATTCATGATTTTGATCCTACCTCAGCTGATTCGAATCATAGGTTCAAGGATCATCCTCATACTTTTGGATTTGTTCTCATCACATTCGATCTGAAGAGCAAGTACAAGCACATGTTTTTTGAGCATGATCCACTTCTTCCCAAGAAGAAGATACCTCCAGACATATGACCAAGCATCACACCTGCTTGAGTTTGGAGCATTTATTTTTGTGTGTGCCTTACAGTTTGTTTTTGAGGAGGGGGTATGTTTCCCATGAAATTTTCCCCACTTCCTTGGTTTATTGACTCTTATTATTCATTGTATTAGGTGACCTTTGGTCTTAGTTACCAGGGCCCAGGATGGATTAAGGGGGGGTGTTAGGATATTCCTATACTCCATCATAGTCCCACTAGTATTTTGATCATTTACATTTTCAGTCATGCATGCACTTTTAGGGTTTGCATGCATTCTAGGGTTTGCATGCATCCCAGTCATCAGTCCAACACCTAGCCCTCAGTTAGCCAGCCCCCAGGAGCTTCTCACTATTCAGTTTTAGCCCTCCAGTTGCTTAATGCGCCCTTCTTCCTTGATTTTAGGAAGCAACTCACTCTTCTTCACCTACCAATCCAGTTGTCTTTAGTTTACACTCAGTTACACTCAGTTACACTCAGTTACAATCAGTTACACTCAGTTACACTCAGTTACACTTAGTTACACTCAGTTACACCTACCAGACTCAGTTTGACTGATGGTTGACAGTTACTTGAGCATTGATGACTCCACTGATGATGATGAAGACTTCCAGTTGTGCTCCGATGATCATGAGGACACCTAGTTATGCTCCGATGACCCTCTATTGATCTTATGATCACTCTGAGAGGCTAATTCGAATTTCCACCTTAGGCATTCAAATCCTCCCTACCATTGTACTATTTATTTGTCCATATTGTGATTAATTAATTAGTGTGTGTGAAGTATTATTGCTTCTATCTGATTTCTACTGTACCATATTATTTTGTTTCTCATTATACTGTATTGTTCACTCTTCTTCTATTTTCCTGCTTAATCATAATTACTCTTGGGAGGTCTACATCATCTCTTAGATCTGCTGTGAGGATTTTCACAACAGCGCCTAGTGTCAAAGATGGATTCCGTCTTTTTTTATTCTAGAAGGAAGGCTATCATAAGTAGGTTGGAAAAGAGGATGAAATCTAGAGAGAATCGAGAGGAAGTCAGAATAACTCAAGTTCCTATCTTTCAAGGGACTAATAGCGACCCTGAGTTCACGGCAGCATGCAGTGTAGCTTCAGCTCAGGCAAGTGCCGATAATGTAGGTATACTGCTGGAGGAAGTAAGGAAATACAAAGACAAGTGCTTCAAGGTTAAAGATAATCTAATGAAAGAAGTGCACCTAGGTAATGAGCTGAAAAGGAAGTATGATGACCTTCGGGAAGAGAAGGTAGAGATAGCGGTTAAGAAGCAGAAGCTCGAAGAAGAGAAGGATGCACTAAATGCGCAGCTAGTAATAACAGAAGGTGAAAAGAAAGAGCTAAATACACGCATACAAGAATTAGAGAAGCATACGCCAACAAAATGCGGCCGATTGAGTTTTACAAGCCCCAGTTCGAAAGGTTGACAAAATAAAAGGAGCAGCTTTTGGAGCAGCTAAAAGATACAAATGAGAAGAAGCAGGATCTAACCGCATTCCATGAGCAAGCATGCGGTATGCTAAAGAGAGTTCATCAATCGCTAGAACTGATCTCAGAGGAGATTTGTAGGATAAAAGGAATGATTTCAAGGATGAAAGTGATGGAGACTGAGGCACTAAGACTTAAGAGAAGGTATGTGCGCCACTTAGAGGAAATCAATGGACAGTTTGAATGGAGGAAAGGGAAATCAGGATTCCCGGGAAACCTACGCGTCTTGTCCGCAAAGGAGTTAGACTTGGATTTAGGAGTCCTTGAGTTTTGTAGAGACTGTGGTACAAAGATAAGCATTGCAATCCAGAAAACCATCAAGAAATGTACTGACCTCTACTTAAAAATCTGGGAGACCCATGGGAAATGCCACATGGTCTTACTTGAAACCATAGATGATTTTCCTGAAAAAGATCAGCGCTTGTCAGACCCGCGGGGCGAACAGAATGCATAAACAGAGTACCTAAGGAAGATAGATGTCCTGACTCCAGAAAACCTCCACCGGTTGATTGGGAAAACTTCTATCCATGCCTATTTCCTAGAGGACATCTCCCAGGCGACAGTAGTAGGAGCAACAAACGTTAAATCGGATCTGTGTAAGCATGAAATAGCACTGAAAATGATGATTTCTGCGCAGGGAAATACTATTTTACGAGAAATCAGCCAGTGGGCCAGCTACATTGCAGACGTAGACAGACTTGCTGAAGTAAGCCAACCTTCCAAAGTAAATAGGGCAGCATAAATAAAAGGACCAGCTGAAGCAGCAGGACCGTCTGGAAATTAAATCTGTTTTATTATATTTTTTAGAAAAGATAGTTGGGACTATTTTTATTGTATAAATGTTTTAGAAAACAACTGGAAATTACTTTTGTCTCTTTAGGCACTAGAAGACAAACTTTTATGTTTCCCTAGGTTTAGGGTATGAGAAGAGACAAATTTTGTAAAAGTTATAAATAGAAGAAGAGAATAGAAGAGAAGGGATTTTTGGCAGGTGAAAGGACGAACTTGTTCTGTACATGAATTATTTTGTTGCATTAATAAAGAAGCTCCACTTTGCCTGGGAAAAGCTAGCAGTACGTTTTGCTTGGGATATGTTGAATGTTTGCTGGATTATTTCTGCAATTTTCATACATATACTGTGAGATCGTTCTTGACTATTTTGGATTATTTCTAAGTTGTGAATGTTTTCATCTCCTATGCAAATATGCTGTGTTAAATGAGTAATGGAATGCTTTAAATTCTATCAAAGCTATCTTTGATATCTTTTAATTTCTGCTGTGAATGCATCTGTGTTATTAAACAACTATATGTTGAATTCTTGGGTGTATTTCAGTGCATTACTCATATTTCAGTTTTGCTCCCTACAGGGATAGATTAATTAGCTTAGATAATTTTAGATCATATTTGTTTTAATTGCATGCATTTAGATAGAGCACTTGCATATCATCTTTAAACATAAAATACATAAACGGTGGATCAGGCCGTAACCGGTGAAAGAAAACAAATATTTATATCTTATACGGTAGCCGGGCCGTTAACCAAACGGATTCCCCACACCAAACGGTGAGTGATCTAATTGGGCTTGCTTACCAGGGAGAATACCTTGCTGATTGGTGCCACGAATTTCGAGGCATCAACATGTAGCTTATTAGATTTTGTGGGCTCATAAACATGCATGCTTCTACAAGTTGATTTGTGAAGAACTTATTATGTCGTTATATAAGTTGATTTTTAATGAAGAACCAAATTGCATGTCAGATGCAACACTTGAGGTGATCAGTGAATACAAAGACTACTACTTCACTCCCGAAGGCACATATTTACGGATGTATGGAGGCACGAAGAGCCCCTCACTGATGCCCATATATGTCACAGATTACATCATCTTGAAGGAGGCAGTGAGGAAGGTTTTTGTCAATGGTGTAGGACACTTTCTGAATGAACATAAGAAAGCCTCATATCCACCACTTCCATTTGCAGTTGGGGCCTATAATTTCAACAAGGTCAAATAAGCAGAGGAATCCGTGAAAGAATTAGATGCTTATCATTTTGGAGAGAATCTTTTTGTTAGAAATGACAACCAACAGAAGGTGGCCAAGCATTGCTTATCCCGCAAGATCAATTTTGAGTATACTGATCATTTTTTGAAAGATCAAGAGGTGTACAGGAGGGCAAAGAATCTCTCCGATCTAAACAAGAGATTCGGTAAGAAAATAGAGGCAAGTTCTAGCTAAATGAAAGAAAACTTAGAAGAAGCAGTAAGAAAGAAGGCTAAGGAAGAAGCCACGACAGTTGGAAATGCAAAGAGGGTTGCAAGAAGAGGAGCTAGACAACAAGAAAGAAGAAGAAAGAGCTGAAGAGGTAAGAATAAAATCAGAACAAGAACAATAGACAAAGTGGCTACAGAAGAAGAGGAAAAGAGGTTAGAAGCAGAAGCACTAAAGAAGAAAATTGAAGAAGAAGAGCGAGTCAAGAAAGATTTGGAAGACAAGAATTTGCACGAGGAGAGTGAGAAGCAAGACATGGAAGTAGAGGATCCTACAAATATCAATACTGAGATACCTCTTATAGGAGGTCATCTCCCTTTGGTTGAGCTTGGATTCACGCCATTCACGCCATCAAAGCAACATTCGGTTGCAAAGCTTGAAACAATAGTTTTCTATCCTAAAAGGAAAACCATCAAGAAAAGAACAAAGAAGAGGTTGAAAATGGCCCAACAACCAGAAATAGTGATCGCACAAGAGGTTACGGTGATGGAAGGCACGAATAAAGACCCTAAATTCACGACTTCAGTGAATGTGGGAGCTGCACAGGCAAATGCTAATAATATCAACAAATTGACTCAACATGTGGAAAGAAGTAAAGCTAAAGTGATCAAACTCAAAGATAATTTAGTACAAGCCCGCAATGAGGGAATTGAAATGAGGAGACATAGGGAAGCTCTATATAGGATGTGTGCATCACATGTGAGGCCTCTGTCTACCAGTTGAACAATCTTATATAGGATCATGCATAGTTAGAATTAGGACTTTGCATTTGCATTACTTAATAATAAAACTTAAACGATGGATCGGGTCGTAACTGGTGAACTCACTACATTAGCATATCTTACGGTAGCCGGACTGTAAACCGAACAAATTCCCCATCCCAAACAATGAATACTCTAATTAGGACTTTTCATTGGGGAGAATCCCTACTATCGACACAAGGATTTTTCTAGGCGTAAACAGATTTGGAACTAGAAAGAGGGAAGCCAGTGTATGGATGGTAGAGGAATTCCATTCCCTTGAGGAAACTTCTCTAGGTGTCCATTGGAAACATCTCAACACGAAGATTCGATTCCTAAAAATGAACAAGAAACTAATTATCAGGAAAATCCTAATTATGAAATTGAGCATATTGAGACTTTGTATGTTGTTCCCCACCATGAAATTAATCATTTCAGGAGGTATACCAGATCTTAGGTCAAAAATATCAGATTATTACCAATAGTCCCATTATTTCCTAGAAGGTAAGCTCCTATAAAAGAGACCTATACAAAATAAGGACTTGGTTCTTGTTGAATCATTTGAGGAGTTGGTTGATTTATCTTTGCAAGAAATACCCAAACTTATTGATCAATTGAGACCACATTCTCCTGAATCGAATTCTTCTCAACACGTATAGTCACCCCCACATTCGCCTCCACACTCACCTCCACATTCTCCCCCACACATTGCTAATATGACTCATAATGTTAGTCGACCACCGTCTTGGAGGGCTAGAGGATCTTTGAATTTGCTCGTTCCTTTACATGGTTTGCTTAAACATCCAGAGCAGGTGTTGCCTAAATTTGATCGCGGAAAAGGAATTTATGCATATGACCATTTGAAGATTTTTTATCTGGATTTGAATTTGTTGGATGTAGAACATGAAGATGTGGTGTGTCGCTTATTTCCTTATACTTTCGAACATAAAGCTTCATCATGGTTTTTTAGTTTACAAACTGGTTCAATAACTGATTAGGATATTTTCGAAAAGGTTTTCTTAAGTAAATTTGGTGAAAAACAAACCTTAGCATCACTTATGAAAGAGTTACTATCTCTAAAGATGGATAAAAGGGAAAAGGTGCAGGATTTCAATCAAAGATTTACCACTATTTTGAATAAATTTAGTGCTGCCACGAAACTTGCAGAAGAATCTTTAATTGAATACTACACTGCAACATTGCATCCATCTCTCACTATGTTTGTTAAGCGTTCATGTAAGAATACCTTGATTTAAAACTTTGAAGAAGCTAAGAAGGTCGAAACAGATATGAAAAATATTGTAAAACATGCAATGGAAACTGAATCTAAGCCTCTTGCTTCCAAGAAACCATTGTTGTTGACAAAGCCACTGAGCTGAAGAACCATCAACTGATTTAGAAAGTGTGGTCAAATTAGTTCAGAAATTATCTAATAAGATAGTGGATTTAGAGAAAGAAAAGGGAACTAGTTCGTCCACAAGAAAACCTTTCAAACATTTTTACAAGAAAAGAGAAGAAAGTCCAAAGCCTCCAACGAATGAAGCATCTGTTCTTAATTTAAACGAAGTAGGCATGGACCACTTTTGTACTTTTAACCAAGAACATCATTCAAAAAAGACTTGTCCACAATGGATTAACTCTATGACTTTGGTAATGAATCAACTATTGGAAAAACAACTCCTAGATGAAGAAGATAATGATAAAGGCCGATCAAATGAGACTAGTGAAGAAAATGAAGAAACCACACTTGTTTTATGGGACTGGGAACCGAATTTTGATTTGGAGGATGAAGAAGAAATAGAGGAAATTCATAATTTACAAATCTCATCCATTGATTATGCCACTAGGAGTAAAGGACCAGTTGAGGATCAAAGTATATCAATTCCAAAAGGGAAAACAAGCAATGCTACTACTAAAGTTCAAAATAAAACAAATGTTGTAACTCAACCACCACCAAAGATATAAGAGAAAAGGCCTAACAATCCCTCAGAAATCATAAAAGGATCATCTTCTCTGACTCATAAAGAAACAACCCCTTCATCAAACAATCATGCTGTAGGTGGAAATATTGGAGGAAATCACAATATGGGGTGTGATATCCTTGAAGACATTAAAACGACCAAAGCTAATGTATCTTTAATTGAAATGTGTAATTTGCCAATGCAGAGGAAAATATTATTGGAAGCTTTTGACCTCAACACAACGTGAAGTAACTCTGATATCAAATATAAGCAACAAATCATTATTGAATCAAACACTAAGATTAATGAATCTAGCATTGGTGGTGAATCCAAATCTCAGACCCTACCTTTTCTGCTTACCTTTGAGATATTTAATTATAATGTGCACAATTGCTTGGTGGACTCAGGAGCTTCATCTAATATCATGCTATTGTCAATATGTAGAAAATTAATGGACAACCGATTCCATCTCCCTCTAGGATCATTCAACTTGATAGATCATATGTCAAAGTAGTGGGAGAGATGAAGAATGTTTTAATTAGATTGGTTGCTGGCCCAAGGGTTTGTCAATTCATCGATATAGTTGTGGTTGATATACTAGAGGCTTATGGTTTGATATTAAGTAGAGATGGTCAAGTAATATAAATGGTTACTTTGCTATTGATTAGTCTCATTTGTGGCTACCTTATTAGAATAAGCAAAACCAGATTAAGGTACTATGAGAACCACATATGAAGTTCAATGTGGCTGAATTGGAAGGAAAGAACAAACCAGTAAATTTTTCATACTTTGTGCTGGGAAATTATTTTTTGGAAATGGAACCCGGATGTTACCAAGATGAAACTACTTGTCATAACTCAGACATAGATTCCGATCTCCTTCAATTTTCACAGACCAGTGAAAATTAATGTAATATAATAGAATTAGTAACTGACTTAGATGTAAATATTAGTTCTAATAGAGTAGGAGTTAAATTTTGGATTATATTTTGATGGCTCCAAGACATGGGAGGGAGCAAGAGCCAGTTGTGTTCTTGTATATCCTCGAGGGAAAAGGTGATTTCTATCCCGTAGATTAGAATTTGAATGCACCAATAACACTGATGAATATGAGGCCTTGATTTAGGGACTAAAAAATGCTATTGACTTGAATGTTAAGAATTTAAAAGTTTTTGGTGATTCTGAGATAATTTTCAGACAAGTAAGAAACATTATTCATTGCTTATCTCCACACCTGAAAGGATATCAAGCATAGGTATGGAATTTAATTTCAAACTTTGATGCTGTTAATATTGATTCCATTCCTATATTGCAAAATTTTGTTGTTGATTTATTAGCTACTTATGCTTCTCGTTTAGTTCCTCTTAATGATAAATGTTCTATTGAATTGCTTTTTAGACCATTTGTCCTAGACAATGTTAAAAATTGGAGGGTGTTCGACGATGATGAAAAAATTATTGACTTCTTAATTGATGAAGACACATTCAAAGGATCTATTATTGATGAAGTTGAACACCAGTCAAACCTGGAAAATATGGATGAAAATCAGTCCAAGGGAAATTTTATGCCAAAAGGAGTACATACTTTAGAGAAACTGTTCGATTTGCAGAATAAGTTTTGAAAGCCAGCAAATGCCAAGACAAATGGTTCTTATATGCAATATGAATTGGTGAATTTGGGTACGGAACAAGAACCAAAATATGTCAATCTAGGAAAATGTTGTTCACCTGGTGAAAGGTATAAGTTCATTAACCTATTTCAACAATATAAAGATGTATTTGCCTGGACTTACGATGACTTGAAGACTTATGACACTAGCATCATACAACATGTTATTCCAATTAAACAAGGTGCTAAGCCTTTTCAGTAGAAACTTCGAAAAGTGTACCCTACTTTAGAGCCTCTTATTAAAAAAGAACTAAAGAAGCTGCTAGATGCTAAGATTATTTTCAAAGTTAGGCATTTTGAATGGGTGGCAAATCTTGTGTGTGGATTTTTGGAATTTGAATATAGCATCTGATAAAGACAATTATATTGTTCCACCTATGGAACAAATTTTGTAACTTGTTTCAGGCTTAGAAATTATCTCCTTGTTAGATGGATTTTCAGGATATAACCAAGTATTAGTGACCGAAAATGATTGTCTTAAGACAACCTTCCATACAAAATGGGGAACATTTGCTTATAGGAGAATGCCATTTGGCCTTATGAATGCTAGAGCCACATTCCAAAGGGCCATGGACATTACTTTTCGATGATTAATCGGCCACAATGTAGTCGTTTATTTGGATGATGTCACAGTTTTATCCAAGAAGAGGGAAGATCATGATTTCCATCTAAAATAAAAATTTTGAATGATGTGGAAAATATGGTATCTCTCTTAATCCAAAGAAAAGTGTGTTTGCTATTTTAGAAGGGAGATTACTGGGACATATCATCTCAAAAAATGGAATCTCAATTGACCCGGAAATGATACAAGGTATACTTTAGATTCCCATGCCCCATAATAAAAAATCCATGAAATCAATTATGGGCAAGATAAATTTTGTTCGAAGGTTTGTACCAGATTTTGCACAAATTGTAAAACCTTTGCAGCAAATGGTGAAACATGACGTACAATTTAAATGGACTGAAGTATAAAAGAATTCTCTTAGAGATTTTAAAAATTTGATTGCTCATGCACCATCACTAAGCAGTCCAAATTTTGAAAAGGATTTTATCATTTACACTTTCACGTCTGATAGTTCCCTTGCAACAGTGCTTACTCAAAAAGGATAACAGGGGGATGAATACTCAATATATTTTATGATCACTGGGTTACAAGGGGCTGAAATTAACTATCCAAATGTAGACAAACAAGCTTAAGTTGTGTTCAAGGCTGTAAAACAGTTCAAACCCTATATTCTCAAGAACATAACTAAAGTCATAGTACCTCATCTAGTTGTTTGATCATTATTTGTACAGAAAGAATTGGGAGAAAGATGAGTAAATTGGGTAACTGCATTACAAGAATATGATTTAGAATTTAAACCAACCAACATTGTCAAAGGTTAGGGATTATGTAAGTTGATCACTGGAAATCCGATCGAGGAAGCTAATGCATGGAACAATGAGGCTGAGATGAACCTGTTAGAAGTTTGTTCTATTCATACTACTCTTGATTTATGGTACCACGATTGAGTACACTATTTGTAGCATGGGTATACTCTAGAACATTGGAATTCCAAGCAAATAAGAGCCCTCCATTTGAAGTCAATTGCATATCAAATAATCAATGGAGTACTCTTTTGAAAAAATTATGATGGAGTAGTTCTTAGATGCTTAAAAGAGGAAGATGCAGAGAAAGTGGTAAAATAATTGCATTATGGTCCTGCTGGAGGTCATTACTCTGGAGACACTATCACGCATAATATTTTAAGAGTAGGATACTATTGTCCTACTATTTTCAAAGATGTACATGCATATACTCGTAAATGTGTTGTGTGCCAAAAAAGTGTCTGAACATTAGCAAAACCAGAAGCACCATTGCAGCCAGTGATCATCTCCGAACCATTTGAGTAATGGGGCTTGGACATGATTGGTGAAATCAACTCCAACTCCTCACTTTAGCATCGGTACATTCTCACAACAATGGATTATTTCATTCACTGGATTGAAGTTGTTCCTTTGCGAAAATTCAATGAAGATGATGTTATTAAATTTCTGCAAGAGAACGTCATTACCAGGTTTGGGGTTCCAATTTCTTTAGTTTTTGACAATGCTTCCTAATTCTCTTCTATGAAATTACATGAATTTGCTGTTGAAAAGGGAATTAAATTGCATTATTATTCAAATTATTATCCACAAGGGAATGGGTTAGCAGATTCTACAAATAAAATTTTGATTAGGATTTTAAAGAAAACAGTCATTGAAAACCAAATAAATTGGCAGGTAGCTCTTCCTAACGCTTTATGGGTTGATAGGGTCACTACAAAGAATGCTCTAGGAGTTTCCACATACACCTTGGTTTACAGAAAAGAGGCTATACTCCCACCAAATGTTCTTTTACCTTCACTACAGTTAGCCCAAGCATCCGGAGGATCCAATAGTAGAGTCATGCAATCAAGAATTAATACCCTGCTGAAACTTGAGGAGGTAAGAGAAAAGGCCATAAATAAATTTAAATCTCATCAATGCAATGTTAAGAGATAGTTTGATAACCAGAAAGCAGGGAAGAAATAATTTGAGGTAGGTGACTTAGTTTTGAAGTGGGACCAACCCCACGAGGAAAAGGGAAAGCACACCAAGTTTCAACATTTATGGCTTAGCGCTTACACTATCGCTGAGAAGCTTGCCCCCAAAGCATATATATTACAAAATCTGCAAGGGAAAGTAGAAACTCTTCCTATAAACAACCAAGCCCTCAAATAATATTTTTCATAGTTTTAGGAAAACCTTTGTATACAAATAATTTTTTTTTATTTTTTATTGTTTTATTTTTAGTTATTTCTTTAGAATTAAATACTTTTTTTTTTTTTGAATAAGTCAGCTCAACAGTTAGAGTGATGAATAGGGAGCTATGATGTAATATTATTCATGGAATATCTCTTACGTAAATATTTTGAATTTTAGAAGGCGTGAGAATGATTTCAAAATTTAAAATTTGCTTCTTGTTGTGAAGAGTCAGTGGTGCGATTGAATATCTCTTAGGTAAATATTTTGAATTTTAGAAGGCGTGAGAATGATTTCAAAATTTAAATTTTCTTCTTGTTGTGAAGAGCCAGTGGTGCGATTTCAAGCCCTATTATTTTAAGGATTTTAACCTGTCTGCCTTATCTTATTACTCAGTTTCTTGGAAAACTTATCACATGATCCGTTGAAAATTAAAATGAACTAAATCTTGTATATATTGCTAGGATAAATATTTATAGGTTACTATCCTGGGGCTCTGTTCACTCAAAGATATAAATAGCCTTGTCTTAAGTAGTATACTATGGCCGACCCATGGATAGGAAACAAAGTCTTGCAGATGTATGTTGTTGTAGTTAAGTGGATTGCATAGTTACCATCTATACATGATATGGAATAAGCAATTATATAGATAGAACAAATATAAGTAATGGAGGCAGAGCAAACAAGTCTTTATTACTCAGAACAAGGATGCGTCATAATGCCTTAGTACCTCTATGTATCTATCTGTCCAACCTATATATATGGTTTACAAATAGTTACATAATGACCTGTCGGTTCACTAACCGAATTGACATGTAGTGACCGACACGACGGTTCAACATGTTCTACGAAGTGGTTGAACGAAGGACCTAGTCAGGCGGCCAACCTAGGATCCTCCAACATCTCCCCCACAAACAAAACCTTTCTTCATCTCGAAGAGATAAAAAATTAACTTGGACGAGATGAAAAGATGACATTCGTTGTTGCTTTTCTTGTGCAAACTAAGTATAGACAGTCGATGAAGCTGAACTGATACAGACTACCACCATGGTTGGAACTGGGTCGTCAAGTTATGACTGGAAACACGCCCATGTAGAGGAAGCCGACAACATGATCTGGTACTGAACCAACATAGATCCAAATCTTAGGCTCTATCAAGCGCCGAGAGGGATCAAATCTCCCTTATATTTACTTTTTACTTTGTATTATTCTTTTTTGTTTATGGCCGACATAATATTTATTACTTTCTACTTTGTATTATTCTTTTTTGTTTACTTTGTATTATTTTGTTACTCGACAGACACTCGACCAACTCGACAAACGTTACAAGATCTCCCTCATATTTACTTTTTACTTTGTATTATTCTTTTTTTATTATGGACAACATAATATTTATTACTTTTTACTTTGTATTATTCTTTTTTGTTTACTTTGTATTATTTTGTGACTCGACAAACACTCGACAAACTCGATAAACACTCGACAAACTCAACAAACACTCGACACATGTTACAAGATCTCCCTCATACTGGGATGTAGAGTGCCTCTCGGCGCAACAACATCCGACGACTCTATAATCATGTAGAGGATCGACAAAAGAGTGGCATGTTGTTTTAGAGAAGAAAGCGTCCAAGAAAACAGTTACTCGGACCGTTGATCATCCCACGTCCGCTCCAGTTTGTAACTCTATCGGCTATTGGAAGGAGAGTTACGTGGACATGATTGGTGGCAAGGAAGATAATGACAAATCCTGGTCTTGGGACTTCGAGAGTGCTCGAAATGACCATATATTATGATGTGGAGAGGAATTGTTAGGGAGAACTGTTGAAATGCTCATATATCACGGAAAAACTTGGAAACAACCATAGAAATCAAGTATTTCTGATAGAACAACAAAGGAAAAGGAATAGAGGTGATGACGAGTAATGCCATGGCTTCAAATATATCGGTGTGATGCTATATAGTGTATGGAAAACCCTTTATAGGGAAGGTTATGAGTGGTGAATTTGGCAGGAATGAGACATATGGGGAAGCTATAATTGTCAAAGCATGGTGGGATGGTGGTCATAGATATCACATATAGTAACTGTGGATTTGTTGGGGTAATTGTACATGTATCCATCAAATTGATGTCTTGAAAGTGGGTTATATGCTGATATGGCGGTGGATTAGATGATGATATTTGAGTATCGATGATTCTGGTAGTACTAATGGTGAATTATGGCTTCTGTAACTCATGTGAAAAAAATATTCTAATCATGCTTTAGGTGACAATATGTATGTGAGCTGTCATGATCAATCGGTCCAGTGATGATGAATCAATCAACATATGGTAACTTGTTTTTAGCTTTTCTTGTTCGTCGATCCGGTGTTGGTGTACTCCTCTATCCTTTGATGTGTCATGTTGGTCGGATTCGTGTCGGCTAGGTCGAGCATTTTGTTCGACAACTTCTTGTCGACTTGTTCCACTTGTGTGGTTTCTTGTATTTCCCTTGTCGGGTTTGTCTTTCCAATCTCTTGCCATGATGAATGATCCAATACACTTGTCTCAGATGATTATTTATATTGATAATTTTGTGAAAGTTAGTTATAACTAACTTTTCTCTCTCTCTCTATTTCCCTTTTTTTTCATGCTCTGTAGCGTTTTAGTCGGGCGTCGTTGACAAGATTTCAGAACACACTCCCCTTTAGCGTTTTCAGTTGAAATGCTTTGTGATCATGGATTTTTTAGGCTTCCCTTTTATGCGATTATGGTATAGCAAGGCTAGATCGCTAACTGATATGTTTTTGTTCTTTATATTTCTGTCATGCCAAGCTTTCTGTTCTTGCTTTTGGATTTCTTGATGGTGGATTTCCAACTGTCGAAGTTCTTCAAGTTTCGATAATTGAGAGAATCTTTCTTTTCTAGCCTGTTCAATATGTAGTATTTCTGCAATTACTGGTGCCTATTTTAAAAAATGTAGTGGAACGACTGCTTCTTGTCCATATACGAGTTTAAATGGAGTCTGGCCTGTCGATATTTTGTATGTTGTTCTATATGCCAATAGTACGGCATGTATCTTGTCGTCCCAATCATCCTTATCGATATTGCACATTTTAGTCAATCCTGTAGTTAGTGTTTTATTGAATACTTCTATTGCGCCATTAGATTGCAGATGATATGTTGTGCTCCTTCGATGCTCGATCATAAATTATTTTGTTAAGATAGCAATTATTTTGTTGAGGAAATGGGATCCTTGGTCGCTAATCAAGGTCAGTGGACATCCAAATCTTGTAACAATATTCTCATAGATAAACTTTTCAGCTATCTCACTTGAGGAAGTCTCGACAGGTTTTACTTATGCCCACTTAGTAACATATTCAACAGCAGTAATGATATATATTGCGCCCGTTCATCGAGCATGAGTAAGAAATGGACCTATGAAATCGATTGTCCATATTTCAAAATTTAGGCTTGGATTTACCGATATAAGAGGCATTTCAATACTTGGTAATGGTTGGCCAAGTGGTTGACATTTGTCGCATTTATTTACAAATTCTTGACAATCTTTGTGGATTGTCGGCCACAATAATCCTGATTGCTGAATTTTTCTGGATGTCGTGTCGACTTGGAAATGTCTGCCTGCTGGTCCATTGTGTCCTTCATTAATTATATTTTGTCTTCAATGGTCAAAGACACATCTTCGTAATACATCATCTGGTCCAAGATTATGGAGAAATCCATTTATTATAGTATAGGGTGCAAATTTCATTGCTAGAATTTTCTTTTTCTTTTGATGCATTCCTTCCAGGGCTTGTCCTTCTTCTAGGAACTAAGCAATCTCTGCTAAGTCTGATGGAACAACTTCAATTCTAAATAAGTGAGAATAAGGTAAATCATCCTCATTTCCAATTGGTTCTTCTCCCGTGTCTATTCTCGACAGGTGGTCGGGTCCGACATTTGCTTTACCTGGTCGAACTATAACTTCGAACACAAATTCTTGGAATAACAACAACAACCATCGACATGTTTTTCCATGGTGTAAGAGTTTATTGACTAAGTATTTTGATGTCTGATGATCTGTATAAAACACAAAAGGATTGGCGAGTAGATAATGTTGATATTTCTGGAGTGCAAATACCATATCCAGTGCTTCTCTTTCAGTAGTTGAACAATTCCTTTCTGCTTTATTTAATTTTCTACTATTGTAGGCGTTGGGGTAATCCATCCCATCATCTCGAGGTTGAGTTAGAATTGCGTCGATTGCTATCCCCGAAGCATCAATATGTACATGGAATTTAATCGACTAGTTTGAAAATATGAGGATGGGAGCTTTGACTAGTTTTTTTTTTAAATGTTGAACGATGTAACACATTCGTCTGTCCACTAATAGTCTTGATCTTCTCTCAGCAACTCTTCTAACGGATATGTCATGTCGGAGTAGTGACAGATAAACTTTCTATAATACCTTGTATTCCCTAGCAAAACTCTGACTTGTTTAGAGTTAACTGGTGGTTTCAGGTCGAGAATTACTTTTATTTTTGCGAATTCTACTTTTATACCTTCTTTACATATGACATGTCCAAGTAGGACTCCTTTTGGAGTGGAAAATATACATTTCTTGATATTCAATGATAGTTGTATCTGTCAACATCTTTCTAATATGAGTCTTATCCATTTGCAAGGATCCCTCAACATTGAATAGATTGTCCAATCGTCAAAATATACAGCCATGGTTTTGTAGATATATTCTTGAAACACTTTGACAACTATTCTAGAAAACACAACTAGTGCATTCTTCAATCCAAATGGAATTACTTTATAGGAAAATGATCCAAATTCACATACAAATGTGGTCTTATTTTGGTCTTCTTTGGAAATAGGTACTTGATTATACCCATAAAATCCGTCTGTGAACGAATAGCATTCATGTCCTGCAACTTCATTAATAATTTCATCAACGAATGGTGTCATGGATCTGTAAGCGTTACCTTGTTGAGTTCCTTGAAGTCGACACAAATGTGCAGTCATGTCGGGTCGTCCTTCTTCGGCTGGATGACCATTGGGCTTTCCCACTTTAATTGATCAATGGGATATATAATTCCGGTGGCACGCATGTTGTCTATTTCTTTCTTGACTATTTCTTTGTATTTATGCGCGAGCTTGTATGGTCTCTTCTTGATTGGTTTTGCATCTGGTTTGATGTCGATCTTCATTTATCCCATTTCTTGGATAAGTCCTTTCAGGTCTTTATAATCTTGTGCAAAGACATCTTGGAATTCTTTTAATAGGTTTGTAATTTTCGTTATTTGTTCTTCGTTCCAATAATCTCCTATCTTAGCCATTTTGGGTCTGTTGTGGTTATATATGTCTACTACTTTGATCTTAATCTGTGCGTCCATCCACTTAGGTGGTTTGGTTTCATTAATCCATCGTTTACCTTCTTTGAATTGTGTAAATGTCAGGGGGAAATATGCTTCTATCATCCTTTCGTGGTCATTTTTTTTCTTCTAAAGATTCAACATTAAAAATTGTTCTGACTAGCTTTGCTGTATCTAGATGTTCTCGTTTCCATTGGAAACTTTTCCCTTATGTTTTTTTGTTTCCATTTGCAGTCTTGTCGAATGTTGAGGTTCGGACGACTTGATATTTTTACATCTAGCAACTGGTCGGTCAAGTCATTGATTATCGGGTGATATTTTTCTATTTGCCGGCTGTAGAAAATCTTCACTTGAGTGCTTGCTTCTTTTAATAGATTGTCCTGCAGAGAGAACATGAAATATTTGATAAAATTTTCTCTTAATTCTTTCCAAATAAATTTGTCTCCTCTTGCCTCTTCCATTTTGTACCATTTGTTTGGTAAATCGTCGAGTGTACTTGGAAAACGGTGTGGCCAAGTTCTTTCATCTCTATAGCCTAATCTTTTCCATTCTTTTTCATAGTTGTAGATATGTTTTTTAGGATCTTGGCCTTGTGTGAAAATTGGAAATTTTGCTTGAGCCATGAGTTTTCTCCCTCCGAATCTTTCGAAAAAGTATGTTGACGTTGTAATCCAAGTCATAAGTCTCGACTGATGTGTATCCCACCATCTTGCAGCTTGAACTGTGAAGGTTTCGACCAAACTTTGAATTCGACCTTGTTCTCCAATATTCTTTGACACTTTATCGACATGGAATGAAGGTGATTCTCGTTCTTTATATCGCAGTAGTGGAATACCCGACGACTCGTTTCTCACCGGTGCGAGTGTCGGATGTTCTTTGATTTTTCTTTCAAAAATATTTGGAATGATGGAGACAAAAAAACAGTGTTGAGTTTTCTTCTTGGGAATAACTTCAATCGTCCGATGTTCTCGTGCTTGTAATTCATAGTTCTCCATTTGCTAGTTGTAGAGTTCAACATTTGAGTTATATCTTACTGATGCAGGGTTCCCGAGGTGGATCTCTCCTTGTGCATTAGGTTCAATATAGTCTTCATTGTTCGTTACTTGGCATAAATGTTGAATGTCGACGTCGTCATCGATAATCTCTATCCAAGGCTGTCCTTGTGATGGGTGAATAGGCACAATCACTTTCTTCCCATTTCCTTTAAGTTTTATTCTATCTTTGTTAAGTGATATTGAATATTTCATCTTTCTTCCCCATGGTCGGCCAAATAGGGCAGGGAAACAACTAGAACCTTCCTTTGGGTTGATAATTTCAAAGTCGACTTGTGTTGTTATACCTTTCATGGATGTGGCGACATTTTTCCATACCCCGATTGGTTCAATCAATCCTTGGTCAGCTAATTTTAGATATATGCCCGACTCGTGTAGTTGTGGTCGACCAAGTTGTTCCCAGGTATCTCGAGTCATGATATTTGCTTGTGATCTGAAGTCGATAACGACTTGTCGAACAGAGTATCCTTCAATTTCTAAGTCGACAAGTGGGTCTGCATCATTTTTATCTCTCTCACTTAGTCGATAGAGATTTTTAGTTTGTTTTTCTTCGATAGAATTACTTCTAATGTTATGAATTAGATCTATAAACTTTGCGACAACTTCATATTTATTTATTAAGTTGACGATTTCATTAATATTTCTTTGTCGAGGTTCATCATTGTCTTCTTGAGATGCTAATTCTTGAAAGATTTTTGTTGCATTATTATATAAGTGCTTATGCTCAATTGGATTAGGATAGTCATCTTTACTTTTTATTTTACTAATTTTTGGATTATCAACACCAATTTTAGTTCCTTGATGAGTTAAAATATGAATATTCTTAGTTCTAAAAACATCATATTTTGGAACACTAGACAAAATGTTAACATTCTTTTTATTAGTAAATTTTTCAAGTATGGTGGGGTAATCCTCCAAGAAGTGATCACCCACCTCACACTTCGTATAGAATTTGAGATCTGTCCGATCCTTGAAGGGTCAGTCTGTAAAAAGATGATCTTCACTTAGGCATGTAAAGCACTGCAGTCGTCGACGTAGTCGAGGGTCTTGATTTCCAATGTTGTGCCCACGACCTTGAAATCCTCCTCGACAATTGAAGTTGTCGTTACGTCGGTCGTCGTTCCTTTGGTATCTTGCATTCCCGTCATTTCTATTATTTATTTGGTTGACAGTATTGGTCTGGTAAACTGCGTGACAATTTTGTTTATTCTTTAAGTTTGGACTACATTATGTCGTGGAATGAGTTCTTACGTCACATATGGCGCACCAACGAGCTTGATCATTCTTCATGTTGTAGGGACAATATTTTGTCGAATGTGTGTCGTGTTCTTGGCAGAAGTTGCAAAAACATTTTGTTTGTATGAAACAGACACCCTGTCGGCGGTCATCTTGTCGATAATAATATTTCATATGGCCTACTGTGGAACATTTTGTACACCATAAATCGGTTCCTCGCAAATTGATTTCTCGAATAGATTTTTTCATATTCTCCAGTTACTCTTCAATTTGTCGGTTGACAAGGATTGCAGGATAGTCATCATCCATTTCTATTTGTAATGCTTTTGTCAATGCATATTCATATGTATTGAATTCATGTAAACATGTGTGATTCTAACCTTCTGTAGTAGACCAACTACGATCCATTGGATCAACAGAGGTTATTCAATATCGTACTCAATCTAGCTTAGCAAGTCTCTAAATCTTTTGTCATAGTCCATGGTAGTCTCGATTGGCTTTTGAGATGTAGTTTTCAATTTCTTAGCAGCTATACATTTTGCATCTAGGGTGTTGAAGAAAGACAAAAAGTGCTGCTTTATATAAGCCTTTGACAGAGTAGGTGTTTTTTATTTATACGTGATGTACCATGTGAGCACTCTTTTCCGGAGAGATCCAACAAATTGTGCCATTTGTCGATCTTCACTGACAATGGAATTGGATTCCCATATTGACTCACAAACAAACCAGTGCCTTCTTGGGTCTTCGTCACCTTCGTAGAAGGGAAGGTGTGTCGTAGTGTGTGCCATATCTGCTGAAATTTCGATTTCCAAGTTAACTGGTGGTGATGGTGGATCACTTCCGGCGACATAAATGTTCTTGCAGTTGTTTTCGACAGGTACTATCTCTTTCTATGTAGGCGTTACTGCATGTTCTTCGCTTCCGTAAAAAATATCACTAGTTTCGGTCGGTTCTTCGTTGGCTGTCGGGTGTCGAATTTATTCTACAACTTCTGCCGATACCCAAGTAAAGTTCTGTTCTATCTGGATTGTATTTCTTTTTGGAGATCCTGGTTTTCTCGAAAAATCACTTAATGCTGGAAGTGGCTGGGGGGCGCTTCCTCACGATCTGAATAGAGTAGATGAAAACTTTGGTTGGAGAACTTGGGTTGAAAAGTAACCCAATTCCCTTCTTGCAGTCGATGGATCAATAATACATCGACCTCATTACCTTGATCGTTCCGTCGACTCCAAATTCTAGTTTGTCCAGCATGAATTGCTAAATATTCTTCGACAATTTCGTGTACTTGGGCACTCTAAGTTAGATGTAATGGGGAATGCAGAGTGATAACTTCGGGTATACTCACCTGGAGAGCACTGCCATGATCCATCCATAGATCTTCATCCATTGGTGACAGGTCTTCATCAATGCTCTTGGTTTGTCGAGCTCGACTCGACTCTGGCAGATTTCCTTTTGCATCTGTCACTATACCCGATCTTTGTTTTTTTTTGGAGTGCACTATCTTGCTCCATTAACTCCTCGTGCCTCTTCCTCCTCTTTTCTCGTTCTATATTCTAGATATCCAGAGTGCTTTTGTGTATCACTGATCTATCTTTGTCGAATTTTTGGGATTTTCACTATTGGCCATATCGTGTTTTCTTCTGTCGACCGTTATTCATCTATTCCATCAGACCGTGGTCGGATACCCTCCCATTGTCGTCCCAAAGTTATTTAGAGAACTCAGGTGATCCAACAATTCATTTGCTGAGGAAGTGTTCCCACTCTCGCTCTTTCACGAATTTTTTCCATTGTCTTTTCTTTTCTTCCCAGTTCGTATTTTAGAGAGGTGGTAACAATAGTGGTCGAGGTTTGACGATATGTGATGCTCCCTTGTCGATCAATAATTTAAACAAAAGATTTGGTAAGGAAAAAAGGAATTGCTCGGTGATGTCATTATAGAATCTTTCCCTTATGTTATCGACTGATACTCGTTCCTCAATTGCACACTCTTCGCAAAATTCATCGGCAATTCTTTCAGAGAACTCAGACAGATTGTACGACCTCCACTGGTTAATTTGTCGAGCAGTTGTCGATATTTTTCATCTACTGGCCTTTTCATCTAGGAGCTTCTTCAATGCAAACGACACGAACTCAATGAAATTTTCATGTGTGTCAGAAAATAATTTCTCTCTTGCTTGAGCGATAGTCAACTTGTTTCTTCTGGCATAATTTTGCAGATAATTTGCTATCTTTCTCTCCACCCATTCCTTTATCTCATGTTCTGTTATCATTTTATCATGCTCATTGTTGTCCTATGCATGTATCACCGGAAACATAACTAATGTTGTAGTTAAGTGGATTACATAGTTACCAACGATACATAATATGGAATAAGCAATTATATAGATAGAACAAAGATAAGTAATGGAGGTAGAGAAAACAAGTCTTTATTACTCAGAACAGGTACATAGATGTGTCACAATGCCTCAGGGCCTCTATGTATTTGACTCTCCAACCTATATATATGGTTGACAAACAGTTACATAACGACCTGTCGGTTTACTAACCGAATCGACATGTAGTGACCGACACGATGGTTCGACATGTTCTACGAAGTGGTCGAACAGAGGACCTAATCGGGCAACCGACCTAGACTCCAACATATGGCAATCAAAATGATCCTATACCCAAAATATCAAAACCAAAAGGCACAAATAGATTCATTTGTTCCCTAGTACAAATATCCACAAAATTCAATGATGTATACTTGAAGAATCAAACAAAGACATGAACATACAAATTCAGTTGTTCAAAGAAGACCAAGGGGATATCTACAAATATCACCTAAGGAAGGCTCTTCTCCGTCTGTGAGTATGATAAACAATATAAATATTCATTTCCCACACAAAAGGACTCTATGGATGGAAGATCCTAGGATATACCTCTGAAGACAAAGGGAACCATGTATCAAAGCGACTCAAGCATCAAAGAATGCTAATGCATCTAGTATAGGAATGAGGAACAAATGGTTACATTTGCCTGATTTTGTTACTGCCCGTGGTGTCTTACCTAGTTTCTTCGAAAATATAGGTTGGGTAAATGAACTTCATACTTTGGCCTCAGGAGAGTGGCTGTGAACTCCTAACTAAGCTGCCCTGTCCCCAATATTAATAATAATATGTGGTACATGTGATACTTATTCCAACTTGAAATAGGACTATTGAAATTACAAGGAAGATTAATAATCTTTGACTCTTATAATTGGAAGATACAAATGAGTAGAAATAAATTCTTACCCTAACTAAAATAATCTTTCCTAAAAATTATTATTATTATTATTATTATTATTATTATTATTATTTTTTTTTTTTTTTTTTTTTTTTTTTTTCTTCAGAGATCTAAATTCCCCAGCTAGTTGCCAGTTGTTGCAGATGCAACCGTTTCCCCAATTTTGTGCAAAATTATGGCCCCTCCTATTTTGAGCTCAAATTTTAACTTTATTTTGTTTTCTAGTTGTCTCTATCACCAAAGAATTACTTGAAGAGAGATTTTCCATAAAATATTTGACACTTAATTTTTTTTTTCTTTCTTTTTCTGATTTTTTACTGTTTCGGCAACTTGCCAAAACTACATCGAAACATCGGACTAACTTTAAGTTTGGCTTCGAAACAGGTGGATCGACTTCTATTTTACTGCTGAAATGGTCGGGTCCAAGTCCGATGTAGTGCCAAAACGGTCTGATATTTTTGAGGTTTCACCCGAAACTTGTTAAGGGTTTTTGTTTGGATTTTATTTACACTTAAAGTATTGAGTTGAAGTTTTATATCACCAGCCTATGATATTTGGCGCGGAGCTAGTCGTGACACTTAGAATTTTTTTCCACGATATTTAGTGTTTCACTCGGTTTGTTGGTTTAGGCCCGAAGCGTGTCGAAGCATTTCTCGGTTTTGATCTGAAACGTCGCTCAAATATCCCAAGTTGAATCGATGCACAATTGTTTCTATCATCGAAACACTTCGTAGTCAAAACGGTTTTCACGTTGAACATATTGGCGAACCTCAGGATTTATCTCTGAAATGTATTGAATTAAGTTTGGTTTTGAGTCCGATAGGCATCAAAGTAAGTTTTTTGTTGTTCGATTTTTCTTCAATATGAAGATTAGAGGCTCCCATTTGCATTATATATAAAAAAGGGTTAGTATCCGCCGAAGCTATCGATCAAAGCCATTAGGGATTTAGGGTTTGGAAGTTTCTTATATTTAAAAAGGAACTCCGGTATGAATTTTTTGCTAACCAACTGAACGTCGTTACGATACTCTTGCCACTTGGACGAGGAGTTCTCCAGATCGACCATCAACTCATCATACGTACAGGTAGGTAGTCTTTTGTCCTTATCCAGTTACATTTGGTTTCCATGTATTGACGTTAAATGAATACGTTAAGCCGTTACGATGTGCCCTAGATTTATATCTTCGAGCCATACAACCTTGAAGTACATCATCTAGAGAGAAGGGAATGAGCCATAGCTTGTTCCTTTCCTTCTTCCTGCACAGAATATTGACACTAGGAGCTCAATTTCAAGTGCGTATTGGTTTGGGGAAAACATCTCGAACTCTAGCCAATTATTGAAATACATGCTTAAGCATTAGTAGCAACCATCAAGTTTTTTTTGGTACCAGTATTCGACCCTTCAAATGCGTATTTCTATAAGCAAATGTCATTCAACCTTAGACCCTTAACCGAGCTCGAATTCAGTTACAGTAAACCCGAAAGTCAAGTCTTTTGCTTATGCAAACTTTGGGAGTGTGATTGAAGCCCTAAGCTCGATGGTGTTAGAAAAACAGGATCGCGGAGCAATAACAATAAATAAGATGAAACTATAAATCACATAAACACAATACAAGAGAGACACCAATATAACGTGGTTCACCCAAGATGGGCTACATCCATACAGAAATTGCCTGTCCTTATTATTATACCATCCAACAAATGAAGGGATACAACCTGTAGCACATCTGGTGCAACTTTCTCTTCACTCTCTCTCGGTCTCTCTTACACGATCATAAATATATTTACAATGCTACAATACATTACATAGCCGTATTACAATGTCTTCCTTTTAAAGGGGAATTACCATGGGAAAATACTACGGGCTACCCAATACCATGGGTCCATAAAATTTTGTCCAACAAACAACCCAAAATTTCCTTTCGGGGGATTCGCCCCCGTATTCCCTTTTTCGAGGGCCCATTGGCCCCCGGACCCCCCAACCAAGGGGAATGGTCTCCCCCGGACCCCCATGGGGGGTATATGACCCCCCGTTGGGATGAGTGTACAGTCCATCTGCACAGCATATAAAACTGGGGTACAAAGACAACTGAAATAACAACATCTCTAAATCAGGGAGATCAGGTTCCACAACCAACAGATGGGCCCGCATAGTGTGAACGATTAAAATTTGGTCTTTGACCCCTATCCTTCACCAAGAGAATCGTTGCTCGACTCGAGCCCTATCTACCTGGTCTATAATGTGGTCATTAGCTCAATGGGGATAATAAGCCTAGCTCATATGTTTTCTTGCAAACAGATGCACATTGGATAATCTTTTAAATTTACAATTTGTTGTATGAATGGGTTTTACTAAAATGGTGTTATATACTTATTGCTAGTATCCTTGCATTTAATTGTTATCAATGAACTGGTTGGGAAAGAATGCCAATGTTCTATTTAGCATGCTCAGTCTATTCTTAGAGTTCCTCATGTTATTATTATTTTCAGTATAAATCTATCTAGTTGTGTTCTAAATGGAGCCAATGCAACCCTATGATGTTGTTCTTATGTCACGGGATTTAGATATGTCTACAAGGATCTCTAAGCGCAATGCCAGGGTGGTCGAATCAGATTCTGATGTAGAGATTATCCCAAAGACACCTTTGGAGGTCCAATTAGAGGATACAAAGTCTAACATAGGGATAGTTCCTGTGTATAAATGGGGAGAGATTTACCATCTAATAAGAGACCGGAACATACCTTCACAACAATAGGGGAAAACTTGATATACTAGAATATCAAGAAGTCGAGTCTTCATAAAGCTGCCACACACCTAAAACTATTTCCATGTTCAGAAGTAATTAGATGGATTCTCCCATATGTAGATGTAACATCTAGAATCATTACAGGGGAAAATGGAAATGGTTTCGCTTCGTTTCAACCTGTGCATATAAGCAAACCCTACAAACTACCAATGTTTTATTAACGGATGACTGGGTCAAGAGTGTAAATATTGAGCATTTGGAATGTGCAAGGAAAATGTTAATCCCGGGTAGACAGTTGCGGCAAAGGACCAGTGAAGAGAATGAAACCAAGAAACCGAGAACTCCATTCAGGGTTGTTGCTATGCTCCTATGTAGAATATATGGGAGAGAAAATTCAAACATTTACAAGCTCAGTTTAATTACACTGTTGTACCATGTCACAACACACAACACCATATTCAATTGGGCGGACAACATTTCAAAAAATATGGCTCAAGCCATAAAAATGCTCAGGAAGGAATAAATCAAAAGAAGGCTGAATTCTAAATGTCATCATATTTGATCGATTGCATTCTTATCATGAATATTTTCCCAAAGCTCAGATGTAACTTGAATCCTAATGAATCTCCGATTTATGTAGCTTATGATATTCTATGGGCTCATAAACATGCATGCTTCTACAAGTTGATTTGTGAAGAACTTATTATGCCGTTATATAAGTTGATTTTTAATGAAGAATCAAATTGCATGTCAGATGTAGCACTTGAGGTGATAAGGGAACACAGAGACTACTACTTCACTCCCGAAGGCACATATTTATACATGTATGAAGGCACAAAGAGCCCCTCACTAATGCCCACATATGTCACATATGTCATCATCTTGAAGGAGGCAGCGAGGCAAGTTTTTGTCAATTGTGTAGGACACTTTCTGAATCAACATAAAAAAGCCTCATATCCACCAATTCCATTTGCAGTTGGAGCCTATAATTTCAACAAGGTCAAAGGAGTGGAAGAATTTGTGAAAGAATTAGATGCATATCATTTTGGAGAGAATTTTTTTGTTATAAATGACAACCAACAGAAGGTGGCCAAGCATTGCTTATCATGCAAGATCAATTTTGAGTATACTGATGATTTTTTTAAAGATGAAGAGGTGTACATGATGGAAAATAATCTCTCCAATCTAAACAAGAGATTCGGTAAGAAAATAGAGGCAAGTTATAGCAAAACGAAAAAAAACTTAGAAGAAACAACAAGAAAGAAGGCTAAGGAAGAAGCCACGGCAGCTGAAAATGAAAAGAGGTTGCAAGAAGAGGAGTTATCCAAGAATAAAGAAGAAGAAAGAGCTAAAGAGGTAAGAAGAAAAGTAGAATAGGAAACAACAAACAAAGTTGTTGCAGAAGAAGAGGAAAAGAGGTTAGAAGCATAAGCACTAAAGAAGAAAATTGAAGAAGAATAGCGAGTGAAGAAAGTTGTGGAAGACAAGAATTTGCAGGAGGAGAGTGGGTAGCAAGACATGGAAGTAGATGATCCTACTGATATCAATATTGAGGTAACTCTTACATGAGATCATATCCCTTTGGCTAAGCTTGGAATCACGCCATTCATGCCATCAAAGCAACATTTAGTATCAAAGCTTGAAATAATAGATTTCGATCCGAAAAGGAAAACCATCATGAAAAGAATAGAGAAGAGGTTGAAAATGGTCCAACAACAAGATATAGTGACCATACAAGAGTTTACGGTGATGGAAGGCACAAATAAAGACCCTAAATTCACGGCTTTAGTGAATGTGGGTGCTGCACAAGAAAATGCAGATAATATCGACAAATTGACTAAAGATGTGGAAAGAAGTAAAACCAAAGTGATCAAACTCAAAGATAATTTAGTACAATCCCGCATTGAGGGAATTGAAACGAGGAGACAACGAGATGATCTAGAGTTAGAAAAGGAGAAAATCTTGCAGACTATTCAAAGTATTGAAGATGAAAAAGACTTGTTGAATGTACAATTATTAATTAAAGCAAATATCAGAAGAAGCTGCAAATACTAGGAAGAAGCTCACAGAATTCTATAGCAAGATGAAAATATTAAATGCTTGGAGAAAAAAGGCCAAAGAAATTCCTTCGAATCTTCCCAAAAGGTCCACCGCTGAGCTCAAGTTACACTTCATGCTCTTGGATAATTGTCAGAACGTGGAGAAAAAGCTACAGGAAGAAGTGAATGAATCCATCACTAAATGTGAGGATATTCAACAAGGTGTTAGCAAGGATTTTGGAAAGTGTCATCTACCCTCTCCTGGAACCATTGAAAAATTAGTGCCAAAAGAGTAGCATTTAGCGGAGCCGAGAACTATTAAAGACGAATATATCACTGCCATTAAAAGTATGGACACCCTCACTCCAGAAGATCTCAGGGAGTGAATTGTAGAAGCCACGATGAATATTTTTTACTTAGGAAATGGCCATACCGCAACAACTAAAGGACTGAATGCTATCATCAAAGGTATACCTCTTCATGAAGTAGCTTTGAAATTGTTGGAGACTCAACAACTCAATGTAATAGCTTATGAAAGTGGTTTATGGGATGATTACATCCAAAGTCAAGCAAACGCACCATCAAACTAATGTTATATAGTAATTTTATTTTTTATTTTAGTCATTTATGTTGCAATCACAAAAGACAAAATTGTGGAAACCAAAGGGTTGAAGGGAATATGAACTGATAGGTCATGTTAAGACAATATTTTGTAAATATAAATAGGAGAGACTAGATGAGGAATGGGCTTTTTGTTGGTGAAACATTGAACTAGTATCATTTTTGGAAGAAATTACTTTCTTTTAATGAGAAAAGACAATTTTGCTGTGTGAAAGTGTACATGGACTGTTGCATGGGAATATGTGAATGAATGTGTAGAATTATTTCTTCATTTTGTTCATCAATATGCTATAAGATATTTCCTCTTTTATTGGATTGTTCTAATGGTTTGTGATTCATCTTACTGCTTATAAATATGAATTGCAATTTTTTATGTCTTTATGAGTAATGGATGAATGAATGTCAATACAAATCTATATTTGTATTAATACTATTATGGAAATATTTATATATATGTTTCAGTAGCTAACTTCTGAAGTTATACTGGGCAGTTACAGTCATTACTCTAATTTTCATTCCGCTTCTTGCAAGGATAGATTAGATTAGATAGATTAAGGTTAGGTATTTTGATCGGATAGTCTTGGTTGTTTGGTAAAACAAGAGTGGTAAGACGAGAGGTAATAACTTGCGTATCACGTGTGAGGCCTCTGTCTACTAGTTGAACAAGCTTAGATAGGATAGTGCATAGTTAGAATTAGGACTTCGGATTTACATTACTTAATAAAAAAACTTAAACGATGGATCGGGTCGTAACCAGTGAACTCACTACATTAGCATATCTTACGGTAGCCAGATCGTAAACCAGACGGATTCCCCATCCCAAACACTGAAAATTCTAATTGGGAGTTTTCATTGGGGAGAATCCCTACTTTCGACGCAAGTATTTTCCAGGCGTCAACAAGTGGGTAACCAATTAAAGTGCATCTCTCACATCACATTAAAAAATCCATGAATTTGCACAAAAGTAAATTCAATTGGCCATTTAGTACTAATTCCTCTCTCCCTTGACAATTTAGCATGAGCCATTCTAGCGATGGTAAATCAGGTTGTAGCTTGCGAAGATTTGACTTCATACTCTTTATAAATGTTTGTAACCTTTTCAAACTCTAATTCCAGGGGTTTGGAATTTTTCACCCCATAAAAGAGACAACTTGTTCAAGTCTATGCACTATAAGTTTTTAAGCAATATTATTATTGTAAAGGCTATGTAGTGCAAGGTTTTAAATCCTATGTTATTGTTTCAATAAGTATATATATATATATTTCAGAAAAAAATTTGTAGTTTTATTGATAAGTCATAAAATTACTTTCAACATATGCTTGATAGCATTTCAGTAGTTTGTTGAGGAAATTTAATTGAACTCCCACCCATGTCATCGTAGAGGAAATTACATTAAAAAAACCATAACAGTAAGCTCATGATCCTACAATAAAGCATCATAGTAATCATGGAAAACCAAATATGGGACCTTCAGATGGTTTCCATATCCATTAGCTATTCATATGGGGCCCAATTATAACCACAAAATATCCAAAAACATAATCCAAAAGATCATTGCTAGCCAAAATCATTACCGGTGAAATTCACAGGGTTGTGAGAAATCATATACAATGCCTTTGTGTTCCTCCTATATCTGCCATTGTCCAAGTTCCATTGCTAATCCCTCCTTAGAGAGATCGTATGTTTGCATATTTATTTTTATGTACATGTGTTGGAAATTAATGGAATGGAATATATATATATATATAATGCATACTTAATCATGTGGTAGGCATGTACTTTTGTATTTGTTAGTGTATTGTTAGATCTAATTATATTCAGTCTTATGTAGTGTGAATCTAACCACTTTATTCAACAACAAATTTTGATGTTTCTGCTTAGAGATTGACATAAATTTTATGAAAACCATTGAGATGTAAACACCAAAATATATACAATGCTGATAAATAAAATAATTATTGCCACTCTTGAGTTAATGAATTGCAGAAGGTAGTTACATAATTTGTTATGTAGAGAGTGGAGAGGAAGATTGATAAATGAATAATAAAACCCTTGGATTTCATTATCAGGTTTCACGTATTTACCAAGGTTCTTGTTTCCACCCATGTTTGCTACTCTCCTTGTTGGCTCTCGTCGAAAGTGTACTACAAATTCCTTAAAAATCACCTTACTAATTTTCAGTAGACCTCTAGCAAGGGAAAAGGCTTCCATAGGACCGTCTAGGACATTTCTTGCTTGTCAATAGACATGGGTTCTTGGTCATAATCAAGACAAGGATTCAAGCTTAGGGTATGTGTGCAAATTATGTTATTTGATTTGTTACAAGGAAAGAAGCATACATACTCTTTGATTTCATATATGCTTTGAATACATTTTCACCAATGGCTAAATTGTGGTATTCACTATGCTCTATTATTTGTTATGCTTGAAAGACTCAACCCAAATGCACATATAACAACCATGTTGGTTTAGACCAACATCAAGGTTTTATCATCCAATCGTGAGTCTTTATTATAGTCCATTAGATTCCTCTTTTAGAGATACCATTAGCTCCATATTGTAGATGTATCTCCTCAACAACTAGACATATTTAAACTTCTTTAGAACTTTCTAGACAAATTGGAAAGAATAGAGACATACCCTTAAGAGAGTCCAATATCTCCAAACATGAATTTCATACTCTTGTTTCATACTCTAATGTTGTTATTTCCTCCATGAATCTAGAAAAGGGCATGTGCTAACCTCATCTCACTCATGACATGGTTTGTGAAACTTAAAGTTGTAGTTTCTAGTTTGACAAAGACCTTCTTTTTACATTTAATAATTATTTAATAGGTGCCTCCTCCGTCTCAGTGCATGTTGGTATAGTTTTAGCATATGCATTGTTCTCATATTGATTTATATTTAGTGCAATTGACATCTCCGAAAAAACGAAGTTTCATATATTGCTGTTTTTCACTTAATGATTTGTAACATCCCATTTTGACCCTTAGAACATATTGGCTTTCAATGTAAATATTGTATATATTATATGTATTTTTTCCTAGCATGGAGCTCAAGGCCAAGGCCCACTAGTGGATGCTTTATTTTTATGTAAAAGGAAAGTATTAGATATTCTGTTATCCATGTGATATTAAGCCATGGGACATTGTAAATGATGTAAATATTAATATTGCAATAAAAATACCAAAGAAACGGGATATGGAGGCAACTAATAAGAGGGGGCCATGTGTATCCACTAGGGAGAGGTGAGGGGGTTGTGGGATTGGACCATAGATTGCCAAATGTCATCTTTAGAACCCATTTGACCTTCCTTGCTGACATTTAATTCTGGTGCAGGAAGTGATTGAAGAAACTGTTCATGAGGTCAATGGAGTGTGGGCAACCCTGAAATTCGGATGGCAGGGTATGGGGCTCTGTTTGCCTTGATCCACAAGTAACTCTGCCTACTAGGAATTCATTTCCTCATCCCCATTCCATTATGAACTAGCAAGGGGATTTTTCAGGCATAACAAAGAGCTAAGTAGGGAAGAGAAGAACGAAATCGTGATTCTGGGAGAAACCCTGATTTGGAGTGTCGAATCTGCCTAGAAATTCGTGTGGGAAGTTCAATCCAGCAGGAGATCTGTCGGCCTGAACCCTAGGGAAAATTTACAGAATGGGAGATGCTCAGAAACTCGGTAGAAAACCCTGAATTGATGGCCGAGAACCCAGCTGCGGGATAGAGTCGCTTTGGCCATAGAAATTGAGAAAACCCAAGTGGGAATGACAAAGAAGAATATGACAGAAGATAGGGTTGCTTGATAAACCCAGTGAAGGCTAGAATCTCAAGGAACCAGTAGCTTGGACCTTTCTATGCCCACCCTGAAGAACACTGGAGGGAAGGGGCACCTGAGGGACTGTGCAGTAGAGAAGGGGACCTTCCTTGTGTTGGGTGTCGCAGGTATTGTGGGTGCCAAGGCTGTCTGAGTGAGAATTGAGAGGCTTGTAGCTCTGAGGTTGAGCTCATTGGCTTAGCATCCTCCTCCATTGTCCCTTACATGCTTGATAAAACCAACTGTGTGTTGGCTTAACATGTTTGCTGTGTGAAGCCATGGCTATGAGTGAGCTTGTTTAGTTCCTCATTAGTGGACACACAACCTAGCTCGGGGGTGGTCTCTCAGCTGAAAGAATATAGGCTAGATAGAGACCTATGGTTGGGTGGAAGGTTTCTCTCACATAGCCAGTTGCTTGGACGGTTCATCCTATTATAAGATAAGTGCTTTCTGTGGATCTAAATGATACTAAATCCTATGTTATGATTATCTAATATTGCAAATCAATCTGAATGAAATAATCACATGAAGTTAATCAATAGGAAATTTGTGTATAAGCCTAAACATGAGGATGGTTCATTTGTTGTGTGTTTCATCATTTTTCTTGTGTTAATATGCTGATAGTCTTGCATGCTATAGATGCATTAACTATATTTAATTCCACTGTGTATGTTTACTATGCATTGCACACCTCCTTAGAAGTTTTGTATTTCATCATAAGGTATTGGGGGAATGAATTAGACATCCCCTGTTGTATTCATGCCCCCTCTGTCGGTTAGATGAAGGGAGCGGCCATGAGAGGGTGTTACCAGCGCTCTTGACCGTGGGGTAAAGAGGCATGGATGTATTTTGGGGCAACATTTTGATTGGAAAAGTGACAGGTTCATAGTTCTTAGGTGTGGCAGAGGATCACATCGTTGCATAGAGATCACTGAGAGATTTCTAACGGTACCAATTTTTCCAAAAATGGACTTAGGATGAGGAATATATCAGCTTGAGAAGTTGGCAGTAATAGGGGTATGGCCGACTTCTGACTTTCCGAACCTGCAGTCCGGATTGCGGATCGCGGAAGTCAGAGGAGTAATTTCTCCGGAGTAGTGCTTTGGAATTCTGATTTCCGAATCCCGCAAGCCGGATTGCGGAGTGCAGAAGTCAGAGGAGTAATTTCTCGGCGTAGTGTTTTGGAGTTCCGACTTTCGACTCCCGCAAGCCGGATTGCGGAGTGCGGAAGTCAAAGGAGTAATTTTATCCGAAGTCGTGAATTTGGAGTTTCGACTTCCGACACCCGCAAGCCGGATTGCAGAGTGCGGAAGTCGGAGGAGTGATTTTCTTCGGAGTCATGAATTGGAGTTCCGACTTCTGACTCCCGCAAGCCGGATTGCAGAGTGTGGAAGTCGGAGGAGAAATTTGTCGAAGTTGTGTTTTTGGAATCCTGACTTCCGACTTCCGCATCGTGGATTACGGAATGTGGAAGTTGGAGGCATGATTCGATGAAGTAGAGAATTGGGCGTTCCGACTTTCTGACTCCCGCATCACGGATTGTGGAATGCAGAAGTCAGAGGTGTATTTCTTCGTCACCGTGTATTTTCCATCCCAACATTCCGACTCCCGCATTGTGGAATGCGGAAGTCAGAGGTGTAATTCTTGAAATGGCACGTTGGGGTGCTGACTTTCGACTTCCGACTTGCGGAATGTGGATTGTGGATTGCAGACCACAGACACTGTGGATGTTTAAAAGGGAATATTTGCAGTTAAGTTTGAAAAACATTTAGCAGGTTGTTCCCCCATCACTCTAAAGGGCACTGAGGGGATCGGGGACGTGAAAGATGGTATCATAGCCCAAGGTTGCAGCACTGGGGATGCTTGGGCCAAAGTAGAAGGAATAATATCTCTATAAATTATTCCATGAGTTTACTTCTGTTAAATATGGATATTTTATGTTTTATATGTATTCCTAAGATGTCTAATAAACATCTCTATAATGCACAGTGTTTGTAGCTGATAGCATTTGATAGTTGTAGAAGAGAGTAGAAGGAAAGGGGAAATGAATCTCCAAAGGAAAATGGTGACCATGAATGATTCCCAGGATCCTTACGAGCATGATGAAGACGTGCTAGAAGAAACTGTGCAAGAAGATCATGCGGAGATTGAATCCAATGGGAAAAGGGAGCAGATAACTCCTCAGAATTTGGTGGAAACCATGATAAGCTTTAATGAAAGGTTGATGAAGGCTCAGGAAGAACAAAATCAGCTCAACGTTGCAATTTTGCAGAGCCTCATTGATATGCAGTAGAGGGTAAACCTTGGGTCCAACCCAAGAAATGTAGGTAAAGAAGGAATAGGTGAAAATAGTCGCTTTAGAGGCCATTCTAGGAAGAGGACTCCAAGCCCAAGAAAGAGTTCTGTGAGAAATAAGCGCAGCACGCCCTCTTCAATATCTTCTTCTAGCAGGTCGTCTGACTCTAGAGGCCCTAGAAGAAGCCTAAGGCATACTTCTAGCAAATTTGAAAGAAGAAAGAAATCCAAAGGAATTCCGTAGGGAGAATTTAGGAAGGCAAGGCCTCCCACATTTGATGGAGAAGGTAAGAATGGCCAAGAGGAAGAGCAATGGCTTCTTGGGATGAAGAAATATTTAAGGATTCATGACTACTCAGGAAATGAAAAGGCTAGAATTTCCATTTACAATCTAAATGGAAGAGCTTCAATTTGGTGGGAGCACCTCATGCAAGTAAAAGGGATCAATGAAAGCAAGATCATCTAGGAGCGATTTAACAAGTATTTTAAGGAAAAATACCTATCAGCTAGGTATTATGACAACAAGAGGAAATACTTCAATGAACTCAGGTTGGGACATAAATCTATGGACGAACATGTCCACAAGTTTTTGGAATTGTTGAGGTATGTGGACTATATCGAGGGTGAGAGGGTTAAGATCCAATGTTTCCTTGGGAGTCTACCTCAAAATTTCAGAGATAGGATTGAGTTTGTTAATCCACCCAGTCTCGATGAATCCATTAGGATGGCGGTGCATTACTACGAGCACAACAAAGGAAAATCAGAGGTTCACCCATCGTGGAAAGGAAAGCCAAGAGGGAGGTTTGATCAAAGGAAAAGTGGATTCAAGCCACCATCCAACAATCAACTAAGAAATTTTCTATAGGGCCAACAAGCACGAAGTGGAAACAAGCCAACAATTGTAGCAAAAAAAAGCATTAAAAAGGCCACTTTAGTGTTGGGGATGTGGAGGAAACCACATGCTTAAAGATTGTCCACATCGGAGGGAGAATCCCCTGAGTTTGCACCACTTAAAAGGAGCAGATACAATGGAGGTTATGGAAAGGGAAATGCCTCAAATATATGCAACGTTGGATAATTATCAGGTAGACCATCAGTCAGCAGTGGTGGAAGTTGAAGGTAAGATTTCTAAGAAATCCATTTATGTTTTGATTGATCCATGATCTACTCATATTTATGTTTCTCCAAAGGTGGTTGAAGGTTGTTCTCTTAGAAAAATGAAGCACAGTGAGTCTTGGCTAGTTCAGTTAGCCACAGGGACTGGGAGAAAAGTGAGTGAAGTAGTGATGGAGTGCTCCATGGAGTTGAATGGATTCCTCTCCAAAGTAAATTTGAATGTCCTACCATTAGGATCTTATGATGCTCTAATTGGTATAGATTGGTTGGAAAGGCATAGAGCCAAGATATATTGCTATGAAAAGGTACTTGAATGCATCGATGAAGAGGGTAGACCTAGATTGGTAAAGGGAATTCCCAAACAAGTCTCAATAAGATAGATTTCAGCCTTGCAGTTGAAATTTTTTTATAAGAAGGGTTTCCAATTATATGAAGTTCACATATCAAATTCATCAGAGGACCAAGGTCCAAGGATAGAAGACTTCCAGTTGTTGCAAGAGTTCAAAGATGTGTTTCCGGATGAAGTGCCCGATCTACCACCAAAGAGACATATTTATTTTACCATCGATCTTGTTCTAAGGGAAACACCAATTTCCAAATCTCCTTATAGAATGAGCACACCAGAATTGATAGATTTAAAGATGCAACTACAAGAATTAATGGACAAGAAGTATATTGGGCCGAGTGTCTCTCAGTGGGGAGCACCAGTGTTATTTGTTAAGAAAAAATATGGGACCTTAAGGCTGTGTATTGATTACAGGAAGCTAAATAAAGTGACAGTCAAGAATAAGTACCCATTTCCAAGAATTGATGATTTGTTTGATCAAATGAAGGAAGATAAAGTGTTTTCAAAGGTTGAATTAAGGTCTGAATATCATCAAGTGAGGATAAAAGAATAAGACATTCACAAGACAGATTTCTAGACAAGATATGGTCATTATGAGTTCACAGTGGTGCCATTTGGTCTTACCAATGCACCTGTTACATTCATGTTCTCATGAATAGTGTCTCAACAAGTATTTGGATAAGTTTGTGATAGTGTTCTTGGATGAAATTCTTGTTTATTCAAGGAATGAAGAAGAGCATGATGAACATTTAAGAATGGTGTTTCAAGTTCTTAGAGAACACCAACTGTATGCAAAGCTGAGCAAGTGTGATTTCTATAAAAGGAAGGTACAATATTTGGGTCATGTCATCTCAGAAGAGGGAATTGCAGTGGATCCAAAAGAGATTGAAGCCATAATGGATTGGCCTACTCCAAAGAATGTTACAGATGTTAGATTTTTTATGGGTCTTGTAGGCTATTATAGAAGGTTCATTGAAGGATTCTCCAAGATAGCTCATCCAATTACATCATTGCAGAGGAAGAATGTCAAATTTATATGGTTTGAAAAACGTGAGAAAATATTTCAACAGTTAAAGAAGCTTCTTACCAACGCTCTTGTTTTGAATATTGTAGATCTAAGGAAGGATTTTGTAGTGTGCACAGATGCTTGCATTGAAGGGCTAGGTGGAGTTCTCATGCAAGAAGGGTTTGTGATTTGCTATGAGTTAAGTAAATTAAAAGAGCATGAAAAGAATTATGCCATGCATGCTTTAAAACTAGCAGCCATAGTACATGCTCTCAAGATGTGGATAAATTATTTGTTAGGAAGAAGTTTCGAGCTTAGGACAGACCACATGAGCTTGAAGTATTTGTATGACCAGCCAAACTTGAATGCTAGGCAATCTAGGTGGATGGAATTTCTCTGTGAATTTGATTTTGAAATTAAGCATGTAAAAGGGAAAGAAATAAGGTTGCAGATGCTCTCAGTAGAAAGTTTCATGTTGTAGCATTAAGTATGTGGAAATCACATTTGAAGGTAAGAGTTCTTGAATCCCAAACCAGTTATGGAACTTACCTTCAAATTAAAGTGAAATTGCAACAGGGAAATATAGATGAAAAGGGTGCAGGCTATCAGCTTGGTGAAGATGATATTCTCCTTTATCAGGGTACTCGACTGTATATTCCCAACTGCAGATTTACAAAAGCTAGTGATGGATGAAATACATCAAATGCCATACTCTGGGCATCCATGATATCGAAAGACAATAACAAAAACAATAAATCAATATTTTTGGCATGGGATGAAGAAGGACATAACATAATACATTTCTAGGTGTAAAAAATGCCAACAAGTCACGACAGAACATCAACATCCAGCATGATTATTGCAGCCTTTTCCTATTCCGGAATGGAAGTGGGAAGTAATTTCTATGGATTTTATAACAGGTTTTCCAATGATAGTGAAAAAGCATGATTCAATTATGGTGGTGGTGGAAAAGTTATCAAAGGTATCTCACTTTATTCCAGTCAAGTCCACTCATAAGACAAGTGACATAAAAAATATTTTCATGAAGGAGATATTCAGATTGCATGGATTGCCTAAAGCAATAATTTCAGATCGAGATGTAAAGTTCACATCTAATTTTTGGAAGGGACTATTTCAGAAATTGGGAACTCAACTTAATTTTAGTACAACATATCATCATCAAACAGATGGTCAAACTAAGAGGGTGAATCAGGTTCTTGAAGACATGCTGAGTATGTATGTGATGGACAAACCATCCAAGTGGGAGGACTACCTACACTTGGTAGAATTTGCATACAATAATGGACATCAAGCCTCATCGAGGATGAGTCCTTTTGAGATATTGTATGGAAAGGGATGTAGGAATCTATTAAATTGGGATCCAGTGAACAGGGTAGTGCTTGGACCAGAGATGATAAAGGAAATGGAACAGGAAATTGTTAAAATCAGGCAAAATTTAAAGGCAGCTCAAGACATGCAAAAGAGTTATGCAGATTTAAAAGAGTGCATAAGGAATTTAATATTGGGGATCATTTCTATTTGAGAGTGAAACCAAAGAAAAGTTCCCTAAAGTTGGGGAGTTGTGCTAAGTTGGAACCAAGATATTGTGGGCCATTTGAAGTCCTTGATAGGATAGGACCAGTTGCATATAGAATTGCATTTCCTGCTAACATGAGAGATCATAATGTTTTCCATGTTTGTTTGCTTAAGAAATATGTACATGATATTAATCACATAATTGATTGGAATGTGATACAGGTGGAACTTGAAGGAGAGTTCCAAGGGGCCTATAGGTATCCTCGACAAGAAGGTCACATTGCTCTGGAACCGAACCATCGTACATGTGAAGGTGCAATGGAAGCACCTTAGTCCCGATGAGGCTACATGGAAGCTGGAGGATTCCATGAGAGAGGCATTCCCATTTTTGTTCATTTTCATGAACACTGAGGACGATGTTGTTCTAAGGGGGAGGGAAATGTAACATCCCCATTTTGACCCTTAGAACATATTGAATTTCAATGTAAATATTGTATACATGTGATGTATGTTTTCCTAGCGTGGAGCTCAAGGCCAAGGCCCCGCTAGTGGATGCTTTATTTTTACGTAAAATGCAAGTATTAGATATTATGTTATCCATGTGCTATTAAGCCACGGGACATTGTAAATGATGTAAATATTAATATTGCAATAAAAATACCAAAGAAACTGGCTATGGAGGAAACTAATAAGAGGGGGCCATGTGTATCCACTAGGGAGAGGTGAGGGGGTTGTGGGATTGGACCATAGATTTCCAAATGTTATCTTTAGAATCCATTTGACCTTCCTTGCTGACATTTAATTCTCTTGCAGGAAGTTGTTGAAGAAACTGTTCACGAGGTCGATGGAGTGTGGGCAACCCCGAAAGTCAGATGGCAGGGAATGGGGCTCTGTTTTCCTTGATCCACATGTAACTCTACCTCCTAGGAATTGGTTTCCTCATCCCCATTCTACTACGGACTAGCAAGGGGATTTTTCAGGCAGAACAGAGAGCCGAGCAGGGAAGAGAAGAAGGAAATTGCGATTATGGGAGAAACCCCAATTTGGAGTGCCGAATTCGCCCATAAATTTGTGTTGGAAGTTCAATCCAGCAGGGGATCTATCAGCCTGAACCCTAGGGAAAATTTACAGAGTGGGAGATGCTCAGAAAATCGAGAGAAAACCCTGAATTGATGGTCGAGAACCCAACTGCGGGATAGAGTCGCTTTGGCCATAGAAATTGAGAAAACCCAAGTGGGAATGACAAAGAAGAATAGGACAGAAGGTAGGGTTGCTTGATAAACCCAGTGAAGGCTAGATTCTCAAGGAACCAACATCTTGGACCTTTCTATGCCCACCCTGAAGAGAACTGGAGGGAAGGGGCGCCTAAGGGACTGTGCAACAGAGAATGGGACCTTCCTTGTGTTGGGTGTGGTAGGTATTGTGGATTCCAAGGTTGTATGAGTGAGAATGTAGAGGCCTGTAGCTCTGAGGTTGAGCTCACTGGATTAGCATCCTCCTCCATTGTCCCTGTTGAGATATTGTAACTTCAAAGAATATTATATTTGTACTTTATTATTCCGGAGATGTTTCATTCCTCTGTGAAGATCTTATTGTATATCCGGAGATGTTTATTCCTCCGTCGGAATGTGGTAACTTGGGTTATTAGACTTCCCTAGTGAGGGGTCATCCCAGTCAGTTGTAGTGGGGTATTTAACCCATTGGTTAAATACGAGCCTACATGTTTTGTGTAAAAGACAAGTTGGAGTAGTGTATAAATAGAGGAGGTGTATTCCTCATTTTACACACACACTCACTCACTTGAGAGTGGCGCACTTGTGGAGGAGAGGTCTGCTATGGTGGAGGAGGAGATCATGTCTTTGGTTTGCATCTTTGTATATTGCTGGTCATCTATATTGAGGAAGCTTTGCTGGGTTTTCTACCCCATGAGGGTTTCCCAGGATAAACTTGTGTCTCTTGTGTTTATGCTGTGATTGTTGTTTCTTCAGTGATCCTGTATATGCTATTATTGTGAAATGGAATGTAATGCTGCTATTTTCTGTCTTAGCATATTAAATCTTAACATGGTATCAGATCTAACCTGAAGGAAGGCAATGTATGGCACTTACGACACTTGCTTTACTTACGACAATTTGAAGGTTAGGGTTTTATATAGCAAAAACCAGTCATCGTGGAACTTTCACCATAAATCCATTTTGGTGAAGGTTCAGGATCTGAAACCTTTATAGGTCGTAGATAACATCTCCAGGTATCTTGTGTCCAAAGGGCACCCTCAGATTCGTTGTACTTTGTAAGTTATGATCAGTACAAGTTAGGGTTTCTGCCTCTTCCAGATCTCAGTCAAAATCAGGTGACCTAGGAAAAAAGGTCATAACTTGGGCTAGGAAGCTCCAAATGAAATTGCGTAAAAAGTGACAGGTAGTACACAGACTGTACTATCCTAGGAAACTTTTTTAGAGGCCGAAGTTGAACCAGTGACACGTGGCACGCCGTACAAATTCGCTCTCCTTTTTTATCCTATAAACAGGTCACGTTGCGACACTTGGCATAACTTAGGCTAGGAAGCTCCAAATTAAATTTAGTAAAATGTGACAGGTAGTACACAGACTGTACTATCTCAGGAAGATTTTTCAGAGGCCGAAGTTGAACCAGTGACACGTGGCACACCGTACAAGTTCGCTATCCTATTTTATCCCATAAACAGGTCACGTTGCGACACTTGGCATAACTCTCTCTCAGAAAATCCAATTGAGGTCAGACCTGTCAGGATGGAATGATGACAGGTCAGGATACCACAAAAAAAGTTTTCAGACCCTGTGGAGTGAAAAGTTCAGAGTTACAGCAGAAACAATCAGGTACATATTTCTGTCAAAACAGAATTATTTTTGGAGCACCTTCATTCATGGCTTCCAGAATTTAGGGTTTCGGAGAAAGTTAGAATTTTTGGAATCGGAATCCACGGCTGAATGCTACTCAGGAAAATAGAAATTTAGAGACCAAGATCAAATTTTTTGGTTGGGTAGAAGACCGGGCTTGATAAAACCCCAATTCGGGATTTTGATCGGAAAGATGGAAAATTAGGGCTTCAGCAAAAGTTGGAATTTTTGAAGTCTGTAACCACGGCTGGAAGCTCCTCAGAAAAATAAGAGTTTAGAGCCTTGGATCGAACCTTTTGATTGGACAGATGGGTGGGCTTCATCAAACCCTAGTTCGGGTTCCTGTCCAGAAGATCCAGAAGTTTCGAAGGCAATTTTGAGGGGTCAAATTTTGGAGATTTCAAAATCAAAGTATGCTAGCAAGACACATCCTTCAATCCATTCAGAAGTATGAAAGTCAAAGATTGAATTTTTAGGGTTTCTCTAGAAAACCCTAATCAAGCTCCAAATCAAGTTTCAGGGGGAGTTGAGGCTAAGGCCTTACATAAGAAGACTACAAGAAGTCTTGACAGGTATGACTTAAGGAGGTTCAGGTATGTCTTGAAATCTGATTCTTGATTAAGTTTATGATGTGTTTGTCTTCATATTATTTATTAGTGCAATCTTGATTAATGTTAGAATTGTCTTATCACCCTAGTAACAGTATGAATGCATGTGAATGATCGAAGACATTCGTTTATTAGGGCTATATGATTGTACTAATGCATTATGGTGTTGTGTGAGGTTGATGTTGTCTACTAACAAGATACAGGTACATCACAAAAGACAAATCAAGACAACATGAAGACAAAGACTCATCCATAATCTTTGTTCTACTTACGAGGTATGTATGACTTTGTTATATTATGCTTAACCTATGAGACATGCAGGTTCTAGCTCAGGATCTCTAAATCATTGAAGAGATTGTTTAGGTATGTTGTACATAACTAAGCAGGTATACTAATCCAGGTATGTTCTCCTATGTCAAGTTAGAATCTTACCTTGTGTTAGGATCCCTTATATAAGTATACTTGGTATGATTGGTTATGCTTATTCATAAAGTTAGTAATCAAGGGTTTATGCATATTATGTCTCTTATCTTGATGATTTAATTAACCAGAAGAGTACTATGATCAAACAAGAATATGCATGAGTAAAAGAAGACTTCCTTGAAACCCTGAATACTAATGATCATGACTATACATATTCAAGATTATTTAGAATTAGAATGTTTTGATAATATTGAGAATATACTAATGAATGTATGTTTGTGTATGAGATCATGAGGGTGACACTAGTGCACACTTGAGCATGCACAGTGGTACAGAATGAATAGAAGTTCAAAAACATACAGAAGATCAAGCGGGAGGCAACCACACAAACATAAAAGATAAGTATTTGAGTTGTTATTTGAAATAGTAAATGATATTGCCTGTAATAGGTTGTATGCATATTTGTATTCCTAGAATATATGATGCTGAGTGTAAACATTCATAGAGCATTGAACAGTATACTACTAATATGCATATGATTGGTAAGTTGGACAAACATTCCGTTGTTGCTTGTCTAGAATGAAACCTCTTTGCTGACATGCTGAGAGTTGTGCACACTCTCGATAGTATGTTCTGGTAGAGATGGAAGGCATCTAGATAGCCACTGTATGCATACAGGATATGGGAAAGTGTTGTGCCAAAGTATTGGTCAAAATAGTTGCATAACTCTGTAAATGATATCTGTATGCATAATAGGTTATCATGTCAATATGATTTGATGATTATGAAGTATTACTAATCATGTACTTAATTTTGATTTGTAGGAAAGATCATGATGAATGATGAACACTAAACAAGCGATGGATGTTCAACAAAAGATTTACAAATCAAACACACTATAGAAGGCTTGTGGCTAGAAGATTCTCTTAGAAAAAGGAAGAGAATCATGATGAGATGTTTGATCCAAGTGGCTAGATAAGACCATTCTCTTAATGGTGTAATTAAAGAAGAAGTGTGAATCAGGTTCTGTATGGGTTCCCAGGATCGATAATCAATTGATGAGCTTAATGATCACCATGGGTGATGAGGATCTCAACCTTTGCTACAAGGTTGAATATTGTTTCTATACACAGATGACATGGATGCAAGAAGGAACTCACCACAGAGTTCGAATGATATTGAGACTCATATCAGTAGACCCATCTAACGAGAGATGGCACAGATAGATATGTAGAAGATCATTCAATGAAAATGAAAGATCTCAGATTGATGTATTACTTCCTAGGTCTGGAAGTATGGCAAGGCTCAGAAGGAATCTTTCTCAACCAAGGAAAGTATGCTGAGAAATATTAAAAGGACTTGATGTGTTGGTATGGCCACTCTTGAAGTTGTTAGCAGATGACTCATCAGATTTAGTGGATAGAACTATGTACAGACAAAATATTGAGTCATTGATGTGTCTAACGAATACTAGGTCAGATATATGCTTTGCTGTGAACACCTTGAGTCAGTATCTAGTGGAAACTAGATGTGTTCACCTGATAAGCTGCAAATCATGTGATACGGTACCTAAAGGATACAATAGAATTTGATCTATGTTATCTTGGAGATCATGACTTCAGATGTCTACACAGATGTTGATTGGGAAGGAAGTGTATCAGACAGGAAGAGCACATCGAGAGGATGTTATTGTCTGGGATCAGCCATGATCTCGTGGTTGAGCAGGAAACAATCTAGTGTGGCTCTTAGCACAAGCAGAATATATGGCTGCTTGCTCTGCTAATTGTGAAGTGGTATGGCTTCAGAATTGACTTAGAGATGGACCCAACTATGATCATATGTGACAAACAGAGTTGTACCAAAATGGCAGAGAATCCAGTGTTCCATGATAAGTCAAAGCACATAGAGATCTGGCATTTCTATATACAAGATATGGTTAATGTTCGAATTCGTAACAAGTTACCAATGCACTAACCAAACCTCTACCGATCCGATGTACTAACCAAACCTCTACCTCAAGTAAATTTTTACAAGACAAACTTAATATAGTTAAGAAGGACCCTCCTCGAAAGGGGGAGTGATGTGATCACTTATGATGAGATTTCCCGCATCGACAGTGAGGTCAATGATGTGGATACCTATATTGGTGATGCCGACAGAGAGGTTGGTGGATGGTCCTTATACAGGGTCTAAGGTGACAAAGGGATTGCATCATCCTTGAACATATATTCTAAAAGAAGCCGTAGACAGGTGTCTCCGAGAAAGAAGAGGGATTGCATAATCCTTGAACACATGTTCTAAAGAGAGCCGTAGACGTATGTCTTCGAGAATGAAGTCCTTGGTGGACATGATAGGATTGCATCATCCTCAAGAGAGCCGTAGACGTATGTCTTCGAGAATGAAGTCCTTGGTGGACATGATAGGATTGCATCATCCTCAAGAGAGCCGTAGACGTATGTATTCGAGAATGAAGTCCTTGGTGGACATTTGGGGATTGGATCATCCCTGGACTTCAGTCCTAAAGTGAGCCGTAGACAGATGTCTCCAAGAAAGAAGAGGGATTGTATCATCCTTGAACACATGTTCTAAAGAGAGCCGTAGACGTATGTCTTCGAGAATGAAGTCCTTGGTGGACATGTGAGGATTGGATCATCCCTGGACTTTAGTCCTAAAGAGAGCCATAGACATGATGTCTCCGATAATGAAGTCCTGAATGAATAGGTAGGGGATTGTATCTTCCCCGGACTTCGGTCCTAGAATTGAGCCGTAGACATGATGTCTCAGATAATAAAGTCTTGAATGAATAGGTAGGGGATTGTATCTTCCCCGGACTGAGGTCCCAGAATTGAGCCGTAGACATGATGTCTCCGATAATAAAGTCCTGAATGAACAGGTAGGGGATTGTATCTTCCCCGGACTGAGGTCCCAGAATTGAGCCGTAGACATGATGTCTCCGATAATAAAGTCCTGAATGAACAGATAGGGGATTGTATCTTCCCCAAACTGAGGTCCCAGAATTGAGCCGTAGACTGGGTCTCCGATAATGAAGTCCTGAATGAACAGGTAGGGGATTGTATCTTCCCCGGACTGAGGTCCCAGAATTGAGCCGTAGACTGGGTCTCCGATAATGAAGTCCTGAATGAACAGGTAGGGGATTGTATCTTCCCCGGACCGAGGTCCCAGAATTGAGCTGTAGACTGGGTCTCCGATAATGAAGTCCTGAATGAACAGGTAGGGGATTGTATCTTCCCCGGACTTCAGTCCCAGAATTGAGCCATAGACATGATGTCCTGAATGAACAGGTAGGGGATTGTATCTTCCCCGAACTTTGGTCCCAGAATTGATCCGTAGACTGGGTCTCCGAGAATGTAGTCCTGAATGAACAAGTAGGGGATTGTATCTTCCCCGGACTTTGGTCCCAGAATTGATCCGTAGACTGATGTCTCCAAGAATTGAAGATAGGACTGCATCGTCCCTGGACCTTGGTTCAAAATGTACGTGTGAGGACTGCATCGTCCATGAACTGGGTTCAAAATGTACGTGATGGGATTGCATCGTCCCTAGACATGAGACTTGTCTTAAAGTGATAAGGATTGATCATCCTGGAACTTGATCTGGATTGTATCATCCATGGACCTATGTCCTAAAGAGAGCGGGATTGATCATCCTGTAATATGATCGTGTGTGTTGTAGGGTATGCTGCTATGTTTTGATTATAGATGTATTAGTGAGAATACATGCTATTGATGATAGATGTATTAGTGAGAATACATGCTTTTGATGATAGATGTATTAGTGAGAATACATGCTATTGATGATAGATGTATTAGTGAGAATACATGATTTTGATGATAGATGTATTAGTGAGAATACATGCTTTTGATAATAGATGTATTAGTGAGAATACATGCTTTTGATGATAGATGTATTGGTTTGGATACTAATACAGATGATTCAGATGCTATAGATCGAGATGATTCAGATGTTGTAGATCGTGATGATCCAGATGCTGTAGATCGAGATGATCCATATGCTGTAGATCGAGATGATCCAGATGCTGTAGATCGTGATGATCCAGATGTTATAGATCGTGATGATCCAGATGCTGTAGATTGTGATGAAACAGATGCTGTAGATCGAGATGATGTGACGATACTGATCGTATTGATCTAGACGACAATGTTGATCATGTGATGATGATGCTGATGATCGTGTGATGACGATGCTGATGATCGTGAGGATTCAGATATTGATGTTGTTGTAGTTGTTTGAGTGCTACAGAAGATAAAGACTCAGTACTGAAGATGTTGATGTTCCAGTATTGAAGATGTTCCAGTAATTGGTTGAGTTACTGATGATGTTGAGAAAGCTTCCAATGATTTATAGATGTATCATGTATGATGTTGATGACTCCTTGCTCGTGCAGATGCTGTTATAATATCCTTCTCGTTAAGGGGGAGTGTTGAGATATTGTAACTTCAAAGAATATTATATTTGTACTTTATTATTCCGGAGATGTTTCATTCCTCCGTGAAGATCTTATTGTATATCCGGGGATGTTTATTCCTCCGTCGGAATGTGGTAACTTGGGTTATTAGACTTCCCTAGTGAGGGGTCGGCCCAGTCAGTTGTAGTGGGGTATTTAACCCATTGGTTAAATACGAGCCTACATGTTTTGTGTAAAAGACAAGTCGGAGTAGTGTATAAATAGAGGAGGTGTATTCCTCATTTTACACACACACTCACTCACTTGAGAGTGGCGCACTTGTGGAGGAGAGGTCTGCTATGGTGGAGGAGGAGATCATGTCTTTGGTTTGCATCTTTGTATATTGCTGGTCATCTATATTGAGGAAGCTTTGCTGGGTTTTCTACGCCATGAGGGTTTCCCAGGATAAACTTGTGTCTCTTGTGTTTATGCTGTGCTTGTTGTTTCTTCAGTGATCCTGTATATGCTATTATTGTGAAATGGAATGTAATGCTGCTATTTTATGTCTTAGCATATTAAATCTTAACAGTCCCTTAGATGCTTGATAAACCCAACTATGAGTTGGCTTAACATGTTTGTTGTGTGAATCCATGGTTGTGAGTGAGCCTGTTTAGTTCCTCCTTAGTGGATACACAACCCAACTCGGGGGTGGTCTCTCAGTTGAAAGAATATGGGCTGGATAGAGACCTATGGTTTGGTGGAACTCTGCTCTCACATAGCCAGTTTCTTGGACAGTTCATCCTATAAGATAAGTGCTTTATGTGGATCTAAATGATACTAACTCCTATGTTATGATTATCTGTTATTGCAAATTAGTCTGAATGAAATAATCCTAATCAATAGGATATCTGTGTATAATCCTAAACATGAGGATGGTTAATTTATTGTCTGTTTCATCATTTTGCTTGTGTTAATATGATGATAGTCTTGCATGCTCTAGATGCATTAAATCTATTTAATTCCACTGTGTATGTTTACTATGCATTGCACACCTCCTTAGAAGTTTTGTATTTCATCATAAGGGCTTGGGGGAATGAATTAGACACCCACTGTTGTATTCATTCACCCTCTGTGGTTCAGATGAAGGGATGGGCCATGACAGGGTGTTACCAGGGCTCTTGACAGTGGGTTAAAGAGGCATGGATGGAGTTCGGGGCATCATTTTGATTGGAAAAGTGACAGGGTCATAGTTCTCAGGTGTGGAAGAGGATCACACCGTTGCATAGAGATCGTCGAGAGATTTCCAACGGTACCAAGTTTTCCAAAAATGGACTTAGGATGAGGAAGATATCAACTTGAGAAGTTGGCAGTAATAGGGGTATGGCCAACTTCCGACTTTCCGAACCCGTAGTGCAGATTGCAGATCACGGAAGTCAGAGGAGTAATTTCTCTGGAGTAATGCTTTGGAGTTCCGACTTTTGACTCCCGCAAGCCAGATTGTGGAGTGCAGAAGTCAGAGGAGTAATTTCTCGGTGTAGTGTTTTAGAGTTTTGACTTCTGACTCCTGCAAGTCGGATTGCGGAGTGCAGAAGTCGGAGGAGTAATTTTCCACGGATTCGTGAATTTGGAGTTCCGACTTTCGACTCCCACAAGCTGGATTGTGAAGTGCAGAAGTCAGAGGAGTTATTTTCTCTGGAGTCGTGAATTGGAGTTCCAACTTTTGACTCCCGCAAGCCGAATTGCGGATTGCAGAAGTCGGAGGAGAAATTTTCCAGAGCTGTGTTTTCGGAGTCCCGACTTCCGACTTCTGCATCGCGGATTTTGGAATGCAAAATTCGAAGGCGTGATTCGGCTAAGCAGAGAATTGGGAGTTCTGACTTTCTGACTCCCGCATCGCGGATTGCGGAGTGCGGAAGTCAAAGGTGTATTTCTTCATTGCCGCGTATTTGCCATTCCGACCTTCCGACTCCCGCATTGAGAAATGCGGAAGTCGGAGGTATAATTCTTGAAATGGCACGTTGGGGTGCCGACTTTCGATTTCTGACTTACAGAATGTGGATTGTGTATTGTAGATTGCGGGCCACAAACATTGCAGCTGTGTAAAAGGGCATATTTGCAGTTAAGTTTGAAAAAAAATTTAGCAGGTTGTTCCCCTGTCACTCTAAAGGGAATTGAGGGGATCAGGGACGCGCCATATGGTATTAGATCCCAAGGTTGCAGCACTGGGGCTGCTTGGGCCAAAGTAGAAGGCATAATAGCTCTATAAATTATTCCATGAGTTTACTTATGTTAAATATGGATATTTTATGTTTTACATGTATTCCTAAGATGTATAATAAACGTCTCTATAATGCACAGTGTTTGCAGCTGATAACATTTGAATAGCTGTAGAAGAGAGCAGCAGGAAAGGGGAAATGAATCTCCAAAGGAAAATGGTGACCATGAATGACACCCAGGATCCTTACAAGCATGATGAAGATGTTCTAGAGGAAAATGTGCAAGAAGATCATGCGGAGACTAAATCCAATGGGAGAAGGGAGCAAATAACTCCTCAGAATTTGGTGGAAACCATGATAAGCTTTAATGAAAGGTTGATGAAGGCTCAGGAAGAACAGAATCATCTCAATGCTTCTATTTTGCAGAGCCTCAATGATATGTAGCAGAGGGTAAACCTTGGGTCCAGACCAAGCAACGTAGGTAAATAAGGAATAGGTGCAAAGAGTCGCTCTAGAGGTCATTCTAGGAAGAGGAATCCAAGCCCAAGAAAGAGTTATGTGAGAAAAAATTGTAGCACACGCTCCTCAATATCTTCTTCCATCAGGTCGTGTGAGTCAAGAGGCCCTTGAAGAATCCCCAGGCATACTTCTAGCATATTTGAAAGAAGAAAAAAATTGAAAGGAATTCCACGGGGGTAATTTAGAAAGGCAAGGCCTCCCACATTTGATGGAGAAGGTAAGACTGGCCAAGAGGTAGAGGCATGGATTCTTGGGATGAAGAAATATTTCAGGATTCATGACTACTCAAGAAATGAAAAGGCCAGAATTGCCATTTAAAATCTAAATGGAAGAGCTTCAATTTGGTGGGAGCACCTCATGCAAGTAAAAGGGATCAGTGAAAGTAGGATCAACTGGGAGCAATTTAACAAGTATTTCAAGGAAAAATACCTATCAGCTAGGTATTATGACAACAAGAGGAAAGAATTCAATGAACTTAGGTCGGGACAAAAATCTATGGAAGAACATGTCCACAAGTTTTTGGAATTTTGAGGTATGTGGACTATATCGAGGATGAGAGGGTTAAGATCCAATGTTTCCTTGGGAGTCTACCTCAAAATTTCAGAGATAGGATTGAGTTTGTTAATCCACCCAGTCTTGATGAAGCCATTAGGATGGTGGTGCATTGCTACCAGCAGAGCAAAGGCAAATCAGAGGTTCACCCAGCATGGAAAGGAAATCCAAGAGGGAGGTTTGATCAAAGGAAAAGTGGATTCAAGCCACCATCCAACAATCAACCAAGAAATTTTCCATAGGGCCAGCAAGCATGAAGTGGTAACAAGACAACAATTGTAGCATAAAAAGATTGAAGAGGGAATTGCTGTGGATCCAGAAGAGATTGAAGACATAATGGATTGGCCTACTCCAAAGAATGTTACATATGTTAGATCTTTTATGGGTCTTGCAGGCTATTATAGAAGGTTCATTGAAGGATTCTCCAAGATAGCTCATCCAATTACATCATTGCAGAGGATGAAGTTCAAATTTGTATGGTCTGAAAAATGTGAGAATAGCTTTCAACAGTTAAAGAAGTTGCTTACCGGCGCTCCTATTTTGAACATTGCAGATCCAAGGAAGGATTTTGTAGTGTGCACAAATGCTTGCATTGAAGGGCTAGGTGGAGTGCTCATGCAAGAAGGGTTTGTGATTTGCTATGAGTCAAGGAAATTAAAAGAGCATGAAAATAATTATGCTATGCATGATTTAGAAATAGTAGCCATAGCACGTTCTCTCAAGATGTGGAGACATTATTTGTTAGGAGAAGTTTCGAGCCTAGGACAAACCACACGAGCTTGAAGTATTTGTTTGACCAACCAAACTTGAATGCTAGGAAAGCTAGGTGGATGAAATTTCTCTGTGAATTTGATTTTTAAATTAAGCATGTAAAAGGGAAAGAGAATAAGGTTGCAGATGCTCTGAGCAAAAAGTTTCATGTTGCAGCATTAAGTATGTGGGAGAAAGTTTCATGTTGCAGCATTAAGTATGTGCAAATCAGATTTGAAGGCAAGAGTTCTTGAAGCCCAAACCAGTGATGGAACTTACCTTCAAATTAAAGATAAATTGCAGCAGGGAAATATAGATGAAAAGGGTGTAGGATATCAGCTTGGTGAATATGATATTTTCCTTTATCAGGGTACGAGACTGTATATTCCCAATTGTACAAATTTAAAGTAGCTAGTGATGGATGAAATACATCAAATGCCATACTCTGGGCATCCATGATATCAAAAGACAATAACAACAACAAGAAATCAATACTTTTGGCATGGGATGATGAAGGACATAGCAGAATATATTTCTAGGTGTCAAAAATGCCAACAAGTCAGGGCAGAACATCAACATCCAGCAGGATTATCGCAGCCTTTTCCCATTCTGGAATGGAAGTGGGAAGTAATTTCTATGGATTTTATAACAGGTTTGCCAATGATAGTGAAGAAGCATGAATCAATTATGGTGGTGGTGGACAAAGTATCAAAGTTAGCTCACTTTATTCCATTCAAGTCCACTCATAAGACAAGTGACATAACAAATATTTTCATGAAGGAGATATTCAGATTGCATGGATTGCCTAAAGCAATAATTTCAGATTGAGATGTAAATTTCACATCCAATTTTTCGAAGGGACTACCTACACTTGGTAGAATTTGCATACAATAATGGACATCAAGCCTCATCAGGGATGAGTCCTTTTGAGGTATTGTATGGCTAAGGATGCAAGACTCCATTAAATTGGGATAGTCCGATGAACATGGTAGTGATTGGACCATAGATGATCAAGGAAATGGAATAGGAAATTGTTAAAATCAGGCAGGATTTAAAGGAAACTCAGGACAGAGTTATGCAGATTTGAAAAGAGTGCATAAGGAATTTAAGATTGGGGATCATGTCTATTTGAGAGTGAAACCAAGGAAAAGTTCCCGAAAGTTGGGGATTTTTTCCAAGTTGGCACCGAGATATTATGGGCAATTTTAAGTCCTTGATAGTATAGGACCAATTGCATATAGAATTTGATTTCCTGCTAACATGAGAGATAATAATGTTTTCCATGTTTATTTGCTTAAGAAATATGTACATGATCCTAATCACATAATTGATTGGAATGTGATACAGGTGGAACCCGAAGGAGAGTTCCAAGTGGAGCCTATGCGCATCCTCGACAAGAAGGTCACATAGCTCTGGAACCGAACCATCGGACATGTGAAGGTGCAATGGAAGCACCTTAGTACCGATGAGGCTACGCGGGAGCTGGATGATGCCATGAGAGAGGCATTCCCATTTTTGTTTAGTTTTGAGAACATTGAGGATGGTATTGTTCTAAGGGGGAGGGAAATGTAGCACCCCCATTTTGACCCTTAGAACATATTGGATTTCAATGTAAATATTGTATACATGCGATGTATGTTTTCCTAGAGTGGAGCACAAGGCCAAGGCCCTGCTAGTGGATGCTTGATTTTTATGTAAAAGAAAAGTATTATATATTCTGTTATCCATGTGCTATTAATCCATGGGACATTGTAAATGATGTAAATATTAATATTGCAATAAAAGTACCAAAGAAAATGGCTATGGAGCCAACTAATAAGAGGGGGCCATGTGTATCCACTAGGGATAGGTGAGGGGGTTGTGGGATTGGACCATAGATTTCCAAATGTCATCTTTAGAACCCATTTGACCTTCCTTGTTGACATTTAATTCTGCTGTAGGAAGTGGTTGAAGAAACTGTTCATGAGGTCGATGGAGTGTGGGCAACCCCGAAATTTAGATGGCAGGGTATGGGGCTCTGTTTGCCTTAATCCACAAGTCACTATGCCTCCTAGGAATTCGTTTCCTCATCCCCATTCCATTACGGATTAGCAAGGGGAGTTTTCATGCAAAACAAAGAGCTGAGAAAGGAAGAGAAGAAGGAAATCGTGATTATGGGAGAAACCCCTATTTGGAGTGCCAAATCTGCCCAAAAATTCATGTTGGAAGTTCAATCCAGCAGGTGATCCATTGGCCTGAACCCTAGGAAAAATTTACAGAGTGGGAGATGCTCAGAAACCCAGGAGAAAACCCTGAATTGATGGTCAAGAACCCAGCTGCAGGATAGAGTCGCTTTGGCCATAGAAATTGAGAAAACCCAAGTGGGAATGACATAGAAGAATAGGATAGAAGGTAGGGTTGCTTGATAAACCCAGTGAAGGATAGAATCTCAAGGAACTAGCATATTGGACCTTTCTATGCCCACCTTGAAGAGCATTGGAGAGAAGGGGTGCCTGAGGGACTGTGCAGCTGAGAAGGGGACCTTCCTTATGTTGGGTGTGGTGGGTATTGTGGGTGACAAGGCTGCCTGAGTGAGAATTGAGAGGCATGTAGCTATGAGGTTGAGCTCACTGGATTAGCATCCTCCTCCATTGTCCCTTAGATGCTTGATAAACCCAACTGTGTGTTGCATTAGCATGTTTGTTGTGTGAAGCCATGGATGTGAGTGAGCCTGTTTAGCTCCTCCTTAGTGGATACACGACCCAACTCGGGGGTGGTCTCTCAGCTGAAATAATATAGGCTGGACAGAGACCTATGGTTGGGTGGAACGTTGCTCTCACATATCCAGTTGCTTGGACAATTCATCCTATGAGATAAGTGCTTTATGTGGATCTAAATGATACTAACTCCTATGTTATGATTATCTGTTATTGTAAGTCAATCTGAATGAAATAATCACATGAGGTTAATCAATAGGAAATATGTGTATAAGACTAAACATGAGGATGGTTTATTTGTTGTGTGTTTCATCATTTTGCTTGTGTTAATATGCTGATAGTCTTGCATGTTGTAGATGCATTAACTATATTTAATTCCATTGTGTATGTTTACTATGCATTGCACACCTCCTTAGAAGGTTTGTATTTCATCATAAGCACTTGGGGGCATGAATTAGACACCTCCTGTTGTATCCATGCCCCCTCTGTGGGTTAGATTAAGGGAGGGGCCATGACAGGGTGTTACCAGGGCTCTTGACAGTGGGGTAAAGAGGCATGGATGGATTTCGGGGAAACCTTTTTATTGGAAAATTCACAAGGTCATAGTTCTTAGGTGTGGCAGAGGATCACATCGTTGCTTAGAGATCGCCGAGATATTTCCAATGGTACCAAGTTTTCAAAAAATTGACTTAGGATGAGGAAGACATCAACTTGAGAAGTTGGCAGTAACAAGTGTATGTACGACTTCTGACTTTTCGAACCCGCAGTGTGGATTGCGGATCATGGAAGTCAGAGTAGTAATTTCTCCGTAGTAGTGCTTTGCAGTTCCGATTTCCGATTCCCATAAGCTGGATTGCGGAGTGCGGAAGTCAGAGGAGTAATTTATTGGCATAGTGTTTTGGAGTTTCGACTACTGACTCCCGCAAGCCGGATTGCGGAGTGTGGAAGTCAGAGGAGTAATTTTCTCCGGAGTCGTGAATTTGGAGTTCCGACTTTCGACTCTAGCAAGACGGATTGCGGAGTGCGGAAGTCGGAGGAGTGATTTTTCCTGGAGTCGTGAATTGGAGTTTCGACTTCTGAATCCCGCAAGTCGGATTGCAGAGTGCAGAAGTCAGAGGAGAAATTTGTCGCAGCTGTGTTTTTGGAGTCCCGACTTCCACATCATGGATTGTGGAATACGGAAGTCGTAGGTGTGATTCGGGGAAGCAGAGAATTGGGGGTTCCGAATTTCCGACTCCCACATCGCGGATTGCAGAATGCAGAAGTTGAAGGCGTATTTCTTTGTTGCGGTGTATTTTCCATTCCGACCTTCCGACTCCTACATTGCTGAATGCGGAAGTTAGAGGTGGAATTCTTGAAATGGCATGTTGGGGTGCTGACTTCCGACTTCCGACTTGCGGAATGTGGGTTGCGGATTGTGGACCATAGACACTGCGGCTGTGTAAAAGGGTAGATTTGTAGTTAAGTTTGAAATTTTTTCAGCAGGTTGTTCCCCCATCACTCTAAAGGGAACTGATGGGATCGGGGATGTGACATGATTCCTATTGATTCAAAGGTTTTGAAAGGCCACTTTCCAAAGATTCAAAGGCTCTTAAAAAACTTGACATGTTTCCATGCTAGTTGTTTATGGAATGTCAAGGTTTCCTTGTTGGGTCAGTGATTCCAAAGAAATAACATGTATAGATGTGTCCATCCACCTAAGTCATGTTTTCCCTCTAATATAATAGAAGTGGTGGGGAAAATCAATTATTTTAAAGTCGCATCCATTTTATTATATGTACAGTATTTTGTGAAAAACGTCAATAATATGGTTTAATTTTTTATATGAAAAGCGACAATACAATAAAACAAGGGTTTAAATTTTTTTCCCAATTGAATGCCATTTTTTCCAAGGAAGTAATAGATGTTTTCTATTGTAAAAAAATCAATAACTTACAGAATGGCCATACATTCTAAGGTCAAAATTTGTCTCCTTGGATTGAAATTTCTCTTCTCCAGTCGTTCTATTGTTCTCCCTCACCGTTTTCCTCTGGATGGTTGGGCACTCTACTCAACAATAAGATTGTGTCGGTTTCTCTGTTTTGGGAACACACAATATTGTGGTCAGGGACCTTTTGGTAGTTGGGCATTATGCTCTACCATCAGACTATGACAACATCTCTGTTTTGGGTGCATGCAATAACATGGTCAGGGGCCTTGGGGCTATGGTAAATATGTGGGGTATGCAGTTATATATATAGTGCTTTGTCTTTTTTAATGGCATGGGTTTAAGGGATAGTGGCTACAGTTTTAAGGGTTAGAGTTTTTTGTGGATTAGGGGTTACAAGTTTTAAGGTTCATCATGATTGTCATCGTCACCATCATCAACATCGTCATTGTCATGATCGTCATCATCTTAGACATTACCATCATCAACATAATAATCATTAGCATCAATGTCATCATCATCATCATCATCACCACCATAATAATGATCGTCATCATCTTCATCATCATCATGATCATCACCATAATAATCATACCCGTAAGCAATAAATATCTTCTCTTACGTAAGCACAAGTGATGTAATGTAATGGCCCATTTTTTGGTGTCCCAAATGGGAGTAGAGAGCCCACTTGAGAATTCTAGCAAAATAAATGTGAATAATGCAAAACAATAAATACAAAGATGAATATAAGTGAGATAGGTGAAATGACTAAAGGAGAGGGAGAATATTTTGAAGCCTTCCTTGTGCTTACTTTAGGATGATGATGTGTGAGCTTAGTGAAGTATGCAAAATATGTGATGATGGTAACCTCGATGCTAAAGTGAACCATGTACCTAAAAATCAAGGGTTAGTGGATTTTCATGAGTGGATAAGATATAGTGACACTAATTATCATGACATATAAGATAAGGTATTTAAGTAGTTATGGTTACTCAAATAAGATGACATGGTTGCCAGGGTCTCACATGTTACTCAAATAACACCATCAACATCATGGCATGGTTTCTATGGTTTCATAGGTTACTCAAATAACTATCATATAGGTCCATAACATGTATAATTCTTAAACCCTAATTGAAATTAGAACCTCAACTCTAATCCTTATCCTATTTATCCCTATATTGCGTAGAATAATGGGAAACACACATTATACTATTAAGGAGGAGAGCATAAGATATATATTCATTCTAGGCAAGGGAAGCAAGGATAGTGGATAAGTTGAAGAACCATGAAATCCAATTATTACAATGTGGAAACTCTACAATATGCCTTACGCTCTAGGTGATCAAAATTTATTGATTCCATGTGGAAGGGGCCATCATTGAAAATTTGCAAACTTTTTTTGCATCTCACGAAAATAGACCTTATCAACCTCAACTTATACTTTGATGATATGGGAGGGTTTTCAAACTCAAAAATAATCCAGGGTGGCCTCCCCATGAAAGGCCAAAATATTGGGCTCCTGAAAGAATATTGGGCCAATGTAGAATTCTTTGCAAATTGTGGTTGCATCTCAAATAAACTGACATAATCAACTTTAAAAAATACCTCATAGGTCATTTCAAGACATATATATTTGTTAATATTCTAGTTCTTCATTATAACTAAATATGAATCATTTAGATCAGAATCGATGAAAGGATTGGTCATAACAACATCTTCTTCTTCATCTTCTTTGTCTACCACATCTAATTTCTCATGGTCTCCCTCATCTTCAAATTCTTCATAACTGATATATACCTGCTCCTAATCTACATCACCTTCAATGTCTTCTTAAAATTCTTGGTTTGACATAGCTACCCGATCTTCTACATCATCTTCTTGATCTTATTCATTATCAACTTCTTCCAGTACAATATATCTTACAGGCCTTCCTCTTCGCTCATACCTAACTACATATGACCAACCCACTTTATTTGGCACATGTGAATAGAACACTTGATCACACTAACTTGGAAGGACATAAGGATTTATACCCAGCTCAAATAGCCTTGTATTAATCATGGAAAATCCATTAGCATGTTCAATAATAGTTCTATCAGGATCACATTCATTCATTCATAACCTGTACCAACAAACCTCAAAGAGAACTAGTTTGAAGGATTCAAAGTCTAACTCAGTGTATCGTTTAGGTAGCCATAGTATCTATTTTCAAATACTTTCGGACGCCTGTCAGTGCTAGAGGAAACATTAGTAACCTGAAAAACTACAATTATTCTACAATCAGAGGTTTTCTTCTTATCATCCAACTGCTAGATGCGAAATTTCCTACCATTGCACAAAATAGCCTTGTAGTGTTTGACTTGCAACAATGTGTGTGTGTGTGTGTTGATTGAAATGTTCAAAATACAATATTGTCAATTGATAAACATATTTAGACCAGTAGTTGCTTAAATTTGTGAGAAACAAATAATACTAGGACATCTAATATACAAAACAAAAAAACGTGGGTAATGATCACCTATTTATTCTTTGCAGCATTAACTAAATCAATTTCCCTTGGCATAAAATTGATATCTCTAGACTGATCAGATCTTTTAATCAACTCCACCATTCCATCCCATGATAATTTACCATAAAATTTGTTACATCGTTCTATCCATGCCTTCATCCAATCAATATTATCCGCAATGCATAAATGTATTGCATCCCACTCTTGAGCAGATGCATGACAATTTTTTTTTGAATAATTAGGTACTCATAGTATGGCTTAATAAATTATGGACGAATAAAATTTATAAGATTAAAGTTGGAAATTGAAAGAATATAATATACACTATTATATAAGTTGTTATGATCTACTGTTTCATTACCTTTAACTTTCTCGATTTACCATTTTGAAACAAAAAATCCCCTTCATATTTTTTCTTGGAATCAATGTCCCAAATGCAAGGCACATTAATATGTGGTGATGCTACTTTAGGAATATGCTCACTAATATACACCATGAATTGATATACCATATATCCCTCAACCTTGTAACCCTTAGGATGTGATCTTTATTCGACGAAAGTTTTTAATGCTTCAAGTGCCTCTCCACCATCCACATTGACCTTGTGTGTACATGTCCACATATATCAATTTCCTCAACTTGGTGTATGAGGTAGTTTTCTTGTGCATTGAAAAAGACTGGAGGAAGATAATTTTGCAATTCACACATTAACCAAGGAATTTATCTTTTCCAATACCTTATATCTTCTTTATAGATTTCTTTGGATGAAAACCACCTAAACATGTTGATGCAACTTAAATATGCAGGAATATTGAATACAATAATACATATACACAGACCATGCAAGTAAATCACATTTAGGACAATTGTGTAGTTAACATTTCTGTTATAAATTGTGAGAGCTTACCTCATGTACTTGCCAAGATCATATATAACTTGTTTTATGTTGTTGTCAAAACTATCTAGGAGAGAAAGAGGTAGGACAAACTAAAACATAGAAGGACACATACTCATTATTTGATTCATAAATTCAATACAACAACCAAATTCTAGAAAAAAAACTTGAAGATTAATACACCAATTTACCTTAATAAATGTATGCCAATTGTGATTTTTTACCCCACCAAATTCTCCTTTCTTCGTTAATATATTATTTATGTTCGAAGAAAAACCAGTGGGAAATTTATTTTTTTAATGACGTATTTTACAGCGTTGCTTTCCTACTATGTAAAAAACCATGGAATATTGTGTAGTTGTCCATCATCAAATAATGAATCAAATTTCCCATTACATGATTGGATTCCATAACGTCGTTACAAACTTTGCTGATTTTATCTTTGTTACTCCTTCCATCTATAATGTCTCCAATTTACCAACTAAAGAAAATCATTTAGTCTAAGTGAGTGACAAAATCATGACTCTAGACAATTTACGTCACATCTACTTATCACTGTTCTTGACATATTTATTGCTTTTCCTTCTTCCTTATCCTTCCCCCTTATCCTTCCCCATATTCAAGTAGCTAGCAAGCCCCAAATAAAATATAAATACCCCATAGAGATATACCAAAAGCCCGAGGGGGATCTCATGGCCCGAATACCTTTTCTTTCCCCAAAAAATAAGAAAGAAAAAAATATCAAATCACACCATCTCTGTACTTACTGAGACCTCTCAGCATGCCTCCATGCCTAGCCTTTTCATGTCGTGATATTGTTTTATTCCACTTCAAGTACTTAGTAATATTAAACTACATACTACCTATCCCACATGTCGATCTTAAATTGTATATATATATAGTTATATATCACTAGACTTGGTTGACCTTGTGCCTACCATACTTCTACCCAAGTTATACAAACTTGACATCATATAGTTACATATCACTAGACTTGGTTGACCTTGCAGCCTACCATACTTTTACCCAAGCTATCCACACTTGCATTTATAATGTCGTATATATTATAAAGGGACACCCAATCGAATATATGCTACGTGATCACCATGTATGAGGTCCTACCCCACCACGCGAACAATGTTTATAACATTTGGACGCTATGATTCACGACCCTCATAGGTGAAAGTCGTAGTTGATTATATATATATTATGGTTTAAATTTTATCCATGGTGCGCCCTAGTTGTAACCATTGGTAGTGACGGCCTTCACCATTTGATAACCAATGTATTAGCATAGTGATTTAAAGATTATTCATGTACATGATATATTAGTTAGTTAGACTCTTGCTTGCTTAATATAGCCTCTGTTTACTTATCCAAAGATATACTGAATGTAATGACATCATTTGCTCGTATACTTGCTTGGAAACAATTTCAATTCTGCTCACATTGTTAAAATGGCCCTATATATATTATAGAATTAAACTCTGCATTTATTATTTGGTTACTGTGTAACAATTCTTACTTCTATTAACATTGCATTATATGATAAATCACATCATACCTTTTGCCTTTGAAAAAAAATTGGTAAATTATTATATAGTACATATTAGTTCATAAATCACCTCGATTATCATAACCTTGTATCAAACAGTGAGATTATTAATAAAAAATGAGAGACAAATGGGCTCTCTTTCAACTAACCCTAGGTACTTAGCATTGGCAGAAAAATAGATACAATAATAACGTAATCTATCTAGATATGACATAATAGGAAATTACTCAAAACTGATATGAATAATAGGAACTAGTTGAGTAATGAGGGCAAGACAACGAGCACTAACAGAAAGCACATATCTAAATAACTACTAAACATTTTCAGAATTGCAATTATTCATTTATAAAAGAAACCTAGTAGCTTTTAGTGCCTAATGGAAAATAAAATATATATAGTATGGAGGATGAAATAAATAACTATTTATACTAAACCAATAGGACACAATTAGTGAAATGTATTCAAAAATAAAAACAAATAGCATTCATATATAAACAAACATAAAACAAATAATAACAATGCTTAGCTAGTCTGCAATAGTTGTGGAACAATAGTTTGGATGGCCACATACCTCCCAATCATAGACTTTGAGCAACCAAGCTTACTTGCCCAATTTACCCCCAAGCATGCACTATGAGTCCATAAGGATGGACACTCTCCTCTACTAGTCCACAATCCCACTAACCCTCTTCTCAACAAGGGTATATTTCAGTTCAATCTCAGAACTCTTAACAACAATATCCAACTCAGTTCACTCACATAACTCTTAACATAAGTTCCCTAATACATTCAAGTGCTCACACATCAATACTTCTCAACATACTTGGCAACCTCACGCCTCCTCTCATATACTCATATATAGAATGATTACCTAGGTCTTACCTCCAAAGGCTTCGCTCTCCTTGGGTCAAAATTAGTAGCCTTGGATTCACCCCTATATTTTAGGGTGTTAGTTCAAGATTTTTGTCTCATGATACTTGTAATCTCTCTCCCTTGATAGTAAGATTGTGTTCCCCACTCATGGAGTCATAGTCATCTCTATTCATGACTACCCAACTGTTGTTTTTAGTTATTAATATTATTCGGAACATATCTTTTACAATAGTCCTCACCCAAGGACATGTGCCAAGAACCTTCTTGCACACTTTTCAATTTTAACATAATAGAATATTTCTGCTCAAAAGCATAATCCGAATTTCAAACTAAGTAAATAATTATGCAAACTGGGGGATATTACGCCATCTAAGATTCTCCATAATGTTTCTATAACGTTCTTCCTGATAAGAATTGTATCAAACAATTGTGCAACTTGTAGGTGCTCATAATAGGGAAACCTATTGAATTGGATGGAGTATCATTTCATTCCTCATGCAGGAAACTCATTAATGCATCGATGACCTTTACGGAACAAAAATGAACCAAATCAAATATTATACACCATAGAAACAATTGGATATTATAAATATTACAAGATGTATAACATTATTACACGTGATTTGGAACCGAATTGCTTACCTTGACAATGATTCCTATTATACTCCAATTTCCATAGTTGATGTGTCATTCTTTGAGGTTTTTTTCTAGGTCTCTTCCTTCCCATTAAAAAGGTATTTCTCAGTAGTTCGATAATGATGGTTCTTAGGGAGGAAGTGCCTATACTCATCAAACACATCCTTTCCTAATATTTTGGAGTGACAAGATATCAGTTTAGGACCACATACTAGACATGCAAATTTAACCTTTGTTTGAAGACCTACAATATGTGGAATTATGTTAATACTAGTATTATACAAAGAAATTATTCAAAAAATGCTTGAATCATTAACAAAATTAAAAATTGTTAGAGTGTAATACTTTAATACTAATTACCACAAAAATGTGTTAGCCCCATGGCATCATCAATTGTCCATGTAAGTATTCCATGTAGTTGAAATTGTATTTTACCTATTGGTTTGGAGATGTCGTACATAGTGATGCCAACCCATAGCTTTAGAAGTTCATCAATAAGAGGCCCAATAAATATGTCCATATCTTTAACTTGATACTTACCTAATTATTTGAAAATATACACATTTATTACATTGAACATATAATAAATTATTATATCTAACAAACAACTAATTAAGTACAATGAAAATGATATGTATTTGAAAACAATATAACTAATTTGAACAATTACCTAGAGTAATCATTGCCAACATTATCTGCTCCCTCTTTATTGACATCCAAGGAGGAAGGTTATTGTTTATAACAAAAATAGGGCGCAGTGAGTAAACATATCTCATCTCCCTAAACAGATTGACACCATCAATTGCCAATGAAATCCTAACATTATGAGGTTCTTCTTTAAAAATTGGCCATCTTTCTTCGATGTCCCTAAATGCAATACCATCGACAGGCATTTACATAACACCATCTTCACTTCTATTTTGTGCATGGTAATCCATAAATTGTGCCATGTTTTTGCACCTAAACAATCGTTGGAAACATGGAATTAGGGAATATGGTGAAGAACTTTGCGGGGCACCTTATTTGTTACTTGATCGGTTCGATATATACTAATTCTACATTGAGGGTAGTCCAACTTTGTTGCATGTTGTCCATAATATATAATATGGTCATTAGGACATGTATCATTGGCTTCATACTCCATTCCTAAATCTTTCATAATGAGAGAAAATTTCCAGTATGTGCGAGGTCAATGATTTGGTGATGGTAGGAGAATATCACCTAACAATATAAAACATTCAAACAAAAATTTAAAGCAATGAATATTGCTCATCAATTTTGCATCATCATTTTTACAATATAATTAACACTTATAAAAATATAAAGAACAAAAAATGGTATTCAATATGTATGGAAAATTATATTGCATACCTAAGGATTTGTGTGAGGCAAGTGTTAGATAAACCATTCAACACTTTCAAGTTCACCAACAATAACACCACAAAGAGAATATTCATCTTTGAGCCTCCATATAAGGGCTTTTCCCGCCATCTCAATGAGAGGTACATCTTCAACATATCCATCAAAGTTATCATCCATCAACGAAGCATGAAAGGTGTCGTTGATCAATCTATTTATCCCATCATTATGAATTATGTCAATATCATCATTTTCCTCATCCATAGGAATGACTTCATCATCTCCATTATTGGCTCCATGATGATCTCCATTAGCTTGTTTACCAACATTTCTACTACAATTTGGCACATCTTGCTCATTGTCCGATCCAATCCTAGGACACTTTGTTTTTGTCATTACAAATTACAATAAAATATTTTTAGTATATATATAAATAAAATATTAAAACAATAAATTAAAACTTCTAAATTAAATTAATAAGAATAAAAATTAAACATGTAACAAAGAAAGTAGTCTAGTGCGTCTTACCATTGGACGAAATTCACACCCCCTTTGAAGTGCCCACATTTCCAACAATGTTTTATAGTTGTAGACCTTAAAATTATTCTTTTCATTCCCTTGCAATTTGTGCAAGGGCACCGACATTTACCACAACCAAGTTGCTCCCTTAATGAGCAACAATCCTTGAACTTTCCTCTTTTGATATTGGCATTATTAACTATATAATTTAATCAATGAACTTATATAACTGGATAGGAAATTGTTGTAATATTGATGGTATATTTGTCGAAACTACAAAACATTCTATTGTAGACATCGAGAGCATCACATAATTGTCGGTTTAATATGAAGAGTTCATATATAATTATATTTTATGTGCATGGTCGTCGAACTATCAACGTACATTGACTAGGTCAAGAAGAGGGTTTTTTACCATTTCAAAGACAAAAACAATCATGTAACATTCACGCTGTACCAACATACAAATGTCAAAATTCCAACGTCCATAGTGGATTGCTGGAATTAAGATGTATGCAAGTGTTAAATTAAAAAATAGAAAGGAATTTTCGACAAGATGTGCGATTTCCGCCATCATTGTCGAAAAATACATCAGAATTCACATCCAAACGTAATAGTGATGTCAATCCACATTAGGTCTATAATGTCTTGAAAGTCTATTATGTGACATTGGACTTCCTACTATTGTTAGAGGGTTTGAAAAAAGAGGTAATGAACTTGGCGCATGTTGGTTCAGGGAACTCCCTTCCAATAAGTTGTTGCAAAGGTCAAACATCTCTTAGAGGAAGATGCCTAAGCTAAATAGTTCATCGTAAGCCATGAGTGTCTTGAGAGAACCACATGAATATTTGAAGAGACAAAATAATTTTTCCTTTAGTCTCATAGTAAGGAGAGCATCAAAATATAAAATGGTGCCTAGTCTTAGGTTCTAAGGAGAAGATCCAACAAATATGGAGATCCCAAAGAAAATTGTGATCTATCTCAATGCAAAGCTAGTGGGTGCAAACCATAAGTTGGGTGAGAGGATGTGACCCACAGGCTACAAGGTAATTATACTTTGGTGTACCTTAAGGGTTGAATGAGCCCATTAGTGCATTGGAGATACAAGTTTGAGTAGTGATGGAGTTTGGGAGAAAGTCGCTCTCTAGGCTTAGATTATGTGTACCAAAGGTAGGTTTCATAAATATCAATATGAGTACCCATGTTTATCTCACCCTTGAAGAGATCAAGAGCATCCACTAAAAAATTATGCAAGGGTGGTATGTTAATATCAAGGTTAATGGGGTGAAGCAATGAAGAGGTGCTGGGTCAAGTCGGGATGTAGTGGAGGCATAGTTGTTGTAACAAATCACATATACATACTAGTGCGCAGTTTGATATTCTAAGATTGTTTAGACATATTAAAGTTGACAACCTAAACATAGGGTTGTAATATGGTTTCAATATAGGGATTAGTAAGGCTAATAGCACATCCGGGAAAAATAGAAGACCGGACAAGGCCATTGTTGAGTGGAGCCTCAAAATGGCTGATTAAATTATCTTGGATTTGTTATTATTTCTAGTCGAGGATAAGACTAAAGTTCTTTAGGATCTTGGATTCAAGGAACTAAGAAGAAAAAATTCTCTTTCCACCTCTGTTGGATCTCTTAGCGTAAACCAAATAGCAATTCAAAAAAAGGACATTGTCCAACAAAATTCTAAACAAGCAAGGAAACGAGCTTCTATAGTATATTCATCAAAGGCAGGAAGCAAGCATGATAAACCTAGCAAGTGTGAAAACGACAATATCAAAGAAAAAAATTATGTTTTTAAGACCATTTTCCTGCTATAAGAATATATAAGGTTGTATACAAGCATGTAGTTAGCTCTAAGAACAAATTATAAGAACAAAATTTTGAGAATAAGGAAAACTCAATAATTTTATGGAAAATTTGTACAACTTTGAAGTCTTTAAGATATCTCCGGTCCTTAAGTTTTGCATTAATATGTGGGATGGTTTGACCGAACCCCATTTTAATAAAAAACTAAATGTTTCTATTAAAAAATATGAGGAATGATAGCATAATGAAGAATGGAATGAAACTTGCTCTTACTTTTAATGACTTATGATAGAGTCCCATATTTATATTTGCAAGATGTATTGCTTCATTATCTTTGAGCTGAAGCGATAAAAATCCCGTAAAACACTTCAAGAAGCATGGGAACCATTGATCTAGTTTGAGCGAATGTTCATACAAGTAGTGGGAAAGTTGTTCTCACACTATAAAAAGGTATCTATATTTAAAAAACCAATTCTAAAATGCATAAATTTTAGGTTTATCTTATTAGTCCCTACCATGTATGGAATATCGCAACCAACTTAAGATGACTTGTTATTAGTTTTATACATTTTATAGTCATTCTATAATGTTTTTGTAAAAATCAATTATTATTTTTAATTTAAAAAAATATATATATTTTTAAAATTTTTAAAATTAAAAAATGTTTTTTTATTAGATGTAAAATTTGATTTCACAAAATAATCTTTTTTAACAATTTCCATTAGTTAAACAACAAATTATATATATATATATAAGTTTCGAGGGGTAGCTCAGTTAGTTGGATCTTCCGAGATCAAGATGGCACACGGTCGAGGTTGGGGTTCAATTCTCCAAGTCCTTAGAGATTAGGCATCGAAGTAATGCCGACAGAGGTGATGCCCCTTTTAACGGGCCCCCTTAGCTTAGATCTGTGGACGTAGTGAGCTCTAAGACCGTGAACCACATTATATATATATATATATCACATAATAATTAACATTACACATAAAATTTATGATTTTTTTTATAAATACAAAATAAAATTTTAAATTTTGAGAATTATGTCAAATTAATAAATATTATGTATTTGACTATATGAATAATCGTTTGTTTTTGTGTTGTGCTATGTTTAATTGTGTATATAATTTTATCTAGAGTTTTTGTTAGAATATTATATTATGTATCTACATATATGAATGATCTTTTCTCTAAGTTATATATTTTGTATTGTATATGCTACTTGGACATTTTGGCAGAATATCTTGCAATATGAATGATATTTTATTTTATGTTTATGATGTATTATGTATGCTATTTTATTTGGAGTTTTTGATAGTTTGTGTACTTGCGAGATTTATCATTTGAACCTTCAAAGCATTTGTTGAATAAGAATAGTCTGAGATAGTTAACTGCAAAGGTGCATCATGAGGAAATGGAAATGGAGGACTAGAAATATAAATGTCTCCTTCTAACATGTTGATGGCCTTGCTCATCGATGGTTGACTAGATGCCTCGAACTGAATGTAGGACATTGCAACTAAACTTAGCTTTTGGCTATGCTTTGATCTTCCTCTAACATATTTCCTTTTCTCATATTTACAAACTCACCCTTCTCTGTCAGTTGGGTCTTCGTCTCTTGCGGATGCCATCGAACTTTTATCATTGGCTTTGAGCTTATGCCTAATGGACTCCATGATTGTATGGTGGAGAAGAAGTAAGGGATTATTATTCTAGGCCTTGAAGGCTCCAATTTTACATAACTGTTGGACATTGTTTTATCCTAAAATAGGGTCAACCCACTTGCATATCGACCATGTGTCTTTTCATTTTCTTTCAAATGTCAATTTAACACTCACAACTTTCTTCATTTGAGTCAAAACTTATTTCTTGAACACCAAACTCAATATCCTCGCTAAGGTCATATCAAATATCTATGCTTCAACTTCACTTGTCCAAGTGTGATTGCATCTACTTGAATCGTCACACATAATTTTTAATAAGGTAGGGATTTGTTTTCTTGTTCTTCAAGCCATTCATTCAACAAAGTGTTGTCTACTTGTGAATTGTTTTTATTTTATGGGTATTTCATTATTATCCATTGTTATTATTTTCATTTATGGTATTTGGCAACTTAGAGCTCTTTAAAAATAAAAGGCAAGATTATTATAATGTTGTGATGTAGAGGAGTTGCATTGTTAGAGATTCTTTAGGAAGGTTTTTAGGTAAAATGTCGTTAGAGACACAATGACCAAAAGTTTGTTTGTTGTGAGCATTTCCTATTATGATAAATATAAAATTTTAAAATAATGTTCATTCTTTTGGATTTCATTATTTTATCATTCATAAATTATATTAGAAGAGAAATGGAACATACAAATTGTTACTTTTAGTTAACATTAAACTTGACAATTAATTTAAGTATATATTTGTTAACATTAACAATTTGTATATATATTTTCAATTAATCTAACTTTTGTACTAATTTACGAAAATCAACTCTATAAATCGATAAAATCCCAACCTCGCAATAAATAAAGCCTTACTATAATTTAAAATAAAAATATAACATCAATATAAATTTTCAAAACATATTAAAGTTAACAAATTCAAAAAATTGTAATACTTCATACATTACACAGAATAACATGCTAAACTATTTTGTAACTATTCCTCTATTTCACATAAACTATAGCAACTATCTATTACACTTAAAAATTCAAAAAATAGTGTCTTGTGCACCCAATCAATGCGGTTAACCAACTTGAAAAACAATACATAAAATCATTCATGCATAGCAAAATCACAAGGGCTTTTGGATCAAATCAAATGAACCAACATTTCTTAGTCAAATTTTTTCGTTTATAAATGTCTTCCATATCACAATCCACCACGATGAGATAGTTGAACCATCGTTCATATTTAAGTTTACATTACATCCAAGGATGATGCAGAATTTAGTCGTGGATGTATTTGAAAAGATAGTCCTAGGAATGTCACATTTTTAGAAGTATAACCTATATAAATTTATACAAACATTGTCTATATTAACTTGTAAATTTTACAAGCTTAAAATAAATATAATATAATATTTGTAATATAAAAATAAATTTTTATCTATAATGTGTTATATGATCCATAATCTAGCTAACCTTGATTACATTAATTTTTTTATCAACTTTATTCATATATCTTCCAATAAGGTAGGGACTTCCCACTATGTGGCTTTCGCTCCTTCAATAATAATTTTTTTGTTTGAGAAGATAAATAAAATAGGCACTATAAAATAATGTTAATATTTTTTTAAATATAAAAACTTAAAATGAATTTGAAATTTCAATATAAATTTTATTTTATAGATTAACAATAATATGTTGTTAAAATGCCTAGGTAGGTAGGAATTCAAGGATTAAACAAAGGTAAATGAATAATTGTGAAAGTACAATTTTTATTAAGAATATATACTAAACAAACACAAATGAATAAGTGTGAAAGCACAGTTTCATTAAGAATATACATGTATAAGTATAATGCTGTGACCCTTGGTTTCATATTCCAATTGGTCTTTTGGACTCTTTATGACGTTTCATATTCACCTAAGATAACTAAGTGAATAATGAATACAATAAATACCAAATCCATAAGGATTAGGTTTCCAACATTCCTCCATTTATCTGAAGGGGTGTATGTGAGTCCAAGAATCTTTTGAAAGAGAGCTGAAAATTAGAAGTGGACAACTGCCGAAGGCTAAACATTTCCAACTTGATAATCTAAATTCGACAAGTAAGCTAGCAGAAGTTGGCATCTTCTTCTAAATATATGTGCTCTCTGAATTATTTGTTTTTGGTTGACCACAAACCAAAAAGGTTAGCAGAAGGAACACAAGATGATGTCTTCTACTAAGTGGGTAGTTTTAGGCCGACCACAAACTCTAGAAAATGGTGCTAACTCTGATTCTGGGTCAACAGTTTCCTTTGGAACTTGGCTCTGACTTAGCTTCTGGATCAATGGTTACTTGGGTCTAAGGTTCAGCGGTTCCCTCTAGAAAAAAAAGTGGTTTAAGGAAAACAACAAACTAATGTCTAGCATAAGTTGATGTCTTCTACTAAATGTGTGGTTTTAGGATGACCACAAACCAATGGGTGCTTTGGAATTATATCTTCTGGAAACAACTCTGACTCTTGCTCTGGCTCTGGCTATTGGCTCTAGCTATTGGATTTGGTCATGGATGTGGCTCAGGTTCACTTGTTCCAACAGATGATAGGGCTTCAAAACGTGAAGCTTGACTATCAATCCATGATGCTTCCCCATGTCAAGTACAAGATGAGAAACAATAAAGATTTCAACTATAAGAATATGTATTACTTGAGACCTAATGACATAGAGCTCATAGGGCTTCTTGCAAATCCACCCTTCAACAACAAGCTGGGTGTGAGGTTCTACCAAGAATTCACCTACTTACAATTAACCTTAATTTGATTTGATACTCATAAAAAAACTATGGCAAGTACCAAGAAATGAGTAAACTTACAAAAACACTATTTGCAAGTTATGAATTGATATAGGTTGTAGGAACGATTTACCTCTATGGAATTTGAGTCTAAAGTCTACATTAAGGAATTCTATAGGTTTTATTTTTTATTTTTTTTTATGCAGAGTGCATTATAGGTGATCTTTTCAAATATACAATGATGCTAACACCTCCCAATAAAACCACTCCTGCAACAATTGTTTTGCTTGAAGAAGTTGCTCGCTTTTCAATTTCGGGTAGCATGGAAGAGCCCTTTCTCTTTCAAAGAAACATATTTATTTATGTCTATGTTACCGGAAGCTTGTAATAACATATATTTGTTAAGCTTTCAAATCTCAATGGTTGTTTCTTGCACCCATATTTCAATTTGCACTACACAATTATGAAGGGAAAAAAATATTTGGTTTTCTTTTGGAAGATGGATGGATGAGATAGTCATAAATGAAGGTGGCATACTATTGAATTATGCAACCATATCTCCAGCTTCATCCTACAGAACAAGTTTTTGAAGATTGTCCATGTTGTTGAAGATAGTCCACGTTGTTGAACTATTACACAGAGATATTCATGGGCTTGAATCCCATGGGTCCACCTAATTAAGAAATATAATAGCAGGTTGTAGCTTCGGTGCAAGTGTGAACACAACAGTCATAAGGTTCTTTGAATCCCAGATGCAAACCTCAAAATAGCAGATGCGATATCGAAGTTATATACCCACGTAGCAGAGAGATGCGAACACAAAATTATTGCTCATGGAATGGATTCTTCACGTAGAGGAGGAGAGTGGGTTTATGTAGAGGTAACACGCAACTCACGCATGTGTGAATGAGAGTTTCCACAAAGAATTCACATAGATGGAGTCGACACACCAACAAATAGATGAAACAAAATTGATAAACGGGTGCATGTCTAAAAAAAACTGGTAGGTCTTGGGAGAATAGAGAAAGAGGTAACATGAATATTTTAAATGATAGTTTTGGTAACATGTACAGCAAGACATTGCAAAGAATCCCTCCAGAATTTGCAACACACAAAATTTTCAGTGAGGATGGTGCATAGAGTTGGCAGGAGGGTGCAGAAGAGAGTTTTTTTTTTTTCAAAGAAAAAAAAGCGTAATTTCATTCATCATTAGAGATCAAAATTACATTCTGTATTCACTGTGACAGTGAATTATCTTAGGCCTATAGATCATAGGTATCATGATGAGACTCTTACGTCTGCTTTCAATCAAAAAACATTTCTGTTTTCCACAAAAAAAAGAAGTTCAGTCCCACTGGACTAATTTGCTGTTACATTTTCAACTGTAAATGCCGAAACAGTGACATTAATTCATATAAATATAAAAAGCATACTGTTATATATTCAACAAGTATTCTAGATCAGTCTATAAATGTTCTGTGGTAATATGCAGAGCTCTGTCCATCCTTTAATTCAGTAATTATCCAGGTACCGTTTGCCAAATCGCAGCCCATCTTTGGATAAGCAGCAATTTTATGTAATGAAAGGTCTGAGCATGCTCTCAGTTCTCTGTCCTTCCAGTTCTTCAACTACTTTCCAAGTGCCAAAAGCCAAGTTCTGCCCTTCTTTGGATGCCTGGTCCGCTTTTTGGTTATTTTCCCTGTATACATGCCGGCATATGAAAGTGTCAAAAGATTGTTTAAGCCTCTGTACAGTGTGAAGAATATTTGCAAGTCTAACAACTCTGCAATCCTGTGTTTGATTGGTCCAGTTTATAGTATTCATGGAGTCGCCAAATACCGCCAGTCTATTGATGCCTCTCGCAGCAGCAAAGATAAGCAGCAGTTTCAAACTCATAACTTCAGCATAATTGTTTGTACCCATACCCAGTCCCATGGTGATAATATAGAAGTGTGAATCCGTTAAATATAAAACAGCGCCCCCACCACAGACCTCATTGCTAGCAGCTCCGTCGAAAAACCCCCACGGGTAGGTTCTGTCGATCTCCACTTCCATAATTCGTCTCTGATGTGTAGCCCTTATATGTTCGGGATAAGCCATGTAGAGACCCACCGTCATAGTGCCAATAACCTCAGGTGTGTAAGGTTTTTCCTGGAATATAACCCCGTTCCTAGCCAACCATATCCCCCATATGATAAGTAAAGGTAGGGCCTTCAGTTTCTGAGTGCGCGCCCAGCTCCACCAGCGCTCCCATGCTTCGCTAACAGTGTTACCATCCCAACGACAATCTAAGTTCAACAACCTTGAACATTCATGCCAGACCGCCGCCGTGAATGGACACTTGATGAAGAGATGTGTAATAGTTTCCATATCCTTCTTACACAAGGCACACCACCCCGGGCCCTGAAAGCATCTCTTCTGCAAAATATCCCAAGTCGGAACCCGATTTTCCAAAGCACACCACATGAAGATTCTGTTTTTCGATGGGCAATTTAGTTTCCATAATGATCTCCACCACCAGGCCCCATCCCGAGCAGCCTCACCAGCACTAAGTACATTATAACCCGTCTTAGGTGTATATATCCCCGCCGGATCAAGTTCCCAGATCAATACATCCTCTTCCTCCGTGAGATGTATACCTGCCCGATTCAAACCATGAATGTAATTACCCAGGAAACCAGCCTCCGGTTCCCCCAAGCCCAACATCTCCGCAGTTTTCCAGTATTGAATCCACGGTTCATCAGGACGCTGATCAGCCAGATGATTAAGAGTGTAGATACCCCGATTTTCCAGCGTATGGATAACATGAGCAGGCATGATATGCAGTTGTTCACTCCCATTCCATGGATCTCTGCCAATTCTAACCTTTTCTCCGTTGCCAACATCCCAAGCCAGAAAATTTTCCACCAATGTGAAAGACTTAACCACAGCCTTCCATATCACCGAACCCCCGGCATGTGTTTTCCGAGGGCTCCGAATCCAATCCTCCAGTGTAGTATCAGATAAATATTTACTAATAATAACCCTGGTCCAAAGACTATTCGTCTTGATAAGTCGCCAGCCTCCCTTAGCTGCCAATGCCTGGGAGAACAGAAAAATATTCTTTAATCCCCAGCCCCCAAGACCTTTAGGAACAGCAATCCGCTTCCAATTGACCCAGGGTGTGACCTGACCATCCTTCTTACCACTCCACAGGAATCTAAAGCAAATCCGCCTGATCTGTTCCAGGATTCCTTTGGGTATCCAGGACAAGGACATCCAATATACAGGGATGGCTTCTAAGACAGCCTTAACCAGAACCAGCCTACCAGCACGCGACATCCACTTATGACTCCAAACGTTCAACCTTTTTTCCACCTTGCCGATTAGCCACCTCCAATCCTTCTTAAGATAAGTATTAGCTTTAAGTGTGAATCCCAGATATTTTAACCCTTCATCAAGAGTAGAAACCTTAAAAGGAAAGTATTCAACTAGTGCCCGTTCCTCCTCCTGTCGAAGCAGATGAGTAGTAAGTGTAGACTTATCAGCATTAATGTCCATCCCTGTTGCCAAAGAGTACAAATCCAGGATCTCCTTCAAGGTCCGAGTATCCCTTCGATCTCCTGAACAGAAGATGATGATATCGTCCACAAATAAGAGATGAGTAACAAATAACCGATCCCCAATGTTAATGCCCCGAAACTGCCCCTGTAATTTAGCATCAATAATAGCCATGCTCAAGCCTTCAGCCACCAGCAGAAAGAGAAGTGGGGAGAGCGGACAGCCTTGTCTAAGGCCTCTTTCCGCATGGAAAAAAGAGGTGGCAGCACCATTCAGTAACACAGAAAATGAAACAGTAGTTATGCATGACATGATCCATCTAATAAAATCAATACCATAACCCAAGTGGGTTAGAAGGAGCCGGATGTATATCCAACTCACCTTATCGTATGCTTTGGACAGATCGATTTTAAGAATAGCACCTTTGATGTGCCGCGTCTTCATGCTGTGCATTCCTTCCTGTGCCACCCCTATAGCCTCATGTATCTGTCGCCCCTCAAGAAAGCCAAACTGTTCAGCAGTGATATGTTCTGAAAGTGATACCTTGAGTCTCCGAGCAATGACCTTCGACACAATCTTGTAAATGCAATTGCATAAAGAAATAGGTCTGAATTCAGAGAGGGTAACCGGGTTATCGTTCTTAGGTATGAGGGCTATAAAGGTAGAGTTGAAACAGGCAGGAAGCCTCCCATTCAATCGTGAATCCTCCACCACCTGCAGTAGATCCAGTCCCACAATCTCATACAGCTCAATAAAAAATTCCACAGACCAGCCATCCGGCCCAGGGCTCTTGTCTTTCTGAAAGCTGCCAAGAACCTCCTTCAGCTCCTCCTCAGTAACAGGTCTCATCAAACGCCTATTGTCTTCCTCCTCAGCAAAACGTGGAAAAAGTTGAGAAATCCTGATAACTTCTGCAATGGAGGCCTGTGCAGGAGCCTTGAACAGTTGCTGAAAATGACCCACCCCACATCTAGCTTTGCCTTCAAAGTCAAAGTGTTCATTACCATCTGCATCTTTCAGGCTCCAAATAGTATTGACCGCCTTCCTCCCCCTAGCATATGCATGAAAAAATTTAGTATTCTCATCCCCACATTCCAGCCAGACCGCCCTGCTCTTGAGTCTCCAGGTTTCCTCCTTTTCCATCAATAGTTTATTTCTGAGACCTTCCATCCTGGCCAATTCAGCCTTAGTTTCCTCGGTCAGAAAGCCCCCACCATCCCCCTCATAAATCTGTAGAAGTTCAGCCTCAATAGATTTCAGTTCAACTTCATCTCTAATTTTCTTATCAAAGGCCCATTTTTTAACAGCTCCTTTTAACCTTTGAATATTCTCAGCGAACTGGAAAGCCCCAGTACGAGCATGTTCCACATCAAACGCCCGCCAAGTGTCCTGAAAGAGCTCTTTAAAAGAATCATCTCTAAGCCAATTCTTGTTAAATTTAAGAGAGCTAGGTGGATTATCAGGTCCATGCCTGATCTCAATAAAGATAGGGAAATGGTCAGAATCCCCACCGTTCCCTACCCACTGTCGGATTTGTAAAAATCTGTCCACCATCTGTTCAGCCACCAAGAAACGATCAAGTCTTTTTGCCACCCGAGCCTCACCACTCCTGTTGTTCCTCCACGAGGGTTTCAGCTTGATAGGTTCAATATCCAGCAAGTTTTTAAGAACCAATTTCTGTTGAAAATACCCAGCCATAGGATCCACAAGTGCCCTAGGTCCCCAAACTTCTGAATTTCCCAACGTGAAATTTAGGTCACCTCCCACCACAACCGATTCACCTTCAAATAAGGGATCCTGCAGCAAAGAATCCCAGAAAAGGGCCCTATTTACATAAGGCCCGTAGACATTAACCACAGTGAAGCAGGTGCCCAAGTCAACAGAGAGAAATTCAGCTCCTAGCACAGAAACCCTTCCCCAAGCATTAACCAGTTTAATCGCACAATTTCTCTAGCCCACCGCTAACCCCCCAGAGCGACCCCTCGCATCCAGGGTCAAGAAAGACCATCCTGCCAACCACAGTTCCAATTTCTCCTTGATGATAGTACCTAAACCTAAAGTCTCTTGTAACAGAATCACATCAGGATGTTCAAGAGTAAGCACCCTCATGAAGGCTGATTTCTTTTTAGGCCCAGCCAGACCCCGGCAATTGAAGGACATAATCTTCATAACCGCACCTTTGACCGGGCATTCACTGCTCTAAGTGCCCTTTCAATTGAAACCTGTTTCCCATCCCGGAGATCCAAACGGGACCTGCTCTGTGCCTTGGATAAGTGGGATCTCCGGCCCCTGCCCCTCCGGGCCATCACCACCGTCTTACCCAAACCCCCCCCAGAAATTTTTGTGCAGGAACGGAGATTGTACCCAGAAGCAGAAGATTCTGGTGAAGACCCTGGTGTAGGGGGCTCAGGTGTTAAGAAACCAGGATCCGGTCCCAAAGAAGTCAAAAAGTTCTCTAGAGGAGTCGATGACAAAGTAGTGTTGGGTACAACAGGTTCGACCACCGGACATATACAATTCCCATAAGAGGGCTCAACAATAGAAAGAGGAGTAGTCTCAGGCAGACCCGACAGAGTTAAATTCTTCAAACCAGCAAACCAATCAAACCCGACCACAGAACACCGATTGATAAAAAGATGTACAGAAGGTGTAAAAGAGAGAGAAGAAATACCCGGCAAGATAGGTCCCGGCACTGCATCCTCATCTGTCGGAACAGGGCCATGAAAATCCTCAATTGTATCGTTGAGGTCTCCAGCAATAATGTCCAGTGCCGCAACCGAGTCCGGTCCAGCAATAACCGAAACACCCAAAGCCAGGTCCCCATCCACCTCCATCCGTTTAGTCACCGGCTCGCTGTGCATCAAAACCGTGGGTTCAACCCTAGTCTCCAACCCCGCAGGGTTATTCATCCCCTCGTCCATGGCGCGAGCCGAAAGCTGACATGCAGACTCCGGGTGTCCATACACATGACACCGTCGACACCGAAAGGGTAAATTCTCATAATCCAGCATTTGGGTGATAACAACTGGCCCCCATTCCAGATTGATATGCTCCGGCAGCCCCTCCCGCACATTCAAATTGACCAGTATACGTGCAACCTGCTTGTAGTGTGTCTTCAAGAAGGAGAGGTCGGCTTCCAGAAAATTCCCCAGAAAATCCCCAATCTGACGGAAGTGGCGGATATCCCAGAAATGAAGCGGAAGTCCCGGTAGTCTTACCCATACCGGAGACGAATCGATTCTCTCCCGACTCGCATCGAACAGGGGGTGCCAAGGCTTCAATAGAACCGGCTTCTGTTTAAGGTGCCAATTCATGTTCAATATTTTGTGCATATCATCCTTATCACGGAGTACCACCGCAAACCAGCCACGGAGGAGCATGTCCACCTCAGGAGTGTATCCCAGAACCCCGCTCCACTGTGTTTCCACCCATGCCATCACCGTGGGCCGAGCAAAAATCCTGCCCAAAACCCTCCCAACCAGCGTTACACAAGACATCTCAAGGACACGTTCCCAAGCAATGTCCTCGCCTACCGCATAGCTTCCCACCGAGCGGGTTCTGACCCAACTCCTCTTCCTTCGCCGGCTAGAACCTTTACTAGCAGCCCCAGTCCCCAACACGTTCCCAGCACAATCCTGCTGATACCCTGCACCCGTCACAGGACTACCACACCCCCGTAGTTCATGAAGAGTCAAAGGCACGCGAAAATCTCCTACAGTTTCCCCAATAACCGACCCAGCCAGTTGTTCAGCCTGACGGGTAACACCAGTATCGGCAAGCTCATTACAACCTTCCACAGCTACCAAACCCTCCTGAAACCCTGGCACCGGATAACCCAGGTTCTCAGCAAAATAAACGTCCGTCGCTCTCCAGTCCGGGCTCCCCAAGAGCGCTTCAGGTAAGCCAAACGGTTCCAAACAGTCCGACAGTAGGTACCCAGGGACGCAAGGCGAATATACCGGTGACGAAAAACCAATATCCGGGCTCACCAGCCCCACCCCGGTCGTTGCAGTGTTGTCAGGCCCCAGCTGAGGGTAGACCTCCAAACCCCTCCTCATCACACCATCTGGCGCCCCCCCGTCAACAGATGCCTCCATCTGTCCACCATCACATGTATCCAAATCCATAACCTACACCAAAACCAAAGCCCAAGATCCACCAGAAACCTTCAAGACCCCACAACGCCGGCACACACCTCAGAACCCTGACGCCTCCTCAGAAAGCAACAGCGAATCTCGAAAAAAATAGCTCAGGTAATCTCCCACGGCCATCGTAATCAGAGAAAAACCGGCAGGTCGACAAGGACGTGTATGAGTTCGTCATCGCCACAGTCCAGCGGTCGGTAGCTCACAGCTACCAGCCTCCGCACCAAACCCTACCCCCATCAACCTCCTGTTATCCAACGCACTTAATGTAATAGAAAACCAGCAGAAGAGAGTTATGGCAATGTTCTAAGCATATATCACAAAATGAATAGTGTGAAAGTGCAATATTTCTTAAGAATATACATGTATCAATATAATGTTGTGATCTTTGGTTTCATATTTTAAGTGATCTCTTGGACTTCCAATGACATTTCATATTTACTTATGAAAACTTGGTTAATAATAAATACAATTTACCAAATTTACAAGAATTAGGTTTCCAACATATACATCCTACAAATATAAAATAATAAATATCTTATAAACCATTATATACACCATAAATTAAAATACTACAAATATTACACTAAAAATCCTAACTTATACCACAATTATTATTAAATTATTATATTATTAAGAAATGCATATGGTTTGTAATCAAAATCCATAAATAATCTCCTTCAAATTCTATCTACAAACCTTGCAACCTTTTACCACATGATCCAATGTGATTGATCATTATAACTTTATGTCCTCCTTAAGAATCTCGACATGGCTAGAAACTCGTCGATCCAATGTTAGTCATCCCATGACATCCTCATCATAAAAAAACAAAAAGCAAACAATTCGATGAGTTGTCAACCATGAACAAACTCTAACCCTACTTGGGGTGCCTTAGATACCTTCTTTAGAAAGCTGGTATGCCTTGCCATTGTGTCTGCAATATATACACTGGAAAAGTATATTAGAGAAATGGGAAGAGATATTTTTTAAGGATCTCCCCATATTTGATAGCTTGGTGTCTTTGAACAAACAACATGATCTTGACATCCAATTCATAATTAGTGAGGAATTCCCAAATATCTAGAGGTTATGAATTCCATTGTCTAAGGTAATGTGTAGGAGAACTTTGAGAGCTAGGAATTTTGCTTCATTGTTTGATCCATTATGAGCATGACTAGAACAAGTAATATATATTTCCTTAGAGAGATACACAATTCCCCCTATACCTTGATCATGGTCTTCGCCTCGATAGGCACCATAAAAAAATGCCTAAACTTGAGTTTTTTCGATCATCAAGTCACTTATCACTCTCGAGGTTGAGGTGGCTTGGTCTTCTTTAAATAAATTTACAAAATCATGACATGAGCCACTATTTGGAAGGAGGAGATTGAGTCATTCCAGAATATGGTTTTGTTCCTAGCAAGCCAAGTCCCCCAAAGAGTTATGGAAGGGAGATAACAAAGAGGCTTTAGTTCTGGACGAGTGAAGCATTGTCTTAGATTATGGGAGATGTCATCATTGTTCCAAAATTTATGCAAATTAAAACCAACTTTCAAACATGACCATACCTATTTGGTCTAGGGACAATGAAGGAAGATACAGGGAGAATTTTCCTCCAATGCTCTCTAGGTTGCATCAAGTCGAGCCTTGAAATTTTCTCTTTTATATATGTATTTAATTATGGTTATGGATGTGTTTTTTTATAATAGTTGATATAGGAGAGATGACTTTATATATTGGTGTTGCATTGTATATGTTGTTTAAAAAAATATTTAATTGAATATTATATATAAACGGTTTTATTATAAAAATATATATTAAATAAATATTCATATTCATATTTATAAATTTTGCAATATTGGTATTTTAAAAACTTTATATATAAGTTAACTTTAACTCAATATAAAAACTTGAATCCAATATAATTTAACTCACTTGACGAATCTTTGTTAAATTATAACTTTTTATTATTTAAAATCCATTTTAATTGCATACTCTACATTTTTATATTTAATTTATAAAACATATATTTTTAATAATCAAATCTACTTAAATTATCAACATCACATTACTTAATGTAAATTGATCTCCATATTCTTACTTATCAATTATTAAAATATAACGATCAATTATAAAGTTGTAAATTAACTAAACATATAAACCTTATTTGACTCGAACACTAAAGTTGTCGACAAAGAGATTTTCATCTACATAAATTATTATTATAAAATATTGTTTATACTTTATTTGACTCAAACACTAAATTTGTCGACAAAGAGATCTCCATCTACATAAATTATTACTATAAAATATTGTTTATAGAGACAAAGATCTCCATCTACATAAATAATTTTAGATATGGCCACAACAAAGTATACTTTTGAATTGGAACTCGAACAATAAAGTTTTGACAAAGGATATATACTTTTTAATTGAAAATAAAAAAAGAATTGAAAGTAAAAAAAGATTATATGTTACGAGCAAACTCTCATCTGGTAATCTAAGCCAGAAAATATTTCAATGGAATTGAACTCGGATGAATGAAATAAAATCTATCTAACCCGACCAACAAACTACCGTATCCTTGACAATTATAAAGTATTGTTTATAGAAAGAGAGAACTCCATCTACATAAATATTATTAAATATAACCTTTTGAATTGTTCCAAAAAAATATATACTTTTTAATCGAAACTCAAACAAAATTATAAGTTAAATATATTTAATTTGAAATATTTTTTTAAAATATTCTTATTTTTAATAATAATAATAATAACAATTTTTTAATATTTATAATATTAATTTTTAATAAAATTAAAATTATAAATTAAATATATTTAATTTTGAATTATTTAATATTTAAAACATTAATTTTTAATAAAATCAAGGTTTATGATATAATTACATTAGTGAATATAAAAAATAATGAAACAAACACAAAATCACATGCCATTCTCATGTTATGCACCTTCAAATAATTTTCTATTAATTATTTTGAATGTACTTCACCTTTCTATTTATTCGAGGTTGCTTCTTTGCAAAGTAATTAGATCCATTATTGACATCTATTTGAATGTACTTCACCTTTCTATTTATTCGAGGTTGCTTCTTTGCAAAGTAATTAGATCCATTATTGACATCTAGATTGTAAGGTTATGGGGCTCTTTTTTCTATGGAAATTAGACACAACTCTCCCCGTGTTGATACAACAAATAAACAAATGATAAATTATGTCTTATGTTTCTCTAAATTGAGTTTAAATTGAGTCTCATAGATTGCTTCACAATTTTCTATAACTTGTTACTATATAATTTAGTAAAATGTAAAGCTTTATTAGCTTGTCAAAATATTTTAATGTTTTACAAATATATATATATATATATATATAATATCTTATGTTTCTTTAAATTGAGTCTCATACATTGCTTCACAATTTTCTATAACTTGTTATTATATACTTTAGTAAAATGTAAAGCTTTATTAGCTTGTTAAAATATTTTAATGTTTTTCAAATATATATATATATTTTATTGTTTTGTTAAAATATTTTAATGTTTTATATATATATATATATATTCAAAATTTTGATTACTAGGTAGCTTATGATAAGACTTAAATACTCTAGATGTATAACAAATTTATTTTCTATTTTTATCGAAACCCTAAAACCATTTATAAATATAAAATTTCCCAAAATATTATTAGATTAACTTGTAGATGCTATTATTACATTGACAAATACTAATGCTCTATTAAACACTTATAATGGATTGACAAGATCACTTCAAGATCACGATTCTCTGACCATACCTCCATGTCTTCGTGCATCCATGCATCCAATGCACCACTCATCTTAGTCATTTGTTATGCCAACTAAATGAACAGTGCTTGATAGATTATGTGTTGGATGTTGCAACTTGTTCCTACTTCGCTCACGAATTTCATCTTCTTTCCCTCATGTATAGAGCCACCTGCATTTCTCCATTAAGCACCTTCTACATTATTTCTTGTATCATCTTCATCTCAAAGCCAAAGCAATTGCAATAGGTGAATACAAGTACCATCATAGGGTAATTTACGGTTTTTACACATTGATTTTACCTAGGGTTACTCTTGTCATAATTGACATGCTATTGCATAATTCATTTACAATTTATACTACAAAGCCAACTACAGAAGCAAGGGTGACAGTGCCAATTAGATTTATAGTTGCAATTTTTAGTTAGTATTATAGTATGTGCATTCTCACGCTCTCATGTCATTTTAGAAATCAAAATCATACACAAAAATCAACATTTTCATGAGCAGAAAAACTATTAAGACAAAGATACTAAACTTTGTCACATTTCCATTCCATCTTTACCATCATGTTTAGAGAAGCGTTCTCTTCGCATCCGTACTCATTCTTGTCATTTGTGTCGTCACTTAGTCTTCACGCCTTTTACATGAAATGTCATCGGAGTGGTATAAGGGTGAACTAAAATGTTCTCGACTCGTCGAAATCCGGTAGAGTAATTTTTGTCAAAGTGGCAATTTGGAGTGCTTAGATTGCAACTTCAGCGATCTGGGTAGTTTTAAAATTGGACAATTAGTCTAGAACATGCAATCTCAATTGCTAAAATTACAAAAATGCGAAAATAGCAATGCAATCTAAATTGCTGAAATTACAAAAATGCAAAAATAGCAATTTCCAACTAGAATTTTAACCGGTTTTTATCCCAAAATCGCTGGGCGTTTTGGTTGGACCTTTTATCCTACCGATGTCATCATAGTGAAGTTGTGTCAAGATTTGAGGTCTGTCATTTCTCTCCATATGCTTCATCATGTCATGAGGTCATTGTCTTTACGTTAGTGGGATAACTGGCACTCAAATCGCCCCACTTTTTCGATGACTTGTTCCCTAGATCTGGTGATAAAAACCGGTGGAATCGTAGTTCCACCCCATTTACTGCAGAACTATGCCATGGAACTATGCCCCAAGGGTTTTGGCCCATTTTAAGACGACCCAGATCGTCAAAATTCCAAAATAATAACGAGAAGAAGTGAAACTGTGCCTCACCAAAAAATTTTCCGTCGCCAGCAAAGGCAATTTGAGTGCCAGTTATCACATGCCACGTCTCCATCACAACATTGGTCACACAGTTATTTCATTTGACAAAAGTCGTCACCATTTGACAGAACCCTAACAGTGCCATGCATTGAGGAAACTCAGCAAGTAATTAACAAAGAGGTGGTGTAGTTGGCGGGTAACGCGAAATGTATCCATGCACAAACTGAATAAGTAGGAGGGAGCAGTGACCAGTGAAATGAATGCAAAGCCGGCAACATTTGAGGAAGAAGAAAGCGCACACCCCAGAGATAAATCCCACCGAAATGTAGAAATTGAAGAGTGAGAACGGAAAAAACACATAGTAGAAATGGACAATATCATATCTGACCAGTGAAATGAATGCAAAGCCGGCAACATTTGAGGAAGAAGAAAGCGCACACCCCAGAGATAAATCCCACCGAAATGTAGAAATTGAAGAGTGAGAAAGGAAAAAACACATAGTAGAAATGGACAATATCATATCTGTTGACATTCACATTTCAATGGGTAGTCAGGCACAGGCAAAAGAAGAACGTAGGTTTGGCGTCAAATAGGCTTCCAGTGATTATGAAGACACTTAGCTTACAGGCCAACGTTACAACAGAACATGGTTGCAGGCATAAGTAAAATGTTGATAGTGTAGTCCTCCACACAGAGATGGCATATCCGTTGAAAAACCAAACCGCCAACTGTCCCAAATCCCAAATGCAGGCACTGGTAGGGAGGGTAATATGCATAGGAAATAAGGGCCAGACTGGAGGATGTAAAGAGGGAATCACAGGGGCCGACAAAGCAAGAAGGAACTCGCACCAAAAACACCCAGACTCCATACCGGTAATCAATGCCTGGAAATAACAGAGAATGTCAAGGAAAAACAATAAAAATAAACGTAGGTATACATTATCGTTTCTGCCCTCTCGTTCATGGAACACTACCTAGAGACCTCGTAAAGGAATAAATGCACCACAATGATCACGTTGTAGACAAGCCCATTCGACAGAGAAGTAAAGCGCCACAACACAGAAGGGCACGCAGTAAACAGTGGCCCCAGCAGAGGGTCGTTGTTTGGCATGGAGCCATGCGAAATGAAAAGAGTAGTGTTCACACCCAAGGCCGAAGATCACCCATGTGCAGAGAAGAACAAAGAAGCCTCAATGGATGTGGGAGCAATGTTTTGGTTCATGCGCCAGGCATGTGTGGACTTTAATGGTAAAGTTGGACATGCTATTGAACTATCCTTAGATCCTTAAACACATTGGAGCTTATCTTTGCACACCGAGGGAGATAACGAAAATGGCCAACATTCGTCATAGAGGATTTTCAAGATCACGTTAAGAAACCAACAATGGAGTTCTACCTGAGAGGGTAGAATATGGTGTGTACAATGAAATCTATGTTTAAATTCGAAGGCCATCCAGGTATAAAAATTTGCATGCCTATTTTTAATATTAACCCATGTTTGAAACAAATCCACATAAGGCATAATGATCAGTAGGTTATGGTTTAATACATTTTTAAAAATGAATCATGTTTATGAAGAGGAACCCCAACAAAATGAGTTTTGGTCGGTCATGTTCTTATTTTAGAGGATGAAACCACCACCATACTCTGGAACTTTGATTTGCATATGAGGGTGAGCGTTGGTTCCTTATGTTTCTCCCTCATTTGGATGAAGTGGGTATTGCTAGGTTATGAACTTTTTATTTTTTCCTTTCCATACTCAATTGTCCAAGAGCCTAACAATGTACGAGTGGTAAGTAAGACTACATCCAGATCCATCCATTAGGGTGAATGGAGAGTGTCTTTTTGTCTGAGGTATGTTATGTTTTCCTCCACGTTTTTCGTACGTACTTTCTTGTTTATATTTTTTACAACTAATGTCTTCATGCATCCAGGTTACCTTCATGACAGTGGGGATTACTCCCAATGTTTGGGTTTCACTGAGATGAACCCATTAGATTTACTTAGGCATAAGAAAAGTACAAATTATTACTGCATTTTTCAACTAACGTCTAAAGATTACTTTTTTAGAAAATTTATTTCATACCGCATTTTTTTCATTTTGTAGATATTTCACATTAATTTCTTTGGTCAATTTTATTGGTCAATGATTTTCGTCTTTTGAAATTAATGCATGCATGCTTAGATAGTTTAACCACTTATACTATGAAATGAGAACTATATACTATGAACAAGAACTCTACCCATAAAAACGATGATTTTTGCAAAAAAAACACCAAAAACACCCCCCAAATAGAAAAGTGTTGATACTAGTATACACGTATTTTTTTTTAGGGTAAAAAATAGAGCCATGGCCTAAACATCCCATATTGTTGTTTAAAAAAACTTTAAAATCAACCTTAAATTGGAAAAAAAAAAATCTTGAAGAGATAAATTACAACTTTCAGGAAAATTGCATATTAAACAAAAAAACAAATTTATCTAATAATTTCACCATTATAACCATATAAAAACAAAGGAATTATGATGCGATTCATAATGAGATAATATATTAGACCATACAAGAACAAATGGTTCATATAAATATTCAAAAACTCCTCTAGAGTTTCAATTACAAAAATCATACTAGTAAAAAGCATCTAAACTGCTTCTTCAAATTCATCCATGGATTCTAACACCCCATCATCAAAAACTCCTATAGAGTTTCAATTACAAAAATCATACTAATAAAAAGCATCTACACTGCTTCTTCAAATTCATCCATGGATTCTGACACCCCATCAGAATCTACATTTTCTGCAGAGGAAGGACTTGATGAAGATGTAGATGACCCATACTCTTCTCTATTATCAATGGGCACACAATCCGAGTCTACATCTATACCCATCATTTCAGATGTCATATTCCTTCGGGATATACGGCTTGGTTTAACACATTCCCATCTTGCACGAATGCTCCCTATTCCACGAATATTAGCTTTGGGTTTTGAAAAACAAATTAAAAACAAATTAAACTAACAAATTTTAACTAATGTTATAATTAAAAATTTTAAAAAAATTAAAAACAAACTAAACTAAGATAACATTATAATTAAAAATTTAAAAATACATTAAAAAAAACTAAGTATCTATATACTAACCAAACTAACATTATAAAAAATTAAAAAAAAACTATACAAAAACTTAAAAACAATTAAAACAAAAATTTAAAAACAATAAAAAAATCAAACTATACAAAATTTTAAAATAAATTAAAAAACAAAATAATTAAAAAAAATTAAACTATACAAAATTAAACAAACTTTAAACAAAATTTAAAAAAAATTAAACAAACTTTGAACAAAAAATTAAACAAAATTTAAAAAAACATAAACTATACAAAATTTTTAAAAAAAAACAAAATTTAAAAAAAATTGAAACAATGCAATGGCGGGGAGGTGGGCGGGTGGCGGTGGAAGGGAGGGTGGCGGGGGAGGAGTGAGGAGGGGGAAGGGGGAGAGAGACAGAGGGATAAGGGAGGAGGAGGAGGAGGTGGTGGGTGGCGATGGTGGAAGGGAGGGCGGAAGGGGGAGGTGGAAAGGAGGGCGCGGGCGCGGGGGGAGGGGGAAGTGGAGGGGAGCGGGGAGGAGAAAGGAGGGGGAGGGCACCGCCCGCTTGGGCGCCAAAGGGCGGCCCTCACGGCCCCCATCGATGCTTGGCATCGACGTCGATGCCGGGCATCGATGGGGGCCGTCAGGGCCGCCCTTTGGTGCCCAAGCGAGCGACCTCCCTCGCTTGGGCGCCAAAGGGCGGCCCTCACGGCCCCTGTTGATGCCCGACATTGACGTCGATGTCGGGCATCGACGAGGGCCGTGAGGGCCACCCTTTGGCGCCCAAGCGAGCGACCTCCCTCCCTTGGGCGCCAAAGGGCAGCCCTCACAGCCCCCGTGGATGCCCAGCATTGACGTCGATGCCGGGCATCAACGTCGATGCCGGGCATCGACGGGGGACGCCCCCGTTGATGCCCGGCATTGACGTCGATGCCGGCCATCGACGGGGGCCGTGAGGGCCGCCCTTTGGCGCCCAAGCGAGCGACCTCCCTCACTTGGGCGCCAAATGGTGGCCCCCATCAATGCCGGGCATCAACGTCGATACCGGGCATCGACGGGGGCCGTGAGGGATGCCCTTTGGCACCCAAGCGAGGGAGGTCGCTCGCTCGCTTGGATGCCAAAGGGTAGCCCTCACGGCCCCCATCGATGCCCGGCATCGACGTCGATGCCGGGCATCGACGGGGGCCGTGAGGGCTGCCCTTTGGTGCCCAAGCGAGCAGCTCGATGCCCGTCCCTCCCTTCCACCTCCTCCTCCCTTCCCCCGCCCAGCTCCGCCACCTCCTCCCCTTCCCCCTCCACTGCCCTACCCTTCCCCCCGCCACCGTCGTCGCCCACCTCCCCCCTTCCCTCGCCGCAACCCACCTCCCCGACAATTGCATGGTTTAGGTTTTTTTTTTGAATTGTGTTTAATTTTTTTTAATTTTTAATTTTTTTGTATAGAATAATTTTTTTTTTTAATTATTTTGTTTTTAATTTTTTTTTAGATTTTGTATAGTTTGGTTTTTTAATTGTTTTTAAAATTTTGTTTTAATGTTTTATATTTTGATTTTTTTATTGTTTTTAATTTTTTTTTAAAATTTGTTTTTAAATGTTATATAGTTTGATTTGTTATTATATATAGTTTTTTTTTTTAATGTTAGTTTTAGTCTGTTTTTATTTTTGTTTTTAATTTATTTTAAAATTTTGTATAGTTTGTTTTTTTTTTAATTTTTAATTTTTTATAATGTTATTTTATTTTATTTTGTTTTTAAGTTTTTTTAAATTTTGTGTAATGTTAGTATATAGTTAATTAGTTGTATTTTTTAATTATAATGTTAGGTTAGTTTATTGGGTTTTTATTTTTATTTTTATTTTTTAATTATAAGAACATTAGTTTAAATCTATTAGTTTTAATGTTAGTTTATTTTTTTTAAATTTTTTTTTAAATGTTAGTTTATAATGTTGTTAGGTTAGTTTAAGTTGTTTTTAATTCTTTTTTAAATTTTTTATTATAATGTTGTTAGGGGTTAGTTTGATTTGTTTTTAATTTTTCTTTAAATTTTTTATTATAATGTTGTTAAGAATTTTTTATTATAATGTTGTTAGGGGTTAGTTTAATTTGTTTTTTAATTTATTTTATTATAATGTTAGAGGGGGGAAACATGCAGCAGAAGAGGACATGAATTTGGCCTGCATGATATTGTTGATTAGTTTCATGTTTTGAAAAAAATGCTAAGTTTGATAATATTTTGATAAGATATATTAGTAATGTTTTGACTTTCAGACTTAATTTTAGAAATAAAATTTCTATATAAAATGTTTGAAATATGTTTTTTACAAATAATTTGTATAGTTTTTCTTGAATTTATGTGAATCAACACTTTTCGGAAAGTAATATGAAATAGTATCATTTTTATACAAAACATATCTGAAAATTGATTGAAAATGTTTTTAAATGTCTATATTTTCTGGATTTTTTTACAATTTTGTCAATAAAAGTGTCTTATTTTGTCCATTAAAATGTCTTATTTTATAGAAAAAATTGCAAAATGTATATGTTTTTCATTATAAATTGCTTAAAAATGTATGCTATTTTGCTAAATTTCTAAAAATGCACCTGAAAATAGAAACTAAATTTTTTTTACGATAAAGATAATTCAAAAGGTCCCAAAAAATGCCTCGAAATGAAAATGTGTGATATTGGCATCACCCCTTTTTGAAATGGAGCTAAAAATACCTACTAAAATTAGGAGAGAGAAAAACGAGAACTGTGTCGAGTTCTCGTTTCATAGTATAAGTGGTTGTTTGCACATAGTTCTATTCATGTACTAATGCATATGCTTTTATACTCATGCACATTTTAATGGTTCTTTGATTCACTTACGCATATAGGATAATTAATTGACTGTGAATATTATCTATCTAAGGGCTTTAAATGCAACTCGTGATTCCATCTCCATCTTCCCCTTGATCAATCTCTAAGTTTTTTTTGTTGAGTCATGTCGTTTTGAGTACCAACATAAAATGGTGACTCCACTAGGGAAAGAAGTTCTAGTCTACCATTCGATTTCCCTATAATCCAATCCCTTAGGGTTTATCCTCATTATATTTCTATTTAATCATGACCAATGTCTTGTGGCATGGTGTTGTTCCTGTCGATACACTAGTTGTTTTGGATTATCATATGGGAACTTGGTGTTTGGATACAAATCTACAACAATTCACAGGTCTTCCTCATGAAAATTCCAAAGATCACATCAAAAGATTCTTTAGTCATTGCATCATCCATGGCATTTTTGATCCTCCCTTGATGGATTTTATTTTTTTGCATACACTTCAGGACAAAGCTTCCATATGGTTTTATTCATTACCTAACCATGGTATCCAAGGTTGGCGGGTATTCCTAGATATTTTCAAGATCATGTTGTCAAAACCTCATTGGTGTTATGCCTACGATGAGCCTCATAATCCTAACACCTACAAGAGCCTCAGTCTTATGTGATTGAGGGTGAGAACCCTCTTCCTCATCAGCCAACAATTGAGTCAAAATCCTACCCTTTGGTGGAAATCCCTCATCCTATTCATGATGATTTTCCCGATGATTTAATTGACGATGCTCACCGATTTATTGGAGAAAATAATATCATAAAAGCTCCTAATTTTTATGATCATACCATATCCAAGAATGATTCTTTATCTCAATCTGGCTCATTACAAATTCATTACAAAGATGCTCAATTCCTTCTGGTTATGGGTGACAATCTCTTTTACATGAGACTACCCTTGATTCCAAATATTATGTTTTTGAGGGAATTCCTTGATCGATCCATGATGGTTTCTTTGATGGATTTATTGATGACGTTTGTTCGTCTAACAAGATATTTGAATTTGTGTAGCCCCCTAGTGCAAATAAGCATATAATTCTTGAAAGAAAAGCCTTGGGTCAAGTTATCTCATAATCTATTTAATACAAATGTCCTAATTTTATTATTGACTAAGATAATCATGAAGAAACCAATCCATATTTTTATCATTGTTGATCTTCAAGATTAAATTCAATGCATTTTTCCGGAGAAATGTATCATGAGCAATGGATTTCCTAGGTTGGTTTTCAGAGATTACATTTGGGATTCATGGGTTGATAAAATTTTCGATCTCTCTAATACTAATGCTTCTAATTTGCATTTACTTTTACCTTTTGCAATTAATGCTAACTTTTATTTCCAAATTTTCTTGATCAAATCCTTCCTAACTTTTGTCGGGCAAAGAAAAATATATGGTGATAATTATAAATTAATCTATAATCCTCATGAAATTAACAATGCAATCACATACATTAAATGGAACCCACCATGATTTATTTTCTTCTTTCATAGAAGCAGAAGTAGGCTTGCATTATCTCGGTGGGCTAGCTCAAGTGGTTGAGTGCTGTAAGTTGTGAGCAAAAGGTCTCGGGGTCAAATCCCCGGGTGGCTATACATCACTATATAAGGGCCTCACTTGATGTCTCCACTAGGTTAGGTCCCGTAATCAGGGTCGATGGTTTACCTTGGGTACCATCCTCAAAATGAGGGGAAGTACCTGAGGGTTTCCCATGACTTGTTCCTTGTAAAAAAAGAAAAAAAGAAGTAGGCTTGCATCATTAGATCGAGGTCATGTTCATTTCCTTTCCCGTTTTGCCTTTAATTTTATTTCATCAGTTTAGTAGTCTTTATGTTCCTAGTTTAGCAGTTTCATGTGCTTAGCTAGCTTATTTTTCATTATGTACTTTTCATTGTTTCCCAAATAAGTGTCTTTGGAGTTTGACGTCTTTAAGTGCAATGTGCCACTATTCTCTTTCACCAAGATGTTTTGTCATTAATCTCTGACACGATGATGATTAGTCTTGTTATACAGGAGAGGATGTGACATGGAGAGCGAATAAATATTAGGCGATTCCTAGTGATCAGCCCGGGGTATGTTGTACTGTTATTTGCTTACTGTTTTTGGTTTCCTGACACTTCTTGTCCTTTTAATTCGCCCATTGTGGAATACTAGCCCCACTCTTTTCACTCCCTGCCATTTTTTTGGATGAAAATGAGTGCATGCATCTACTTCATGGTTATGTATTTGCCTTGTTAGTTAGTTGATGTTGAGTCATTGCATGTCTTCATGTTCTTTTGTTTGTTTTTTTAGTTTGGCTAGATGATGATTCCAAAAATCAGCATGATTATGAAGCATCAAAACATGATGACCAAGACACACATATTAAACTTTGTTGCTTTTCCATTCTATCTTCACCATCATGTTTAGAGTGGCACGATCTTCATATCCACACTCATTCTTGTCATTTGCATCATCATTTGGTCTTCATGCCTTTCACATGAAGTGTCGTCATAAGTGTCACCATGGCGAAGTTGTGTCAAGCTTTGAGGTATGCAATTTCCCTCTATATGACTCGTCTTGTCATGAGGTCAGTGTCATTACTATTATTATGATGATGATGGTCATTAACGTCCACTGATACCAATCTTGGTCTATCGGACCTTAAGAAGATAGAGATTATTTCGTTTTCTTTAAAATACTATTTCTATGCTCAAAAAGCTTACAAAGGAGTGTCCCTAGCTCGCTATAGTTTTGGGGATCTAGAAGGTTAGAAAGGTTAGTGTTAGAGTAAATATTTTGAAACTAAGATCTAATGTGAGTGAAAGCTGAGCAATATAAGAGAAAGTGATTTTCATCTTCCACGCTCATAGAATCGCATAGATGGAAAATCATTTCATCCCAAGGCGTTTTAGGGGTTGTCCAATGCCCAGTTTCATTGTGAAGCTCATGAGAGTTCGTTCAAATATTAGCAATATTATTTTCTTCTTTGAGCTTGTTAAGATATAAAGATAGTTTTGATCCTCGAGATTAGGGTTAATGATTTCTTTGTAATACCGAAGCTTTATTTTTACCTCTAATTCTTCTTTGCACCACATTTTCTCTTTGAAGGTAGAAGTAATATTGTAATTAATGTTATCAATATTTTGTAGTGTGGTAGTTTCATTAATCCCCCAATAATTTAACCAAGCCGTGGCATCTTTAAGCCATCCCCGCTTGAGGCGCAGGTGCTTTTGGTTGGATTTAAGAGCAATTTCATTTGACAAAAACTGTCATCGTTTGACCCTTTTGACACTTAGTTAGAGTTTCATCATGATAAGTATTTTGTGCCTTAGCAGTTGAAATTCACCTATTTTGCGTCTCTCGATTAATTTGGCGATCTTGTCTATGGACATCATCTCATCGTTCCCATGTACAAAAAATTTGAAAAATCCTCAGTGGCTACCTCCGACAAAAAAATACAATGACCTCTATTTTGAAAAAAAAATTGCAACACTAAATCTCATCATCGTAATTCCCTGATTGTCATTGAATATGAAAATACACCCCCCCTTTTCGAAAAATTCTCTCATGATTGTGAAAATAAGTAATGTATTTCTTTAGCTATCATGGTCCTCTTACCAATGTCCCATCACCATTTCAAAGAAAATATAAAAAGGCCCCCCACCCTTCCCCTTTTCACCCAAAACACTTTTTTTCTAATTAATTCCCCTTTATGCCCATTCTTGTTATCATATTCAAAATATTCCTTTCGTTCCTCTTTATTAAATCCAATTTTTTTTTTATAAAAAAGAATAGAGCTACCACCTGCCTACCCTTGTGGATAAAACCCTAATGGTGGCTTGTATTGAGGAAACCCAATAGGTAATTAGCAGAGAGGTGGCGTGGTTGGAAGGAAACATGAAACACATCCATGCATAGATCGAATATGTAGGAGGGAGAAGTGACCAGTGAAACGAATGCAAAGCTAACAACATTTGGGGAGGAAGAAAGCACACACCCAACATATATCACATAGTAGAAACTCGACACTACACACACCGTGTGGCATGATGGTGGATAGTCTCTAATGTGATGGGCACACAGATATTGACAGTCACGTTTCCATGGGAAGTTAAGACCATGGAAAACAAGAATGCATGTATGCGGTTGAATGGGAAGCTAGTGACTATGAATACACACATCCTACGAGCCAACATTATAACAGAACATGGCCAAAGGCATAATAAAAATGTTAACAACTACACACTCCACATAGATATGACATATCCATCAGAAAAAAAACCACCAACTATCCCAAATGTTGGTTGTTGAGCCAGATATTCTTAATTCAGAGATGTTGTTGTTTCAGCCGTGTTTGTACACCTATTTTATATGATATGCAGATGGACTGTACACTCATCCCAGCGGGGGGGTGTGGGGGGGACATCGCCCCCCCCACGGGGGTCCAGGGGCCAACGGTCCCCTGGTGGGTGTTCGGTGGCGAAGCCCCCGAAAGAAATTTTATGGGTTGTTTTGTTGGCCAACAGTTTACAGGCCCGTGGTATTGGGTAGCCCGTAGTATTTTCCCATGGTAATCCCCTTTAAAAAGAATACATTGTAATACAACTGTGTAATGTATTGTATCATTGTAAATATCTCTGTGATTGTGTAAGAGAGATTGAAGAGAAAGTTGCAATGGATGTGCTGCAGGTTGTATCCCTTCATTTGTTGGATGGTATAATAATAAAAGGATTGGCAATTTCTCCATGGACGTAGCCCAGATTGGGTGAACCATGTTATATTGGTGTCTCTCTTGTATTGTGTTTATGTGATTTATATTTGCATCTTGTTTATTGTTATTGCTCTGTGATCCTGTTTTTTCTAACAATTGATATCAGAGCCAAAGGTCTATTTGGAATATAAACTCGTAGGAAAGAAGGGTTCCTGGTTCAAGTGGGAGCAATGGCGGAAGAAGGAAAGTTTAAGGTAGATAAATTTAATGACAAAAACTACCAATTATGGAAGATGCAAATGGAGGACTATCTGTATCAGAAGGATATATTCCTATCGTTGGGAGGAAAAGCAAAACAACCGATGACTATGAATGATGAAGAATGGGAGGTTCTTGACAGAAAGGCACTGGGAACAATACGGCTATGCCCGGATTCGTCGATGGCTTTCAATATTTCAAAAGAAAAGACAACTGAGGGTCTGATGAGCACATTGGGTAAGTTGTATGAAAAACCCTCGGGCTTCAACAAGGTATTTCTAATGAAGCGTTTATTTAATATGAAGATGTCAGAAGATGGATCTGTTGCCGATCATTTAAATGTATTTAATACAATTACAAATCAGATAATTTCTGTAAAAGTGAACTTTGATGGTGAGTTTAGGGCTCTTCTAATCTTGTGCTCATTGCCAGAAAGCTAGAATGGCTTGGTCATGGCTAAAGTAAATCTGTCTCTGGTTCAAACACTTTGAGATTTGATGATGTTGTTGGTGTTATTCTTAGCAAGGAAATGTGAAGGAAAAGCACAAGTGAGACATCAGGTAATGTGTTGACCATGGAGAGCAGGCGACAACAAAGGGAGAGAGGAAAAATCCCAGGTAATCACAGCAAGTCTAGGAAAGGCAGATCCAAGTCCAGACTAGGAAAGATAGAGTGTTAAAACTGTGAAAAGAAATGACATCTGAAGAAATACTGCAGATCTCTAAATAAGAAACGAGATGGACAACATGAGACTACTCAGGAAGCAAATGTAGCAGGTGATGTGTTCAAGATGCCTTGATTCTTGCATTAGATAATACTAGTGATTACTGGGTAGTATATTTAAGGGCTTCATATCATGCTACACTCCATAGGAAATTTTTTCATGATTATGTTCTAGGCAATTTTGGACATGTTTTATTGGGTGATGATGATCCATGTAAAATTGTTGGAATGGGTAAGGTACGAATAAAATTAAAGAATGGAACTGAATGGCTGTTGAAATATGTAAGGAATATTCTTGCTATGAAAAGAAATATGATCTCAATAGGGCAGTTGGGAGATGGTGGCTGTTTATCTACGTTTGGAGAAACGTGGTGGAAGATCACTGTTGGATCGATGGTGATAACAAAAGGAAACAAGATAGGTATGTTGTATTTATGTCCTCATAATACTGACTGTTCTATCTCTTTAGCTTCCACATGAACATATACAACATTGTGGCATCATAGGCTTGGCCACATGAGTGAGAAGGGGATGCAGATTCTCCACTCAAGGAAGTTGCTGCCATATCTAAAGCAGGTAAGTTTGGAATTATGTGAGAACAGTGTTTATGGAAAACATAAGAGAGTTGTATTTCTCAGGGTTGGGAAACAGAAAAAGAGTGAAAAGTTATAGCTTGTACATACAGATGTATGGGGACCGACTCAGGTACAATCTCTTGGTGGATCTCGTTATTATGTTACTTTTATTGATGATGCAACTAGAAAAACTTGGGTTTATTGCATTAGACATAAATTTGATATTTTTGCTACTTTTAAGAAATGGAAATCTTTGGTTGAGAATGAGACAGGAAAAAGGTTGAAGTATCTCAGATCGGATAATGGAGGTGAATATTGCAACAATGAGTTTGATAGTTACTGTTCATACCATGGGATTCGTAGAGATAATATAGTCCCAGGAACACCATAAGAAAATGGTGTGTTAGAAAGGATGAATAGGACGATCATGGAGCGTGCAAGGTGTATGAGATTGCATGTAGGGTTGCCCTTACAGTTTTGGGAAGATTATGTAGATACTGTTGTTTACTTAATAAACATAGGGCATTCAAGCGCTTTGGATGGTGGGATTCCAGAAAAGGCATGGACATGTAAGAAGGTAAACTACTCATTTTTGAGAACTTTTGGTAGTGAAGCATTTGTCCATATTGATAAAGAAAATAGAATAAAGCTTGATTTTAAATCCAAGAAATGTACCTTTATTGCATACGGGGTTGATGATTTTGGTTATCACTTATGGGATTATGAAAGTAACAAAATCATTAGGAGTAGATATGTGGTATTCAATGAAAATGTCATGTATAAAGATCAGTTGCAGGGAAAGCAACAAGAAAAGGAAAACACAGAGTACACAGTGCTTGATGAAATCAAAGAAAATGAAGTTCCAAAGGTGCCAGAAAATCAAGAACAACAGCAGGTACCTCAAACTCCTGCAAGTGTTAGAAGATATACTAGGTTAAGTAGACCCCCTGAACGATACTCTCCTTCAATGTATTATTTATTGATGACTGATTTTGGTGAACCAGAATGTTATGAAGAAGCAATGCAGGTGGAAATTAGAAAGAAGTGGGAGCAAGGCATGAATGAGGTGATGGACTCATTGGTAAGAAACCAGACTTGGGATTTGGTTCAATTGCCTGCTGGAAAAAGAGCATTGCAGAATAAATGGTTTTATAGGTTGAAGGAAGAAGATGGAGGCAAGAAGCGGTACAAGTCCATACTTGTTGTGAAGGGTTTTGCATAGAAGAAAGGTATAGCTTTTGATGAAATATTTTCTCCTATTGTTAAAGTGACTTCAATTAGAACTATTTTAAGTCTAGTGGCGGTAGAATATTTTCATCTTGAACAGTTAGATGTAAAAACAACCTTTCTCCATGGGGATTTGGAGGAAGATATTTATATGCATCAACCATAGGGGTATGAGGTCAAAGGGAAGGAGAATTTAGTATGCAGGTTGAAGAAGTTCTTGTATGGCTTGAAGGAAGCTCCAAGGCAGAGGTATTTTAAATTTGATAGGTTTATGACAAAACGAGGTTATAGTAGATGTCATTCTGACCATTGTGTTTATTTCAAGAGGCTAGACAATGGAAGATATATTATCTTGTTATTGTATATGGATGACATGCTTGTTGCAAAGTCTAACATGCATGATATAAATGTGCTCAAAAGGAAGTTAGCTAATTCATTTGTGATGAAGGATTTGGGTGCTGCAAAGAAAATCCTTGGTATGAAAATAATAAGAGACATGAAAAATCCCAAATTGACATTGTCTCAGGGTGAGTACATAGAAAAGGTGTTGGAGAGGTTTAAAATGCAGAATGCAAAACTAGTTAGTACACCTTTGGCCAACCATTTCAAACTAAGTAAGGAGATGTGTCCCAAGACACAGGAAGAGATAGATTACATGTCCAGGGTTCCCTATTCATCAAAGATTGGAAGCTTGATGTATGCCAGGGTGTGCACAAGACCAAATATTGCACATGTAGTGGGATTTGTGAGCAGGTATATTAACAATCTAGGTAAAGAACATTGGAAGGAAGTACAATGGATTCTCAGGTATTTGAGAGGTACTACCACTCATGCATTATGTTTTGGAGGTTCATACACTATTCTACAGGGATCTGTTGATGCATATATGGCATGTGATAAAGATAGCAGGAGGAGCACCACAGGGTATGTGTTTACTGTAGGTGGAACAACAGTAAGTTGGATTTCGATGCTGCAAAATGTTGTTGCACTTTCAACAATAGAAGCAGAGTATGTTGCTGCTACAAAGGCTAGTAAAGAGATAATTTGGTTGCATAGGTTCATGGAGGAATTGGGTAAGAAGCAGGAGGATAACATGCGTTATAGTGACAACTAGAGTTCCATTAATCTTGCAAAGAACTCAACCTTCCATTCTAAGAATAAACATATACAGCTGAAGTACCATTTCATACGGTCTGTTCTAGAAGATGAGCTGTTGAAGATGGAAAAGATACACATTAGCCAGAATCTTGCAGACATGTTGACAAAGGTAGTAACTAGAGAGAAACCGAGTTCCTGCTTGGTTTCAATTGGCCTTTTAGCATGAAGGTGAAGATTATAAATTTCCAGAACCATGGTTCAGAGCATAGTCCAACAAGTGAAGCAGCGGTGGAGTTGCTGTGATCAGTCTCCAAGTGGGAGATTGTTGGTTGTGGAGCCTGATATTCTTAATTCAGAAATGTTGTTTCAGCCGTGTTTGTACCCCAGTTTTATCTAATATGCAAGTGTAATGTACACTCATCCCAATAGGGGGGAATCACCCCCCCACAGGGGTCTGGGGGCATCGCCCCCGAGAAAGGGGGTTCAGGGGCGAAGCCCCCGAAATAAATTTTATGGGTTTTTTTGTTGTCCAACAATTTACGAGCCCCTGGTATTGGGTAGCCCGTAGTATTTTCCCATGGTAATTCCCTTTAAAATGAAGACATTGTAATACGAATGTGTAATATATTGTAGCATTGTAAATATCTCTGTGATTGTGTAAGAGAGACTGAGAGGGATTGAAGAGGAAGTTGCAGCAGATGTGCTGCAGGTTATATCCCTTCATTTGTTGGATGGTATGATAATAAAAGGATTGGAAATTTCTTCGTGGACGTAGCCCATATTGGGTGAACCATGCTATATTGGTGTCTCTCTTGTATTGTGTTTATGTGATTTATATTTGCATCTTGTTTATTGTTATTGCTCGATGATCTTGTTTTTTCTAACATCAAATGTAGGTGCCAATGGGGAAGGTAACAATAACAAGAAATAAGGGTTATGTTGGATGTAAAATAGTAATCAAAGGGGCCAACAAACCAAGCAAGGATGCACATGAATAGCATGCAGACTCCATTTGGGTAATAAATAACCAAAAATGATAGAGAACATTAGGGATAAAAAATAAAAATAAATGCAGGTATACACTGTCATTTCCACCCTACTATCCACAACATGCTACCTAGAGGCCTTGCAAAGGAATAAATGTACTACAACAATCATAATATGGACATGCCCATTCGACATAGTAGCAAAGTGCCACAACACAATAGGGCACGTAGTAAACAACAACACTAGTAGAGGGTCATAATTTGGCATAGAGCCATGATTAATGAAAAGGGTAGCCTTCACACTACCAAGGCTGTGTTAAGATTTAATATGATAAGACAGAAAATAGCAGCATTACATTCCATTTCAAAATAATAGCATATACAGGATCACTGAAGAAACAACAAGCATAGCATAAACACAAGAGACAGAGATTTATCCTGGGAAACCCTCATGGGATAGAAAACCCAGCAAAGCTTCCTCAATATAGATGACCAACAATATACAAATATGAAACCCTGAGACATGATCTCTTCCTCCACAATATCAGACCTCTCCTCCACAAGTGCGCTATCCTCAAGTGAGTGAGCATGTCAAATGAGGAACACACCTCCTCTATTTATACACTACTCTGACATATCTTTTACACAAGTACACGTAGGCTCGTATTTAACCAATGGGTTAAATACCCCACTACAACTGACTGGGCCAACCCCTCTAGTGTGGTCTAATAACCCTTTGACCCACATAACACATACAGGGGCCGACCCCCACCGGGGAAGTCTAATAACCCGAGTTACCACATTCCGACGGAGGAATAAACATCTCCGGATATACAATAAGATCTTCACGGAGGAATGAAACATCTCCGGAATAATAAAGTACAAATATAATATTCTTTGAAGTTACAATATCTCAACACTCCCCCTTAACGAGAAGGATATTATAACAGCATCTGCACGAGCAAGGAGTCATCAACATCATACATGATACATCTATAAATCATTGGAAGCTTTCTCAACATCATCAATAACTCAAGCAGTTACTGGAACATCTTCAATACTGGAACATCAACATCTTCAGTACTGAGTCTTTATCTTCTGCAGCACTCGAACAACTACAGCAACATCAACATCTGGATCCTCACGATCATCATCATCATCATCTCACGATCATCAGCATCGTCATCACACGATCATCAGCATTGTCATCAGCATCACGATCATCAGCATCGTCATCACACGATCATCAGCATCGTCATCTAGATCAACACGATCAGCAGCATCGTCATCACACGATCATCAGCATCGTCATCACACGATCATCAACATCGTCATCACACAATCATCAGCATCGTCATCACACGATCAACATCGTCATCTAGATCAACACGATCAGCATCGTCACATCATCTCGATCTACAGCATTGTCACATCATCTCGATCTACAGCATCTGGATCATCATGATCTATAGCATCTGGATCATCTCGATCTACAGCATCTGGATCATCTTGATCTACAGCATCTAGATCATCTCGATCTACAGCATCTGGATCATCTCGATCTACAACATAAGTATCCTCAACCATACAAGTACATTAATCAATACATGTATCATCAAAAGTATGTATTCTCACCAATACATCTATCATCAAAACATGTATTCTTACTAATACATATATCATCAAAAGCATGTATTCTCACTAATACATCTATCATCAAAAGCATGTATTTTGACTAATACATCTATCATCAAAAGCATGTATTCTCACTAATACATCTATCATCAAAAGCATGTATTCTCACTAATACATCTATCAATACAAGTATCCACACCGATACAAGTATACACAACAGCAGCATACCCTGCAACACACATGATCCAATTACGGGATGGTCAATCCCTCTCACTTTAGGACATAGGTCCAAGGATGATACAATCCTGATCCACTTATGGGATGATCAATCCCTCTCGGTTTAAGACAACTCTCATGTCTATGGATGATGCAATCCAGATCAACTTACAAGATGATCAATCCTTATCACTTTAAGACACCTCACCATGTCTAGGGACGAGGCAATCCCAATCTAATTACAGGATGATTAGTCCTTATCACTTTAAGACATCTCACCATGTCTAGGGATGAGGAAATCCCAATCTATTTACAGAATGATTAGTCCTTATCACTTTAAGACATCTCACCATGTCTAGGGATGAGGCAATCCCAATCTATTTACAGGATGATTAGTCCTTATCACTTTAAGACATCTCACCGTGTCTAGGGACGAGGCAATCCCAATCTATTTACAAGATGATTAGTCCTTATCACTTTAAGACATCTCACCGTGTCTAGGGACGAGGCAATCCCAATCTATTTACATGATGATTAGTCCTTATCACTTTAAGACATCTCACCATGTCTAGGGACGAGGCAATCCCAATCTATTTATAGGATGATTAGTCCTTATCACTTTAAGACATCTCACCATGTCTAGGGACGAGGCAATCCCAATCTATTTATAGGATGATTAGTCCTTATCACTTTAAGACATCTCACCATGTCTAGGGACGAGGCAATCCCAATCTATTTACAGGATGATTAGTCCACTCAATCTCATTTAGGACTATCCTTCCTTTCGAATTACTGGATTTACTGTCCAAGGATGATTTAATCCACTCAATTCATTTAGGACTATCCTTCCTTTCAGAATTACTGGATTTACTGTCCAAGGATGATTTAATCCACTCAATTCATTTAGGACTATCCTTCCTTTCGGAATTACTGGATTTACTGTCCAAGGATGATTTAATCCACTCAATTCATTTAGGACTATCCTTCCTTTCAGAATTACTGGATTTACTGTCCAAGGATGATTTAATCCACTCAATTCATTTAGGACTATCCTTCCTTTCGGAATTACTGGATTTACTGTCCAAGGATGATTTAATCCACTCAATTCATTTAGGACTATCCTTCCTTTCGGAATTACTGGATTTACTGTCCAAGGATGATTTAATCCACAACCGTACATTTAGGACTACGTCCAAGGATGACTCAATCCTCAACCGTACATTTAGGACCACGTCCAAGGATGACTCAATCCTCAACCGTACATTTAGGACCACGTCCAAGGATGACTTAATCCTCAACCGTACATTTAGGACCATGTCCAAGGATGACTTAATCCTCCACCGTACATTTAGGACCACGTCCAAGGGTGACTTAATCCTCCACCGTACATTTAGGACTACGTCCAAGGATGACTTAATCCTCCACCGTACATTTAGGACTACGTCCAAGGATGACTTAATCCTCCACTGTACATTTAGGACCACGTCCAAGGATGACTTAATCCTCCACCGTACATTTAGGACCACGTCCAAGGATGACTTAATCCTCAACTGTACATTTAGGACTACGTCCAAGGATGACTTAATCCTCAACCGTCCACCAAGGACTTCATTCTCGAAGACATACGTCTACGGCTCTTCTTTCAGACTGAAGTCCAAGGATGATCCAATCCCCTCACATGTTCACCAAGAACTTCATTCACGAAGACATACATCTACGGCTCTTCTTTCGGACTAAAGTCCAGGGATGATCCAATCCCCTCACATGTTCACCAAGAACTTCATTCACGAAGACATACGTCTACGGCTCTTCTTTCGGACTGAAGTCCAGGGGTGATCCAATCCCCTCACATGTTCACCAAGAACTTCATTCTCGAAGACATACGTCTACGGCTCTTCTTTCGGACTGAAGTCCAGGGATGATCCAATCCTCTCATGTCCACCAAGGACTTCATTTTCGAAGACATACATCTACGGCTCTCTTTAGAACAAGTGTTCAAGGATGATACAATCCCTCTTCTTTCTCGGAGACACTTGTCTACGGCTCACTTTAGAACTTGTGTTCAAGGATGATGCAATCCTCACATGTATTCTCATCAATTACTATCGATCCTGGGAACCCATACAGAACCTGATTCACACTTCTTCTTTAATTACACCATTAAGAGAATGGTCTTATCTAGCCACTTGGAGCAAACATCTCATCATGATTCTCTTCTTCTTTCTAAGAGAATCTTCTAGCCACAAGCCTTCTATAGTGTGTTTGATTTGAAAATCTTTTTTTTTGTTTAACATCCATCGCTTGTTCAGTGTTCATCATTCATCATGATCTTTCCTACAAATCAAAATTAAGTACATGATTAGTAATACTTCATAATCATCAAATCATATTGACATGATAACCTATTATGCATACAGATATCATTTACATAGTTATACAACTATTTTGACCAATACTTTGGCACAAGTCTTTCCCATATCTTGTATGCATACAGTGGCTATCTAGATGCCTTCCATCTCTACCAAAACATACTATCGAGAGTGTGCACAGCTCTCAGCATGTCAGCAAAGAGGTTTCATTCTAGACAAGCAACAACGGAATGTTTGTCCAACTTACCAATCATATGCATATTAGTAGTATATTGTTCAATGCTCTATGAATGTTTACACTCAGCATGATATATTTTAGGAATACAAATATGCATACAAGCAATATCATTTACTATTTCAAATAACAACTCAAATACTTATCTTTTATGTTTGTGTGGTTGCCTCCCGCTTGATCTTCTATATGTCTTTTGAACTTGTATTCATTCTGTACCACTGTGCATGCTCAAGTGTGCACTAGTGTCATCCTCATGATCTCATACACAAACATACGTTCATTAGTATATTCTCCAAACATTCTAATTCTAAATAATCTTGAATATGTATAGTCATGATCATTAGTATTCAGGGTTTCAAGGAAGTCTTCTTTTACTCATGCATATTCTTGTTTGATCATAGTACTCTTCTGCTTAATTAAATCATCAAGACAAGAGACATAATATGCATAAACCCTTGATTACTAACTTTATGAATAAGCATAACCAATCATACCAAGTATACTTATATAAGGGATCCTAACACAAGGTAAGATTCTAACTTGACATAAGAAAACATATCTGGATTAGTTATGTACAACATACCTAAATAATCTCTTCAATGATTTAGAGATCCTGAGCTAGAACCTGCATGTCTCATAGGTTAAGCATAATATAACAAAGTCATACATACCTTGTAAGTAGAACAAATATTATGGATGAGTCTTTGTCTTCATGTTGTCATGGTCATGGAACTTGATTTGTCTTTTGTGATGTACCTGTATCTTGTTAGCAGACAACATCAACCTCACACAACACCATAATGCATTAGTACAATCATATAGCCCTAATCAATGAATGTCTTCGATCATTCACATGCATTCATACTGTTACTAGGGTGATAAGACAATTCTAACAATAATCAAGATTGTACTAATAAATAATATGAAGACAAACACATTATGAACTTAATCAAGAATCATATTTCAAGACATACCTGAACCTCCTTAAGTCATACCTGTTGAGACTTCTTGTAGTCTTCTTATGTAAGGCCTTAGCCTCAACTCCCCCTGAAACTTGATTTGGAGCTTGATTAGGGCTTGCTAGAGAAACCCTAAAAATTCAATCTTTGACTTTCATGCTTCTGAATGGATGGAAGGATGTGTCTTGCTGAGATGATCAAACTAGCATACTTCACTTTTGAAATCTCCAAAATTTGACCCCTCAAAATTGCCTTCGAAACTTCTGGATCTTCTAGACAGGAACCTGAACTAGGGTTTGATGAAGCCCACCCTTCTATCCAATCAAAATGTTCGATCCAAGGCTCTAAAATCTTATTTTTTTGAGGAGCTTCCAGTCGTGGTTACAGACTTCAAAAATTCCAACTTTTGTTGAAGCCCTAATTTTCCATCTTTCTGATCAAAATCCCGAACTAGGGTTTGATCAAGCCTGGTCTTCTACCCAACCAAAAAATTTGATCTTGGTCTCTAAATTTCTATTTTCCTGAGTAGCATTCAGCCGTGGACTCCAATTCCAAAAATTCTAACTTTCTCTGAAACCCTAAATTCTGGAAGCCATGAATAAAGGTGCTCCAAAAATAATTCTGTTTTGACAGAAATATGCACCTGATTGTTTCTGCTATAACTCTGAAATTTTTGCTCCACAAGGTCTGAAATTTTTTTTTGCAGTAGCTTGACCTATCATCTTTCCATCCTGACAGGTCTTACCTCAATTGGATTTTCTAAGAGAGAGTTATGCCAAGTGTCGCAACGTGACCTGTTTATGGGATAAAACAAGAGAGCGAACTTGTACGGCATGCCACGTGTCACTGTTTGAACTTCGGCCTCTGAAAACTTTTCCTGAGATATATTTCCCTATTATCTTTCTATCCTGACAGGTATGACCTCAATTGGACTCTTTGAGAGAGAGTTATGCCAAGTGTCGCAATGTGACCTGTTTATGGGATAAAACAGGAGAGCAAACTTGTACGGTGTGCCACGTGTCACTGGTTCACCTTCGGTCTCTAAACAAGTTTCTTGAGATAGTACAGTCTGTGTACTACCTGTCACTTTTTACGAAATTTCATTTGGAGCTTCCTAGCCCAAGTTATGACCTTTTTTCCAAGGTTACCTGATTTTGACTGAGATCTGGAAGAGGCTGAAACCCTAACTTGTACTGATCATAACTGATAAAGTACAACGAATCTGAGGGTACCCTTTGGACACAAGGTACCTGGGGATGTTATCTTCGACCTGTAAACGTTTCATACCCTGAAACTTCGCATAAATGGAGTTATAGCGAAAGTTCCACGATGACTTGGTTTTTGCTATGTAAAACCCTAACCTTCAAATTGTCGTAAGTAAAGCAAGTGTCGTAAGTGCCATACCTTGCCTTCCTTCAGGTTAGCTATGATACCATGTTAAGATTTAATATGATAAGACAGAAAATAGCAGCATTACATTCCATTTCAAAATAATAGCATATACAGGATCACTGAAGAAACAACAAGCATAGCATAAACACAAGAGACAGAGATTTATCCTAGGAAACCCTCATGGGGTAGAAAACCCAGCAAAGCTTCCTCAATATAGATGACCAGCAATATACAAAGATGAAACCCTGAGACATGATCTCTTCCTCCACAATAGCAGACCTCTCCTCCACAAGTGCGCTATCCTCAAGTGAGTGAGCGTGTCAAATGAGGAACACACCTCCTCTATTTATACACTACTCTGACATATCTTTTACACAAGTACACGTAGGCTCGTATTTAACCAATGGGTTAAATACCCCACTACAACTGACTGGGCCGACCCCTCTAGGGTGGTCTAATAACCCTTTGACCCACATAACACATACAGGGGCCGACCCCCACTGGGGAAGTCTAATAACCCGAGTTACCACATTCCGACGGAGGAATAAACATCTCCGGATATACAATAAGATCTTCACGGAGGAATGAAACATATCTGGAATAATAAAGTACAAATATAATATTCTTTGAAGTTACAATATCTCAACAGGTTGAAGGTCACCCACATGCAAATAAGAAACAAGTAAAGCTCAACTAACATGGCACAAAAGTTAGATCTTATATTGCTCAATGGGACATTGTGGAAGCAATGTTTTGGTTCACTCACCAAACATGTGTGGATTTTAATGGTAAGGTTGGACAAGTGATTGAACCAACCATAGATCCTTATAAACATTAGAGCTTATCTTTGCACACCGAGGGAGATCTCGACATTGGACAACATTCCTCATAGAGTATTTTCAAGATCACCTTGAGAAACCAACAGTGCAATTCTTCCCGAGAGGATAGAATATGGCGTGTACATCGAATCCAATGTTTAAATTCAAAGAGCATCCATGTATAAAAATTGACATGCCTTTTTTTAATATTAAACCAAGTTTGAAACAAGAAAACCAATAGAATGCATAACAACCAACAAGTTATGGTTGAATATATATATTTTAAATGAATCATATTTATGAAGAGGAGTCCCATCAAAACAAGTTTTGGCCTTGCGGGCATATTTCTATTTTAGACGGTAAAATGACCATACTATAGAACTTTGTTTTGGGTCTGAGAGTGAGAGTTAGTTACTTATGGTTCTCCCTTATTTGGATGCACATGAAAAAATGAACACCAAATGATGCAACAAATCTTGAGCTCCCTGTGGAAAACGAAACACACCACCTTCCTTATGTGTGACCTTTAAATTCGAGACAAATGCGTCGCAACAATCATCTCACACAAGAGGTAAGAAGTGGGTACTACTAGGTTTTGCACTATGTCTTTTGCTTTCCATGCCTAGTTGTCCAAGATCCTAATAGTGGAGTGGTGGCATGTAATAATACATTAAGGCCCATCCATTAGGGTAAAGGCAAAGTGTCCTTCGGCTAGAGGTACATTCTATTTTCCTGTATATTTTTCATACTTTCATGTTTATATTTTTTATGACTAATATATTCATGTGCGGAGGTTACCTTCATGACAATGTAAGCAAGGAGTTCTCTCGCTTTCTGGGTTTCACTCAAATGAACTTGAGTCGTTGAGTATAGAATAGGGTCTTGTAAACTTCTTTTTCTCATGGGTTGAAACTGACCGCAACCTATTGTAACTTGGTGACTGTTCAAATTCCAGTTTTAATAAAAAAATATTATTTGGGAATATTTGTATTTTTACTCCATTTTTATCATTCAATTTTTCTATTCTTTTTCATTTCGAACACTGTACAATATGTAAATAAATGAATCATAAATATTATTTTTCTTTATTTATGTTTACTAACTTGTACATCATGTTGATTTTAATCTTTAGCCATTAACCATTCTCTCACTTTATTTTTCAAAATAAAGTAGCTATTATGTACAATTTTCTGTAACTTTTCATTTCATACAAACAATCAAATTTATTAAGCTTATTTTTTATTAAACAACTAAAGTACAAATTCCTACTTTATTAATCAAAAAATTATTTCGTTAATGGAACTCACATATTTTACTGTATTTAAAAAATAAATTTAAATGAAATTGCATGTTCCTTTTTGTGCATTAAGAGCATATTTAAGCTTACATAGGCATAAAAAAGTACAAATTATTGTTGTATTTTTCAACCAATGCCTAAAGCTTACTTTTTTAGAAAATTTATTTCATACCACATTTTCTTCATTTTGAATTTCCTCGGGCAATTTTATTAGTCAATGATTTTGGTCTTTTGAAATTAATGCATGCATGCTTAGTTAGTTTGCACATAGTCCATTTTTTGTACTAATGCATATGCTTTTAACGAATTGTGCATTTACTCACACACATTTTAATGGTGCTTTGATTAACTTATGCATATAGGATCATTAATTGACTATGTGGATCATGTCTATCTGAGGGCTGTAATACAAATCGAGATTCCATCCTCATGTTCCCTTTGATTAGCTCTCCAAGGGTGTTTTTAGTTTTTTTTTCCTGAACCGTGTTGTTTTGATCAACAATAACACATTTTGTTGTGGCTCCTTGATATTCTCACTTAGAGAAACATATAGATTGTCAGATGTTGAATGTGCAAGGGGCTTGGGAGTAGTGTGTTATTTTCCAATCTTTTTCCCTCCTATCACCTTTATAAATTTATCTTGATTGGTAGGTTCTCCTTCCTTGTCAAATTTGGGAGTGGCATTAAGCGGGAAATCACGAAAGAGATGCCCATATTCATGACACTTGTGGCAACGGATTGTGATGTGTTTTTCATCAATCGCTTGGATCCATTCCATGTCTTGAAAACTAAGAGAGGTCAAATATGGAAGGGGTTTCGAGATATTCATAAACATACATATTTGGCAAAAATATGTGTACCTTACACATCTAGTGGCTTCTTCCATTTTAATGTATTTTCCCTGTATTCCCTATGCTGACAAGGGTTTCCTTTTCCTAGTATTCATGTGGACAAGAATATAGCTTGATCCAGAAAGGGGCCTCTTTGAAGTATTTTAAATTTGACTTAAAATTTTCCTTCCAAAATCTAATATATAGACTAGCATTATTGAAGGCATACGGCCCATTGTTAAAATCCTTGTCCTTGTCTTCCAGGTTGGAGAAAATGGTCGTGAAGAAACCCTTTGCTCCCAAATTTAGATATATATTCCCCTTTGGTTTCCATTTTATCTGTGATCCATCCCATCAGAGCTTTTTAAGTTGGTCATTACCCAACAAACTTGCCAATGATTGCATGATATCGACTATATTGTCTATATACAACTATTTTCTCTAAGGTGAATTCATAACATAGGATTTGGTTGGATTTTGGAAAATAACTCTTTGTATTTTTGGCTCTTGAGATGGATCGAAAGGCGTGTGATCATAGTTCTGCTTTGTAGTCTCCTAGGAGGGATTCCGTGCTCCTCTGCTCCCAAATGCATCCCATCTTCACCATTTTTCTCTTCTCCTTTGTCACCATTGAGATTTTTGTTGTTTGTCAGAGATGAGAGGATATATTTGTAGGAGGGAGCTACAAATTCCCTCGTCGAAAACCCCATTGGGGTTTCCTAGCAACTGCATATGACGGAACCTTAGCTTAAGTGATTGTTCATAGACACAAATCCAAGTTGATATTTTTTCATAGGGGCTTCACAACATTATTTGATACCTCCATTCAATCTTCAATTTTGAAGGACATGGGGGTGGTATTTGATTTACTTATGTGTGCATGAGTCCTAAGATCATTTAATACAATCTCTACCAGTGCAATCACATGTTCGACCACTACCTCAAGGTGACCGCATGGCTTCAATCTAGGACCTCACAGTAATTGATCCTTTCCCATTGGCGAAAAACTACTCACTATTCACCAATGGATTCAACCACTTTGGGAACTTAATTTCTAATGTTAAATGAACAAGGAAATGAGGTTTTAGTATGTTTAATTAAATAATTTGAAGGGATGAAAATTTAAAAGGAATGCCAATTTAAGAGGAGTTCATTTATTTATTTTTAATGTTTGAATTGAATCAGGAAATGGTATAACATTATGTTTAGTTAAATACTTCCAAGCACTTAAATTTAAGAAGATTTGATAGGATGGATTATTTTGGGAATTATGAAGTGAATAGGAAAATGTTATAATTTTATCCTTCATAAGATTGCACTCCTTTGTATTTAAGCACAATTTGACTAGCTAGACAAAATGGTATGTCAGTTTCAAGGAATTCAAGTAATTGTTCACATATAAATATCATTGGATAGTTTCACACTATCTTAAAAAATATCTAAGAAGCATAATAAAAAAATTATGAAGTGCATAGAAAAGCGAATTAAATATTTTGAAGGCATGAAAATGATGAGGCGGGGAATTTAAGAAGTGTTTTTTAAATGTTCTAAATTAAATTAGGAAATGGGGTGAGAGTATGCTGTAATTAAATACTTCTAGGTGTTGAAACTTAGGAAGATTTGGGATTTATGGAGTGAAAAGGAAAATGGTATAATTTTATTCTTAATATGAATGGACAACTTTGCATTTTTTATCTAGGGAATTTTTTTAAATTTTATATATTATAGTTAAAAAATAATTTATATGTTGTTTTAACATGCCATCTAGTCCTTCACTGAGATATTCCATTACTATAACTTGATAAAAACAATGTTTTTTTCTCTTAAACAATACAACTAATTCTAAAAATATACATAAAAAACAACAAAAAATTCCCCATTAGGAATCACCATATTCTCCCATAAAGGAACCTACCAATCTCTATGATATCATGTTACAACCCCAATTACCATTCTTAAAATACAACACAAATTGGAGGACCATAATTCAAATTATCCATTAGAAGTTCTCACATATTATCCCAAAGATCTATCTCTAAGAAGTTGGATAAATAAAATGGAACAAATACCCCTTAACATATGTTCAAATAAAAGGAGTATGATCATATTTGGAGGGTTTCCCATCCTCACTAACCCAAATGTTCCAACATCCAACCACCATAGAAGGCCCGCCTCGTACAACCCATTCACCATAACATTCGTTTCTTGAAAACATGATAAACTAAATACGACAAAATACAACTATATGTGAATGGATTTCCTCAAAGTTAGGAATCACAAGGATTTTATTTTAAATAATATATCCCTTTCATCCAATTAATCCCCACTCAAGAATCACGAAATATTTAAATATTTGAAACACCATTTTCTGTAGCTAAAACTAAGATCAATTTCAAAGCAAAGATTTTTGCATAGTTATTTTAGCAATAGTGTAAAACTAGTTTAAATTTTAGCACATGAGAGACCCTTGTATATAATATTCAACTAATGCCACTCACGTGATGACCACCTTGATCAACGGCATCAAAATATTTCTATGCTTTAGTTTTGTTGATTTCTCTCTACAATAATTCTCGATTGTTTTGATTTTTTTATTAGTTTGAAACACTTGAGAATATTCAATTTGAATGGCTGGAATCAATAGAGGAATTTTGAGGTAAATAATGGTCCTCAAAACAAAAAAATGTACTGTCAAAATCAACTTTATAAGAATCAATATAATTCAATATGATGATGTTAACCATAAAGGTAAATAGTTTTGGAGGGAAAGGGAAAAGCTACTTTCTTCTATCATATTTTCAACTTATCTACTTGTAGATTAACTCAAATTTCAAGTTTGAGAAATTGTTGAATACATAATCGCATTACACATCTAATGAGTACCCACTCAACATACTTTTGACATACCCCTAGTAGAAATAAAATACTCTTAATAGGTATAAGAAAATGTATTTCCTTCAATGAGATACATTTTTTTAATGTATTTCAAGTTTTTTTTTCTATCAGAGGTGTGTTAAAATTATGCTGAGTGGGTACTTGTTGGATGAGGAGTTTGATTATGCATCTAATGAGTTCTCACACTTGAAATTTGAGTAAACCAGCTACAAGGATATAAGTTGAAAATACAATAGAGAAAAATAGTTTTGTTCCTTTCCTTAATAAATCATAACTCTTATTTTATTATTTTAGCTAATATTTTAGTATTTTCCTTCAAAGGTCCATTTCAAACATCAAAATTTCTCTAATGATGCTTGTTTTCAAACAAGGTATGATTCTAACTAGTGAAATACCCTGGGCAATAATGAGAGGCAAAACTTTGAAATTTTTCACATTGTGATTTTCCCTCCAAACCTTCAGATGTTCCTTGATTGGATAGAGCCCCCAAACATCCTTTAGGGCAATAAGAGACTCCACCTCCTACTAAATCCACACAATATAGGGACAAAATACCAGCTAATTTTTTATAGCCTCCTCATCAGTGTTGCAAATAGAACACCTACCAAGACTATACAAACATATGTTTTGCAAATTGTCCCATGTGAAGACCTTCTTTCAAAGAACTGATGACATAAATATCCTAGCGTCGAGTGAAGATTCCCATGATTTCTCAAAAAGTAAAATTTTGAGTTTCTATTATATTAATGGTAAGATCCATGGGGATGAAACTCAGAACAATCTTATGGTGAGAAGTACTTTCAATAAGCGCATGTCCTTGATTTAGGGCTAAGATTCCCTTTGCAATTGGTTTTGGATTAATTTGGAAGCAAATTAAGCTAGTGGTTCTACTACATATTTTGTAGTTTGATTTTGAGGTAGCTTATTAACTATGTTCTTATTAGGTAACAACCATTTTCTCAACGTTGCCTGGATCAATGGGCCATGTAGGATTTTTTTATCATCATGGTTCATCTACCTATGATTTTTCTCCTAGTGGTTCTAGTGATCCAGGACACTCCAAATACCATCCTCCAATAAAGGGCAATGGGACTAGTTCACCTTTGCATGTCCTTAGGAGAATTCAAGCCCTACCCATGTTGTGTATTTGCTAGGTGATTTGTGTATAATTTGAAATTTTAGAAAGATCAAGGATGGTGTCTATTAGGGCCTTGAATATGGTTGAACTTCATCAAGGGTCACAAATATGTTCCCAAAGATAAATTTCTTTTATGTGCTTAAGTGTACATGCATACTTACTAGACTTTTGAATCCAAAAATGACTCGGTATTTTTTTCACTAATATGAAGGCTAATACAAATTTCCAATAGTATCTTATTCCAAATTACATAGGTCATACTAATTAGTACAAAACACCTTAGGTTTTAGACCCTCAATAGGTCTACTGGTTGTTTGTTGTTGTAATACCCGAATTTTGACCCTTAGGCAATATTGGCTTCTAATGTAAATATTGTATACACACGTTGTATGTTTCCCTAGCGTGGAGCTCAAGGCCAAGGCCCCGCTAGTGTATGCTCGGATTTTATTTGAATTAGACACGCTTGATATTTTGTTACCCACGTGCTATTAAGCCATGTGATATTGTAAATTGATGTAAATATTTAATATTGAAATAAAATACCAAAACTGGCTATGGAGGCAACGAATGAGAAGGGGCCACGTGTATCCACTAGGGAGTGGTGAGGGGGCTATGGGACTAAACCCTGGGCTGCCATATGTCATTATGAGAACCCATTGACTTCCCTAGATGACATTTATGCCTGTTGTAAGGAAGTGGTTGAGATTTCAGCCCATGACTTCAATGAAGCATGGGCAACCCAGAAATTCGTATGGGTAGTTATGAGCTCTGTTTTATTGTATAAGAAGTCACTCAACCTCATGGGAGGTTGCTTCATGATCATCCCCATTCCATGGTGAAGGAACCTAGCATCATTCTCCATCCAAAAGAAAGAAAAACGAGCTCCCAGCAGGGAGAAAACCATAAATCGCAACTGTGAGAGAACCCACGTTTTGGGAAGCCAAAAATGTCAAGATTTGGTATTGGACAGTGAAATCCAATGGGGAATCCATTGGTATGTCCCTTGGGGCGAATGTGGGCGCATGAGCTACCCCGAAATCAATAGGAAAACCCAGTTTTTGCAGCTCAGAATACCAGTGACGGATTTGAGCTATTTGGTGAGCAGAATGGTGAGAAATCAAGTTGGAAATGACTATGCAAGGGTTGGGTATGCTTGATAAACCCAGTGAAGGCTAGGATCTCAAGGATTAGTAGCTGGACCTTTCTATGCCCATCCTGAAGAGCACTGGAGGGAAGAGTTTCTTGAGGGACTGTGTAACAGAGAAGGGGATCTTCCTTGTGTTGGATGTGGTAGGTAATGTGGGTGCCTGACTGTTGAGTCCACTTGAGATGCATGTAGCTTTGTGGTTGAGCTCACTGGCTTAGTGTTACCCTCCTCTATCTTCTGTTACGCTTGATAAACCCAACGGTGTGTTGGCTTAGCTTAGATGATGACCGAAACCATGGCTGTGAGTGGGCCCAGCTAGTTCTTCCTTAGTGGATACATAGCCCAGCTCGGGGGGGATCTCTCAGCTGAAAGAATATAGGCTGGATAGAGATCTATGGTTGGGAGGAACGTTGCCCTCATGTAGCCAGTTGTTGGACATTTACATTTCAAGATAAGTATTCTTGTGAATTAATTTATATACATTCTGTGTTCTGCAATGTGTTTTATCTGAATGTTAAATATTCATGATAATCAAATTGATATGGAATCACCTTTATGCTTGAGATAAACATGTTGATGCATTCCATCCTGTCTGTGTATTATGTTTAATTCCTCTAGGTTTATATTGAATTGAATCTGTATACAGAAGTTTTAATTGTTATGAAATTATGAGTAAAAATATTGAGGCTAAGTCTTCACAAAAGCCCCCCCAGTGTTGGTAATGTTTCCTTCCTTACATTCAATGGGAGAAGGGGACATTACAGTTGTGAAATTATACAAAAGGAAAGCAAAATGAATTTTTCCTTTCTTATGGATTTTATACACATATGATCAAATGTGACTTGTGAGATGTGCAAGTCCAACTTATTGAGTCAATATGAATTGTATTTGACTTGTGAATTTGAGTCATAATCAAAATAATTGACTTGGCTTGGTTTTCTCAATGAGCAACATTGACTTGGACTTGGAAGAGTTTGATATCATTGAGAACAGGTGTCTTCATGGATTTAAATTCCAAGATTGCTTATTCAACATCTAACCATTTTCACCAGATTGGATTTGGGATGTATCTAAACCAATTGCTTCCATTTTGTGAAGTTTGTCAATCTATTTTCTAGCAGCTAGCTACATATGTTAGCATAATTGCTGTAATATTTCTAGTGTGTTCCTAGGCCTAGTATTGCAATTTGTAGGTTTTGAGTAGCAAGGTTGGGTCTCAAGGCCCTATAAATGGAACTATTAGGGGAATAAAACTAATAATTAGATATTAGGGCCTCAGATCAACATCCTAGGTCCTAAAATATGCTTTTATGGGTCATGAAACATGCATGTGGTCCAAAACCACCACACAAGATCTCTAAAGGAATATTTGGCCTACTAGATATGTTATATGGGAACCATTATATTGTTCATACCCTATAGATGGTTGTTGGGGCCCTAGACATGGTCTAATGAGGAACTGTAATGTCTTAGGGCCAAATATGCTTTTAATGCTCATAGACCATGCATAGAGCCAAAACCACTACATAGGCTATGTAAAGGGAATATTAGGTGAATAGGGCTTATATGAGAATCATTATAGGAGTATATTCAACATTTTGGCTCATGCACATAGAAGGGAAGGTTGAATAATCAATAAGTGCTCCCTTAAAGAAGTGGAGAGAGATACCATCAATATATTTTTCACTAAATAATTGAATTAAGAATTTCATGTCCTGGTAAAATATTACCAAGATGGTGATTCTAAATATTAAAATCGAACCTTTCACTTTTAAGTGGTAAGAATGGATAAATATGGATATATTATATGCTATTAAGGGATAATTAATGGTAATGTAGGGCTAGTTCATGGTAATTAAGGGACATTCAGGGGTAATTTTTGTTTTTGTTTTTTGTTTTCATGTGGTTCACACCTCTATCTTTCAAGAGGCCGCTACACCCATAATACTTCCCTTTATACGTTGAGGCATGTGGGGAGGCTGAACATAGCTGTAACATGTCACTTACAAGGAATTGAACCCGGGTGGGGAGGTTATCAATCAATACTCCCAACCACCTGAGCTACATCCAATGGACCCATTCAGGGGTAATTATTAAGTAATTAGTGGCGATTAAGGGGTCAATTATATGGAGTAATTAGGGGTAATAATGGTGATTAGGGGCCAATTATGAAATTGTTATGGCTTAACTAGTTGTAATTAATGGTAATTATGGGAAAGTAGGGGCTATTTAAGCCCATTGAGTTAACTCAATTGATTTTTGCCAATGATGTTGGGAATTCGACTAGTATCATGGCAACAGGGACCCATCCAAAATCTCGTATGTGAGGAGCACTAGTTTACATTAACAAGTTTACTAGGGAATAATATGCCATCTATGAATGTTTCAAAGTATCCCTTAGGTTTCCTAGTGATTTTTTCCTTGGAAAAAGTAGGGCTCATTTTGGGATAAACAAGTGTTAATTAGTGATTACTTGAGGGTAGTTGATTGCCAAGTATGGGTAATTAGGGCATTTACGAGTAATTAGTGGTAATTAAGGGTTAATTGTGAGTAATTAGGGGTCAATTATAGGGAATTAATATTTAATAAATGGCAATTAGGGGTAAATTATGGGGTAATTAGTGGTAAGTAGGGGTAAATTATTGGGTAATTAGGGTTGTTTGATGGTGATGGTTAATATATTTGGTGACGATTATCAACTTCCATCATTATATTAATATATTTGGTGATAGTCAATGATCATTAACATTATTTTGAGAGTGTTCTTGGTGACAAGAATTAGGGATCGTCACTAATTTTAGTTAGCAAGGAAGGAATGGTAATGGGCTTAGAAAGACTATCACTACTTTAGTTGCCAAAACATTAATTAGTAATGGTATTAAATGGTATGCCATTGTTTTAATCACGAAAGCCACTTATGATGATGTCCCTTTCCTAATTGTTGACAAAGCTACTTTTGGCGATGGTCCTTTAATGGTCGTCGCCATTAAAGGCTTTGGAGATAGTCATTAAAGGCTTGTTATAGGCCTACTCGTCACCAATGTCACTTTTTTGTAGTTGAGGGGACATAAACACTAGGGCCTTAGGCCCTAAATGTTATTTTTTGTTTCATTTCCATAAACAACACCTACAAATCAAAATGCAAACCTCCTCTAAGGGGTATTTGGCATCAAAGTTGGATATGGATTCCATTAGTAGGTTTTACACATTGAAGATGGGTTAGTGGACCCTAAACATGGTTAAGGAAGGAAAAAATGCACCTTGAAATATTGTTGAATCTTCTCAATCTCAAGAGCCGTGAATGAGTCCTTAAACCAACACATGGGTCATTTGTTGGGGTTATTTGCAATAATTTGAGTGGATATAGGTTCATGAGTAGTTTGTTTGCACTACATATCGATATAGATATGAAATATGGTTAAGGGGTTAGATAAGGGCCTTAAGCCCTAATATAACCTTCTTGAGCTCAAGTGCAATGAACACAATTTAGACATAACAACATAAATCATGACTAGGGGTTCTTCTATAATACCCCCATTTTGACCCTTAGGGTATTTTGGGCTATAATGTAAATATTGTATGCATATTATGTATGATTCCTAGCATGGATCTCAAGGCCAAGGCCCTGTTAGTGAATGCTCAATCTTGAAGAGGCAAGTATTTGGTATTATGTTACCCATGTGCTAGTGAGCCATGGAAATTGTAAATATGCATTTTAATAGAAATGCCCACAACTAGCTATGCAATGCAACAAGAGATGGGGGCATGATATTTACAAGGAATTGGGAGGGAAATATTCAAACCCTTGAGCCAATCAAGTCAAGCCAAGTGTCAATGAGAGAACCCATAAAACACTCAATTACCCATGTTGACTTTTGTACCCAATCATTCATTTCTCCCAAGAGTTGGTTGAAATAGTTAATGCCTTGGGGAATGGATAGGTATGGCTGTCCAAATTCGGGTATGGACAAGCCACCCTTCATGGAAATTCGTGTTTGTCTCCTTGGGCAAGAAAAGAGCCACGAAATTGCTCCCCAAGCTATTCTTCACCCATTAGTTTTGCTCTCTCACGAGTTGGGAGCTTCCTGGGCGTTTTCCTCCATGGTTTTGCTGTGTTTTCCTTCATTTTTCTAGTTGGGAAGGGCGTTTTTGTTTTGGTTAATAGTGGGGAAGATAATACATCGATTTGGGGCTTTTATAGAGGCCATTTTGGCCCACTGAATGCCCATACATATGCGGGAGAAATCAATTTTCTTCCTTGGGGTTGATTCCCTCTTCCCACAATCCGTTTTTTTGGGTGTGCCACGATTTGGCGAAAACCCATGGACCCTAATTTGTAAATCCATTGTTGAAAATGTGTATCTATGCCCAGTTTTTGAGTTTGATGTGTGTAAGAGAATGTTGGGGTTGAGATGGGTATCCATTGCTTTGGTTGTACTAAGCTTGAGAGTCCCATTTTCCTTGTAGATATCATGCCCAGCTCGGGGGTGGTCTCTGAGTGTTGAAAGAATATAGGCTGGGCAGAGACCTATGGTTGGGTGGAACGTTGCAGCGACATAGCTAGTTGCTTGGGACAACATTACATCAAGATGAGTATTTTATTTGTGTTTTACTTCTGCACTGTTTTAATTAATGGATGGTTGTTCTTGATATGGAGGATGCATGTGAAATGTGTGTGGATGTTGTTTTATTCCGTTGTTCATGTTTGCTTGATTTGCATCTACACACATATCTATTTTATTTGTAATTCCATTTTCTTTATTCATGATGAATGGGGCTAAGTTTTATGTAAAGCCCATATATTAGTGTCATGATCCCTTCCTTGCGTTGGATCGCGGGAGGGGATGTGACATCTTCACTTTAGAATTTAGATATGGGTTCCATTATTATGTTGTTGGAATCGATTTAATATTGAGAGGGGGGGTGAATCAGTATTAGCGCAGTTATCAACAATTTTTACCTTCTTTAATAAATTAGTCTGAACTTAATCTTGATATTTAGTTATGCATCCAATGTAAACAAAACATTCATCCATATATGCACCAAGACAAAGAACACATAACACACATGATTTTGACGTGGAAATCCAATTGGGAGAAAACCACGTAATTCTCTTTTGTAATGAAAATAATACATTCAAGGAAGCACCAACTACCTGTATTTACCAGCACCAACTAGAAGGAGGCACCGAACCCCTGGTTTTATAGGCACCGACCTGAAGGAAGCACCAACTCCCTTTGTTCTCCATCACCAACTAGAAGGAGGCTACAACCTCTTGCTCCTTTCCCTGTCCTGCTGCCTAGATATCCAATATAAGATTATGAATTACTAAACTTCCAACTCGTGCACACTTCTGATCTTCCGATATTAGTTCTGCTGTGCACTACCTCCGTATGAAGACGATTCATTGTCACTATGTTGCATACATCACTTGAATTCTCATTCCTCTCAATTCTACACTTCTGTTGATGTCTTACTTCATGTACTGTGTGCTGCTGATCCTACAGTCTACGCTAAGGTATGCTCTTTCAATATGCTACTGCACAACTGCACTCACCAAATGATACAGTGCTTTCAATTGATAGTTTGTTGTATTTAGATAATGCACTAGTAACAGATGGAACCACGCACTTACTTTGATGTGTCCATTCTATTTAAGTGCCACAATATTTTAGACAATCTGCGACATACTGTGCATTTAGTGATTCATCCTTTCAATTTAATGCACTTGTATCAAATCATCCTCATCATGACGCGCTTTACTAGATCATGGTATTACTCTGTAGTTATGCATTAGATGGACTTCTCAAGTTCGCACACTTCACTTGAACTTTTGTGCATCAGCCAAACATCTGCACATCATCTGATATACTTCGGTTCTATCTCTGCGCTTCTAATATACAACATCTGTGACTATCTGCGTGCTATCTACGATATTGTCAATCAATCCTCACGCACTTGCGCATACTTCTGTATTTATTCCTTTCAGTGCTTGCGCATTCGTCACATATCTACAACATCATTATGCGCACCATCAATATTTCATTATGCTGCATGTGTTCACTCATCTCCTCATTAGACCATGTTGTTCTGTCCTCGAGCTGCAAGATCATGTTGTTTTGTCCTCGAGCCCTTGATACCCCAAATAGAAATCTATATCTTCCACTTGAATCTCTATGATCTCGACATCAAGATTACTTCAAATCTCCAACTTGTATCTCTCTATATACATGTCCTGCACGGATTGTATGTCCAAAAGTTGGTTGTGGCATCCCTTTCTTCCATATTTCATGGATTGTGCTTTTGCCACATGACATCTTCTGCACTGCTGATGTGTGATCCTTTTTGGTTCTTGCACATCCATGGTCCTTGACTTAGTGGGAATTACACCTTAGTGGTGTACTCTTGTGTTTTTGATGTACCATTGCTTTGAGGTATGTGCGCATCCTTACTCTTCGACTTGATGAGTCTTTGACCCTTGTTGTACCATCTCTTGTGGGTATTGAGCACTTGATGTATTAATGCTTTGCGGAATCTACACATAAAATAAATTCTACTTGGTGGGACTTTGACCCTTGTTGTATCGTTACATATGGGAATTACGCACCTGCTGTAACGTTGACTTGTGGGATTTGCACATAAACAACTTCAACTATTGCACCCTTATTGGAAGTTGTGCGCCCTTTACTAACTGAAAGCATATTCTCATTGGTAAGAATTGCGTGCTTTCAGGACTATCCAACCATAAGCTATTTCTTATTGTTTGCGCACTCTCGATCTTTGACCAAACAATGCTTGCGCATTCTAGAGTCTTCTCACGACATGCTTTCACACTTGTACCTTTGTTTAACGAACTACTTGGATGCTTGTGCACATGTACCTTTGTCCAACTAGTTCTTTGAATGCTTCTTTGAGAGATTATGACTTGTTGGACTTGATATCTACGCAGGTACCACATGTAGTAGGATAAATTACTCATGTGCTTCTTTGAAATGGATTTGCATTATGTGCCTTCCTTATGTGCTTCCTAAAATTGATCATGCATGATGTATCCTTGGACTCACATCTTTCGACTTGATGCAACTTATACATATACTTCTTCATATTGGCATGCATGTCCGTTACCATCTTGCACATATACTTCTTCAAAGTGGCTTCCATATACTTCTTTAAGATGGCATAGGAATGTAGTATCCACTTTGACATCAATGATTCAAACTGAATCAATTGACATCCTCTTTGACATTAGCTGACATCAATGGAAGCCAAAGTTCAACATATGTTGGGTAATGAAAATAGGATTCAAGGCCTTGATCACGGTTGTGGCAAGCAAAGAACAAAAACCTCAAGCCCTAAACATAGCTTATCAATCTCAAGCACCATGAATACATCCTCAAACCACCACACAGTGGCATGAATGATTTGTGGGTCCTTGACCATAATCAAAGATTGGAAGCAAGTGCCTTAGGATGTTATTGAAGCTTCTCTAGATGAAGAGCCTTGAATAAGTACTCGAACCAACATGCATGAACTATGTAGGGATATTTGGACTTTGAGTGGGATTCAAGAATCATGAGTAGGCTATCTACACTAGAAATGTGCATTGAGGCATAAAAATGGTTATGGGGTGATAATGATCTTAAAATATAATTAAATATTCTTGAGCTTAAGCACTATGAACAACACCTAGAAAAAATGACACAAGGCATCCCCAAAGAGTCTTTCACATCTAAGTTGAATATGAAATTCATTATGAGGTCTTAGGCACCATGAATGGTTCTTAAGTCTATGGCCATAGTCAGAGCAGGGAAATAAGATGTTATGGCCATAAACCTTGATTTGCAGGCTCAAGAGCCATGGACGAGTCCTAAAACTACCGCATTAGGCCTATATTAGTTATTAATTTCCTCCAATGGTGTTGTGGGTGCGATGATTAGATTATTTGTGCACTAAGAATTGCTTTATAGGCATAACCAATTTCACGCGAGGAAAATAATGACCCTGTTCCCTAAATTATGCTTCTCAATCTCAATTTCCACCAAAAACACCTACAATCCATAAACCATTGCATCTCTTAAGCATATCTTACTATGAGTGGTCTTCTAGAGTACTTTATGATATTTTCAGTAACATTGGGTCTTTGCATCTTGTCAATGGTTAGGGAAGTATAACAAGGGCCTTTGACATTTAACAAAGCTTCTTTGGTTCAAGCCTAGTGAATGTTGCATTAATACACCACATAGGACGTTTTTATGGCATCTTTGGCCTCTAAGTAGGATACATAATTGCCATTTATTAGTTTTGGGTAATAGTGATGGGTTTATGGTCCTATACATGGTTGAAAAGGAAAACAACATAGGAAAATGAACCTTCTCAGCCTCAAGTGTTGTGAACAAGGCCTTTACCCATGAAACATGATAACAACAAATAGTGTAGGGACTTGTCTACTCTATTTTAAATATTTTACTAATAAGTGGTGATCCTCTATGTCAGCATATCAAAATGATTATCACAAGTCATTAATCAGATCTACATTCATTCATCAATTAAGATAAGCAAAGCTAAGATCTAATGCCACTTTAAACATCTAAATCATGCAAGATAAGCAACATTCAAACATTCAAATGGAACAAACTTGAATCATTTCATATTAAAACAATGAAGAGATACATTCCTACCATGAATCTTGGTGTGAATCCCTCCTCCATTGCCATAAGCTTTCCTTTCTCCACCCTTGCTTTTGAAGAAATTGAGCTTCTCCTCCTTCATAATCTTTTCAGCATGACTTTGCTCTTCCTTTGTATACTTTACAATGCCTCCCATGCCTTTCTTATATAGCATTGGGAAATGAGCCTTAAGCTTTTGTGCTAAATGTGGCTCCTTTTCCTCATTTTAGATTATTTTAACTTGAAAACCCACTTTTCCATAGTTTTTTAGGCTTTTTGCACAACTTGTCATACTTTTAGCACAATTAATGCACTTTAATGCATTCTTCTTCACTTTTTGATTGATGTAGCTTAGTTTCGGACCTTTGGTGAGCGGTTCATTTACTGAACATGGTCTCTTTTAGGTTCTTACTTTCTTCACCTAATCCTTCCATTTCTGGGAGAAGTGATTAGATCAGAGAGGATTTGTCTCTGAATGTACTTGTGTTCTGTCTTCATGTTGCAGGCGCATAGTAAAAATGTGCTTCTTCTGTCACATGACTAGGGGTGTTAATTTGATTGTTAACAAATGCCCCCTAATGTGTGAGGTCCGAAGCAGAGCTAAGGGCCGAAATACATTACTGAAATTTATACTCTGTATACTGATACTCTTTATCATTCAAAGCAAGGATGAGGAAATGAAAACTCACGCGCGGAGGATTGAGGATCACACCTGCAAAACATAGCAATTTCTCAAATATATAATATCTTCTTGAGGCGGGCATATCCATGCTCCGCAGTAAACAAGCATGGCCACGAACAATACACAGTGGATCCATGTCAAAAGTAAATTTTTCAGAAGTGCAAACATGCACTTTGATGAGTGCGAGACCAAAGTCTTTATCGAACTTTTGACATGGCAGTCTAATCTTGCACAGCTCGGGCAGTGCATCGATGAGTGATACAACTATTTTTCCCAAGGTCTTCAATACAAACTGACGATAGTACGAGTTTATATCATGAAAATAAGTGATATGATGTCGAGCATAATAAAACACCATATGATTACCAATCATTGATGTATACTGTTAACAGATGCGAAGAGACCCACCGATAATGATGATGGTCTCTAAGGTACCGAGTACAAACTAGCAAGTGTGAATATACGTTCTGAAGTCAAACACTTGTAGAATCAAACAATCAGGGGTCATTGATGTATACCCACTGTCATTTGCGAGGAAACCTGCCACTAATGACTGCAAGATCCAAGGTACTCTTGGGTTTCTAGATCCATGTCCTAGATAATGATTTGATTTCGATAGGATTACATCCATTGGAAGGAGGGAATTAATGCATCCCACATCAACCGATACGAAATGAATATCAATAGTCTAATGTAATTTGGTAGAACTGCAAGATCCAACACTGTATACTGACACAAGGAAGGATGACATGATTGGTCAGGAATATTTGAGGAATGGGCGACTCAGTTTGAACTTCCCTTTAACACATAACACGATGTAGAATGGACACTTGGCAACATAGGACTTTGAGTATCCGACCTTAATGAAATACGCTAATGCCATATGCGTTAACGAAATCTCCATTGGTGACGGGAAGGATAACCCATCGGTGGAGATCCGTTCAAAATACTGGTACAGTTTCCTAAGGCAAATGCAGATGGTGTACTGACAACGGATACAATATTATGTGCCATGTTCAAGGGCGACAAGGACTAACTGTTGCCGTTTTTTCGAAGTTTATAATAGGAAGTGATTCAAGTCTCTCCCTTTTGGATTTTTGTGTTTTTTAATTTTTATGCTTTTTCATTTTAAAAAAAAAAGAATAAAGAATGTTATGATACATAGGAGGGAACGAGTGTTGCATGGGAGTACGCCTATTTTTCAAGGGCATGGGGTAGGCCAAGTCAAAGATCCATATTGCAAACAAGGGCTAAGCTAGTTGTGCACACTCTTACAGTTGTTCCCTCCCAGGGTAGGCTATCTGAAGCAAGATTATGTGTCGACGGACGGTGAAGTAATACCATGTGACTGAAGTCATCCAATTTGGGGAAATGGTCAAGTAGGAATGGTTCAATGAGGTTTACTCCAGCTTGAGTCTTGTGAAAAATGACAAAATCATAGATCATCATGAATCATGGTCTGTCTCAACTACCTGAGTCAAATAGTTCGAACTGTCAAAGTCTTCAAGTCCTGAAATCAAAACCATTTCATTACCCAAGAGTTCAGTTAGAAACTGGTTCAAATGTGCATTTAATATCTAAAAAGATAGCTAAAATTGAGGAATTATGCATCTTTCTATCATTCAAAAGGATACGATATGTATGAATAAAAGATAAGTAAGAAATACTCATGGTTTACCATATGTGTTTGTAGTGTAGCCGATGTATTAGAGGAGGCATCCCCTTTCAACTTGAATTTCTAGAAGCTGTGAACCTTTAGTCTTTGATCTTCCAGTTGTGGGTTAGTTTCGATGTCGGACTAGAGACTTTTGAAACATTTTCCCATGTTTTCGAATTTTTCCAAATTTTTATGAAATTTTTTTGGGTGTTATCTGTAAGAAAAAGAATAAAAAAGAGAAAAGTATTTACACTATTATTTTTGGTGTGTGCAAAATTTACACACTTTTTGGGTTACGATGTAAGCTAGGTTATTTCGGTTTTACTTATGTCCTTAAATGATGTGTTTAATTAAATTGGCCATGAAATAATGTACATGCTTGATTTTTGGTATGATGTTAATGACTTAGATGCCAATCAAGTACATAGTTGGCCAAAGAATCAGCCAAACTATTCAGACTTCTAGGAACATGTATATATTCAATAAACTTGAACTGACGCTCTAAAAGACGTACTCGTAGAAAATTTCTAAACAATGTAGGATGTCGAACCTGATACTGACCATTTAACTGGGATACAACTAATTCTGAGTCCAGTTTGGCGATCATTCGTCGGATGCCAAGGGTGATAGCCTTGACAAGAAGCTCAATGACTGTGCTATATTTTGCAACATTGTTGGTTGCAGATCCGAGAAAAATGCCTCCTGAACTAAGAACTTCGTTATTAGGTGTGAAAACGACCCATGCGGCGAAAGCAATGTTCTGAGAACTACGGCTGGCACCATCCGCATATCCCAAATATGTGAAAGATTCTTGTGCCATCTGCCAAAGTGACAATGCCAAGCAAGATAAGTGTGTGCCCGAAATAACTAATGTACAAAAGTTTATGCAAATAATACAACATAATACAACAAATGGTGTGAGGCATCAGTGCCTACGCGAAGTATTTCTTTAGATAGAGACCATTTCTGATCTCCGACATGGGTTGCCCATCAAAATTGACCAATTCATAAGCTCCCCTTTTTAACACAGTTTTGACAACAAGTGGGCCAAACCATTTATCTACAAATTTCCCTTCTCCTATTTTATCTTGGTTTTGGTCATAAACTAAAACCAGATCACCTTCAGAAAAGACTCGGGGATGGGTAGACTTGTCATATTGTGTTTTAACCCTCTTCTTGTGTGCTTCTACACTTAGAGAAGCTTCCCTTCTAGTTTCATCCAAAGAATGGACATGGAGAAGCCTTTCTTCTTCTGCAGAAGTGTTAGGTAGGAATTCGACTGCTATCTTTAATGACGGGATTTCACATTCAATCGGCAACACAACTTCCGCACCATAAACCAGTTGGAAGGGAGTGAATCCGGTTGCGGTTTTAGCAATTGTTCGGTAAGCCCAAAGAGCAGTAAACAACATCAAGTGCCAGTTATTATTGTTTTTATTAATCGTCCTATGTAACATAGTTTTCAAAACCTTGTTGATGGCTTCTACTTTCCCGTTAGCTTGAGGGTAATATGGCGAGGAAAAGTCCTGCCGCATTCCTAACCAGTCTGTAAGTTCATCCATACAGGAATTCCTAAAATGACTTCCGTTGTCGGTAGTGATCTCTTTGGGTACACCAAACCTTGTTATTACATGATTGAATAGAAAGTATGCTGCAGGTTTTCCCGTGCAATTGAATGTAGGCATCGCCTTAGCCCACTTGGTGAAGTAGTCCACTGCTATGATGATGTAGTGGTGGCCATCGGCTGAAGGTGGGTTGACTGTCATAAAATCAATGGCCCATTTTGAAAATGGACCCACGGTTACTACAGGGTGTAAAGGAGCAGGATGTGCATGCATTTTTCTTGTGTAAATTTGGCAAGGATGACACTTTTTGACAACATTCATGCATCTTTGAAAATTGTAGGCCAAAAGTATCCTACACGCAATATTTTCTGGGCAGTTGCCAACCCAGAAAGATGACCACCACATGCCCCAGTATGGCAATCATTCAACAATTGTTCAGCTTCCTCGTGTACTAAACAACGTCTTAATATCATGTCTATTCCTCGACGGTACAAAGTATCCCCGATGATGAGGTATCTTCGAGCTCGGTGTTGAATGCTACGTCATTCAATACTAGAAAACTGAGGATCGATCCTTTGGGTTTGGAGATATATGATGAATGTTCCATACCAAGGATCAAAAGTTGCAATGAGGAATACATGTTCATCTGCCCAAGATTCAATAGATACAGTATCCTCCTTCTCAATGGGTAACTCAGACATTAACTCAGCATATGCTAATAATTTCTTGGCTTTGGAATTTTTGAATTCGAGGTCGAATTCTTGTAAAATTACTATCCATTTTGAGTATTTTCCACCAATGATATGGCGGGACAAAATGTGTCTCATGGGGTTCATTTCAGCCACTATGGTTGTTTTCCTTGGAAGCATGTAATGTCTAAGTCGTTGGATAGCATGGACTGTTTCCAAGGCCAACTTCTCGACCTGGGAGTATCTCAATTCGGGGCCTGCAAGGCCCTTACTAAGATAGTAAATAACATGTTCTTGAGATGATTCATCTTCTTGTGCTAAGACCATTCCAATGGTGGAAGGAGATGCCGCCAAATATAGCAGAAAGTATCTTTTGTAGTTCAGTGGCGTAAGTATCGGGGCAGAGACCAAAGATTTCTTTATTTCATCAAAAGAACGTTGAGCTTGGTCATCCCATATGAATATTGCATCTTGTTTTAAGAGACGCATGAAACCTTTAGCTTTTTCAGCAAAATTCTTGACAAATCTCCTCAAGTAGTTAGCTTTCCCTTGAAGGCTTTGAAGCTGAGTGATTGTTCTCGGGGAAGGCAACTGAAGTATTGCCTCAACCTTGATGGGATCCACCATGATCCCCTTTTGGGACACTACGAACCCAAGTAACCTCCCAGAGTCCACACAAAACATGCATTTATGTGGATTTAACCTAATGTTGTACTTGTGGTAGCGCTCAAAGATGGCTCGTAAATGGGCACTATGCTCAGCTCTCCTTTTAGATTTAGCTGCTAAGTCATCAAGATAAACCTCAACGATTTTATTAATGTCGTGAAATGCGTATGACATAGCTCTTTGAAAAGTAGCTCCGGTGTTTTTAAGGCCGAATGGCATTTTCCGATAAGCGAAAGTCGCCCAAGGGCATATGAAAGATGTCTTATGTTGGTCTTCCTTTTTTATCTAGATTTGTTTATAACTGGAGAAGCCATCCATAAACAAAAATATTTCATTCCCGACACACTCATCAATGATCTGATCAATGAAGGAAGTGGGATAGTTATCCTTAGGACAAGCCAAGTTTAGATATCTAAAATTGGTACAAACCCGGATAGTTCCTTGTTTTTTGTTAATGGGAACAGGATTGGATACGCAATCAGTCAAAGGAACAGGATAGATGAATCCAACTTTTAATAGCTTTTCCACCTTGGCTTTAATGGCAGTGGACTTCTTAGGGTTCACTGGACGTAGTTTTTTCCGCACAGGTTTAACATTGGGATAGGTTTTGATCTCATGTTCCACGATACTGGGATCGATGCCTGGAATTTATTCATAAGACCATGAAAACACATCACGAAACTCTTTAAATAAATTAGTATAAAGTGCTATTTCCTCAGGAGAACATGCCACACCTATGTTGATGTTCTCAACGATGCCAGGTTTTATGGATATGTCAATTGGGATGGTTTTCGAAATGTTCACCAAGTTTCCCTTCGAACTTACATTGTGTGTTTGGATAGGGCATTGGTACTTGGTCATATCATCATCAAAGTAAATATTTTCAGGCTTGACTTCTAATGAATCAATTTTGGGAAGAAATGAGGATTTGTGGTGCATATCCTCCCAGGGTCATTCCGAGATGTTCATGACCTCTAGGATGGCTTCATCCAAAGAGAAAGTCTGATCTAGGGGATCATGGGTACTATGAGAGTTCAATGCCCAAATAGGTGAAGTATAGGGATCATATTCCTCCATCTTGGGAGGATTTCAATCTGGTTCTACCGAGTCCATTTGAATAGCTTGATAAGCGATCTCGATGGCAGAAAAGGGAACACTACTCTTCGTTTCATCATGTGGTGCAAAAGTATGTGAATTTCCATCATTCTTTTCATCTAAAATGTTCTCTTTGGAGGTTCTAACTGATGAGGTAGAACCAACCTCCAATGTGGAGTTAGAAAAAACTCTTATTGGAAAGTACACTTCCGATGTAATGGTGAAAATCGGGGCAGTGTTAGGGTTAATATTGGTGGTGGAATTGGAAAAGTTACCAGAAGGGATGAGTCTTTAAACATTCCCACCCCAACATCTTGAATCGCCGTCGTTGCATCCCCTACAAAAGGTACATTCGAGTGGAGACCAGTTTCGGGTGTGTAGTAATCTAGTTGATCGATTGTGACAATCTTCCCTTGGTGGGGGAACCGAATGAATTGGAATACGGAAGATACTACAGTTGTCATCTTGTGTATCCAACTGCGTCCCAATAGAAAATTGTAGTCTATGGGTGCATCCACTACCTCAACATTTACTTGAACTGTCTTGCCCCCCAGTTCAACTGGGAAAGCCATGATAAGTCCATGAGGTGGGAACAAATGACCATCAAATGCCTTGAGAATTGTGTGGGATGGTACTAAGGTGGGTGATCCCAAAGATTTCCAACAAGCTAGTGACATGACATAAGTGGATGCTCCTTCATCCACAACGGTTCGAAAAATATTCTTACCATGTGAAGTTACTTTAATTTGAAATGCAATTTGTGAGGGAAGCCTACATGTGGTCTGTTCTAAGTCAAACGTGATCAAATTAGTGTCCGATGGATCAATAGCACCGATGGCAGACAATAGTGCTTTCCGTTGAGCGGGACAACTTTGCAACACCTCCAAGGAAGACATTGCACAAGGAGTTTGAGCTAAATCTTGAACCACATTGTAGTTTTGAGCAGCTCGCGCATTGGGGTTGTGTGTTGTTTTGCGGAGGACCCCTTTTGGAGGTCGAGGCACCATGTCTATGGTTGTTTTTCAATATTTAGAAAAACACTAGGTTGAGATCCAACTGTTTCAACATCTTTTAAAGGTATGTCATAAGAACGAGCCCTTGTTTGGATATGGATGTCATGTTCACCAATTGTGAATATATTAGCGTTGGGTGGATTGCCCCCTTGTGGGGGGTTTGCTTGGTTTCCTCCTGGTGGAGGTACTGGTGCCGCAGCAACCATCTGTTGTTGCTGGGGGAAGGGTTGAGTTAGGATAGCAGGTTGTGGTTGTTGCCCTCCTCATTTTGCCAACATGCAATGAATATCATCCATATGAGGACAAAGATGAGTAGGATGGTCCCCTTGGCAAATTTTGAAAGGGTACTTGTTCTTCCGGTTTTCATGATTTCCTCTAGTAGGATTATTCACCTTTGGTGCATCTCTTGTCCCGGGGTTAGAATTGGGTTTCTTCTTTTTTCCTTTTGGGTCCTCAGTTTGAACCGTAAGGACTTTAGAAGTTTGGGTATGAGTTGCAGATCGCTGAGTTTCCTGGCCAGCTATGGGTTGCGGATTTTGAACTGACATTTGTCCCAATTGTTGGGTAATCTGTTCAAGTTGGTTTACGGATCCAATCAAACCATTGGTATGAGGTCCTTTTGGTGGCCTAGCTGGATCAGATGCAGGTCTTACAACATGGGGTATTAAGTCATAAAGTGTGTCCGATTGGGAATATACTAAATCCATTTGGTGAGCACTCTGAATGAGTTGTTCTTCAGTCATGGCTCCTGACATGACCACATCTTTGGCAAGAGTAGGCAATAGGTATTTTGTGAACCAATCTGCTAAGAATGGGTCAGGGATGTCAGCTTTAATAAGCCTTCGGTGCCTCCTCCACTCATGGATGTGATCCGAGATGTGAGTGGCGGTGGATTGCCTAAGTGAAGTTAAAAGCTCTGTTCCCGTCTCATAGTGGATAGGTAATTGAAAATGTGTCAAGAAGACCATAGCTAAAGATGAAAAACATGTGAATGTATTGCGAGGCAATTCAATGTACCATTTCACAGCAGTTCCCGTTAGGGTCTGCTGAAACAACCTTAACCTAACACTATCATCAACTAGGGAATTGGATGAACACCATAGATGGAATGTCATCACATGATTGGATGGGTCTTCCCTTGGTTTTCTATTAAACTTGGGTATGTCTGAAGGTAGTTTGGTTGGTATGGTTGGCCACCCATTCAAATGTAGAACAGGGTCATTGGTAAGCCAGGATAAATCTGGTAGATTCAATGTGGCTAGAAATGGTGACTTGGATGGTGCCGGAGCAAATGTTTGATATCCAGGTGAAGCTTGATGGCTCCACTATTGGTTTCCTTGGGCTTGAGAAGCATTCCAATAAGGGTTACCTCCTTACGGAGATTGCATCCAAAAAGATGGGTTACTTCCTGAAGGTTGTCCATTCCATTGTGGAATAGGATGCATGTATGGATTGCCCCCTTGTGGAGGTATGTTCCATTGAGGTTGGTTACTTGGTGGAACATTGCCATTCCATTGTGGGATGGGATTACTGGGTGGATTTCCCCCTTGCGAGGGTATGTTCCATTGAGATTGGTTACTTGGTGGAACACTACCACTCCATTGCTGGTTAGGATTCATGGGTGGATTGCCCCCTTGCGGGGGTATGTTCCATTGAGATTGGTTACTTGGTGGAACATTACCACTCCATTGTTGGTTGGGATTCATGGGTGGATTTCCTCCTTGCGGGGGTGGGCCCCAATTAGATTGGTTACTAGTTGGAATTGGAACACTCCGTTGAATGCTTCCTTGGTTTGGATAAGAGTTCCAAGGTTGATTTCCCCCTTGCAGGGGTGGTGCCCAAGAAGATTGTGTACTTCCTAGAACTTGCCCACTCCATGGTGGAATGGGGTTGGTGGAGGGGTTACCTCCTGGTGTGCTACCTGTTGGGGGTATGGGATTTCCCCCAGGATTTATGCTAGGAAAGTTTAGATAATGGCTTCCCGAGGCACTTCCACTAACTTATGGAGTATTACCCCAATTGGCATTATTGTTCCATGGTCCATTAATTCCACTAGGGATATTGAGATTCCAAAGTGAAGGATTCCCCCCAGGGTTAGAACTTGGAAGAATGTTTGGTATGCCAATAGGATTTTGGTTTACTCCTTGATTGTTTTGACCTTGAGTAGCCGAACCAGATGGGAAACCCAAGTTTGGTAAGGCACACCCTGCAATGGGGATTCTTGCAGGCAAAGTGGATATACTTTTGAGATTGGGACCCGAAACTGTACCAACTGGCATTGAAGTGCTAGTTGAACTTATGGTAGTAGTAGGTAAAGTTACTGTTGGAGTTGTGGTAGAGGTCAATTTGGAAGTATTGCTATGTACAGCAACCATTTGAGGTTGTGATGATGTGGTCCCTTGTGGTCCTGATGAAGCCATAGGGATGTTGGAAGTATTGCTACCTCCAACACTCGTTTGAGATGGTGCTTATGTGGTCCCTTGTGCTCCTGATGAAGCCACAGGGTTAGATGTTGAATTTTGCATGTGTACCAAATGTGCCAAAAGAGGATTGATGGTGTGCAATGGTTCACTGATGTGAAGTACCACTATGCCTGAAATATTTGTCAAAGGTGGATTTACGTGAGTTGCAGTGTTGTCTTCTAATGTTTCAATTTTAAATGGAGCAAGAGGATCAACAGTTTATGTGTTTTCCTTGATAGGTAATGTTGCAATATTTGTTTGATGTGTTTCTGCTCTATTGTTGTTAATTGAAGTCAGAAGTGTTTCAGTTTCAGAGTCAAAATGCTTTGTATTTTGTAGTCATCTCCGCAATGTAATGGAGCCTTCAATTTCTGGTGACTCACCTCTATGCCACCGTGATTGGCGGGTTGGGAGAGAAGCCACTTTGAAGAAATTTAATAAAGGATGTGTTTAAAAAGTTTTTGAAAAAAGAATCAAACAATCCTATGGCTTTCTAGACTCAACAAAATAAAACGTGTCCACACAGTACAAATTCCTAGAGATTTCAAGCAAGCAAACTTACTCTTCCAAAGAACCGTAGCTCAGTGAAAATATGGGTTGTAGGGCCTTTCAAAATTATTAGCTGCTGAGGGAAGTCAAGTCCTCATACAATTGCTAGAAGCGAAGGTGCGAGAAACAGTTACAATAAACTTTGATCGCCAGGGGTGCAAGTGTTGGTTCCTGACCAATCACCCTCCCAAGGAGTAAAATTTCCAAAGTCTGTCTTAGGTATTCCAAGTGTTTCCCACTCATAATAGCCTATGTGATATCCTAGGAATAGCCACTAAAGTTACCACTTCACAATCGACGGTCGGGAGGAACAGTTGTAAGTCGAGGACAACTCTCATAACCAGGAATTCTAGAAACAGTGATGTCACCTCGAGGACTTGTCACTAAACATAGAATCCCCTTGATAAGCTCATGTCCCACTAAATAAGTAAAAGGGGGAAACCACCCTTTACTTATCTAGATTGACCTTGTGCTTGACGCATGTTTCAGAAGCACTTCCCCGACAAGCGTTTTTTGCTACTAATGGATTTACCCTCTTTAATCAATGCTAGTTTCAAGGTTTTGCAGCCCAGGAGTGTTAACTCTCCAAACCTAATCTAGGGCACTAACCTAAACTTGTTGGTGATATGAAAATCAAAAGTTTGTCAATTTTAGATTAAGCGCCAATTTTAAGGGTAGTTTGCTTAGTTTCAAGAGTGGAAGTGAAACTGGTGGTGTTTTGACTTGAAAACAGGAAAATGAACTAAACAATGCAAAATGCTCACTAGTACTCTACCTTTCAATTCGATGAATATTCTAAATTAAGGAAGAGTTAGAGGTTCATGAGTTTTTTTTAGACATGCAAAATTTCTAGTGGATTTCGTATGTTCATGCACAGTTTTTTTTCTTCTGAAATATGGATAATGTTTGATGTGTAAAGACCAATGTAACCCAAACAGATATCTCAAGTAAACATGAATCTAATTCTATTACACGGGGGATCCCTGTTTCTCATTCACAATATCGCCATAAGGCCCAAGTGAAGAGGATACGTAGAGCCCTTTGGAATTCTTATGAATTAAATTCTAAAATGTTACTGGTGAGATCCACTTTCTCATTCACAAGATCGCCATAAGGTGCGAGTGAAGAGGATACGGTGGCTCGATATAAGATTCTTTGAAAAAATCAACTCCTAAACTATTGCAAGCGAGATACACTTTCTCATTCACAAGATCACCATAAGGTGCGAGTGAAGAGGATACGGTGCCTCATACACAATATATCTCAAGAAAACTGGACTCTAAGGGTGCAAGTCTCTCTAATTGTGCATGCAAATTATGAAGGAAATTCCAACTTCGAAAAAAAATGTAACTAAATGAAAGTTTATTTCTGTTTTTTAGGAAGAAATTGTCTTCAATTTGTCTCACAATGTGACGTTCAAGGTTTGTTTATCAATGCAAAAGTGTGTGAATGGTTCCTTCAAGTGTGTATGGTTCTTCCAAAGGTGTTTGGTTTAAAGTTTTCAATGAAAAAGAGGTTAATCCCAACTTTAAGCAAAAAAAAAGCAAAACTTTCAAAAATGAGTAAAATGGTGTTTGTATTCTTTTGAAAAGAAAATTTTAATTCCAACTTTAAACAATACTTTTCAAACTTTTTCAAAAGCATATACCTCCAAACACATCCCCACTTAATCAAAACTTTTTGCAAAAAACTTTTCAATTCTTTTTAATCTAAAGAAAAACAATTTTAACCCAAAATATACAAAACTTTGTGCAAAAACTTTTGAAAATGAGTTTTTTAAACAATTTTGAAAGGGTTAATCTATTGTTTGGAATCAGATTGCTTTTGGCGCTCAACTTTTACTATGTTTTAATTAGCCATACTGCGTTATCTGCAACATAAGACAAAAACCACCGGCGTGTAAGAACGAGACAGAGGTCGTCGTGGCAATGTTTCACGCTGAGATCTACAAACTTTTAATGCTGGTTTTGAGAGTTTTAATGTAGAGTTAGAAGCATTATGGTCTTCAAAGTTTACAACTGAGATGACATTCAAATTAATGCTGAGATTTTTCTCTGGTTTTCAAAGTTCAACGCTGGTCTTCATTGGTTAAAATGTGGCAGAGTCCTAAGAGATGGGCAAAGTTTTAAAGCAATGCACTCACCACACAATTCTGAAATTTGAACACGCTTTCACCAAAAACCAAAACCAAAAATCAAAACGCCCTCAATCAATACAACACTTGATTTTGAAATGGAAAAGGCATTCAACAGTCAGCAATACCATTCAACACTCAATTGGGAAATGGAGACACAGTTATTATACAACCTTCAACCGATTCAGCACTACAATTATGGGAATGAAAAATGCCTTCAATCATACAACATTCAACCAATTAGTAGTCAATTCAAAGGTCGAAGGAAAAGAGCAGGCAGGGGGCATCTACAGACCACGTAAGAACCAACACGCAGAGTTTGAAGATCTGCAGAGTTGAAAGATCTGTTTAAATGCTGATGTTTAGCATATTGACTAACGTAGAGATTTAAAGAAACCTTCAACGCTGAGATCTACCATTCACACAGAGTTTTGAGATTGGTGCAGAGTTTAAAGATGATAGAGAACTGGGCTGAGGTTTAACGAACACGCATTCACCAATACGACAGTCCAATTCTGGAAGGGATTGTTTCAAAAGCCAAAACGCAGAGATGCAATGCATCAACAGTGTCCATGCAGAGCTTCAAAAGTTTAAAGCGGAGATCTACTACATCAAATGGAACATCAATTAGTTAGTATGAATTGATTCACGTGGAGCTTTACTATCCAATGTTTATCATTCATGCATAGCTCGAACTTGCAACGCTTCACAGTTAGAAATCGTGGAAGGGTTTTTAAAACACTTCAATGCTTCACATTCTAAGTTTAATGGCAGAGTGTTAAAGAAATCACGCATACCTTTAAAGTTTCAATATCTATGCAGGGTTTAGGCCCAAAATTCAAGGCCAAGTTTGATAAAAATGCAGATCCCTTTAAAAACAGATCCAATGGACACGTAGAGATCCCTTTAAAGTTTTTTAGAAAGATCAAAATCAAGGCAGAGTGTGATAAAGGGAATTATTACGTAGAACTGTTATGCAGAGATATTCAAGGTTTAGACTACATGCAGAGTTCTAAAGAAGTCACGCTACTAGCTCTCAAAAAACCAAGAAACTCAAAATTCCAGATACTAAACAATCAAGAAACTCACATCTGAAAGGGATTTAAAGTAGTCTGATGATATAGAGGTGTAGTTAGGCCAGTCTTGATCTTCTCAAGCTAGATCTAAGGTTCTTTTAATGATCTTTAAGCCACAAAGGAGTAAATCTGAAGAAAGAACACCACACAAAATTAAGAAAAATCAAGAAATTTCAACAAACAGTATGGTCACCAATCTGATAACAACAAATAGTGTAGGGACTTGTCTACTCTATTTCAACTATTTTACTAAGAAGTGGTGAGCCTCTATGTCAGCATATCAAAATGATTATCACAAGTCAGTACTCAGATCTACATTAATTCATCAATTAAGATAAGCAAAGCTAAGATCTAATGCCACTCTAAACATCTAAATCATGCAAGATAAGAAACATCCAAACATTCAATTGGAACAAACTTGAATCATTTCATATTAAAACAATGAAGAGATAAATTCCTACCATGAATCTTGGTGTGAATCCCTCCTCCATTGCCATAAGCTTTCCTTTCTCCACCCTTGCTGTTGAAGAAATTGAGCTTCTCCTCCTTCAGAATCTTTTCAGCATGCCTTTGCTCTTCCTTTGTGTACTTTACAATGCCTCCCACGCCTTTCTTATATAGCATTGGGAAATGAGCCTTAAGCTTTTGTTCTAAATGTGGGATTACTCCTTTTCCTCATTTTATATTATTTTAACCTGAAAACCCACTTTTCCATAGTTTTTTAGGCTTTTTGCACAACTTGTCATACTTTTAGCACAATTAATGCACTTTAATGCATTCTTCTTCACTTTGTGATTGATGTAGCTTAGTTTCGGACCTTTGGTGAGCGGTTCATTTACTGAACATGGTCTCTTTTATGTTCTTACTTTCTTCACCTAATCCTTCCATTTCTGGGAGAAGTGATTAGATCAGAGAGGATTTGTCTCTAAATGTACTTGTGTTCTGTCTTCATGTTGCGGGTGCATAGTAAAAATGTGATTCTTCTGTCACATGACTAGGGGTGTTAATTTGATTGTTAAAAAAACATTCCCTCTCTATGGGACCAAACCCAAGTGGTATTCCAAGATCCATTAGGTGGTTTCGTACAAATAGGATGGGCCTAGGGGCCTTGACAAGAGGAAATAGGTCCTAATGCTAAATATTTACTTTTGAATGATGTAAAAGTGAGGGAAGTTTTGAATAGTATTTTATGTAATAAAAAGCGCCTGAATGCTTTAAAAATATCTTCAAATTCCTATAAATCAAATAAAATTGTCAGGATTGCCTCTTTTCTTGGTGGTTTATGTGAAAATCCTCACAGCAGATCTAAGAGATGATGTGTACCTCACAAGAGTAATTATGATTAAGCAAGAAAATAGAAGAAGAGTGAACAATACAGTATAATGAGTAACAGAATAATATGGTACAGTAGAACTCGGATAGAAGCAATAATACTTCACACACACTAATTAATTAATCACAGTATGGACAAATAAATAGTACAATGGTAGAGAGGATTCGAATGCCTAAGGTGGCAATTCGAATTACCCTCTCAGAGTGATCATAAGATCAATAGAGTGTCATTGGAGCACAACTAGGTGTCCTCATGATCATCAGAGCGCAACTGGAAGTCTTCATCATCATTAGTGGAGTCATCGATGCTCAAGTAACTATCAACCATCAGTCAAACTAACTCTGGTAGGTGTAACTGAGTGTAACTCAATGTAACTAAGTGTAACTGAGTGTAACTAAGTGTAACTGACTGTAACTGAGTGTAACTGAGTGACAACTGGACTGGTAGGTGAAGAAGGGCGAGTTGCTCCCTAAAATCAAGGAAGAAGGGCGCATTAAGCAACTGGAGGGATAAGATTGAATAGTGAGAAGCTCCTGGGGGCTGGCTAACTGAGGGATAGGTGCTGGACTGATGACTGGGATGCATGCAAACCCTAGAATGCATGCAAACACTAAAGGTGCATGCATGACTGAAAATGTAAATGATCAAAATACTGGTGGGACTAGGATGGAGTATAGGAATATCCTAACACCCCCCCTTAATCCATCTTGGGCCCTGGTAACTAAGACCAAAGGTCACCCAATACAATGAATAATAACAATCAATAAACCAAGGAAGTGGAAAAATTTCATGGGAAACATACCCCCTCCTCAAAAAAATAGACTATAAGGCACACATAAAAATAAATGCTCCAAACTCAAGCATGTGTGATGCTTGGTCATATGTCTGGAGGTATCTTCTTCTTGGGAAGAAGTGGATCATGCTCAAAAAGCATGTGATTGTACTTGCTCTTCAGATCGAATGTGATGAGAACAAATCCAACAGTATGAGAATGATCCTAGAACCTGTGATTCGAATCAGCTGAGGTAGGATCAAATCTGTGACAATGCATATAGTCTTTTGTCTTCTCCTTTGAACCACCATGGGTGAGATTATGCCAAAAATAACTATTACATGTTTGCTTGAAATCAAAATCAGATTTAAGACTTAAAAAACAGTTTCTTGAGATCTCCTTTGAACCAGCAGGGGTGAGATCAAAACTATCATATGCATGAGAAATTATCCCAAGAAGTAATTGCTTAGAATCCAAATTAGATCCAAGACTTGAATCATGGTTTTTTGAGATCTCCTTTGAACCATGAGAGGTGAGATCAAAACCAGTAGATGCATGAGAAATTATCCCAAGCGAATGGAAATGGCCATATTCTTCAATGACCTTCTGAAAGCATGGAATTATGATTATATAGTTGTATAAAAGAGGAGATAGCTAGAGAGGAGCGAATGCATTACCTTCAAAAGCTGTTTTGACCTCTGAAATAATCATGTGATAATGATGCAAACCAATAGACTTTGGTGCAAGAGAGGATTTAGGACCTTCTGCAATATCTAGAGTGTGAGCTGGTACAGAAAGAGAAGAAAGTTTGAGCATGAGTGGAGAATCTGCAAGTTCTTTGTCAACAACTTCAATATGAGATGATACTGGTTCATGATCTAAGAGATCATCAAGGGGAGCGAATGCAACATGATCTGAGAGACCATCAGGAGGAGCGAATGCATCATGATCTGAGAGACCATCAAGTGGAGCGAATGCATCACCTTGCTTGCTTTTGAAGGGATTTGGACCAAATCCATCATTCTTTTTGCCGAATCTTTCATCTAGATGAGCCCATAACTCTTTTGGAGTTTCAATATCAATGATGGTCGGGTACAATGTAATTAGTCATAGTAAGCTTCATTCTTCCAATGTGCATGTCACCTTTATTCAACCATTTAATCTTCTTTGTAGAGGATTCAAACTCTCTTTCAAAATAGCAATCAAAGAGATCATGGCTCTTTAAATATGCTATTATTTTTGGTTTCCATTCATCATAGTTGAATAGAGAAACAGGAGTGATTTCTTCTAATTCAGGATACATTGAAGCTGTAGAAGACCTGCAAAAACAATATAGAATAACTGCAACTGCTACTACTGCAAAAATGCAGAAACTGATGCAACTGCTGCACTCGAAATCTTGGTAATAACTTGCAAAAAACTCTCAAGAATGGAGATAAACAATACTCTCAACATGCTCTGATACCATGTGAAAATCCTCACAGCAGATCTAAGAGATGATGTGTACCTCACAAGAGTAATTATGATTAAGCAGGAAAATAGAAGAAGAGTGAACAATACAGTATAATGAGCAACAGAATAATATGGTACAGTAGAACTTGGATAGAAGCAATAATACTTCACACACCTTAATTAATTAATCACAGTATGGACAAATAAATAGTACAATGGTAGAGAGGATTCGAATGCCTAAGGTGGCAATTCGAATTACCCTCTCAGAGTGATCATAAGATCAATAGAGTGTCATCGGAGCACAACTAGGTGTCCTCATGATCATCAGAGCGCAACTGGAAGTCTTCATCATCACCAGTGGAGTCATCGATGCTCAAGTAACTTTCAACCATCAGTCAAACTAACTCTGGTAGGTGTAACTGAGTGTAACTCAATGTAACTAAGTGTAACTGAGTGTAACTAAGTGTAACTGACTGTAACTGAGTGACAACTGGATTGGTAGGTGAAGAAGGGCGAGTTGCTCCCTAAAATCAAGGAAGAAGGGCGCATTGAGCAACTGGAGGGATAAGACTGAATAGTGAGAAGCTCTTGGGGGCTGGCTAACTGAGGGCTAGGTGCTGGACTGATGACTGGGATGCATGCAAACCCTAGAATGCATGCAAACCCTAAAGGTGCATGCATGACTGAAAATGTAAATGATCAAAATACTGGTGGGACTAGGATGGAGTATAGGAATATCCTAACAGTTTAGGCTCCATAAGCAAGAAAACACATTCATTTTTCCACTCTCTATTCTTATTTTTATTTTCAACCACATTTACATTTAGATCCACATTTTCATTATGGATAAAATGACACAAACTTAAATATATCCTCAAACTCCATCTTAACACTTGACCTCATTATCTTAAGACATCATTGAAGTTATTAATTAAAAAGAAAAGAAAATAAACATTAATTTTATCAAAAATAAAAATAGGGTACACAAAAACCAACAATTATATTTAATTTGTATAAATTTATTTCCAAAAAATCTATCATTTAAAAACTAAACACATATCTTCATATGTCATAAATAAAAAATTATATATTATAGAAATCAATTCAATTTCTTATTTATTATCCTTTAACACCATATTTTATGCATTCCTCCTAATGGAAAATTGTTATTTTTCTAAATTTTCATTCAACTAATTCATAACATCATATTCTATGCATTTCCTTATGGGAAAATTATTATTTTCTAAATTTTCATTACAAGTAGTTCATAATATGAAAAAGAAACATTAACTTACTATACTTGCCCAAAAATAAATATTATGAATAAATAAAAAATACAAACCATGAATAATTATGAAAACACACAACATGAAATGACAAATTAATCGTCGATAGTTTATTTTAAAGTTTACATGACATGTGTGACCTATGTTGATCCTAACATCGTTTTAAATAGAATTTTCTTATATAACAATTATTTGTTGTTGTATCGTAAAGCAATTTTTTTATTCAAATATAATTTTTTTTATTGGATCATAAAGCAATATTTTTTTTTTGTAAGTTGCAGATCTGAATTTAATTAACAGAAACAGAATGTACATCTAGAGTCGAAGAGAGTTTTGCATATTGGGGAGGTCTCATGTGCTGAAGCCACCATCCCAATTGCTCAAAGATACTATAATAACAGACATAATACAAAATTAAGACCTTTTGGGAATGGTCTGCCCTTAAAAAAATTAGGACTTTCATTAAACTGAAAACCTTAGACTGTCTATCTGTGTAAAAAACTAGACTGTGCAGATAATAAAAACAAAAAAGCTGATAGTCGCAGAGATGATCAGGAGCTATGGCAACCCAATTTTCATTTTGCAGGGGGTTCTTCTGGTTCTTCCTTGACGATGGGGCAAGCATAGAAATCTTCAAAGTTCCCCGGTGGGGGCAGAGTAGGAGAAGGAGAACCTGGAGTGTGCATACCATTCGGAGCGTCGTCAGGATCAGTGGTAGCAGGAGCCGAACCTTTGTTATTCTTTGCATGGGACTTCTTTTTTGCAGACCCAGTGTTTGGAGTTGCCCCAGCGACACCTTCATTTTTGTTTATCTGCTTCACAGGTTCTGAATTGCTTCCAATGGAGAAAATCTCCCAGGTCATGTCGGCGTCAAGAGTGTTGGAGTGTTCCGCCACCTCTTTCAGATCGGCCTTGACATTTCGGACAATGCTGGAGCTAGCTTCCATTTCTTCAATGAGGGTGCTCATCATATTTTTGAGCAACCAGTAATGGTTAGTGGCACTGCCATTGCTTCCAGAGGCAAGAAGTGCCGCCACCCTATAAGCCTCCCACCCATTGATAAGGCTTCGAGTCCGTGCAAAGATGCGCTCGGCATAACCATCCATCACTGACCAATCCATGGCCACCTTGGGCCGACGACTGTTGCTCTTGCGGCCACTCCCATGACGAGAAATCCCCCTGGTGCGATTCGTCATGGCAGTGGGAGACTCAGGAACCGCACAAAAGTTCACAGACTCAGGAACCGCACAAAAGTTCACAGACGCAGAAGGAGAAATCACCGAGAATAACCGGAGCTCAACAGTCGGTGCACCATTCATGTCGACAAAGGGTTTTAAAGAGCCGAGGTAATTAATATCATGGTTTGTCATCCTCATTGCAAGTGACGATAATGAATGCAGGTCCTAGAAGCCGAGAGGAGATGTCATTCCATAAGTGCATGAAGGAGGTCGTGATTAACACCCTCGTCCTCCAGCCTAAAATAAATGCCATCGTCCAGGTTGCTGCACTGTCCATAGTTTGCAGTGGCCAGGTGTATGGCTTCCATCAAAACAGGAGCAGGTTCATGCATGTGAGGTCTGCCACTACGTACATGGGGGAGTGGTGGCAGCGTCTCCGGTTGAGCGGTGGCCAAGGTGGGTGCCAGCTGATCAACCGCATCCGGGGATAAAGCAATATTAACTTAACCAAGAAATAATTATTAATTTATTTTCATTATATATAATGAATTTATGTATAAGGAAAGATAAACTTTACCACTCCACTCTTGTTATCCTTTAAAATATACAGATGAACATTTCTACCGACCACAGACACATAAACAAAGATTAGCATTTGATTTAATTAAATAAATATTTACAAATTGGCAATGTGGATTTAGAAATACACCACCTAAAATCATCATGTGATCACAACAACAATTTTATCAAACTGTTCAATTTGAATTGTAGTTGTTAGTGATCATAACCGTTCAATTTGAATTGCATGTTGTGAGTGATCATGAAAAAGGAATCACCTAAATTCACTGTTTGATCATAACAATAGTATCAACCAACGGTTCAATTTGAATTACTCATTGACATCTATGCCATTGACATGGCATTTAGATTTAGAAAATAATGACTTAAACTGATTGTGTGATCACAACAACAATTTTATACAACTATTCAATTTGAATTGCAAGTTTGTCAGTGGTCATGAAAAAAGCATAACCTAAATTCATTGTTGGATCACAGCAAGAGTATCATCCAACGGTTCAATTTGAATTACTATTGAAATTTATAGCATCAACGTGGATTTAAAAAAGGCGAAAATTAACCAGCCTGCGACAAAGCAATGATTTTTTCCGCAGACTCATTGCTTGCCTTTGGATCTCAGCACCACAAGGGTTCAATTTGAATTACTACTAAAATTTATGTCGTCGACGTGGATTTAGAAAAAGCATCACATAAACAAGAATTTTATACAACTATTCTATTTGAATTGCAAGTTGTTAGTGATCATGAAAAAAGCATCACCTAAATTCACCGTTTGATCACATAAAAGTATCATCCAATGGTTCAATTTGAAATTTGGTTCTTGTTGGATCATAAAGTAGATCCAATGGATGTGTTTAATCATATGAATATTCTTATGGCTCATATTCATCAATCTTTTCATTTCTCTACTCTCTCTCTCTCTCTCTCTCAGGTACTGTAATTCAGATTTGCGCGATGAAGATCGATGTTGTGTTTTTGTGTGTGATGCATTTTTGTGTTTGGGGTTTGTTGTAAGTTATGTATTTTATTTTTTGTTGTATTTGTGAGAGAGGAGAGGAGACAAGAACACATTTTAAGCTTTGTTACACCAATAGGTGTTAGAATAATACTTATCCGTGTAATTCTCTCTACTTTTGATCTGGGATGAAGGTAGATCTCTACGGATCCCAGATTGCATTATGATGAGATAAGTGTACTGTCCAAATTGATTTTATGGTTGTCGTAATTCCAAATAAAAAATTATTAAAAAAAAATATCAACAATAACTCATAGCTATGAATGGATAATGGGCAGTTTGTGACAAACAACCTGTTTAACTAGAAGAAGGGGGCCTATAAGTGTTCATTGGCCACAAGTTTGTGCTAGTATTATGAAGCTCTGCATCAGTAATTCCAGTGAAGACAATGACACCATCCTTCTCCAATATTTTCTGCTGCAATTTGTGTCAATCTTATGAGGTGGTGGCACTGCTAAACATTCCTTTAAATTTTGGGATCAGAAATTAAGTCGATGAAATTTTAATAAATATTTGTTCTCTGAATATATTGCCAACCTATTTCATCCTTAGATTATGTATATCTAAACATGGGTAGAGATATTTCTTTCTCTAGTTTTATTGAAAACTATTAATAAGTTTTTTCCTACTCGACTCTTTAACATTTTTTCATATGTCGTGAAATTGTGATTAGAATTGTAGCAAGTATATCGTAGCGGAATATGCTATGTAGGGGCACTTATAACATTTTTGTCTTGAAATTGTCTATTTATTTTCCTTGAAATTATTATTTGAAGATGCGGAGGATATATGGTATCATATAATATACTATGCAGGGCCAGGTATTTGACATCGACAATATTTATATTATGTTTGGAATTAATTTTTTTTTTAAAGTAAGTTAAGAATCACCTTCTATTACTTAAAAACACAAATGCTGTACATAGAGTTACAAAAAACAATCCATCTATTTGGACTGTAAAACATCCTTCCAGTAACCATTACCCAAGTTCACCCCTTTCCCAAAAAACCAGAGATAAACTTGTTTCACCCAGTACATATTCTAAAAAAGAAACACCATTATCCCCCCAAATTTCCTACCAAAACCCCAGGACATGTCACAGAGGACTAGAATACCAAAAAGGCCTACATCTATACCGTTTCATGCAACAAGGAAGAGAAAAGCAAAGAAAAACAAGGAACACCCCTCTAACTAGAAACGTTATGTGGGCCACCTTCTTTCATCGATGTTTGAGCCAAGGTTCCTTGTTCTTGGCCTGTTACACGGGACTGCTCCTTTCCAGTCTCTCGCTGGAATGGGGTCTCAATCATTCCAATAACATCCTCCAAGCCTGAGATTCCATGCAACAAATCAATTCTCATTGAGCTGAGGGTCTGCTAGACAACGTCTCCCAAGTTTTCTCTTTCACTCTTAATCGTGCAAGGAGAACGCAAGTAAGCCAGAAAGGGCTTGGAATCACCCCAGATCCATGTTGTAGCCGAAAATCTCCAAGCAACCCCCCCTCCATATACACAACATATTTGTCTATATACTGAGGGTTTCTTGGTGGTAGGCTTGTTTCCAATTGAATTCACCAACCACCTGCTCGGGATTGTTTCTTCCTTTTAACATTCTAAAATTTCCTCCAGCTCGCCTTTCGACCACTCTACACGAATTCCTCCACCACGGTGACTACGCATTCTCTGGTGCGGGGATATTCTTCCCTGGCTATAATACCCCTGAAGCTCCCCCACTTTCCTGTGCTCTTTGAAATTTCTGGTTCACTCCAAAGTGAGTCTTTCACTACCAACCCATATAACATTTCCTCTTCCCGTGGTTCTCTTAGTCCACTTCCTCTCACCAAAATAATCCATCCAGCATTCCGCATTTAATCTCAGTTCACATACACCATGTTTCCAAGACTCATGACGTCGAGCATTGTCCCATATCCCCTGTTCGTAGCCGTTAAAACCAGTCTTTTCCTCCTTGATAACATCTCATCCTCCTACGCTCTGCCCATGTATTAAAGACTCCATATCCTCCCCTGTCCAGATGCTCTGATTCTCTTCTCCTCCCCGTCTTCTGTTAATACACTCTCCCATCTAAATTAAATTCCCATCAACCATCTGCATGCAAACCTCCAGTGCTTGCATGTGCCTCTACTTCCCGACATTCATCTTGATTCTCCATGATAACACCCGCATCCGGGGATGTTTGGAATTAAATTCTTGCAGATCACATGGGATATAATTCAGTGGATCTGTTTGAAAACATTACAGAATGGGATACTAATTGCATATCTAATAATATTACTCATAGTAAGATTTGAGAACTGGCATAAATCGTCAACACAAAGACTAGGTAAAGAGCATAATAGGATGTTGCACTCTAAAGAATATTTACAAGGTACTCTGATTTGAGGTTATGTTTCCCGAGGAATCATATTTGTGTGCAGTTGTTACCATACAAATCCAATTCCATTATTATTCCTATTTAATTTATTTCCTGTAATAGCTTTGGGACGAAGGCTAATTGAGGTATTTGAATATGATACTTTTAGAAGCTGCCCCTACACACACTTCTTTTGTAATTCACTGAATCCTGCTGTCTTTGATTGTTTTTGTTACTCATTTCCATCAATCAATATAGGTGTTAGTAACTATTAATTTATGCTAGATCTTAAACCTAATCCTTTGATTTTGTAGACAAATACAATGCACATTTGATGAAATCAAATCAATATTTCCTTTTCTTTTTATAATGTGCTCATGAAAGAGATGTTACATATTCCAAGTTTCTAATATTCTGTCATATATATGCCTTAAAAAGTTGAGGTAGACGGGAATGATGAGATATCAGTTATCCAACTTCAACCATCCATATGGAATCAGAGAGACTCCATTGGTAATATGGAATTCAATTATAGGAGGCTTTACTTTATTTTCCAACATGGATGTGGCTGAGCCTGATATTCCGCTTTGGAATCAAGGGTAGCTCCATGCCCCAGACTGGACCCCTAAACAATGGGGACTTAACTGGTGTCGTTGTACCACATGATGCTTTACTTATAGTGCAACATCTGAAAATATTCTGACTACCACCTGAATATCTCTATGGCATATTTTTCATTCTCACCGACCTAAAATATTGCATAAAGAAACAAAAGATGCGGATCACCATTAGTTTTAAGCTCTTTTTCATTGGTGTCTGCTTCAACCAACAATATATTCTCTACATGTGGATGCTATTACGTACACATTTTATTAAAACTAGAGAAATAAATCATCCTTTTATGGTTTTACTGCAACTGCAAACTATTGCCGGGTTCTGTGTTCTAATTATAAATTAAAGGACTAAAGCTTACATAAACCTTGCTTTATCTGGTTTAACTACAAAAAATGGTCGCATTCTGTGACTTATCCATATAATTTAAATAACTAAAGCATTAAATAAATATTTCTTATCTCGATCTGACTAAAAACTGTTGCCGTGTTTTGTGATTTATTGCTAATTTAACAGTTAACTTGCTTAATACATTGTTGTGTTTTTCCTATGTTTTTTCATTTGTGAGGTTTTGTCGATTGTTGGAAATATTAACTATGAGCCAATGTGCATCACATCAACGTTGAATCAATCGGTATCCGTATAAGTTCTGTTTTTCCAGTTAGTCTGTCAGTAATCAGGTTCACGTCTTCGCATATTTATTTAGCCGTGTAGTATTTTCAAAGTCAAGCAATTAGGTAAATTTTAGTCATAAATTAATTTATAGCCTTTAATGTTACTTGGTAGCTTTCAAGAGAAGCCAATATCAAGTTTTTTGTATTTCTAATTGAATCAATTAGAAAAGACAGAGCAAAAGAGAAAAGAGTTTTGGAAAAATGTTGAAGAGCTCAAACTCGTAGTCTGCTGAAATGGTTGAAAAGCCCAAGCTCTGTAAAAGTGAAGAATCTAAGTAAAATTTGAATGACTATGTATGTAGCTGTAGCTGCTCCTTTTTGGTGCGGTAATATATATATTACTTTGTGTATTTATTTACAAGAATATTTTATGCTTCCCACTTTCTCCATTCTTACTCGTGTGAATGTTAGTAAAGACCATTGAGTATTTCACTCGATAAAATCTTTATTACTGGGTAGTAACTTCGCAACAAGTATTTCTATTTATGTTATGGTGAATACTCATTATTTGTGTTACGGTGAATTAATACTTTAAGGAAGAATTATTAAGTTTTCTTTAATGGGTGAAAGGTTCAATAGTTACTCCGTGATAATCCAAGACCTTGTTTTATATTGTGTTGAATCTTTTTCTTCTTCTTAGTGTGTAGTGAATAACACCTTTTTATATCAAATTAAATACACAACCTTTTAATATTAGGGATGTATTGAAGTGTTTGCTGCGCAGTTCAAAGTCAAATAAGTTTACTGCGAAGGTCTCAGGTAAGAGTGTGTTTATTGCACAGTTCACAACAAAGTGATACTACACAATTGCCTTGATATGGTATCATAGCAGGTTATCTGAGCAAGTTCAGGAAGAGAATAAGCTCTGTTTTGAAAGCAGAAAGTGACCAATAAAATTAAGAAAAATGGCTTCCACTTCTAGTGCACAAATGTCAAGTTTGTAAACTCCAATTTTTACAAGCAAGAATTATGAAAATTGGTCCCTGACCATGAAAGCTTTGTTCATAGGTCAAGATGTATGGGAGATAGTTGAAAATGGCTACGTGGAACCAAAAAATCAGGCATCATATAATTCTCTCACACAAGTTAAGGAGGATATTTTGAAGGAACAAAGAAAAAAGATGGAAAAGCCCTGTTTTACATACATCAAGCAATGCATGAAGGCATACTCCCAAGAGTAGAAACAACAAAGACCGCCAAGGATGAATGGGATACTTTGCAAACTACCTACCAAGGTATGGACAAATTAAATATTTCTAAATTACAAATTCTTAGAATATATTTTGAAACTTTGTCAATGAAAGATACAAATTCAGTAGAATCGTTTTATACTCGAGTTATTGGTCTGATCAATCAAATTAAGTCTCATGGAGAAGCCATAGATGATAGGAAGGTTGTTGAGAAGGTTCTTAGGATTCTTCCCCCCAAATTTGAATCTTAAGTTGTGACTTTGGAGGAAAACAAAGATCTGAGTCAGTTTACTATTGATGAGCTGCAAGCTTCTCTCATCAATCATGAACATAGATTAAGTAGATCAAATGAATCATTAGAAAATGCATTTGCAGCAAAATCATCTATAAGCCATTGAAGAGGAAGGGGGAGATCTAATTTTAGAGGCAGAGGAAGAATTTTTCCTAGAGGAGGACACAACAATAGTCATTCAAATGTTGCTGGTAGAGGTCAAAATCAAAATTTCAGCAAGTCAAGTGGCCAAAGATTTGATAAATCCCGAATACAATGTCATTATTGCAAGAAATTTGGGCATTATGCATATGAATGCAGGAAGAAACAACATGACTAGAGTACGCAAGGTCAAAACCAGTCAAGCAACACTAGCACTTCCACCAACACAATGTTTATGGCATGTGTATCCCCAGTTGAATGTAATGTTTCGCAAGAAAGTCCATGTGATATATGGTATTTAGATTCAGGTTGCATTAATCGTATAACTGGAAATTTAGATTTGTTTGCTAGTTTGAATAAATTGGTTCAAACTGATGTTACACTTGGAAACAATATCCAAGTCATTATTTTGGGCAAAGTTACTGTTTGTATTCTAACCAAAAAGGGGGAGCAGAAAATTATGCCTGATGTATATTATGTTTAAGGCGTAAAGCATAATTTATTAATTATTGTGCAACTATTGCAAAAAGTATAATAGTCTATATGGAAGACAATCATTATGTGATTATGGACAAGTATCCAAGCAAACAACTGATAGCTAAAGTGCATATGGCAAGTAATCACTTGTTTCCTTTAAGGATGAGGCTTGATATGAAGGGAAAAATTGCACAAGACACAAACAATGTGCACTCTGGAATTGCATTTAAAGCAAAAAGTAGATAAGCATACAAGCCCTATTCGAAGGAATAAAAAGACAGTGGTGAGGAAATACAAGCAACATCTCAATTAGAGGTATAGGATGAATCTTGGCTGTGGCATTTCAGATTTGGACATTTGAACTTTGGTGGGATGAAGATAATGTACATAAAGAATATGGTGAAAGGTTTTCCATTGATTGGAAAACCATAAAGAATTTGTGAAGGCTGCATTTTTGGTAAGCAACATAGGGAGTCTTTTCCAATTGGAAAGTCTTATAGAGTGCATGCACCACTTGAAATTGTGCATTCAGATATCTTTGGGCCAATGCAAACACCATCCATAGGCGGCTACAATTATTTTCTCACATTCATTGATGATTTCACAAGAAAAAACATGGATTATTTTTCTGAAACACAAATATGATGCATTTGGATGTTTCCAGCAGTTCAAGGCACTTGTGGAGAGGCAAAGTGGCTACTACATAAAATTTCGAAGGCGATGAATATGTATCAAATGATTTTCTATTTTTTTTGTAAATCTCATGGCATACATAAGCAATTTATTGTGCACTATACACCTCAGCAGAATGGTGTCACAGAGAGGAAGAATAGACTCCATATGGATATGGCGCGTAGTATGATGGAAACCAAACATTTGTCAAATGAATATTGGGTTGAAGCAATAACAACCACTGTATACATTATGAACATATGTCCAATGGGAGTGTGAAGAACAAAGTTCCCCAAGAAGCTTGGATAGGTATGAAACACAATGTCTCTCATTTAAAATTTTTTGGTTGTCGCATATGCTCACATTCCAGATGAGATGAGAAAGAAATTAGATAACAAGGGACAAATGTATATTTTTTTTGGTTATTCAGAAGATACAAAAGCATACAAATTGTACGACCTTGTCACAATGAAGGTAATAATTATCCTTGATGTTCAGTTTGTGGAAATTGAATCATGGGATGGAAGTTTAGCAAAGACAGTAAAAATTGTAAATCATGTTGCAGATGATGACATGACAAAAGAAGTGGTTCAAACACAACATACAAGTCAAAATGTCACAGCACTATCCACCCCCAGGACCGTGCGACATGTCACAACAAAAGCTACTATGCCACAATTCACAGCACAATTTACACCAACAAACATATTTAGAGCGCAACAAACTCCAACACGCAGTCCAAGGAATTCTACATCGTCAAATCCAACATTAGCAATATTGTTGCCACAAAAGACAAGAAGCCTGCGAGAGATATATGATGCTAATACAACAAATTCATTCTCACTTTTTGCATTATTTTCTCAAATAGATAATCCTCTAACATTTGAATAAGCTGTCAAATATTATGTATGGGCACAAGCCATGGATGAAGAAATTGAATGCATTGAAAATAATCAAACAAGGGAGCTAGTAGATGTGCCTAAAAACAAGGATGTAATAAGTGTAAAATGGATTTATAAATATGGAAATGTGCAGAAGCACAAGGAAAAATTTGTTGCAAGAGGCTTCACACAACAACCTGGCATAGACTTCAATGAAACATTTGCACCTGTTGCACGAATGGACACAGTCATAACAGTTTTGGCCATTGCTGTGCACAACAAATGGCTTGTTTATCAAATGGATGTTAAGTTTGCATTCTTTAATGGTTATTTGGAGGAGGAAGTGTATGTGGAAAAAGCACAAGGGTACGAATTTCTAGGACAAGAAAACAAAGTCTACATGTTGAAGAAATCTCTTTATGGATTAAAGCAAGCTTGTAGAGCTTGGTACAATTGCATTGATTCCTACCTCATCCAAAAAATGTTTCAAACAAGTGAATGCGAACCAATGATGTACATGAAAGTTAACAAGCAAGGTAATATGTTAATTGTTTGTTTATATGTCGACGATCTAATATTTACTGGTGATTACAATGCTGAATAATTCAAATCAATCATGGAGAGTGAATTTGAAATGACTAATTTGGGGCTTATGAGATATTTGTTGGGCATTGAAGTGCATCAAACTAAAGACAGTATATTCATTTCACAATCAAGATATGAAAATGAAGTATTGAATATATTTAATATGGTTAACTGTAAGTTTGCCCCAACACTAGTGATAACATGTTTGAAATTGAGCAAGGGTGATGATGGATCAAATGTGGATCCTACACTGTTTAAAAGGCTAGGTGGAAGCCTTATGTATTTGACAACCACAAGGCTTGATATTATGTATGGAGTCAGTCTGATTTCAAGGTTTATGGAGTCACCAAAAGATTCTCATTGGCAGGCATGAAAAATAATTCTAAGGTATGTGAATGGTACAAAATAATCTGGTATTCTGTATTCTATCTTAGAAAATTTTAGTATGTTGGATATACTATTAGTGATAGTGGACGCAGCATGGATGATAGAAAAAGTACATATGGGTATACTTTTAATTTTGGAACAGGTGTTGTGTCATGGGCTTCAAAGAAACAAACCATTGTGACTCTTTCTTCAGCAGAAGCAAAGTATGTGATGCAGGAGCATCGGGGCCTAGGCAGATCAGTCGAGGTTGATCGACGGGAGGGAATCGACCAGCGGGAGTGCCGATGACCATTGGTGCGGAGAGTAGGCTGACTTGTCGAAGTCAACAAGTCAAGCAGAAGCTGTCGGAGGGCGACCGACTGGAGCAACGCAGTGGATGTTGCGATTCGTCGAGAATTTGATAGGAATTAGTCAATAGACGACAAGTGAAGGGAGTAAGATGTCAGGTAGTCAATGAGTGGTTGAACTACGACGCGACAGGTTTGGCAGAGCCAAGCACAGAGGAAGGGGAGGACTGGAGAACCGCAGAAGATGAGAAGCAAACCGATAGGAAAGTCGAGATGTGACCGACTACCGTAGTAGGGTCGAAAGGGCAGAAATTTAAGGGACTGTACCTGGTAGCCATTCAGGGTTGCTGAGGAATTTATTACAGTTATTACGAGTTGGTAAAAGACATGACAGGTGACATCATGGACAGAGGCTGTGTAGCACAGCTAGGAGCTAACAGTTGCAGGTTCATGAGATTTGGAAGGATCAGTGGATGGGAGGATGCGTGTCTCGGGGATTGCAGCAGTCTCGAGAATAGCAGCAGCAGGGTAGAAGATGTGGAGAAGGAAACCAGTAAGGGATCTTCAACCTTTGATCAGTAGTATCAGAGAGCAGATTCGAGAGAAGTTGTGAAGAGTCACACCGGCCGAAGAGGAGAGTTGAGATCGAGCCATAGCTCAGTGTTCAGATTTGAACCAGGAGAGGGTGAGGTCGACACACAGGGAGAACACACCACAGTTACTTCTAAGTTGTAATGGCTGAGGTCGACTGTAGTTAGTTATTTGTTTACAGTTATTTTGCATTGTAACCAAATTCAAAGAAGTAATATAAAGCCACTTCTGGCATTGTTAACACCCAAAAAGTGCTCACTAGCTCATTTCCCTATTCACATGACCCATTTGTCCACTTTTTCACCATTTGAGCCTCTGAAGCCAACAAAAGGTCACCAAAAGGCCTTAGTACACCCCTTTTCCCACTCAAAAAGATTATTTTTCCTAAAAAAAGCATAAAAAACCCTCAAAAAGGGTCCAAAATTCCCAAAAATATTAAAAAGAGAATAAAAATAATAAAAATATTCAAAAAAGGAAAAAAGAGGGAAAAGTACCTAAACCATGTTGGTCAATACCATTGGTTTCCACAAAACCAAAAATGGTATTCCCCACCACCAAAACCTATAAAAAGGTGGTAGGGGCTCCTCATTTCACATCCATTCATATTCCTATCCTCATGCTGCCAAAATCTCCCTTGAGTTTTTGGCCATTGTAGCAACCTTGGAGAAAGGACCCTTTGGAGTTTGGAGCTGCTCATCCTTGGAGCTTCTCAACTATCTTCATCATTTGGAGTTATTACTATTGCAAGCACTTGCTTGCCCCCATTTTCAATACAAAGTTATTTTTTCCATTTCTTGTTCTTGTTTTTTAATTCAAAGATGCACATGCTAGTTTAGTTTTAGTTTAGATTTAGTTTATTGTTTTTGTTTAATATTGAAACTGCTGCTACTAGTTAGCAGGTGTCCATAGCACTAAGCTTGGTAGCAAAACCAAGCCAACAATTTTTTGGCGACTCCGCTGCTTTCGAATTTCCAGATCTCACTTTTGCTTTAGATCTTGGTTTTTGATTGTATTAGTTAGTTTAATTCATAGATCTACCACCCTAGACAGCAGATCCATTGCTGTTCTAGATCTTGGCTCATTTCATTGCCATTAACAGCTCGAAATTTTCAATTTTCAGGTTCATTTTTCGGCATCCGTATACGGCTTTCGCCTCGCGGCTTTTTGCCCAACAGTCGCACGGCTCATCGCGACTGCGCGGCTCTTTTCCGCGCGGTTCACCGCGGCTTCGCGGCCCATTAGCGCGCTGCACATCGCGGCTTCACGGACCTTTTCCGCGCTGCACATCGCGACTGTGTGACGAAATCCCGCGCTGCACATCGCGGCTTCGTGGTCAAAACCCGCGCTGCCCATCGTGACTGTGCGGCAGAAACCCGCGTGGTCCATTGCGGCTGTTCTGTCAAAACCCGCGATGCTAATTTTTTCATTCGACCGAATCGTTTAAAAAATTAATTTTTTACTGTATTTTTTGCCCACATAGCACATTTTTACAGTATTAAAATCCCTGCATATTTTACAGCCATAGAAAAATTTTACTATTTAGAATGCACCTTTGAAAGAGTCTTTTTAAAAATTTTCAGAAATTGAAAGAAATATCTATTTTGCATTTTATCTAGATTAAAATTTTTTGCTGTTTACTTCTTTAATATTTTGCCCATAGCAATTTTTGAAAAAGAAATCCATTTATTTCTTAAAGAATTCATATTATTTGCTTTCCTTTTTCAAAAGATCCTTTGTTTTTTGAATAGTCTTTGCAAAGCATTTAATTTCCATTTATTGAAAAAGCCATATTATTTGTTTTACTATTTCAAAAGATCCTTTGTTTTTTGAATATTTTCTGTAAAGCATTTACTTTTTCAATTTCAGTTTAAAATACCACACGTGCACCCAATCAAACACATAATTTAAACTGAGCCTTAAAACGAACCCTAACTTCAGCAAACTTTTAACCCCACTTGGGGAACACTTAAAAGAACTTTGTAGCTAGGTAGTATTGAGGGGATAGGTGTTCCAATAACACCCCTCACTTATTACATTTGAGACATAGAAGTTGTCCATTAGGGAACCAAAATCTCCTAGTATTTTTTGGCACAGTCACAACTGGTTTATGGGAAGGCCTCTCCCCTAGGAGGGTTGAAGTCGCGAAGATGGTTCTAGAAGCCTGAGTGGAATACCGAAATCCATTCAGTAACCGAAGGGCTACCATTCGCAGTTCTTGGGATATCCCTGTATGGGGGTATTGCGGTAAAAGGACCAAACGACAGATTTACCTTTTCTCGACGTGTCATGAACGGAGTATCCTAGTTGCCATTCTTTAGGATTGATTACCTGGTGTCCCTCCCGGTAGGGGGATATCTAGCCATTGACTCAACACTCATATTGTCTGACTTGGATTTCATCACCTTGCAGAGAATATTGTTTGTTGATTCACAATACTTTTAGTTAGGTGTTTGCATGATTCAATCCACCTTTGGTCTAGTTACACCTATTTTTCTAGAAGCCGTTTGCATGTTGGTACTCTGACCATTTGTTGCATCCCTCCACTTATTATAGCACAACTGCTATAATAGGTGCCTTTTTGAGGTTGATTTTTTGGCCTGAGAGCCTTCATTTTCACTCCCCTTCTTGCACCCTTGGTTGCATTAGGGTTTTGAGTTTTTTATAAATTACCATTTTACACAACACAGATTTTTACACATAAACTTATTCCTCACCATTGAGAATTTTAGACGCTCTCGTCTTCAGGGCGAACTCCCAGAGTTCAGTCTACTTGGCTCTCCATGTCACTGACGTAGAGCCTTATCCCTTGACTCGACACATCGTCGGTCAACCATACGGTCATCCGATTCTGACACGCCTCACTTCACTTCTGATTCTGAGGCAGAATCTGAAAACCCCACTGCGTTATTCCCAACCAACCTTATGGCTGGAACACCATTTGACCCACTTTTTACCAGCACCATAGGAGAGACATCTACGGACCCTGCTACTGCGGTGCCATCCATGGAAACACCCACCCCCTAGGTATGCCTAATATGGGAAACACTCCACCTTTAGGAATGCCCAACACAGGGCCACCTCCTGTTATAGGAATTCCCAACACAGGGCCACCACCTGTTATGGGTATGCCCAACATAGGGGTCACAAACCCTTTGATTACCACAACCCATATTCCAGGAATCACCACTACTATTCCTAACCCCGGTGTAACCCATGTTGCATTCGAAAACGCTGGCCCATACCAGACCACAGCTATTGGAGGACATATACCTTCAATACCTATCATACCTTTCGGCGCTACTGGACCCCCACATCATACCACCATGACTAGTTATATCCCAGTCACTATGCCACATTCATCTGCTATCTTACCATACATGGCGAGTCTGAACTTACCAGACTTAGCCAGGCTCACCAATGATCCTATCAGACACGATCTTGCGTGGCCTCAAATGCCCACCAAACTCCCCTCCGACATCCCTAAGTTTGAGGGCAAGGCAGGTGAGGACCCACATAACCATATCATGTCCTTCCATCTATGGTGTTCCTCCAACTCCATAGTGGACGACTCAGTCCGCCTTCGTCTGTTACAGTGCAACTTCATTGGCTCTACAGCTAAGTGGTATATCGAGCAGCCCCATGGGATGCATGTCACCTTTACCTCCCTTGCCTCGACCTTCCTGCAGTTCTTCCAGTTACCTGTCCGCTATGATGCGGGAGTTGACATCCTACTATCTTGTAGACAGAACACGGCCACCCACATCACTGACCACATTCATGAGTGGTGTCGACGCCGAAGCCTCTGCAAAATCAAGTTAGATGACCGTATCTTCTTAGATTGGTTTCTCAAATCCATCCTCTCTCTCATAGCGAAGGATGTGGCATCCGAACGAACCCAGTCTGAAGAAGAGGCCATCCTCAAATCCCAACAGTTTGACCTCATTTACGCCAAATCGGGTTATCTGTATACCATTATACCAGACGCCCCTCGGGGTGAGTCATCCCAACACGATGCACTGGGGGCATCCCATGCCGCAGATGGCATCATTGGTCGTATGGCCTCGCAACCCCAACCCTTTTCCATTGCACATCCTAGCCATGGTCTCGACCTTTCGCGGGCTACATCTCAATCTAGAGCAACCAATTCATATGCTCCCATGGCACATCACCACCATACCCATGGACCTTCATGTCCATCTCAGTGCTTTGGTCATGCACCACCCGCATACACCCCCCCAGCCGCACCTCAACCAGTATACTACCCACAACTAGCTGCGACAGCTAACCCAACACCTCCAATAGCTCAGGGTTACCAACAACCCCAGCAGGTATTTGGTCCACCTCCTGCCCCACCGGCTTATTATCCACCACAACCTGCTCCCACACCTGCGACGAACCAAAATCCTCCCACTGCTCAAGGGCAAGTGTACACACAGCACAACCAGCCCCAGCACCAAAACAACCAGCGCAACCAGGGTGGGCAACAGAACCATGGAAGAGGACGTAACCGCGGAAACAACCAACAACATCAGCAAGGTCCTCCACCTCCCAATCCCCCGCAAAATAACAACACTGCTCCTCCTAACCAGAATCCGGATCGTAATCCCAGGCAGCCCAAAAACAATAACCTTAGAACAAATCATCCTTGTTCTATTTGCGGGGTTTATGGTCATTACACACATGCTTGCCCACATTTGGAGCGAGCTCGACAACTCTGGACTGACGATGCCCATCGTCAGGGGCAAGCGGCTCCTCAGCCGCCACCCAACCCTCCACCACCACAACATCAACCTTTGGTGTTGCAAAATCCCTTTCCAACCCAAGGCGTAGTGAACACTCAACTGTTAGCTCCCCCTCAGAACAACGCGCCACCACAACAAATCACTTATGCCACTCCTGATCAACCCGTGTTTGATTCAGGTACTTACCACTTGTTGATGATGTCAACCGCCGATGTCAACCTCCAAACCCGTCGGAACCAATATGGCTCCACCTCTGAAGCCCCTCCCGCCGACAAGAACACTAACGTTAATCCCACAAATCAGACGTTACGTATACCCCCGACTCCGCTTGATGGCGCTCCCAAAGCACCTCGCTTCCCACTTCGTCGCATCAATAATAACCCCAATGCTCGTGCTGCGTCAAATTACAACATTGTAGATGACTTAGCCCAATCTCCTGCAGCCATGTCTGCTTTAGAAGTACTAAAAAATTGTCCTTTGTATCACAAGAATTTGCTCTTTGCCATTGGCGCTATTGACCCCAATGATTCACAACTGATCGCATTCGATTCAGACCAGTCTGAACCATGACTGCCTTCCAGTTTAGCATTCCAAGTTTCTGTTTCTGTTCGGAATCTTGTCATCCATCGGTGCATTATCGATGAAGGGGCCTCTACATGCGTCATGTCCACATTCGTTTGGCAGAAGTTCAGATCTCCTACTCTCCAGCAGTCCACCACTGCGTTGCGAGCTTACGACGGTCGTTCGGCACAACCCCAAGGTCTCTTACCTAATGTCCCCATCCAGCTGGCTGGTAAAACCGTACTCATTGACATTGAGGTCATCAATGCCCAGCTCGATTATAACCTCTTACTTGGCCGCAGCTACATGTATGCCATGCGGGCTGTCGCCTCATCCATTTTTCGTACCATGCAGTTCCCCCATGAGGGCCGCGTGGTCAAGGTCGACCAACTCACCTATTACGATCCCAAGGCCCCTGCTACGCCTGAAAATGTTCTCCCCATGGTTGAACAACCTGTTTGTGGTGCAACTACCTCATTCATTTCCTCAGTAGGACCCGGACTTTACTCCGAGGCGTTGATGACCTCTACATTCCAGTCCATTCCACCACCGTCACTGGAAACCCACGTCGCAGACCTCTGTACTCTTTCACAGAATACACAAACACCCGGTAATCAACCCTCCTTGTTACCTAAACCACCATTGGTACCTAGTCACATTGGGGTTACACCCATCCACACAATCCCCTTTCTATTCCCTCCTTCGGGCGTAGTAAGCGCTCCGGTTATGGCTACCCTTAGTCTCCTCGGGTTAACCTTGGGATTACCCGTGTGGTATATTTCGCCTCCCGTTCCCCCACCGACACCAAATGTCATCCTGCAACCGGTGCAACCCATTGTTACTTCTACCCAACCACCTCCGAGTATCACTACTCCTTCGTCATCTACGAATCCCCCTCCTCTCATCAGGCCTACTGGGGGCAGAGGCCCACAACCATACACTGCGGTACCCCCACCCAAAGTAGTTAAACCTCCCCCCGTGTTTCGTGCTCCTCCTAAATGCTCGTTGTGTGATGAGTTAGGCCATCCAACCCATCAGTGCCCACAGTTACCTGCATTACAGAAACACATGCAAATGCTGGACGATGACCCCAACATCCCGGTTGTCAAACTCGACCCAAATCCTAAGCCTCGTGATAAATCACTGCGCACTAACCACCCTTGTGCCATATGCGGTGTTTACGGTCACTACTCACATCACTGTCCTGATATCCCAGATTACAAAGCATCATTGTATGAGTTGAATAACGTCGATTTAGAAATATCTCCTCCCCTCATCGAGGAGATCTACCCTCCCGCATCATCCTCATCCGGAGAGATTAACACCATTTATATGATCTCTTCGACTACCACTACCTCATCACTTGATGTGACCACTCAAAGCTCCCGCAATGATGACGAGAGTCTAGAGGATCCTATAGCCCCTGCTTATCCCTAGGAATACATGCACCATCGTTCATACTTCCTCCCAGAAGAGACCTCATCCACCACCGCTACCCAATTTGCGGATGAGTCCAAAGATTTCCTTCCTACTAGAGTCGACTGGTTCAAGGACCCTATTCCTACTCCTGATGCTTCTGAGGATAATAACATGGCCAATATTTCTCCCGTCATCCACATCGACATCTCTGACCCACTTGGTGCCCTTCATACCATGACATTAGGAGCCTCCCACAGTGAGCATGAGATGGGAGAATACAAAATACTGTTCCAAGAATTCACTGATGTCTTTACTTGGTCAGATACCGAAATGCCTGGCCTTGACCCTGCCATTTATACGATCTCCACTGGATACCCCTCTGTCCGGTCGGCCCCTTCCATTGATCCCGTTCACACACATGTTCCACTCTGCTACGTTGGTTTCGCCGATGGACCAAGCCGTTGGTCCCCCAATCTGGCCTCCGCAGCTTGGGTAATATATTCCCCTTCACATGAGTTGATCCACATCGACGGAGTGTGTTTAGGTGCCGCCACCAACAACCAGGCTGAATATGATGCCGTGACCGGTCTCCTGGCCGTAGCTCTCCAAATGAGCATACGTCACCTTCACGTTTTCTTGGACTCACAACTCATTTCCCAACTCAACAACGATTACCAGGTACGCGATCCCTGTCTTTTCAGAAAATTCCTGCGCACTAAACAAATGGTTAGACAGTTTGAATCCATTTCATTTACACATGTCTCAAGGAACCTCAATAGCGTAGTGGACCATATGGCCAACAACATTCTAGACTGGCACACTAATCGCATTATACCAAACCAAAATGTGCATCCACGTGCATAACATGTGCCTCCACGGGCATATACAAAAAATCAAAATGTGCATCCACGTGCATAACATGTGCCTCCACGGGCATATACAAAAAATCAAAATTTGCATCCACATGCATAACATGTGCCTCCACGGGCATACAGAATAAAAACATGCCTCCACGGGCGAACATAAAGACAACAAGTGCATCCATGTGCATACACGACTATATACCAACATCATATATATATATATATACATCATCGTATGGTCAAAACATGTCATAGGTGCCCTCAGCACCCAATATACAAAAATACATCAGCCGTACAAAAAGGTGCTTTCCCATATGCTCATCAGCATTTGGGGGCAAATACATATCATCTAGTCATCAGGGTCCCTGGGCTCCTCTGGCGCCTCCTCCGCGGGCCCCGCCGGATCATGGCGAGCCCGAACTCTCCGCTTTGCTGGCCCTACTGGATCATCTCGTAGACGGATCCTCCTCTCAGCCAACCCTGCCGGGTCATCCTGAGCACCATCCCTGTGCTCTGCCACAAAAACTGCTGCCCTCAACAAGAGCGACCGCCACTCACGCGGCGCACCGAAGCAACGCTCCACGATGTCCCGGTCCAAGTCTCTCCAGCCATCCTCGGGGAGTCCAGCTAGAATCATGTCAAATGTCTATCTGACACCCTCTATGGCATTATCTTGAGGGCCAAACCCTTGCCCACGAGCCGCAAATCCTCCACCACGTGGAGGCGGTACTGTTGCAGGAGGTTGAGCAACCACCATCGCCTGCCCCCCGCCGAGCCACGTAGTCGGTAGGTGGTACAGGACCAACATCTGCACAATGCAAGTAAACCATCATATACATATCTAACTATAATCATAAACAAATCATATGATATAGTATAAAACAAACCACAAACATACCGTCTAAACCCCAGGCCTGTCCTTGGGCTCGAGGAATCTCTAGGTCGCCTCGATAGTCCATGCCAGCATATGGGTAATCCTCAATCACCAGGGGCATCTGCTCCCACTACTCATATACCTCATCTGTAAAAAACCCGCGGACACCACCACTGCCACGAGGCATCATATGCCCCCACCGCACCATGCGCGGCTCACTCACCAGACTATCACGAATGGGCACCCGTGGTCGTAAGGTCGGCACCTGCTCGAAGAAAAAACAACATAGAAAGGAGGCATAACAGAACTCTCCTCCCTCTCGACTGACCTTGTCCAGATCTCTCTGGACACCAGCCAGAAACATCTGAGCCCAGGCATAATAGGTCCCCCGAAGCACAGAGTCCACCATCATCGTTTGTCCCCCTGACAAACGATGTGGCGTCGCAGCACCCAATACACGCAGAACACAAGCCCCAACAACCCGCATATCCCACTCCCGTAGTGATCGCAGACTCAAAGCGCTGTTCTGCAAAATGGCCCCATCAACACAAAAGGTCTGCAGCAAATCCTCCATATCAACACCTGGCGGGATCCTTGGCAGAAGATCTCCCACCTCCCCTAAACGAGGTAATCCAGTGAGAAAATATACGTCTGTGAGGGTGATCTCCAACCTCTGTCTCCCAATCATAAAAGCACCCTCTGCTGGCACCCACCAACTCACCAACTTGTTTAGGAGCCGTCTCACTGAATGCATTGGTGGGATCTGAGTGAACTTCAGAAGTCCACTCACCACCAGAGTCTGTCGGACACCCGGATCAGTCTCAATCCTCTGCATCAGATCATCATCTATCTCCCGCTCTCGCCATGAAGTCAACGGTCTCCTCAACATCCTGCCAAAAAACAGAAGAAATTTTTAGCCCCAACAAAATTTTTTTTGCAAAAAAATACCATCGCAGCTTTTCCATCAAAAGCCGCGATGATCATCGCGGCCTCCATACAATAACCCGCGATGAACATCACGGGTATTTGCCAGACAGTCGCGATGAACATCGCGACTATCTCCCATGAACTCGCGATGAACATCGCGGGTTCCAACCTCACAGTCATGATGAACATCGTGACTGCCAGCCTAAAACCCGCGCGGTTCATCGCGGGAAGAGACCCGAAACCTGTGATATTCCACGTTGGAAGGTCAACGTGGAATTTCACGGCCTTCGGGGGCCCGCCGCCAAACAAAAACGACATAATTGAAAAGGCTAAGGCAAATAGGGTTACCTGAAACTCGCAGAATCGAAAACCAACGGTGAAATCTCCCGGAAATCGAGAAAGAGCTCTGACTACTTTGCCAAACTCGCACGTAACAATGACACGTCATATGGGCCCCACGCCCTATTTATATAAATTCCCCCCCTTTTTCAAACAACCATTCCGGTGTCATACGATGTCCGTTTCTCAGACCGTTGGTACCGTTGGAATCAGCACAGCGAGAACTTCATGATAGATCTTTCCTTTTCCTATTTTCATCAGGTCCATTTTTTGACCATTTTTTGGCCCCCCTCGTAGCCTCGGTTTGCGTGCCACATCGACCGTTGTCCATTTTTGACGAGTCTTATATCACCGGATTCAGTTTTCCGCACTCGTGATGATGCTTGAGATCATTTCTCGCTCTCACGCCTAGATTTTTTGGGCATTTTTTCCATGCCCCCTCGTCGCCTCAGTTTGCGTGCCACATCGGCCGTTGTCCGTTCTTGACGTGTCATATATCGCCGGATTCAGTTTTCCGCGCTCATGATGATGCTTGAGATCATTTCTTGCTCTCACCTCCATATTTTTCAGGCATTTCTTGCAATGTCACCCATCACCTCGGTTTGCGTGCCACAATGGCCATTACCCCTTGTTTGACAATCTTTATGTCACCGGATTCAGTTTTCCACCCTCACAATGATGCTTGAGACCTTTTTCTCGCTTCCATCAATCCCTCTTTGTTCGGTATAGTTTTATCCCTTTTTCAGGCCGAGCAATCCCTTTTATGAAAAAGGCACTTAGGGAGTTTCTATTAAGCTCTTTTCTGACTCTTAAAACAATGAAAAGATCGCCGAGCAATCTTGCTTCCTTTCATGCTCGCTAAATGTATCTGAAAGGGCGTCTACCTGGTATAAGTTTACCCCTTTTTCGGACCTTGTAGACTAATTACGAAAAATGAATACTCTAGTCACATCGGCTAGAAGAGTTCTCCATCTGCATCATTTTATGCTTTTTCGGGCCTTGGAGACTAAACTTACGAAAAAGAAAACCAATGGAGTCCACTTACCGCTTTCAGACTCTCTAAACATGAAAGCGACCATGAGCAATCACCATCCTGGGCTCGTAAAACCAACAGGACAGTAGTCATAACCACTGCAGAGTCTTCTTATTGTTTTCAGACTCCTTAAAAATGAAAGCACCAATGAGCACGAACAGTCCTGGGCTCACAAATCCACATGACAGTACCCTTTCAGAGCACACCTTTATCCCTTCTTCGAGCTCATTAAAACTACGAAAAAGGACCCAATGGTGCTTCTCGGTGCCACAACAGATCACGTCTACTCATAGGGCAGCTTCCCCATTTTGGTCGCCTTTGTTCAGAGTATTCTACAGTATGTCACCCTGAGAATCCCTCGACAACACCCATCAGCTTGACCCCCCCTAGAGTCAAACATACCCTTCAGTCTTTCAAAGCAGTGATACCCACACCTACAAGTCAGTTCCCTATGCTGCTAGGTCAACCATGTCATCATGCTCTGAACAAAGGAAGTTTGAGTCTACCCACTATATGACCCCAGTTACTCCCCATCCCCACAAGTATGTCAGTCCTACCATCAGTACTACCACACTTCAATTTCTGCACCTCGCGCTCCTATCAAGGAAACATCATTGCCTTGTTAGTTGCGGGTCTCCCTCTATCGACGACAACCAAATTTATTCCAGAGGATAGACCTAGAGGTCCCTGTGTCTTGGACTCATCACCATTTATGATGAGTGCCTACGAATCATTCCGAGAAGAGTCCTCAGTGCCTCTCCAAATGGTTGTTTCTCACATGCTCAACTTCAACACCTTGATCGCATCGTTGAGACTCGCACGGGGCATCGGTCCGTTCAGTTATTAGTCGAAGACCCCGGATACCATCTGACTCCTCTACATTGGAGAGTCTACCTATGGATACAACCAGTTATACTTTTCCTATAGATATCTGGGTTGCGCATGGCGACAGTATTCAGATGTATACCAGTTTTATACTCCCTCGAGTATACAGTTACATATACTTCCCAGAGATGGCTCACAGTCATTACGTCCCTACAAATGTTGGACATCTTTAGTTTCAGCAGTTCATTAGTTATTCCAGTGTAACAGTTATTGAGATCAGTCATGATCATGAGTACATCCCAAAATAATGTCCCCTCTGGACCATTATGATGTACCAGTATATTTTTTATGTATTAGATCCCCCTTTCTTGGGACTAATTGTTATGTCTATGTCTTGATACGAGCATGGGTATGCCCGCCTCGTCCATTATCAGAGATTATTCCTCATTCATATTGAGGCCATGTAACATTTGTTTTTTTTTTGCAGCTTCCAAGGTCCGTGGATCCAGACTCCAAACGGTCTCTTCTCCTCCCCAAACCCCAGAAAAAGACAAAAGAACTATGATGTCTATCGGCCATACGATGAGCTCCTGCCCTCACACATCAGGGGGCAATCTGTTAACACCCAAAAAGTGCTCACTAGCTCATTTTCCTATTCACATGACCCATTTGTCCACTTTTTCACCATTTGAACCTTTGAAGCCAACAAAAGGTCACCAAAAGGCCTTAGTACACCCCTTTTCCCACTCAAAAAGATTATTTTTCCTAAAAAAAGCATAAAAAACCCTAAAAAAGGGTCCAAAATTCCCAAAAATATTAAAAAGGGAATAAAAATAATAAAAATATTCAAAAAAGGAAAAAGGAGGGAAAAGTACCTAAACCATGTTGGTCAATACCATTGGTTTCCACAAAACCACAAATGGTATTCCCCACCACCAAAACCTATAAAAAGGTGGTAGGGGCTCCTCATTTCACATCCATTCATATTCCTATCCTCATGCTGCCAAAATCTCCCTTGAGTTTTGGGCCATTGTAGCAACTTTGGAGAAACCCTTTGGAGTTTGGAGCTGCTCATCCTTGGAGCTTCTCAACTATCTTCATCATTTGGAGGTATTACTATTACAAGCACTTGCTTGCCCCCATTTTCAATACAAAGTTATTTTTTCCATTTCTTGTTCTTGTTTTTTAATTCAAAGATGCACATGCTAGTTTAGTTTTAGTTTAGATTTAGTTTATTGTTTTTGCTTAATATTGAAACTGCTGCTACTAGTTAGCAGGTGCCCATAGCACTAAGCTTGGTTGCAAAACTAAGCTTGTGTAAGCATTGTGGGTTGTGTCGTGTGTATTGTTAAGCAAGAAAGTATTCCAGTAAGGTGACTTGCGTCAGTTGGTATCAGAGGGCGGATCGTAGCAGATCAGAGTGGGATTAAAGATCCGGAAGAAAGTCTGGTTGAGGAGACAACTGTACCAACCGTGACTTGTGTCAGTTGGTATCGGAACGGAAGAATCCATCGAGTTCATGGTATTGAGCCTGCAAGTGAGTTGGACAGCTCCAGCTGCGGTTGGGTAGAGTTATGCATGACTTGTTTGAGTCTGGTTGCGATTGGATGTGTGAGAGTTTCAGCAGAGGTTGGAAATGGATCATAGAGGCGTTAACGTCAGAGGATGAAGGGCGCGTGGTGCAGTATCCGTCACAGTGGATCGTGAGATGTTCGATGAATGCGTCAGAACGATGTGCACTTTGACAAATGAAGTTGCAGCAATCAAAGAAATCCATAGGCGTGGTTGTATTCCTGAAGCACTAAACCACAGTGACGAGGAAGTCGAAGAGGTGGAAGCTTAAGACGAAGCCGTAGAGGAACCAGAGGAAAAACTGATCAAACTCCTGATGGATATGAGAGGTCGGGCGAAGATAGACGTGCGTACATACTCAGGAATCCTGGACCCAGAAGATTTGATTGACTAGTTCAGAAAGATGAGAAATACTTCGACATAGAGCAGATCGAGGATCCTAAATGGGTTAAGACTACATGTCTGGGGTTGAAGGGTCATGCCTCGTTGTGGTGGGACAATGTACAGGCTGACAGACTCAAGAAAGGCAAGGAGAAAATCAAGTCTTGGGACAGAATGGTTGCCAAGTTGAAGGGAAAGTTCTTGCCAAATGACTATTTGATTTTCTTGTTTAGGAAGTTACAGAACTTTTGACAGAAAGAAATGACCATGAAAGAGTACACTGAGGAGTTCTACCGATTGTCGATTCGGTCAGGACAAACTGATGAAGGAGAAGAAGCTGTCGCTAGGTATGTGAACGGATTGAAATATGCTATTCAGGATGAACTCAGCATGTCGATATTCAGAGCAGTCGACGAATCCTACCAGTTAGCTCTGAAGGCAGAAGAGAAGCTGAAGAATCCCAGAGAACCTACATGTTGCAGAGAAGTCGAAACTCAAATGTCGAATGGATGAGCAAGTTGACGAGAGAGAAGAATTGGCGTCCGACAGTAGTGGGGGTGAAAAGAAGAAGAACTGGAATCTGACGGTTCAGAGAGCCTTGATCCAGGAAGATCAATGTGACTTGATGGAACTAGCACAACGGAATGCGATCTTTCGAATGAAGGTGCGGATCAAAGAATGGCATTGCAAAACCATACTTGATGGTGGAAGCACGGAGAATCTTGTGTCGACAGAAGTCATCAACAAGATCGGGTTGAAGTGTCGAGAACACCGACACCCCTACAAGATCTCATTGTTGCAAAAAGGACACCATGTCAGGGTGACCAGACAGTGCCTGATCAACTTCAGAGTTGAAGCATTAGAGGATAGTGTACTGTGTGATGTAGTTCCCATGGATGCATGCCATCTATTGTTAGGAAGACCATGGTAATATGATCGGAAAATGATCTGTGATGGTCGAGCCAACATAGTCACAGTGTGGAAGAATGGCGTGAAGAGGACTCTTAAGCCGAGGTGAGAAGAGCAAGCCGACAGTAAGCATGACGAGAGCAATATTTGGGAAAAGCGAGTGTTGATGAGCACTACGAAGGAATTCCTCGCAGAAGAGGAGAGGCAGTCGGGATGTTTTGCGATCATTCCAAAAGGATCATATGTCGAATGAATGACCAGGGAGGAGAATATTCCAGTCGAGATCGAGGAGTTGCTCGAAGAATTCAGGGACATAATGGATGATGAGAAGTCGATGGGATTGCCGCCGACCAGAAGCATATCCCATCAGATCAACTTGATTTCAGGGTCGAGTTTGCCAAACAAAGCACCATATAGAATGAGTCCAACAGAGGGACAAGAACTAAACTGACAGGTCCAAGAGTTGTTGGACAGAGGGTTAATCAGAGAAAGTTTGAGCCCATGTGCAGTACCAATGGTATTGACACCGAAGAAGGGTGGAGAATGGAGAATGTGTACTGACTCTAGAGCCATCAACAGGATCATGATCAAGTATCGGTTTCCATTGCTGAGGATGGATGACTTGATGGATTGCCTAAGTAGAGCGACATACTTCACAAAAATAGACCTGAAGAGTGGATACCACCACATAGGGTTAGAGAAGGAGATGAATGGAAAACAACATTCAAAACAAAAGAAGGGTTCCACGAGTGGTTAGTCATGCCATTTGGGTTGACTAATGCACCTAGCACAGTCATGAGATTGATGAATGAGGTGTTGAAACCATTTCTAGGAAAGTTTGTCGTAGTCTATTTAAACGACTTTTTGATTTTCAGTCGAACCAAGGCATAACACTTGGAGCACATTCGATAGGTATTGCTGAAATTGCAGGAAGAAAAGCTGATGGTGAACCTGCAAAAGTGTTTATTCATGAAGAAGGAATTGGTGTACTTGGGATTTGTAATCTCGGGTAAAGGGTTGGTGATGGACCCAGAGAAGGTGAAGGCAATAGTAGATTGGCCAGAACCGACAAGTACGACTGGAGTGAGAAGTTTCCATGGACTTGCTAGTTTCTACTGGAAGTTCATTCAGGGATTTAGTCGAATTTGTGCACCATTGATAGAATGCATGAGAAAGGGTGAGTTCAAGTGGACGGACGAATGCCAGAGAGCTTTCGACGAGTTGAAGGAAAAAGTCATTGAGAGCCCAGTCTTGGCTCTCCCAGACTTTGACAAAGCTTTCTAGGTCGATTGTGATGCAAGTGGAACGACAATTGGAGCAGTGTTGATCCAGGAGGGTCGACCAATTGCATTCTTTAGTGAAAAGTTGAATGGAGCAAAGCAGAAGTATTTGGTCTATGACCAGGAGTTTTATGCAATCATTCAAGCACTGAAGAAATGGAGGCATTATTTGTTTCCCAAGGAATTTGTGTTGTACACAAATCACCAAGCACTGAAATATTTGAACACTCAGTTGAAATTAGATCAGAGACACATGAAGTGGGTGGAGCTACTTCAGAGATATACATTCGTGTTGCGACATAGGTCGAGCAAATCGAATAAAGTTGCCGACGCATTGAGCAGGAGAGTTGCCCTATTGAGCACAACGACAGTTCAGGCAACAGGGATAGAGTCAATAAAGACGGAGTATGAGACCGACAAGGATTTTGCGAAAGCATGGAAGGCTTGTCCTAAACCTTAGAGTATCGACAGGACTCCATATTTGAGTTACTTCATCTAAGAAGGCTATTTGTTCAGGGGAAGTCAGTGGTGTATTCCCATAGGATCATTAAGAGAGAACCTAATCCAATATTTTCATAATGGCGGGTTAGCAGGACACTTTGGCATTGACAAGACCAAAGCACTGGTTGACGAGAAGTATTTCTAGCCAGGGATGTCGACAGATGTCAGAAGGTGGGTTCGACAATGTCAAGTTTGCTAGTTGGAAAAAGGAAGGAGTTAGAACACAGGGTTGTATACACCATTGCCGGTACCAGATGACCCTTGGGAGCATCTTAGCATGGATTTTGTGTTAGGATTACCAAAGACTCAGCAAGGAAGTGACTCAATATTTGTTGTAGTCGACAGATTTTTGAAGATGATGCATTTCATACCATGTAAGAAGACGAGTGATGCCACAGGGATTGCTGTACTATTCTTCAAGGAGATAGTCAGATTGCATGGGTTTCCAAAGAGTATCACGTCGGATCAGGATACCAAGTTTATGGGGCTTTTATGGAGAACCCTATGGAAGAAACTGGACACAAAGTTGCAGTTTAGCTTGGCATACCATATGCAGACAGATGGACAGACCGAGGTGGTCAACAAAAGTTTGGGAAACCTTCTGAGATGTCTAACAACCGACAGACCCAAGCAGTGGGAGAATGTGTTGGCACAGGTGGAGTTTGCATACAACAATTCTGTGAATCGGTTGACGGGATTGAGCCCATTCCAGATTATTTAGGGGAGAAGCCCACAAAAAGTGGTGTATTTGGTCGAGTTGCCGACAAAAACCAGGAAGAGCACAGATGCAGAATCGTTCGCAGAGCATATGCATGAAGTTCATGAAAATGTGCGAAAGCACATAGAGAAGAGTAATGCGGCATCTAAGTTGAGGGAAGATAGGAAAAAGAGGCTACAATCTTTCCAATAAGGGGACTTAGTCTATGCATACTTACAGAAGGAGATATTTCCGATAGGAACATACAACAAGCTGAAGCTGAAGGAAATAGGGCCATGCAGAATTCTGAAGAAGATTTCGGACAATGCTTATGTGTTGGAATTGCTAGAAGACTTGAACAGTTCAGCTACGTTCAATGTTTCAGATCTATATAAATTTGAAGAAGGGTCAAGCAGGGGAAGTGAGGAGGTGATAAACATCGACTGGACAGACCAAATTCCAGATCGACACCCAAAAGAGATCGCAGAAGTGATCGAAGAGCGCGAGGTTGGACAAATGCATAGCGCACGGAAGAAGGAATAGTTGGTGCGATGGAAATATGACGAGTTACAGGAGGTGACATGGATTTTCGAGGAATATTTTAGGAGACCGATGGAGCAGTCGAATTCTTTTTCACCTGGGGAGTCTAATGCAGGAGCACCCCCTGCCTAGGCAGATCAGTCGAGGTTGATCGACGGGAGGGAACCGACCAGTGGGAGTGCCGATGACCACTAGTGCGGAGAGCAGGTTGGATTGTCAAAGTCAACAAGTCGAGTAGAAGCAGTTGGAGGGCGCCCGACTGGAGCAGTGCGGCAGATGTTGCGATTGGTCGAGAATTCGATAGGAATTAGTCGATAGATGACAAGTGAAGGGAGTAAGATGTCGGGTAGTCGATGAGTGGTCGAACTATGATGCGACAGGTTTGGCGGAGCCAAGCGCAGAGGAGGGGGAGGACTAGCGAACTGTAGAAGATGAGAAGCAAACCGACAGGAAAGTCAAGATGTGACCGACTACCGTAGCAGGGTCGAAAGGGCAGAAAGTTAAGGGACTGTACCTGGTCGCCGTTCAGGGTTGCTGAGGAAGTTATTATAGTTATTACGAGTTGGTGAAAGACATGACAAGTGACGTCATGGACAGAGGCTGTGTAGCACAGCTAGGAGTTGAAAGTTGCAGGTTCGCGGGATTTGGAAGGATCGGTGGACGGGAGGATGCATGTCTCGGGGATTGCAACAGTCTCGGGAACAGCAGCAGCAGGGTAGAAGACGTGGAGAAGGAAACCAGTAAGGGATCTTCAGCCTTTGATCAGCTGTATCAGAGAGCAGAGCCGAGAGAATTTGTGAAGAGTCACACTGGCCGAAGAGGAGAGTTGAGATCGAGCCATAGCTCAGTGTTCAGAGTTGAACCAGGAGAGGGTGAGGTCGACACACAGGGAGAACACACCACAATTACTTCTAAGTTGTAACGGCTGAGGCCGACTGTAGTTAGTTATTTGTTTATAGTTATTCCACATTGTAACCGAATTCAGAGAAGTAATATAAAGCCACTTTTGGTATCCTGTTTTACACCTGTTTTGTGTAAGCATTGTGGGTTGTGTCGTGTGTATTGTTAAGCAAGAAAGTATTCTAGTAAGGTGACTTGCGTCATTATGTTGCAGCTATAAGTACTGTATGTCAAGTACTTATAACAGAACCAACAACAACAACCCACAACAACATATTGTTAAAATATTTGTTAAAATATTAAAATATTTGTCGCAGAACCAACAACAACCCACAACCATATACTACGACAATAGTTCAACCATTGAACTGTCAAAGAATCATGTGTTTCACAAGAGAACCAAGCATATTGACACAAGGTATCACTTTATCAAAGAATTGATAAATAACAGATAAATTTGTTTAGAATTTTGTAGGTTAGAAAATCAACTGGTAGACATTTTTACAAAACCATTGGAAAGGGACACATTCCAGTATTTGCAAAGTTGTTTAGGAGTTATTAATTTTGTGAATACATTTGCACAGTGAATTTTAATATGCACAGAGGAAAGTTTCAACTCTGAAATATTTTGATAAAATTTTGTTTACTGATCCCCATTTACTAATTATGAGCTGATGTGCATCACATCAGCGTCGGCTTAGTTAGTATCCGTATAAGTTCTGTTTTGTCAGACAGTCTGTCAGTAATCCTGCTCATGTCTCCATATATTTATTTAGCCGTGTAGTATTTTCAAAGTCAAGCTATTAGGAAAATTTCAGTCATGAATTAAGTTACAGTCTTTAATGTTACTTGGTAGCTTCCGAGAGAAGCCGATATCAATTTTTTTGTATATGTAGATGAAGCAATTAAAAAAAACAGAGTAGAAGAGAAGAATAATTTTAGAGAAATATTGAAGAGCTCAAACTTGTAGTATGCTGAAATTGTTGAAGAGCCCAAGCTCTGTAAAAGTGACGAATCTAAGTAAAATTTGAATGTCTATATATGCCTGCCCATTTTTGTTGCGGTAATATATATATATATTACTTTGTGTATTTATTTACAAGAGTATTTTATGCCGCACACTTTCTCCAGTCTTACCCGTCTGAATATTACTAAAGACCATTGAGTATTTCACTCTATAAAAGCTTTATTACTACACAGTAACTTCGCAACAAATTATGTTATGGTGAATACTCATTATTGTATTACGGTGAATTGATACTTTAAGAAAGAATTATTAAGTTTTATTTAAAGGGTGAAAGGTTCCATAGTTACTCCACGATAATCCAAGACCTTGTTTTATATTGTGTCGAAGTTTTTTTCTTCTTACCCGGCAGTGAATAACACCTTTTATATCGAAGTAAATTCATAACCTTTTAATATTGGGGATGTGTCGAAGTGTTTGCTGCATGGTTCAAATTCAAATAAGTTTACTGCGAAGGTCTTAGGTAAGAGTGTGTTTACTGCGCAGCTTATAATAAAGTGATTTTACGCAGCTCCCTTGATTGATAGAGGAGCCGAGCCTGAAGGAGGAAAAAGTTATGGATTTTAATAATTTTGAAGGGTAATTTAGTTGGTTGGATCTTTCGATACCAAAACGACACAAAGTTGAAGTTGAACCACATTGAAAAAATATTATGACTTTTAAAATTTTAATAACATGAAATAATTTTTATACTAAAATAATTGATATACCTAAACAATATAAAAATATATAAAAAATGAAAAATATAATATTTATATTGTAAAGAAAAAAATTTCTTATACATAAAAAACTATATATATATATATAAAGAAAGAGCTTTTTACTTTTTTTTCTTTTTCTTCCCGATAAGGATTCCCCTTCTATATTTTGAGCATTTTCTTTTAAAACCATTGAATGGTATTCAAAACGTGCTTTATACAATGGTTATATATCCATATAAGTTTAAATTTTATATTTACAATCTTGGTTTCCAACGGCTCTCCTAAGATGATGGTGAAGGATTTTGCTTTCTCTTCTTAGAAAGGATTTTAAATTTCTAAAGGTTTTGTTTTAAAGCTGTTAGATAGTAAGATGAAGGGGGTGGATTCTTTATCATTGTTATTTGTTTGAATCAAATTAATTAATATCATCGTTCTCTGTTTGTTGTTGTAATTAACATCATCATTATTGACAAAGCTTGATATGTGAGATTCCTAAAACATATATTTATTCTAAACATATATTAATGGTAAGCAATTCAATCATATAAAATAATAAATTTGGCTTTCTGTTTTGATGTAAAGAAGGATTATATATTTTTTATTTATCAAATTTTATTGTTCTCATTTTTAAGTTTTGATGGTAATATGATTTAATGGATTTTATTTTTTATTTTTCATAACAATCATAGATGATACATGAAGAATGAAAATGAGAAATATGGATGATACATGAAGAATGAAAATGAGAAATGAAGACTTCATTCTTCAATCTAGTGTCTAGTGTCTATTTATTGGGTAGGTACCTTCTCTATGGTTTCTTTTTATCATAATTAATTAATTTTGTCAATTTTCTTATTTCTTTTTTTGTGAATTCTTTGGAAATCGCATATTTGTTTGTGTTTATGTGTTTTAGTGGATTCTTCTAGAATTGTATATTTGTTTGTGTTTATATATTTTAGGGTTTGATTTATTCCCAATATTTCATCATATTTTTTCTCTGCTTTTGTTGGAAATTAAAGTCCTGGTAGTTAATTAAGTTATGTTTAATTCATTTATAATTTTAAAAGAAGGTTCATATTTTTTAAATTATTTTATTTTGTAGTTGTGAATATTAAACTTCAATTCAATTGTAGAGGAATTTAACGTATTTTTTTATATCTTTCATGGTCACTGATTTATGAAGAATGAAAATGAGAAGAACATAATTAGTTCTTCAATCCACTGTCTATTTATTCTCAGTATTTCCTAATATTTCTGTCTTTTTGTTATAACTAATTTTATATGCTCCTATTTTTTTTGAAAAAAATTGTTGTTGTAGTATTTTAGTGTTTTATTCATTCCCAATATTTTGTAATATTTTCTCCTTAGTTTTGTTGAGAGTTGGATTCATGTTGGGTTTGTTAGTTAATTAAGTCATATTTAATAAGTCATGTTCAAGAATCTATTATAAAACAATTAATCCCGACTTCCAAGTTAATTAATGTAAAATAAATATCCAAAGAAAAATCAATATTTTGATATTTTTTCACCAAAAAGCATATAAATGAGTGTAGTATTATGACAAAAACTCTCATGAGTATGTTAACACTTACAAACAATTAAATTTTCTAATTTTTTTATTTTTATTTTTTTTCGCCAGAAAGCATACAAGTGAGTGGACTATTATGGTTTCCATCACGAGTGAGGATTTCATGCAAAATTCCTCGACAGATTGCATAACCTCACTTATTTCACTAAGAAAATCCCTGTAGGTTATTATATCCCATTAGATCATCATCAATTGTCACAAGGACATGGTGAAGGAGGACGAGGGGAAAACCCCATCGAAAATTGAGAAAACACCATACAGGATCTGAAGTTGTAATCCATCCTTGTATAGGCTCTTAACTGTGCCAATCAATAAAAAAATCTATCCTCCAGGCATATGGGTGGAAAATTGATCCTTGGATAATCTGTTGTTGCTGAATTGGGATTGATCTCATAGACATATAGCCAAACTATAAATATGACCAAACTATAAATGATCTTTAAATTAGTGAAATAATGATGAATGCAACATTGCATATCATCTCCTATGGATCATTTAGAAGGTAATTTTTTTTAAAATTCCATCCTTCTTGTATCCAATCCATTCCAGACCCCGCATCCTCACCACCAGTCCCACCACCATTAGTGGAGGGCGCACCAGTAGCAAAGCAAGAAGCATCCCTTCCGGTTCATTTCAACCTGTAAAAGTCATATATTTAAAAAAAAACCCTTCTTTCATTTATATCTCCAAAACACATATGTTAGAAAAAGTATTATTTGGCATACTTTACTTTTCCATGTTTTCTTAATTTCATTTCCCTCTTTGTAGGTTTATCATATGGTTATATGTTGATTAAAATTTACTTCATAAAATTTTTAATCATATGTTTAAGTTTTTTTTCAACCTATTATGTTTATGATATGGTTATACGTGAGTAAACTTTAGTTCATAATTTTTTTAATGATTTGTTTAAATTTTAGTTGACACATGTGTTTTTGTTGAAACCATGAAGTGGGATGTTGTTACGTTATTAATAGGTGGAGGGAAGTAACTCCTAGAGAAGCCCTTCTAGTACGCCCCAAGTTGGGTGGTCGACCGTGTTTACACTTGAGATTTTTAAAGTGGTTTAATGAGGGACACCACTTTGTTAATTCTCTACATAAGCAACATAGGAACTAGTATGCATTACCCTTAACCCCTACTTCGTAACTCATATAGCCTTTAACTCATAACTATTATAACTCTAAAAGGTTAAGTTACTCTTAACCCCCTAACAATAAAAATCCCTAACAATTAACCATTATAAACCTTTATCTCATATTTCTTATAACCCATAACTTCTATAATCCTTCGATAATAATTATTAAACCTTATCACCTCTTATCTGTATCCTAAAATTTACAACCTCTAACCATTTTAAATCCTAATAATTATGGTTGTTAATCCCTTTAACCCATTTATAGTCATTAAACCTTATCACTTCCAACACTTAACCCCCTACCACTAACACATAATTATTAACTTTTGTATTTTTTGGAAAAAAATCATTAACACTTGTACCCTAATTTCTAACACATAAAAAATAATCCCTAATACATATCACATGTCACCTCTACCACTTCTAACTATTATAACATACAAATATTATAGTCCATTTTATTTAACCAATATGTATAATATAAACCTTTATCAAACCTCCCACAACCATGTATCCCTTAATTAATATAACATTTAACCACTATAATCCTTAGCCTTTATCACCCCTACATCTCAGTTTCTATATCCCTTAAGAAGTATAATTCTTTTACCCCTACCAACTATAACCTCTAACACTTATAATCATGACCTCTACCAATCATAACTCATGTGACCCTTATGAATTATAACCCCTAAAAACTTACATTAATAACTATAATACATATATTCCCTAGTCTCGACCCTTAACAAATGTCTCTTGTAGCCCACAAAACACAATCCATAAAAATAATTACAACCCTTAACCTATAACCACTATCATCCATAACCCTTGTGAAATCTTACACCTAATTTATATTACCATTATACTCTATTACCCTTGAACACAATAACCTATATCTAATATCCCTTATAACCCATAACTCTTATAATATTATTCTTTATTAAATTACCCAAAACTATTACCTCACATAAACCCTAATCTATATATCCCTTATATCACGACACATATAATTCCTAAGCCATGTAGCCTTTAATCTATTACAATTATATCCAAACCCCCAACTTTAACCACTATAATCTCTAAACACTACAACCCCTAATCCATATTACCGCTAACCATTACAACTCCTAGCCAACCCTTAACCACCATAACCTCTAACTAGTAACACTTATAACGCATAACTATTATAATATTTTCCCTTATTAGCCAAAACTAATACAACAAATAACCCCTAATCTATATAGCCCTTATATCATGACATATATAATTACTAACCCGTATAGCCTTGAATTTGTGACCCTTGTATCCCAATCCCCCAAACCTTAACCACTATAATTCCTAAACACTAAAAGTTTTTTTTTGTTGTTGTAGAAGTAGCTTCATATACCTTTTTGGCAGTCAGAACCCCATTTGCTCCAATCCAATCCCATACCAGCTCATTTGCCTGTTCATTAAGTCTAATTCTAGCTCTATTGAGCATCAAAACATAATTATTCCATTCTTCAACAACCTCTTCTAGAAGCCCAATTTCACTAGCAAAGCACCAGTGCGAAGAATACATCTTAGATCCATGCCTACTTCTCGCCTGTGCTATAACATGTATATTTAAAAGATGAAGATTAGACATCAAAAGGTCCTTTAATATTAACCCATATAATTATTAACCATTAATCCTTAACCCCTAAAAAATCCTAATGTTTAACTACTATAACCATTAAAATAATAAGTCAAATATCCCTTAATATTTAAAGTCTTTGATACTTACCAACCCTAAACATTATTGTCAATCCTCCAAACCTTAAACCATATAAACCAAAATCACTAATTATTGTAACCATTAACTACTATCTAATCCATGACCCCTAAACCTTATAAACCTTAACCATTATAAACAATATAATTTCTAACTAATAACCCATATAACCCATCTATATCATAACCACTAAGCCATATAACTCTTAATCATATCACCTCTAACCCTTTATACTTGTTACCCTATCACTATCATAGAAACCCTTGGTATCTATAACCCTTATAACCTAGAATATATAACCTCCAAATGCTAACTACTAATAATTAACCCTCAACGCCTAACACATTAAACCCCTACCCTTAACCCCTTATCCTTATAAAACCTATCCCATACCCTTATAATACCTATCCCATATAACCCTTAATTGATTACTACATTTTTCACTTATAACACATATACTATGTAATACATAACCATTATAACCCTTAAAACATATAAACCCTCACTCATAACCTCTACCCTTTACAACTCTGAATCAACAACCCATATAACACTTAAACATCTAACCTCAAACTCATAAACCCCATCCACTATCCCATACAACTAATAACCTTCATAACAACCAATACAACCCTAACCCCTAACTTCTAACCAATATAACCCTTAACCTCTATCACTCTTAACCCTTAACCCATATAGTTTATAACCACTATAACTCATAACCTTTGAAATTATTAACCCTGAACTATTATATCCCCTAACTTATAATATCCTTAACACTTAACCCTTTACTATTATAAAACCTTAATACATATAACTATTATCCTCTATCACCCCTATTACCTATCCTTTAAACATGTAGCATATAATCCCTACCCCAACACCAATGTATGATAGTCCTTATAAGTTGTAACCCCTTAGATCATATACATTTAACTCTTATAACACTTGACCCCAATAACCCTTAACTTGCTTCCCATATAACCCCCACAATTAGTTACCATACCATTAATATTCTCTAACACAAAACCCAAAACCCTATAACATCTAATCCCTATGATCTTTAATACTCATATCTTCTAAAACATTCCCCATATAGTCACTAACCACTATGAAGGTTAACCTATATAATCTCTAAGACATAACTTATATCACCCTTAATCTTCATAGTTCATAAACATTTTCAACCCTAACCCCTAACCTCTATAAAATTTAACTTAGATAACTACTAATAAATATAAACCCTAATCATACATCCCTTAGTCTCCAACCCCTAACTAAAGTAATGACTACTAAGTTACCCTTACAAATTGTAACCCTTCTAATGACTATCCCTAAATCACTATAACCCCTAACAAGTATCCTATATAAATTCCCAACCTAGAAAATCACTCATCATATCAATGTTAACCTCTCACACCATGCCCCTAACACAAAACTAACTAATTTGTATAACCCTTAACTAATAACCCCAAACACCCATTTATTTAAATCTTACCATGTAATATTTACCTTGGATTGTTATGAATTCTAACACTTATAATCCATGATGCCTTATCCCTGCCACACCAACACTTTATGGATAATGTTTAATTCTTACGAACACTTATCCCTAGCACCCACAACCCTAACTAGTAACCCATATTTTAAATTACCATTTAACCCCTAACTCCCTTAGACCATATCACCCTAAACAATAGCCCTTAAACTTTAACTCTTATAACCCCTAACATGTATACATCTGAACTCTTTACCTCTATTAACTTTAAATGAAATCATATATGAACCCCTAAAATTTATAAACTTTAACACCCTAACTTGTATCACTCTTATCCTTTAACCCTAAAACCCTAAACCCTACCAAATTAAAACCCTATACACCCTCATTGTTATAACCCCTAACCATTAAAATAATTAACCATAAACATTAACCATTATAAACCCTAACCACTATGTCACTTAACCAATAACCCTTATTACTCAAAACTCATATAAACATAAACCAATACAACCCCAAATATTTAACTTTAGTAATCCCTAACATTTATACACCATAATTCCTATAACTCAATTACATTAGACTATAATATTCAAAATGAAACCTATACAAATATTATATATTATTACCCTTAACTAATAACCAATAACAAAAAATCGTAACAAGTAACGCTTATAAACCTTAGGCCATTTGAATCTTAACTTCCATAATCTTTAACCTATGTTCCGTAACCTACAAACCCTAACCCTCATACATATAATACCTAAACATTAAATCTTAACTAATATATCCATTGAAACTCATAGGCTTTGTAACCTATATCCTCTATAAAACTTGTTACCTTATCAGTCCTAAACCTTATCACCCTTCATATCAACCACCACCATCAATGAAGCCACAAATAATAATCCATATGACTTCTAACGACTATAACACCTCATTAGTAACCCCTTGAACCCATAACCACTATAGCCATAAAACCTTATAAATGATACTATCTAACACTTGTAATCCCTTACCCATGTAATCATAAATTCATATAACTCCTAACTCATATAACCCTTAACCCTTATAATATATAATCACTAGCCTTTATAAAAAAATACCTCAACTACTAGCCATTATATGTTGAACTCTTAACAACTATAACCCATATCACTACTAACCCCTATAAATATTTTCCATTATAAGTCCTAGCTAACTTTTAACTGCCATAATTGTTAACCCTTCCAATGCCCAACCTCTATAACTCTTAATTGTTAACACTCAATAACTATATCTCATAATTCCCTAACCCCTATAACCATTAACAATATCTCATAACCATTATTAATACTAACCTATATAACACTTCTTGTTGAACCAAACCTATAGATTTTATAATTCCTCAACCCTATCACCTTGACCCTAACCGTTAACATTATAAGTTGGAATTAATAACCCCTATAACCCTAACCCTTAATCCTGAATTCATAATCATTAACTTATATAACTTTTAATAAGTATAAAATCCAACTACTAACACCGAGAAAATATAAATATTAATTAGTGATCTTTATAACCCATATCACCTATATTTCCCTTAATACCAACCCTTAACTATTATATATTTTATTCCCTAAACTCTATAAATCCTAACTTTGATCAACCCTAGCGCTTATAACCCCCAATCGTAACAATGATAGCTATAACCCTTAACCATTAAACCCTCTAACTAATCAATATTACGGCCCATTATTCCATAGTCACTAATACCTGTACCTTATAACCATTAACCCTTACCACTTTTAACCAACAACCAACACACCCTAACCATTAGAATCGTTAACCCCTAAAATTCCTAATTATTAACAATTACATCCCTAGTCCCTATAACATGTTATCCCTATTATTATTTAACATATAATCCTTAATAACTTGCATCTATCAACCCCAAAATTACCTATCACCTATTATCCATAAGTACTTTAAAACATAATACTATAACCCCTAATGAATATCCCATATAACCTTTATCTCTCAACACCCACAACCCACATCACCCTAACCCCTACCCATAAACCCCTATAACCCCAAACCATACTAGCCTTAACCTATGTAACCCTAAATCTTAAATAATCACCATTATAGCCTCTAATCCTTAAATCTCGTAAGCCTTAAGCATCGTGACTCTTAAAATATAAACCCTTAAATGAAAAATAACATGTAACCACTTTAACTCTTAACTAATTCTTTTAATTCCAAATAATTACAACCCCTACCTTTTATCTGTCCTAAGCCATAACATATACACCATATTACTTAACCCCTAATGTTTATAATTCCTAAACAGTAAGACTTGTAATATATTAACCATGTAATTTATAACCTATTTAACACCTAATCCCTATAACTCCAACCCACAATTATTAACCATTATAAACCTTAATAATTTGTATAACTCATAACCCCTATAACCTCTAACAATGAACCCTTCATATAACCCCTGATATTATTACATGTAACCTCTAACCCCTTTACAATTTGAACTCTAATCAATATAAACCCTAAGTAGTAAACCTAACTATAACTTGGAGCTTATATCATTCTTAACACATCTCACCCCTAACTCCCCCAAAACCGCTAAATCTATAAATTGAAACCTTAACCCTTAAGGACTATAACCCATAACTAGAAAAAATATAACTTATAAGCCCTACCAAGACCCCCCAAAACCATAAATCTATAAAGCGAAACCTTAACCCTTAAGGACTATAACCCATAACTAGAAAAAATATAACTTATAACCCCTACCACCCTACCCCTCAAAATATTAACCCTTATTATCCCCAATACTTATTATCACTATTATGCCTAACAATTATAACATATAACCTTATAATCCCTATAAACACCTACCAAATAAAACCCTTAATCCTTATTATAATTAAATCTTAACCATTATCATTCACAACCTATATCTTATATAAATAATAAACAATATAATTGATAAACACATTATATAAACCATAAATGCTAAAACATAGTAAACACTATAACTCTTAACCACTATAACTTAAATTTTCTATGATCACCCTCAAACCCTAACCCATATAAAACATAATTAATATAAATCCCAACCATTTTAAAGCTTAACCCATATTGCCTCTATCCATTATAACTAGTAATAACTAACCTCTAATTATCCATATAACGACTAAGCATAAAAACCACTAATCCTCTTAACCCTATCACTCAACCATTATAACTTCTAATGTATGACACTAATAAGCATGTCCCTTATAAGCCATAACCCACAAACAATATAACCCTTTCCTTATCACCTCTAACATCTCATAACCCACCCTAAAATAAAATTGTTTACCCCTGTAACACATGACACCTCTAATTCTTATCCCTTATGAACCTTGATCCCTTTAACCCCTAAGCCCTAATCCATTAACCACTATAACCCATCACTCCTAACTCTTATAATACATAACCGATATAACTCACACAACCCTATGATATATTAATGATAACCCCTACCATCCCTAACCCTAACCCTTAACTCTTATAAACGATGATCCCTATAACATCTAAACCTTAACCATATATCTCTAATCCTTATCATCCCAACACTTATTACCTCTAACCCTTTAAGCATATAACCCCTGGCCACTACAAATTTGAACCCTTATAATTCCTAATACATTATAAACCTTAACCCTTATAATATTCAACCCCTATATATTATCACCTTAAACCCTGGATCCCTATAAATCATAACCCATATATCACCACAACATTAACCATTATATATCCTAATTGCTAACAACACGTAACCACCATAAGCACTAACTAATAACCACTATAAACGTTATGTCCTATAACCCTTAACCACTATAAATACTAACCCTTCTCACTCCAAAATCATAACCCCTACAAACTGTAACTAATATAGTGCTCCCTTGATGGCCATCTTGAATATTCTTGGATTCACCATGGGACTATTGGTTTGGTTGTTCTCCACTATGAATGTCCTGAATGCTCATAATGCTTCTCAAGAAAGCACTCTATGTCAAGAGCATCAAAACCCTTTTCCTTCTTCTCCTATAACACCTTGTCTTCCTCCTTCTACCTCATATGGGGAAAGTCTTGATACTAGTAGCCAACTGTCTAAAAGGAATAGAAGGAGAAATAATATGAAGAAGATGCGAAGACAAGGGGGCATGCCGCTAGGGACTGCAAGTCATGCTGGGGGAAATTCCCCAACCATTATGAGTCATGCTAGGGAAAATTCACCAGTCACTACAAGTCATACAAGAGACCTGTAACCAGCCACTGCAAGTCATGTTGGGGGAAAACATTCAGTCATTGCAAGTCATACTAAAAGTATGTCATAAACCATTACTAGTCATGTGGAGGACACATCATTGATCATGGCGAATCACATCAATGAAAAGTAACCATTCACTGCAAGTTATACTGGATATAAGTCGCCAATCACTCCAATTCATACTGGATATAATCAACCAACTGTTGCCTAAGTTCCCTTGTAAGCTTTGCAAGGGAGATCACCTTACTCACTTGTGCCCTACTATCTCAGAGGTACAAAGAGTGTGGTCCATGTCTCAAGGTTCCTCTGCTCTTGAACAACCTATTCAACCTTTGGTTCCTGAAGTGATCGAGTCAATGCAATCTTTAAATGATCCCACTCTTCCCTTGGAGAGTGTTGACATTGAAGTGGTTGAACCAATGTAATATTTGGTCAATCCCACTCTTCCATTGGAGAGTGATAAGGTTTAGGTGGTCGAATTGATGCAATCTTCAATTGACCCTGCTCTTTCTTTGGAGATTGATTGGCCTATCACTCATGTTTTCTTCACTTCCAGTTTAGAATTCTGTAGTCAAGCGGGCACTCAATTAACTTCGAATGAATATGCTCCAAGCTCCAGGATTGCTTCCTTTGATTGGAATACTCTAACTAGGCCTAGGTTTCCTTTTTCTGCACCATTCCAAATAAGGGTTCAAGTTAAACACCACATGGTTTGTCATTGTATTGTAGATGAAGGAGCCCCTATTAGTATTTTATCTGCATATGATTGGATATGTTTGGCTTCTCCCAACCTTGTCCCAGTTGCTAGTTAATCGCTAGCTTTTGATAGAAAACCGAGTGAAACTTTGGTATTTCCTCCTCAATTTCCTATTACATTAGGTGGGAAGACCATCTTAGTCAATTTTATGGTTATGCAGGGCCCATTGGAATTCAATATGCTCTTTGGGATTGATTATGTATATTCTATGAATGTTGTGGTGTCTACGTTCTTTAGTGTGATGCATTTTCCTCACAATAGAAGCATTGCCACTATTAATCAACGTAAATTTGTTGATCCTCTTCATTACCCGACTTTATACCAAGTATGCCCTAATTTTTTTGTTCCTAGTGTTTTGGTAGACACTACCTTTCCACAAGTGAATTATGTGGTCTTATATCCCTTGTTTCTAATTAATACTAAGAAGAAGTCACTATATTCATGCTCATCTTCTTGGGACTTGGTCTTGACAGTTGACCAAGTAATCCATCCAGTGGGGGCATTGGAGCTTGATCTCCACCCTATTGGTCCAAGTGAATGTTTTGATATGTGTTCTCTTTGGGATGACATCTTTCCATCAGATGAATTCTTCTTCAAGGCTATGATAGATTCTGACATTCCTTTAGATATTTATGTCCTTTTCAAAGATCATCTCCCTGGATCAGAACTAGTTGTAATAAAATCCAACCTCGATTTTCCTTTTGAGTATGATCCCACTGTTTGTGGATCCTCAGACATTGGAATTTTTGAGACTTTAGACTCCGTCCTTGAGCTTCAAGTTGGTGTTCCTGATGAGTTTGATTATGTTAGCAGATTTTTCAACTCTTGCAATAATGAGTCTATTCTCGTAGACTCCCTTATTGCTTCCAACTTCGATCTTCCTCATGAGTTTGATCTTGTTAATTCTAGGTCCTCAGGCTTGGGTGCTCTAGAGTCTTTGCTGGTAGAATTTGCCTTGGTAATTTATATTGTTCAAGACATTGAAGTTTAAAATACCTCTACCAAAACCTGTTGATAGATATTTATTTTTAGATTTTTTAGATGTGATCATGGTATTGTTGTTTCTTGGAGATAGGAATTTCAACTGGATTCATGGTTGCTTAGGGATCATTTTTTGCATGTTGCTCAATCTGATCATGTATTTTCAGAAATTTTCATATATGTTTAGGCCTCCCCTATGTTATGATGCATTTTAATTTTTTGCTACCCAATTTTTCCAAAGGGTTGAACCTATTGGATATTGGTGCGTCAACCATCTCTATTTGCATTTTTCACCATTATGATAGAAGAGCCTACTTAACACGGGACACCGTAGTCAGCACCCTCTTTCCATTTTGTTTCCCATGTCGAGTTTTTCTCATAGGCTCGGGAGCCTTTATAGTTTTACCATGAATTTGAGAAGAAGTTGCATGTATCTCTTTCTCATATATTTTTGTCCATTCCCTATAAGGCTCCCATTTTCGTTCATTTCACATTTTCGTTTACTCACTACTACTTGCACAATTATTCCTAATGCTTTGTTTCAGATTTCATACTGTCATTGCATTCATCATGTTGCTCGTCACTTGCATCTGTCACATTTTCATTATGGATTGTATCCTTGGAAGAAACATGCGGATGAGTGTCTACCTCTTTCCCAACACTTTTATTGCATTTTGTTTTGCGTAGGTTTGGTCCATGCGCTTGGAACATAGTGGCATGCCTTATGACACTCGTTTCTTCCATTGTATTATATTTTCATTTTGTTCTTTATTAGGATTTAATAACTACGAAAAAGATAAAAAAATCAAATATTCCAAAAAGATGGATTGGAAAGAGTTGGTTCTCACTTATTCTTGGTAGCAGTCTTTTCTTCCTTGAACACATCACAATGCCTTGAGTTTTTCTCTTAGCATATTGGGTTTAGTATGGATTTTAGGAAGCTAAACTAGTTTTTGTGTTTATACTCCACTGACTAGTTATTCTTCCAATCATAATGGAGATTCTGTTGATGTCTCATATATCAGATATTTATGTTTATTTTCATTCTAAAGTCTATGCTTCCTTAGTCAGTTATTGTGTCGCATTTTTTGTTGAAGGGAAGTTTTTAACCTGTGTTGACCACTGCTCATAACTTGTTAAGATCCAGGTGGATGGCCTTCACTAACACCTCAGGGTTTTGGTGTAACGGTTCGTATCATTTGGTATCAGAGCCTCCACCTAGGTTCAAGTCACAGAGCGGGTGGCAACGTCGGCATTACAGTGTTCACCCGGGGCTTGTACGGCGCAAAGGGGACACCACCGTACAGGCGCACATCCATCCCAAAGTCTGGACTGCGGAGCGTGGTGGGATGTTAAGATCCTAGTGTACGGCCTTCACTAACACCTCGGGGTTTTGGTGTAACGGTTCGTATCATAACTCTTGAATTTTACATCTTGACTTTCTCATATGTCAAGTATGTTTTAGAATCAATCAATTCACGCATCTCCTTTCAAATCTTTAGCCTTTTTCTATTCCTTGTGTTGGATGATGGGGGATTCCTTAATGCCCTCCTTCCAACGGATTTCTTCCTATCGATGTCAAATAATTTTTCTCTAGGATAGGGATATAGAGTCTTTTTAGTACCATGGGACTTGCAGTCATCATTGGCATGTTTCCTCACTTGCAATATGCCCTTGTGAAATAAATTCACTTGTTTCCTCCTAAAATCTCTTAAAAATCCTTTTTTTTTGCAACAAAGACATGCCCTAACAATGTCTAGACAACATATACACATCCCGCCATTGTCTAGCTCATGTCCTCACTTATTTGGGCATACAAATATAAAATTTGTCAAAATTTGCATGCATCGTACGTGTTCCTCCAGTTCTTGACCTCCTCTTTCCAGTGAATAACTACCATAACTACTCTAACTACTTGTCTAGAGTATAAAGTGCCCAAGGGGAAGAGAAAAAGAGGAGAATAAATCATTAATAACATGATTATGGTGTTATTTTTCTACTAAAAGCCACATGCCCCTATTTATCAAGTCCACAAGTTGTTCCCTCATATCTGGAAACCCTCTATTTAGAGTAGTCTTTTCCCTTTATATCTTTGTCAGAAAGAGCCAAAATATCTTTCTTGGACCTCTCCCCGGAGAAAATCAATAATAGATCGAGTTTCTCTTTTATGGCCCAGGTGGAGGAATTTGAATATCGGTTTCAAAAAAGTGTCTAAATAGGCACATGTTATATCTATCCTTGTATTTGTTGTTAATCCAATAAAGCTCTCTTTTTCATCCAACTCAATATGTTAATTTTATGTCATGGATATATGAACACGTAATTGCTTAATACATTAGTTGATTTATTTTCAGTCAATATTTTTATGCATTTACAACTATAGCTATCTATCTTGCAGTTGGTATCTTTTTTTAATACAGGTGATTGAAGAAACCGTTGGACAAAAAGATTCAAGACCAGGATCTTCATCGAACTTCTGAATCCAAGTCGGTCTTATTTATCTTCTTATTCATTTATTAGTTAGTTGTGAATGTTTGACTATCTTTTTAGGAGTTAAGGTTGTATTTTGAGTCATTGATCTATTATGGTTCTAACCCAAAACCATAGGGGTTTTTCCTCACAACAACATGACCTTCAAAAGTTGTTTTGAGGACTACCCATCGCTTTTTCTCTTTTATTTGCATAGATGTTAGAATGTTGTTAGGGACATTGATAAGAGGATATATTTCTTCTTTGAGGAAAAGGTACTGACTGGGACCCATGAGAAACTGTTGCTTAATCTTTCCCTCAATTGTAATTAACTCGCTCACTACAACTTCAACTATGCCAGTTTCACATTTGTCCCACTTAAGTTGTTTATGCTTATGGACGATTAATACAATAGCCACAATCACAATCAAAACTTGGCATCGCATTGATTCAAAATGGAAGGTAGATACATTCCAAAGAGGTAGTTTAATTGAAAAAAATCTATCTTAACAACATCCCTCCATGTCCTTGCAAAACTATATTTGATTATATCAGATTCCTCTGGATTTCTTATTGCTCTAGTTTCTTTAAAAAATTTTGAATTATTTTGTCAACCAAACTTATAACAAGTCGATTAGTGTAGTCACTTTGTTGAAGCTTAAGTGAATGGGAGATCTGGAGAATAGGTTGTTTGTTTGGCATTTTCTCAAGTGATCCAAGAACACAGATCTATTTTACATGCAATTTTGATAGTCAATTCCATTCCATCTTTCCTAAAGTTCCCAGATGTTGTTGCTATTGGTGTTAAAAATTCATTTTTAATATATTCTATGATAATTTTTTTGAACAAAAGTTTTGATTGGTCATCCTAGTCAGACCAATCAAGTATATCACATGATATTTTTGCTCATCTCGATCAATGTATTGGATAACATGAGGATGACATCCTACTACATGGGACACTTGTTCCACTTGTAAAAATATTTTATTAGTCAAATAATCTAAAACCTAAATACTCCATACATGAAGGTATCTATTAGTTGAAGCTTTAAGTGTTTATACTAAAAAATAGTTATATCGACCTTCAAAATGATGGTTAATAACTCCCAGATGATCTTATTCATGAGCACAAATCTCTTATTTATACATTGTATATGTGATTATTGGGTTTCACATGCCAAAATCTCTTTGGCTTCCTATGTAGACTCTTCATCTCCTTATCCTAGATTTTATAATATTTACAAATTACTCTTGGACCCATAATCCCGAAGGATTACGTTTCCAATATTCCCCCCTTAATCCAAAGGGGTGTTTGTAAGTCTGAGCATGGTTCTTAACTTTTCAAACTTTTCTCGTCCAAGCGCTTTGGTGAGGATGTATGCAATTTGCTCATTCATGGAACAATGTTGTAGATGGACTCTCTCGGCCTCTACATGATGTCGAATCAAATGGTACTTTGTGTTGATTTATGCTTGGTTCGATCATGTAATCTAGGATTCTTGGCCAACTTGATTGCATAAGTGTTGTCGATCAATAAGGGAGTGGAGTTCTCTTGTTTCTCCTACAAATCTTCAAGTATATTCCCGAGCCACACTATCCCTTTCATTTCTTTAGAAACAACTACATATTTTTCCCCTGTTGTCGAATCTACTGGAACCGACTATTTGTGTGACCTCCATGATACAACTACTGATCCAAGAATCATTGTGTATCTAGAAGTGGACACTCTTGTCTCTTTGTCACCATCAAATTTTGAACCAAGTACCCAATGAGTTTGAAGTCATCCACCTTAGAGTACTTGAGTCCCCTTCAAGTACCTTGCAACTCTTTTAGCAGCAGACCAATGTCCTTCATAAGGTTGGTGCATGAACCTTGAAAGGATGCTAACAACATATGAAATATCCGGTCTCGTGGTTGTAAGGTAGATAAGGCTTCCTACAAACTGTCGGTACTTGGTCGCATCCTCGAATTATTTTCCTTCAATTGATGTGAGCTTCAACTTTTCTTCCATTGGATTTCAACAAGGGTTGCATTCTGTCATGCAAAATCTGTTCAACAATTCTCCAACATACTTCTTCTGGGAGATGAATATGTACTTAGGATGTTGTGTCACTTCAATTCGCCAATAATAGTGAAGTTGTCCCCGATCTGTAATTTCAAATCCATTCTTCAAGTCTTTCTTTATGGATGCGGTATAACTTTCAATGTTCCCTGTCATTAAAAGGTCATCTACATACACCACAAGAAACACAACATATCTTCCAACTTTCTTTACAAACAATGTTGCACCATCAAGATTATAATGTTTGAAATTTACCTTCAAAAGATGCTTGGTTAGTTTTTCATACCATGTTCGAGATGCTTCTTTCAGGTCATACAAGGACTTGACGAGCTTACATACCTTTTGATCTTGTCCCTTCACAACAAATCCTTTTGGATGAGACATGAAGACATTTTCTTTCAAGTCTCCATTTAAGAAAGTTGTTTTTACATCCATTTGGTGGAATTTCCACACATTTTGTGAAGCCAAAGACAATAAGGTGCGGATGGTAGCCCATTTTTATGTGGGGGAGAATGTCTCTTGATAGTCAATTCCTTCCTTATGTGCATATCCTTTCACCACAAGCCTTTATTTGTGCTTGTCAAGTGAGCCATCTGATTTGTATTTGTTCTTGTATACCCACCCACTTGCATCCAATTGGTTTGGTTCCATCTGGAGGGTCAACCAAATTCTAGGTTCCATTATTCATGAGCACATCATATTCATTCTGCATGGCTTCTTTCCACTCATCACAAGTAGTATCCTCATCAAAGGAAGTTGGTTCAAATTTAGAAGATAAATTCAATTCACAATCAAATGAGGCACCCATGTCATCACCTAAGTTATATGCGTCTCCTCCATCTTCTTGTCTGGTTGAGATTCTTGTTCTCGTATTTCCAACTTCATCCAGATGGACACTTTCAAGTGTCTTTGTGGCCCATTTAGGAACTTTTCACGATGGTCTAGGTTGATTATTTAGTGGTGCTTCATTTTCTTCATTGTTCAATCTTCCAATCCTTTCAATCACATCATCTAGGTGAACCTCCTGTTCAGGTGAAATGGAAAAAAATTATTCTTCACGAGTTTCTTCATGAGGGGGTGTTGGTTCTTCAAAAGGAAATTCCATATATTGATCCAAGATAGGGATCCCTCCTTCAAGATGTGGAATTTCATTATCAACTTCATAATATGTATTTAGATGGGTAAATGTCTCTAGACGATTAAGTTGTCTATCAATAGACTCGTCATTTTTATCAGTTTCAAGAAAAATGACATCTCTAGAAACAACAAACTTATTTTTGTACCTCATCATAAAGACAATATGCCTTGGAGGGCCTAACTACCCCAAGAAAATGAATTTTTCGACTTCAAGCACCAAGCTTGTCTCTTTGCTCCTTTGGTATCAAGGCATAATAGGTGGAACCAAAAACCCTAATATGCCTCACCAAAGGGAGGTGGCCATACCACATTTCATTTGGAGTCTTGTATTCAAGAGCATGAGACAGACTTCTATTTCTTAAATAGGATGCACACAATACTGCATCACCCCAAAACATCAGTTTTAGATTCTTGAAAAACATCATTGAGCGTACCATATTTATTATGGTTCTATTCATTATTTATGCCACACCCTTTTGTTGAGGGTTATAAGGAAATGAAGTTTGATGTTCAATCCCATCTTGATGAAGATAGTCTTCAAAATCATTAGAATTGCACTCTTTTCCATTATCAGTACGAAGTGTGCAAATATGAGATTGTGCTTGATTTTCTATCCATGCATGAAAATTCTTGAATGTTTGAAATGCTTTTGATTTTGTCTTTAACAAGTTCACCCAACAAATTATGGTGTATTCATCAACAAAGGTAGGTATCTATTACCATTGGCAGAAGGAATAGGCACAGGGCCACATAAGTCAAAGTGAACTAGCTCTAACATTCTACACGCTCTAAATTTTGATTCTTGGAATGGCTGCTTACTATGTTTTCCTAGTATGCATGCATCACATTTGTTCATCTTACTAGGAATGGTGGGAAAACCAAAGACACAATCATTTCTCAACAAATGAATACTTTTATAATTTAGATGACCTATCTAGGATGCAATAAAAAACTGGATGACATATTACCTTCTCCATGCTAAGAGAAGTAGGCAAAGTTCCGAACTCTTGTAGATGAGCCCTTCAACTTCAACAACTTTCCATCTTCATATCCGGTCATGATGACCTTGTTGTCAGAGGACTTCCTTATCTCTACGATTCCATCGTACATATGGATGGAATGAACTTGCTGTCAAATATGCACTAATGACAACATGCTTCTCTGCAACTCTAGAAGATAGAGAACATTTTGCAACACAAAGTCAGGGAATCCAGGCAGCTTGAGCCCGATGGAATCAATTCCCTTTGGTTTAAGGCTATATTTGTCTACAAAAACACTATGCCATCTACAATGTCATTAAGTTCTTCAAAACAATATTTTCTAAAGGTCATGTGGGATGTTGCACCAGTATCAAGTAGCCAAAAATCTTTGTAAGATGAAAAGCATGTGATTTCATTTATTCCAAGATTAGAATGTGCAACAATACAATGAGCAGAATCAAGAGCTTTACTAGCTTCTTGGATCTTATTTTTTTCTTCTTTATTCTAGCTATGTATTTTTTTGATGGAGTCCCAATTGGGCCCAACACCGATTTGCTTCATGTGCATTCTTCCCACAATACTTACACTTAAAATCTAGTCTTTTGCTTGAGTGATTTCTACTCCCTGCCTCTAAAGTTTCTTCTTCCTTGTCCTCTTTTGCTACTTTCCACCTTGGAAGGGTCTTTGGATTGGTTCTTTGCCTTCTGAGAAAGGAAAAGAGTCTCTCTAGTAGGCTCATTGGTCTTCTTTCCAAAGGATTTATGTCTGTCCGCATTCTTCTCCACGAAGGTGTCAAAGGTGAGATATTTGAACTTGTCACTAGCTTGACGTGATTCAAGGTAGTGTAAATGTGTAGGATAGAGGGAATTTATAAAGGAAACAAGTGGAAGGCCTGGTTGCATGCCGGTGGCTTGAATCTTATGCATGATTGCTCTGATCTTAGATGCAACCATCATAGGATCATTATCCTTCACTTCCAAATTGAACAATTTCAACATTAGTTGAATCACCTCCATTTCAGAATGAGTCATACAAATCCTTCAATGTTTTTAGGGCTTTAAAACATGATGTTGTAAGCAGTATGTGTTGACTCACCTCTTCGCTTCTTGTTGTAGTGATCATTGCCCATATTTCTTGTTCTTTCTCCGATTTTGGTGGCTTTGGGTCATTTTTCAAGGTCAGTCTCGCTTATGTTTTAATGGTGGTGCCTTCACATATGCCATGCCATAGATAATTGTAGATGAATGTGGCTTTTACCTTCCTCTACCACTTAGTATAGTTGTCTTTTCCAGTGGGTACTATACCGACTATGGATTCCAGTGAATGCATCTTTTCCAATGTTTACCAATTAGAGAATCAACTCAACTCTTCCAAAGATGGTCATCAACAAAAATCAATACAATGAGAGGTCGCAACACAATATGATCTTCAAAAGATTATTACGCACCAAAAAATTTAGTGTTTCTGCGAAGAAAAAACACCAAAAGGATAAACACAACCTTCATTTCAATGAGTGATGGAGAGGTAGCTCACAACACACTTCAACGCAGTAGCAGTGAAGAGAGAGCAGTCCAGGGTTTATGCCTTAGCTCCTAATATCCTGTACCTACACGTGAATTCTCCGCGCACCACGCAGAGATAGTCAACAAATTGGAGTATAGGTATCGCAGTATTGAGAGACACCATATATAGAGATACATTTCCAGATTTGACAGATACTAATGACAGCTTCAGAATATTCCACAGTTCAATGCAATCCTCCAAAACAAATATATGTATCTCACTCTTCCATGGTATGCAATCCTCTAACGCATTCAATGCATTACAACAGTTCCCATAGATGGTGGTCAACCCACGAAATATATGTATCTCCACGCAGATGGCGTGGTCCTTTACGCATCTCAAATAGGGTTCACCTCCAAAAAAAATGTGACCGTAATAGCATAGCTCACTAACTGATCTCGACAATCGTAGGCCTTATCATACTTCCTCCCGTCACGAACATTTGTAGCACTTCAATGGATACCATTCACAACCTTCTAGCCTTGGAGAGAGGTCGCAACTCGATTAGATAGGGTTTACTATGGAGAGAGTATGAAACGAGGAGTTTACAATGCAACAATAGTCTATACAGCACCAAAGAATGAGACAATAGAATAATACCACCGCCTTCCCTCATATATCTCCAAGCGAGCAAGTAGATATACCACTAAAAAATGCACTCAAGATTGACTATGCAGGTGCAGAAATAATGATTGAGACTCAGAGAATGGCAATGGCATACTAGTGAGCAATTAATATGTTAGATAAAACGTACATAGACAGAGAGGAAGCGTTCTTAAAACAATTAATTGCTAGGACTGAGTAGAAGGGCAGATTGGCAGAATGCCAGGTCTGGCATACACAATAGGAGTTATGGTAGTCAGGCTATGATACCACTTGATGGTTAATAACTCCCGGAAAAGGGATCAAATTTGAAGGGTGGGGTCCCATTTCAGTTTGAAGGGCTATGAGATATTGAACCCGTCAATGCTGGCATGTAAAAATAAGTTATTCTTTTCATTTGAAAATGTAATAGTACATCAAAATTTCAATGTTTACTGATGTAGTAAAGTCGAGAGGCTTTATTTTGTAGTGGATATAGTAGCACTGAACATTATATATGTCATATAACACAACCATATTTCGCCCCGATCTAGCGGCTCAGTCTCTAGGCCACTATGCCACCTTTGCCATCTTAGCAGTTTCCCAAATTGAGCAAAGAGAACTATCCGACTCCAGGCAACTTTTGTTCTCAATAGCTAATTATGGACCTTGTATGCTTCTTGTTTATAGCCCCCCCACTAGATCTCGTTATACATACTAAATTTGTGGTATGATGGAGTAGAGGATGGGTTGTGAAACATAAGTAAAACGTAGGTAGACCATGTAGAGAGGATATGCATAGATGGTTGAAGTTCTTGTTATATGGTTGAAGTTCATGTTTTTTTCCAGACCAACCGACAAGAGAAATCAAAAGGTAAAGTAGCACTGTCATTCTAAAAATCAAGATTACAAAAACATTTTTGTCCCAGTTCATACAGTCGAACGCAGATTGTAAGTGTAGTAGCATCGGTGGTCTTCATATTAATAAATACCAAGAATCTTAAATCATGTACTAGAGGAAGGTGTCGATTCGATGACTGAGCAATTGGGGAAAATAGCTCATGTAATACAGTTTTAGATACGAAGTATGGATTCTTGATTCGACTCATTAACTAGATGCAGGGAGGTTGGCAGAGTGGGAATTTCCCCAAATCCTCGGTCTTTTTGGTAAAGTTGGGGGGCGCATTGCGCACACCTATTTCCTGTAGGGATGCAACCGTGTCCAGTGGCAGCTGAATGGGGAAGCACTTGGTTTCATAGTGAAAACAATGGTCTTCCTTGTCCCCTCCATTTCACGAAAGTTAAAGGGTAGCTAAATTCTCAAGAGCTTCGATTGGGCGACAATGGAAAATAGGGAAAGGCAAGGAGCACATGGAATCATATATATGCGTATACACAGGACATATGAAGAAATAAGCAATTGTTGTTGTTGCTACAATTGGGAATTGATAAATGTCGTTCTAAACAGCCTCTAACGGAGATTTGTGACAAACCCACTCTCGGGTCCAGGCTTCAAATTTGAAGCCTTCAAGGCCCATTTGAAGTAACAAAATTTCATTCAAATAATAATATTGTGTTTGAACTTTGAAGTTACAGAATTTTAATCAAATAACAAATTTTTTAAATAATTGATGGGATCATGAATGGATAAAATGATGTACATACCTGTAAATTCATAGGATGTCAGCAATCTAGTCAGCCTTGAAGTTGAGCTCCTCAAAGAAAACAAATTTCTTTAAATATGTTTATGGCAGGCTGGCATTGCCAGCTTCGCTCCGCAAACTCTCCTGGAGGACTGGAGGAGATAGGGTAGGTGGAACTTGGAAGTAGCCCAACCACAGTGGAGTAGGGGTATAATAAAAAGCTTGTTTGTATTCCTGTAATATTATATATTGATGGTCGGAGCCATGGAAGCATGGAATTCAAGCATTGACTTGATACAACAAAGAAAACACAAGGTGGGACTCGGGAGCTGCAGAATTGACTTGATACAACAAAGAAAACACAGGGTGTGATGCTGGGAGCCGTAGACGGTAGGATTAACTTGATACAACAAAGAAAAAACAGGGCTATAAGTAGGGGCCACGGGAGGGAGCAACAACCTGCAACATTACAATAAGTTTCTGGATTGTGGATTTTGTCTGAAATTCCAAATTTGGGGCACATTAACATAATATATTATACATTGAATACTCAATTAACTCACGGAGTCAACATTCACGAATTGGTATGTGATAAATGGTAACTTGGTAAGCCCACTGCCAACAACACGTATGAGTCACCAACTAGGTTTAATAAATTTGTTGATGCCATTAAATGTGTTAAACACGTAAGCGCTTGCTACAAACACTAGAACTTGGAAGCATTCAAGCCATGGGCTGCTCAGTGTAAGCTCGTCCACGTAAGTTGGTCAATGATATTATTAGAGGCCCAATGGTCCATGATCCATGGATGATTGAACACGTGGATATTGGAGAGTAACTGAGTCTCACTCCCAAGTCACCTAGCTAGTAGCAGCATTCCCAATTTCCCACTGAAAACTGTTAATGGGTGAAATTTGAAGCTACCCTTCTGTTGCAATTTTAAATAGTAGTGGTTAATTTAATTAATGAAGGGCTTACCATGAAATTAAATTTTTTTTGCATGGTAAAATTTGAATTGGCCTTCTATGACGTGTAAAATGGCCTCTGAAGGGCCCTGAAAGCTTCAAATTTGAAGCCTGATGATCTTATTCATGAGCATAAATATCTTATTATACATTGTATATGTGGCGGTCGGGTTTCACCTACCAACAACTCTTTGGCCTCCTACAAAGACTCTTCATCTCCTTACCCTAAATATTTACAAATTACTCGTGGACCCATAATCCAAAAGGATTATGTTTCCAACAAAAAAAAGAGAATATGGGAACAGATATTCCCATTTTGAAAGAGAATCATTCTCTTCTCTATCACATGCAGTGTGTGCTCTTCTGAACTCTTCAACCATGACATGAAGAGTGGTTTAAGTTACACAATAACAAGATTTATTAATAGAAGGATTTAATGGTGTTATTATGAGCATTAAATTCTTTTTGTCATGAAAATTTTGACATGGATCCCACAAAACAACATTAATGCTTTCCACCATTGCACTCTTAGTATCATTATGATAGTTTACATAGTATTCAAATTTTATAGATTTTCAATATTGTCTAACCGACTTACATTTTAACTATCCAAGTTATTCTCAAGTTCCTAGTCATCTTGATCCGATCGTTTAATAAGTCTGAAGATAACACTTGAGATCAAGTGTTGCCGAAACACCCTTACTATCAACCTATGAAAAATGATCATCACCCTGACTTGGTTTCCACAGCAGCTCGTCATCTGTCTCAACCTCTAATTTCCTCTTTGCCTTGTCAAATATTTTTCTCGCTTGAACCTTAATTATATCCCTATTCATATCGACGTTGCTCTTATATCGTTGTTCTTCCATTTTCAAAGTCATTAAGTGTGAATAAAATGGAAATTGAGCTTTTGAATGAGGAACCTATGCAAAGGTGTCACTATTTCTACCAATATCTCCTTGGATTGGACACCACATTGCCATAGTAGGACACTTCCATTGACCATAGATCTCATAATAAATGATTCTATCAGTTTCATGCAAGTTGATTTCATATACCACTCGATCATGTCCACTCCATCATGTTCACTCATCATGTTCTGTGTTGCTGCCTTCTCATCTGCAACAACAATTGTGCTGACCCTATGGTTGGGTTTAGATTCTTTGTGTCTATGTCTCTCACTTATATAACTTTTATGGCTGATTTCAGAAGTCTCTTAGTCAAGTTCAGTCACCATGTACTAATTTTCCTCCTTATTATCTATAATTTGGTAACTAGATTCAGGTGCCTTGATATCATCACAAGAAAACCTTTCATCACAAGAGGACCGTTCAAACCCTATATAACATCCGGCCTAGGCTCGAGAGTGGGATTGTGAGATTACTTGTGATATAGATTTTCTCCTTTGTCTTGTTGAGATGGAGAGCTTTGAATTTTTTTTCAGTGGAAAGATGTAGAAGCATAGGCAACTAAAGAAACGAGTTTTAATATGATGATTTCTTCTAAAATATAATCTAAAGTTTTTCCGAAGACTAGGTGATATTATGTCGAGTCAATCCTCGGGGCTCTTTCTCTTTCAGTCATTAGTTCCTGTGCTTGGAGCACATTTCCATAACCATTATGATATCATTAAAGAACCAAGAGAGTGAGCTTAATCTAGCTGAACTTTCACCCATGAGTGACTGTTTCATCATCAATGTGTTCATTATGAGAAAGTCCTATTTTTCTAGGGCTTGTTGGAGGTGAATATTTAGAACCTACCCCAATGTTATCAACAAGGAGAACATACTCAAGAAGGTCATCATGGTAGTCATACTCAACAAGACTCCATTGGTTTTGCAGTGAAAATCTTTCCTAAGACCCTTGTGACTAATAATGAATAAGACATCGTGAAATTCCACTTGAGTATACACAAAATCATTCCTACAATGTTGTAAGGTCATATTCTTCAACACCATAATCCACATCTTCACTCTCATCACTATTACAAACTTGTTCATTATTACCTAATATTCATCATTATTCCTGACTTCATAACTTTCTTCATCAACAAACATGGTTGCTTCATCTTTCTTGATTTTATCTTCATATACCATTTCTTCTGGGTTTGGTTCTTGGCAAGTATCAAGTAAATCTTGGTCATCTTTAGGTGAATTTGAAAAGTTACTACTTTTTAATTTTTCCTCGAGTTCTTGAATACTTTTAAGTTGGAGCTTAATTCCATCAAGTTCTAAAGTTGGAAACATAGGGGTGGAGCCAAATTATGATTTGGCTCTAATACCAATTGAAGTGAACTTTGAATATAAATTATATATTTAATTAATACTTCCAATACATGGTGTCAATTCTCACTAGTTCACTTGGTCAAGGGACGGGTATTTGTTAGTTTTGGAGCCCGATCTTCCTTATTAAGAGGTAATGTTTCAACTGTGTTTGGATCCCAACCCATGATGGGGGTGTTTGGGGGGGCTCCCCCCCAAAAAAATAGTCGCCGTGGGGGGTCCATGCGGGGGGGTGGTGAGTAGTTTGGGAGTAGTGCCCCCGCAGCAAAAATTTTGAAAAAAAATGCCTCGTAAAATTTTGTAATTTCATAGTCATGACTTGGTCAATAATGGGTGATTTATGGGCCCATGGTACTGGGTGTTCCATAGTATTTTCCCATGGTAATCACTCTTTAAAAGGAAGGCATTGTAATACGGATGTGTATTGTAGCATTGTAAATATCTCTAATTGTGTGAGAGAGACTGTGAGAGAGTGAAGAAGAAGTTGTAGTCGATGCGCTGTAGGTTGTATGCCTTCATTTTCCTGGATAGTATAATAACAAGGACTGGCAATTTCTGTGTGGACGTAGCCCATCTTGGGTGAACCATGTTATATTGGTGTCTCTCTTGTAATGTGTTTTATATTTTCATTTTGTTTATTGTTATTGCTATGCGATCTTGCTTTTATAACAATTGGTATCAAAGCCAAAGGTCTATTTGGCAGATAAAATCGTAGGAAAGAAGGGTTCCTGGTTCGAGTGGGAGCAATGGAAGAAGAAGGAAAGTTTAAGATCGATAAATTTAATGGCCAAAACTACAAGTTATCAAAGATTCAAATGGAGTACTATCTGTACCAGAAGGATCTATTCCTACCTTTGGGAAGAAAAGAAAAATAACTGACGACTATGAAGGACGAAGAATGGGAGGTTATTGACAGAAAGGCATTGAGAATAATACTGATGTGCCTGGCTTCATCAGTGGATTTCAATATTTCGAAAGAAAATACAATGGAAGGTTTGATGAGCGGATTGGGTAAGTTGTATGAAAAACCATTAGCCTCCAACAAGGTATTTCTAAAGAAGCGTTTATTTAATATGAAGATGTCAGAAGGTGGATCTGTTGCTGATCATTTAAATGAATTTAATACGATTACAAATCAACTAAGTTTTGTAAAAGTGAACTTTGATGACGAGGTTAGGGTTTTCTATTCTTGTGTTCATTGTTCGGATATCCACATCATCTTTTTCAGGATCTTGCATGCAATTAGGGTTTGCATGCAAATTCTAGGGTTTGCATGCACTTTGCATGCATCCCAGTCACCAGGTTGATGCCTCCAGCACCTTATCCACCTTATTCTAGCACCCGGGAGCCACTTACTTCAGAGTTTTAGCCCTCCTAGCTTGAAAGGCGCCCACTTCTCACCTACTGCCAGAGAAGGGCGCACTTGTTCACCTACCACTGCAGTTCCACTTCAGTTACATTCAGTTAGTTCCAATTCTCCCTGATTTGAGGCTAGTTTCACTCCCGACTGACTGTTTCACTTCCGTTGGACCTCCAGTTTGACTAGATGACTTGTTCTGAATTCAGTTAGTCTCCCATGCGCCCCCCACTGAGCCTCCTTCCCTTAATCAGTGCTACACACTTCAGTTACACATGACACACTCAGTTAGACTCAGATTGACACCTGGATGACTAGTTCTTGTGCATTGATGAGCACCACCGATTGATGATGAGGACTCCTAGTTGGAGTCAAGCTACTCCATTCAGTGATTCGAATGGCCTACTTAGTCAATTCGAATTGCTCATTGACAGACATTGTATTATATTGTAATTCATTCACCCTTTCTGGGATATTGAGCACTGCTGCATGTTTTGCACAGTTTTGCACCATATTTTCTATGTTCATCTGTTGTGATTGATTTACTTGTTCATTAGATCTGCTATGACTAATTTTACATGGTATCATAGCCATTGCAGGGACAAGATCTCTTTTCTACAGGTGTTTCTACAAGAAGATTTGACTGAATTGCTCAAAAATTGCAAAAAGTTTTGGCATGAGATATCTCAAGGGCATTCTCTCCTGTGCATGCAAAGCTTGAAAATACATCCAATACCACTCCAGAAGCTTGAGTTAACACATAATTCCTGGATCTGATACATTGGACCCATTCAACATTGTTTGATCTCCAATCCCAGGTGTGATGCAACTCTAAAAGGGTGGATTGTTCGACCTTACTGTTCTTGGTTTATTGTGATTTGCAGGTTTATTGTCTCCATCAATTGCATTCGCTACATTGTGCATGCAAGCTCCTCTACAGCAATTGCATTCGCTACACTGTGCATGCAAGCTCCTTCTACATCAGTTTGACTCGCTCCTATCAATGGAATATTCTTCTTCAAAGCCTATCCTCACCCCATTCAATTATTTTGATTGGAAAGATGATATGGAGATCATATTACGTTCAAAAGGTTACTACCGAGTCACTCTTGGTCTTGAATTGGAGCCAAACAATGTGTCAGATCGAACCAAACACTACAACAAGCTTGATGAAGCTTATGGTCTTCTTTGTCTCTCCATCTCCAAAGATCTTCACTTCCATCTCAGCAGATTGAAGACTCCAAAAGCCATATGGGAGCAACTTGAAACACTATTTGGCAAGCAGGATGAGCTTAGGGCTTTTCAATTAGAGAATGAATTGATTGCCCTTAGTCCTGAGAATTTCGAGACCATCAATGAATTCTTCACAAAATTCAAGAACTTGAACTTGCAATTGAAGAACAGTGGAGTTATCAAAGAGGATAAACAATTGATCCTGTCCATTCTAAGCAAGCTTGGTAAAGATTATTCGGTATTTGTCTCTACTTTCAATTCCGGTCGGCTAACTACCCCGAATTGGAAGATGCCTACCTTGAATGCCTTCATTGAGTCCGTCACAAAAGAGCATGACAAGTTGATTCAAATGGGGTCCATAAGCTCCAAATATTCATCCCTATATGTTCAAGGACCCAATATCTCGAATGGTAAAGGAAAGCAAAAGAAGGAGAATCCCAAATTCGAGCCTCACAAGCAAAAAGACAAAGGCAAACAAACAAATGCACCATCCAGTTCGAAGTTCAAGCAAAAGGGCAAAGAAGGTAACCAAAAATCTAAATGTACTTATTGCAATCGTGGCTTTCATCCCGAAATTTCATGTATGAAGAAGACTATAGATCAAATGGCCCTCCTTTTGGAAAAGAACAACATAACTCTTCCCGACGGTGCAAGGAAGAAGGATAGGAATGATGATCATGAAAGAGGACAAGCACTCATGGCAACTATTTCGAAGCCCACTACTCTCTTGATAGATTCGGGTGCATCGAATCATATGGCTGCAAATATTGATTCTTTTTCTTCATTCGATCCAAACAGCTCCATCCCCATCCATTTGGGAGATGACTCAAAAATTTCTTCAAAGGGCAAAGGTACGATTCATGTAGATCATGGAAGCTTTCAGAATGTTCTCTATGTGCCTTCCTTGGCTTCAAATCTTCTTTCTGTGTATCAAATTACACACACTGGTGAACCAAAGAAAGTTACATTCAGCCCTAATACAGTTGAAATTTCTGATATCAAAAGTGGACGACTTGTTGCAGTCAGAAAGGCAAACCACACTGCAAAATGCTATGAGTTTTCACACTTTATTCCGCTTGCAAAGCCCACTGCTCTTCGCACACATGGTAATGAGGTTAGTAGGCTTTGGCATGAAATATTTGGACATCTTAATTATAAATATTTGCTGCTGCTATCAAACAAATCCATGGTAGATGGTCTTCCACAACTCCGTTCCTCGAAGGGAATATGCACTGGTTGCATCATTGGGAAGCACCCCGAGCACAGATTCGACCGCGGCAAAGCTAGCAGAGCTTCTACAATATTGGGATTGATCCATTCGGATATCAGTGGTCCGCTGCCCCATATGTCATTAAATGGTTCAATGTATGTTTTGACATTTATTGATGATTTTGCCCGCTTTACATGGGTATTCTTTCTCAAAAACAAGTCAGAAGTGCTTGGAAAATTCAAGGATTTTAAGGCTTCTGTTGAGACCGCCACTAAGAGCAAGATCAAAGCTCTTAGATCTGATAATGGTGGAGAATATATTAAATCCGAGTTGCTGCAACTTTGTGCCCAAAGCAGAATTCAGATCCAACATACAGTTCCCTACACACCCCAGCATAACGGTGTAGCGGAAAGGAAAAACCGGTCACTGAAAGAGATGGCTACATGCATGATTGAATAAAAAGGTTTGGCTGCAAATCTTTGGGCTGAAGCAATCAATGTTGCTGCATACATACAGAACCGTGTTCCACATTCATCCATGAAAGGTATGACTCCTTTCGAAGCATTCTTTGGTCACAAACCGGATGTGTCAAATTTGAGAGTTTTTGGCTCTACTGCATGGGCTAGAATTCCTTCTGAGAAGAGACGAGCTTTGGATCCACAAAGTACCGAGTGCATACTGATAGGATATGGGGAAGAATCAAAAGCATATAAACTCATGGATATCAGATCTAAAAAGATATTCATAGAGCGCAGTGTGCAATTTGAAGAACCGCTTCAAGAATTGCAACTAGTCGAGGAGAAGACTGCCGATTCACCGCCTTCACCAGAAGAAGATCCGTGCAGCGATAATGAAGGTATGAGTTCTGATATTTCTGATATTTCAGCAGCATATGATGATCATGACATATCAGGTTCGGAATCCGACCATTATGATCCTCCTCAGTTACCAAAGTGGGCCCAAAACACTCTCCAATCTACTGGTTCAAACCTTGGAAATCCTGCTGATCCGAGACGAACAAGAGCAGAATTTCAAAGAGCAGGTATGGCACTTTCTATTTCTGATCCATTACTTCCTGAGATTTGTTATTTGATGGCTGGTTCAGATCCCACATCATACTATTCTGCTCACCGAGATCCGAGATGGCAAAGTGCCATGGATGAAGAGTACAGTTCTCTTCAAAAGAACAACACATGGGAGCTAGTTTCTCTTCCACCTGGAAGAAAATTAGTGAAGTGTAAATGGGTCTACCGCACGAAAGTTGCTGCTGATGGCTCTATCAGCAAATACAAAGCAAGGTTGGTGGCAAAAGGTTTCTCCCAAGTCCAAGGAGTGGACTACACTGATACTTTTGCACTGGTTGCAAAGATGGATTCCATCCGCCTTGTTTTAGCTATTGCCGCATCCAAGCACTGGGAAGTGCACCACATGGATGTGAAGAGTGCATTTTTACATGGAGACCTTGCTGAAGAGGTATATATGCAGCATCCAGAGGGATACACATTAGATCCATCATTAGTTTGCAGATTGAAGAAATCTTTGTACGGGTTAAAACAGGCCCCAAGAGCTTGGTACGCAAAGATGGACTCCTTCCTTCTTTCTCAGAATTTCCAAAGATGCAAATTTGATCCGAATGTGTATCTTCAGCGAGTTAAAGGTAATTTGTTGGTTATTGTACTTTATGTTGATGATCTTCTCATTACTGGTAGCACACTTACTTCAATAAACAAGCTAAAAACTGCCTTAAATCTAGCTTTTGACATGAGCGATTTGGGCTTGCTGAGTCACTTTTTGGGCTTAGAGATAGCTCAAAATTTTGATGGGATCACTATATCTCAGCAAAAATATGCTTCCGACCTGTTATTGAAGTTTAATATGGCTGAAAGTAAGGCAGCCCCATTCCCATTCCTCTCAGGAATCAGTCTTGAGGAGGGAGATTCTACACCGCTTGCAGATTGCAGTATGTATCGACAGTTGATTGGTTCACTACTTTATTTGACACACTCACGGCCTGATATCTCATATGCCGTGAGTGCCGTGTCAAGATATATGCAGCAGCCACATGAACTTCATTGGCGAGCAGCCAAGCGGATCTTGCAGTATGTGCAAGGTACGAGACAGTTTGGCATACATTATGTTGCAGATTCTGAGCTTGATTTCATTGGTTTTACTGATTCAGATTGGGCAAGTGATAGCATTGATCGGAAGTCCACTTCCGGTTATGTTTTCATGATTGGTCATGGTGCTATTTGTTGGTCCAGCAAAAAGCAAGCATCCATTTCACTTTCTTCAGCAGAGGCAGAGTATCGAGGGGCAGTCAATGCCTGCATTCAGGCAGTTTGGTTGCAGGGTATTCTTTCCGAGTTTGGTTTTGGTGGCACTACTTCGACTGTCCTATTTTGTGACAATCAAAGTGCTATCAAGATCTCCACAGATCCAATTCATCGGAAGAGGACCAAACACATTGAGATTCATATGCATTACATTCGACAGTTGGTGCATGACCGCACCATCATTCTGCAATATTGCCCTACTGATGAGCAAATTGCAGACATCTTCACCAAGAGCTTCACTGAGAAGAAGTTTTGTTACCTCCGTTCACTGTTGGGGGTGAGTTCCATCATGGTGGAGACAGATTGATTCATTATTATGCTTTAGCTTGAGGGGGGGCTTTCTTCCCACTGGGTTTTCCCTCTTTCCTCACTTAGTTTATTTTCAGGATTTTTTGGATTATTGTATTGGGGTGACCTTTGGTCTTAGTTACCAGGGCCCCACATTATTTTTTGCACATCATAGTCTAGCTTGAGGGGGGGTGTTCGGATATCCACATCATCTTTTTCAGGATCTTGCGTGCAATTAGGGTTTGCATGCACTTTGCATGCATCCCAGTCACCAGGTTGATGCCTCCAGCACCTTATCCACCTTATTCTAACACCCAGGAGCCACTTACTTCAGAGTTTTAGCCCTCCTAGCCTGAAAGGCGCCCAATTCTCACCTACTTCCAGAGAAGGGCGCACTTGTTCACCTACCACTGCAGTTCCACTTCAGTTACATTCAGTTAGCTCTGATTCTCCCTGATTTGAGGCTAGTTTCACTCCCGACTGACTGTTTCACTTCCGTTGGACCTCCAGTTTGACTAGATGACTTGTTCTGACTTCAGTTAGTCTCCCATGCGCCCCCCACTGAGCCTCCTTCCCTTAATCAGTGCTACACACTTCAGTTACACATGACACACTCAGTTAGACTCAGATTGACACCTGGATGACTGGTTCTTGTGCATTGATGAGCACCACCGATTGATGATGAGGACTCCTAGTTGGAGTCAAGCTACTCCATTCAGTGATTCGAATGGCCTACTTAGTCAATTCGAATTGCTCATTGACAGACATTGTATTCTATTGTAATTCATTCACCCTTTCTGGGATATTGAGCACTGCTGCATGTTTTGCACAGTTTTGCACCATATTTTCTATGTTCATCTGTTGTGATTGATTTACTTGTTCATTGGATCTGCTGTGACTAATTTTACATTCATTTCCAAAAAGATAGAACGACTTGGTCATGGATGTAAGTAACTCTGTCTCTGGTTCAAACACTTTGAAATTTGATGATGTTGTTGGTGTTATTCTTAGCGAGGAAATGCGAAGGAAAAGCACAGGTGAGACATCAGGTAATGAATTGACAATGGAGAGAAGGGGAATACAGAGGGAGAGAGGAAAGAGCCCAAGTAATCGTAGCAAGTCCAGGAAGGGTAGATTCAAGTCCATATTGGGAAAGGTAGATTGTTGGAACTGTGGAAAGAAAGGACATCTGAAGAAAGACTCCAGATATATAAAGAAGCAAGGAAATGGACAGCATGAGTCTACTGGGGAAGAAAATGTAGCAGGTGATGTGTTACAAGATGCTTTGATTCTTGCATTAGATAATACTAGTGATTACTAGGTAGTAGATTCAGGGGCTTCATGTCATGCTACACCCCATAGGAAATTCTTTCATGATTATGTTCCAGGCGATTTTTTACATGTTTTATTGGGTGATTATGAGGATAGTTTCTATAATAAACCTTAGATTCTTCATAGCATAAGGCCAAGTCAATAATAGAACTCGAATCCATTACAATAATATCTTCATTATGAGCTAAACATGCCCCTTACATGAATAGGACTTGGGTGGAGAGAATAACACTCCATCCCACAACCACTCAAACTTGACCCGATTGACAAAACTTACATGTGTGTGTGTGTGTGTGTCACATTTAGAAACATACATATTAATGTATATAGTGCAATGTACATAATCCAAGAACCCATACACACACATAGTCCATTCAGAGGTTCAATCTCCATAATTGATTTGGTTTAAATCCTTTGGATAATGATCAATGACCCATACGTTGCCACTTGGGGGGTTGTACCTTTTAGCAAATCTAGGGTCCTCATGTTACATTGGAATCTAGCCACTTTTCTAATAAAAAACCCAACTAGTGATAGGAGTCATTTGTTAACACTTAGAATTAAACCTGGGATCTCAAGAAGTCCCAAAAGACCTCCAACACTTCATCGATCCACCTACATTCTTAAGCTTTTATATATATAGGCTCCCTATTATTCATTGTAGGTTACTTTGTTATTTTGGAAGTAGCAAGGTCAAATCTATCTAGTTGTTTCAACTATGTAGGCGTTAAATAGTACGAATACTTGATTTTGCTTTGTACTTACCCAACCACTCAAATACATACTAATAAATGATTATGACAAAAACATAGATCTAGACCAAAGATCACAACAATTATAGAAATTAAAATCCAATGAAAATATCCACACCCAAACTTTTTGTGGATCTCAAGACCATAAGAACAAAATTACATAACAATGCATTACATGACGAGGTATTGCATTAGATTGCATAGCTTTGTGAACTTTTACATTGTCATTATAGAATCTCAAAGTGCCTCTCTTTGTTGCTGTTTATATATTCAGATGAATAAACAAAGCTGAAAATGAATGAGTGGCATAAAATTTATAGGTGCTACAAGACATTTACCTACAATATTACTTCATTGTGTGCAATATGTAACGTAAAAATGTTAATCTAGCCTAATTCTATTTGAATGTGAATTTTATTAATTGCCTGGAGAGATTAACAAACAATTAGAATGCCATTTTTATTGGGTAAAGTTACTAGCGTTTTTTTATTTTATGTCTAGTTGTTTGCCATGTGGTTCTCTTGCTACAATGGAAGCATCCATTACAAACAACCAATTTCCACCTGGTACAAATAACCAATTGCCAAACATAAATGAACCTGTCATGGCGTTGCAGACAATGTGCTATAATAACATGTAACAACTACCCCGCATAGAAACCTGTCTTTGAATAATGTGCATGTTACATTTTTCTATTATATGCTATGCATCATCAGGAAAATCCTACACCTCTGCTAGCATGTGCATGTTTTAATAACTGACACGCTTGCTGACTCAATCTCAAGATACCTAGACAACCCAGTCTTGCAGTCGTTCATGATAGAAGTGCGTGTCCATAAATTATTTACTTGATGTTGAGATTTCATGATGATTTGGAATGTACTGTCTATATGCATGTAGACTATTCGTCCTGGACTAATTTTGGTGTGTCTTCATATTGATGCAACTGTGAAAGTTCAATTGTTACAGGTAGGATGAGGAACCCTAGCATGAAGAACTCTACGCATGAAGCCATGGTAATTTGAATCTTTTAAGAAGAACCCATTGCATAGAGGTTGCGGTGGCAATGGTGTTGACCTTAAAGTCTATTCCATTCATGCAAATAGTGCACAAGGTTATGCACAGGCTCCTTGACTATGCGATACAGTCTTTGTGTCATGTAGTAGAGAGACGACTAAAGGCTCCTGTAAAGTGGCTACTATGGGTGGAGGGTTATCTGTAACGTACCCACCCATCCATCCAAGGCAAGGGAGATAACATGATGCCATTCTAAGGGGCTCTTCATAAAACTCAGCCAATTCATTAGATGCATATAGTTAAAAACAAATGTGTGCAGATGTAAATTAAACAAATATGCACAGCGGAAATGAACTCATCCACAAACATGTTACACAGCTGTTATTCAATTTAACACAACCAACAAATTAATACATTTGCAGAAGTAATTACATAAGAAAATACTCATCTTGATGTAATGTTGTCCCAACAACTAGCTATGTCGCTGCAACGTTCCTCCCAACTGTAGGTCTCTGCCCAGCCTGTATTATTTCAACACTCAGAGACCACCCCTGAGCTGGGCATGATATCTATAAGGAACTTGGGACTCTCAAACCCTGCACAGCCAAAGCAATGGATACCCAACTCAACCCCAGCATTCTCTTGCACATCAAACTCAGATATGACTCTGGAACACACTTTCAACAGTGGGACTTAGGAAATAGATGGACAGGGGTTGTCCCAAACGTAGGCACACCAAAACGGATTGTGGGAAGAGGAATCCAACCTTAGGGAAGAAAACCGATTTCTCCCACAGATGTATGAGCATACAGTGGGACAAACAGCCTTAATAAAACCCCAAATCGTTTCCTCTTCTTCCCCACTGTTAGCCACAACAAAAACGCCCTTCCCAGCTAGAAAAAAAAATGTAAACACAGTAAAACCAGTGAGGAAAACGCCCAGGTAGCTCCAAACCCGTGAGAGGGAAAAGTGGGTTGATGGGTAATGGCTTGGGGATAAATTCATGGCTCTTTTCTTGCCTAAGAAGCCAAACACGAATTTCCATGCAAGGTGGATTGCCCATACCTGAATTTGGACAGTCATACCTCCCATTCCCCAAGGCATTAACTACCTCAACCAACTCTTGGGAGAAATCAATGATTGGGTACAAAAATCAACATGGGTAGTTGAGGGTTCATGGGTTCTCTTATTGGCACTTGGCTTGACTCAATTGGCTCAAAGGGTTTGAATATTTCCCTCCCAATTCCTTGTAATATCATGTCCCCATCTCTTGTTGCATTGCATAGCTATCTATGGGCATTTATATTAAGATGCATATTTACAATTCCCATGGTTCACTAGCACATGGGTAGCATAATTTCAAATACCTTCCTCTTCAAGATCAAGCATTCACTAGCGGGGCCTTGGCCTTGAGCTCCATGCTAGGAATCATACATAATATGTATACAATATTTACATTACAGCCCAAATATTACAAGGGTCAAAATGGGGTATGTGACAATCCCCTCCCCTTGGAATAACACCGTCCTTGGTGTTCCAATACCCAGGAATACATACATGCTATGTACATGTCCAAAATTCACAAAATATGGCAAGTTTGTCCTGCATCTCACCCTTTACTTGGGTTTCCGGGACCAAGTCCTTTGGTCTTCACAAACTGTTCCTACGGCTGGGACCCTCTAGCTCTGCATGAGGGCATTGTTCCAAAACAATCCCTTCCCGCTGATCTACAAGTCTGGAAACTTTATGGCGGTTATCCTCTTGATGTTTCATTGTTTGGTAGTTGCGGAGGAAATGATTTCCGTCACATCCCCAACATTTCACTGGTTGCTTTACCTTTTCCTGCTCTGATTCCTTTGAGTATTCCCACCTGGAACGTTTCTTAATCGGACGACTGGATGAATGCTTCTTTATTGGTCCACTTTCCTTTCCCTTACTGATTGCTCCTAGAATGCTTTTTACCTCTTTTTGCAAACGAATAGAGTCCTGCAGAACCTCGTGGTTCATCTCATTCTGTTGCCTCTGTAGCTTGAGCATCTCTCCAAGATTTTCTTGGGTTTTTGCAATTGTTTGAAGAAGACTTTCAGCCAATTCTAATAGCCCTTGGTCTGCCGCCATGGTCAATTGCTTGTGTAGGATGCAACCAATTGTTTCAATCTCTCACCTATGAAATTTATCATGGAAACTCTTTGTTAGGACAAGCATAATATAAACAGTAAAATTAGTCAATTAATACCCAATTGACATGGAACGTCCATGCTTCACTCATGCGACTTCCAAATTTTTCATGCTTTCCCAACATACACATGATCTCTTTCATGTTCATCCTTTCACAGTGAAATAACTAATTTAGCATTCACAATTTAATTCAAGCAAATAAACACATTCTTCTTCTAGTCATGACATGCATTCAACAATTCTTTGTTTTTATAAATGCATCAATAAAAGGAAAGAGAAGAGTAAGAGTTTCTCCCTCTTAGTCTTATTTTATTACGGAGCCATGCCATCACTGCGGTTTCATGCTCCTTAGTCTCTTTCACTTTAATGCGAATGCTTGAATTGCCCTTTATTGACTATGACACTTAGTGTCTAAGGTCTGTTTAAAGCTTTTCAACTTAGGTACCCCTTCCCATTCTGCTTACAGAACCTCGGGTTGCTAGGACCCACTCATGTTCACTAGCACCATCTTTTATTACTCCTCATATTGAGCTCTTTTAGGATAGCCATATGTCCATACGCATCCCTATGATTCCTTCCTGGTCTTTGCTTCCAACAATACCTACACTCAAACATTGAATCAATTTACATGTTTAGTTTATTTCATAAGGTTTTCCTCTAAACAAGGGTTTGAGAAATCATAACCAAATCATATACACATGTATATTCATAAGCAAGAAGCTGCAAGGTAACCAAATACTTATCTGTATTGGATGTCTTCACTTTATTCCACGGGATCCTTCTTTGCTTTCCGAGCCCTGGATTTCCCCGTGAACATAATTATGAATGGGTCAGCACGTAGGCTACTCCACAATCATTCGAATAGGCAATGCCAGGTCAGTACGTTGAATGGTTTTATCAATTGTTTAAGGGGTATTGGGCTAGCATACATGTTGTTTCACAATATTAAGTAGTGAATTCCCAACCAGCTACTCTATGGATTTATCAAAATTTCATATCGCCTGCTCATTTAATCTTTGTATTTACCAGTAATTTTATAGCGCCCGACCAGTTACTCTCTGGTTCTACCAAGGAATTTATAGTGCACAACCAGTTACTCTCTGGTTTTATCAAGAATTTCATAATGCACAACCAGTTACTCTTTGGCTTACCAAGCGTTTGTGGCTCTTTCAGGGTACTTACTTCCTGCAATGGCCAAGGTTTCCAACAAAGAAACAACAGTGTATTAGCTTGGTTGTCATAAGACTTATACCTAAAATATTAATTATTCCAAACAAGACGTAAATGAAAACGGATACTTATCTGTATTGCGCGTTTCCCTTTTGGTCCATAGGATCCTGCTTCGCTTTGCAAGCCTTGGGATCGCCTATGGACTTGGATGTAGTTAATGCTTCACTAGTACACCTTCACGCTGACTGGATTTACCAAGCTTTGGTGGTGCCCAACCAGTCCCATACCTGGTCGGCCCTCTCCATTGACGAGCCAGCACATTCGTCTGGGTCATCGACCAATGGAAGGAAACTGCGCCACCTGACCATTATAGGTCAAGGCTCTACTATGGAGCCATAGGCATCTCGGGGTTTTCAGTCAGTCTTTGGCGCCTGCCCTCCCACTGCTATCCTAGTAGAGATTTTATGCCTTTACCAATGCCACCACACCTTCTTGCACCATAACCCTTCACACACACCAACTCTTCATTCATACAAGGACACCACTCCTTCTCTTGTGCAAATCAGTGGTTCCTTTTAGGAACTTTATAGGTGACTTTCTGGACTGCAGGTTAGCATGACCCCACTCACACAAGGATGATAGATCTTCTTATTACACAGCTCTTCGGGCCTGTCCATCCCTTCTGGTAATATTTCATGTGAGCATAAAAAGGTTACCAATTCTTGTACAGTCCTTTTGCGTATCCTTCTTCACTTTGCCTCTTAATGTGCAGTATCAATTTGCATTTGTGTAGGCTGGCAACACAAGAAGGATAAGCAAGCTCATCAGTATTGTTGTTCAATTTTTGTAACCATCATCCATATCATTCACTATCAAGTATTGAAACACCAGGAATGCATCCATTCCCTTAGGGTGTAGTCAATATTGAAAACCCTATCATGACTCAGCACCAGAAAAGGTGTGCACCCCCTTTTCGATGTGCGCCATGTAGGCCCTAATCATACTCAAGCAATCTGCAAGGATATAAATAAGATAGAGCATGCTCTGCATATTAACCCTAATAATTTAGACATGCATGTTCTTGTCTAGGGTCATAGAATACTCATTCATTTTGCAGGTGTGTCTCACATGCCTTCTGGGCATAGATTTACCATCTCACTTCATGGTTTACCGACATGCAGTTTGGCTGAGACATTATCAATGGTGTTTCACCCAAAACCCATTTCCAAAGCATGGGATCCTTCCCATCTAGTTTGGATTCTACATACCATCACACATGGTCTTCCTGCAATGTGTCATCCTGGCACACTTATCAAATAGCCAAACAGTCAGCAGCATTTAGCAATAAGCTTCAAATCTGATTGCTTCATAACCAATCAATGGCATTAATAATTAAATTCAACATGAATTTACAATTCTGTCTCCTATAGAAATTGATTTGCTCAGCAATGAGGCTATCCTCATATTGTTTGGCTCTCGTAAGTGGTATCACTCTGTCCATTATGGTTTCACCCTTGCTACCATACCTGAACATCCACCTACAACATGTCCTCCTGACACAATTCTATATAAGCCAAACAGTCATTAGCAATTATAAGCAAATTCTCAAATCTGAAATTTGTAAATCTGTTTTCCTACAGAAATTAGATTTGCAACTATGAGAATATTCTCATAAACTTAAACCAAACAATTTTCAGATTTGTTTCATGCATAAATTACAACCATGAGAACCTTCTCATAACCTTTGGCTTCTGCACATGGTAGATCCTGGTCTTTACTATGGACTTATCCTTATTGCCATACGCAAGACCTTTCTACCTGAAAAATGAAATTTCAATCAGCCAAACACGTTGTGAGTATGTATGCATATACTCTCTTCATTGCTACAACAGTCACTGAAGTGATCTCAGAATTATAATGCTTAATAATTCAAACACTTTCAGCTGTTAACATTTTAAATGCAATGAAATATATACATCTCTATATATGCATTAAAAATTGCAAGACACAGTCACACTATCCATGCAATTTAGATAAACAGTAAATACTCATTACTTCACATTTCATGCAATTCTATCATTCCAACATAGCACTCTTGGTAGCCCATCAACATGTCTACCTTCTATATTCAATCATTCTCCTGCATTCACAATAACTTATTAAATAGATCACCATTTCATGCATAACCACGAGATTGTACAAAATATTTTTAATACACATCCCCTCAATGAAACCTTGCATTAATTCACAAATATTGTGCCTTCAAACATATTATGGCCTAACCATGTCTTCCCCACATAGCATGCACTACCATGATAGGACCATAAGTCCTCACTTGCTTTGGTTGTTAAACTCACAACCGACATACACAGGTGGCATGATATAATCCCCTATGAATGCATTCTAGTATTTAAAACAATCGTATGGTAGAGGGTTCCTTTCCCTTACTACCCCATACCTCACCATACTGGTAGGTTGACATTCACATTTAGGCACTCAATACCACATGCAAACCAAATCAACATAGTTTAAACATAGTTGAAGGAATCTCACCAAATTCTCCTTCAATCATTCATGCAATTAAGCATAAATAACCATTACCTGCATGGCTGTCATTAACATTGCTTGATGTTACCTGATCAGTTGGCCTCTTACCAAGGCTACGCAGTCCTTTTTCCAACCTCATGATCATAGATTTGTTGCACCATCCTTTCCTCATAAGGTTTTTGGTCATATGCAACAACATCATCCACATCCTTAGCCATGCTTCGGTTGTCTTTGGTCCTACAACCAATACAAACACAACTAATTATTAGCAACCACAATCATTATCTTAAGTGGCTTACTGCATATGTAAAACCTCACTATTTTACCAATATGCAATATCATATACATGCAAAAACATTTTCATATGCATTGTGCTATGTTTATTAATATCCCATCTAGTGCATATTCATCTTATCTATCTAATCTCTTGAATTTCCAGTCATGCTTTTATGGTCTAATTCATACAACCATTATCAACCATAAGAAATACCATTAATGGGCTATTGCATGTGTAACTTCATTGCCTTTACCTATAGGAAACATCATGTTCATGCATAAGCAATTTCACATGCACTATGCAATGACTCCTTAATCATGCCCATTAATTCACATGTATTACTCTCTTGCATTTCCAACATCCCTATGCCATAACTTTCAATTTATGAAATTTAGGAAATATAAATACAATAGCAAGAGAGGAGTTAAGGAATCCCCCCCCAATTCCTCATTCTGACATGGAGTTCCTCATCCACATCATAGCTAATCCTTTCCTCGGCTTTCCTACCAAGCATACAATCAATACCTAGCTATGATATTGTCATGAATTAGCAATTCAACATATACAACTGGAATCATATATGTGTAATCATTTATTCTTGCTATTTCCCAAATATTCAATTCTTATGCTACAAACAGAATTAGTTTTAACGTGAGGAATTTCCCTTCTATCAACATTGCCTTGTTGCTCCCATTGCTCTTCCGCAATGCATATCACAGCCAATTACTTTTAATAAGGATTCCACAACCTTCCATGCAATTCCTGCTTCTCATCCCAAGAATGCATTTCACACTTTCAATGACTGTCTCTAGGGAATGACGGGGGTCAAGGGGGCTTGCCCCCTTGTGGCTTCCCTGCCATTTTTCAACTTTCGGCGCCTGAAAAATCTCTCTGAAAAATAGCTTAAATTCTCCGTTTCGGAGCAACTCAGCGAGTTCTTTCGATTTGTTTCAGGCCAACTCACCGAGTTCTTCCGATTGAAAACTCCGTTTTTCCTTCTGATCCATTGCGGACCAACTTTCCGAATTCCTTCCGATGTTGTGGTGGAAACTTGCCATTCTCTTCCGAAATTTTCTCCGACGTAAACACTTAAGAAAAATTTTGATATTTTTCGAACTAACTCGCCAAGTCCTTCTGCCGTTACGGACCAACTCGCCGAGTTCTTCCGGTCGAAAACTCAGCTTTTCCTTCCGACAACTTCGATGCAAACTCACCAGTTCTTTCTGCCATTGCGGACCAACTTGCCGAGTTTTTCTGAAATTTTCTCTTGGACGCTGAAAAACACTTAGAAAAATATTCCACCTTTTTGGACCATCTCATCGAGTTCTTCCATTGTTGCAGGCCAACTTGCTAAGTTCTTCCGCAGTTGCGGCGAAAACTCACAAGTTTCTTCCGATACAAACTTAGACAAAATTTTCAAAAATACTTAGAAATTTTTTTGAAACTTTTTCTTCTTTTCCCGGGCATCTCGCAACTCCGTCGGCACAACTCGCCGAGTTCTTCCGCCATTGCGGATGAACTCGCTGAGTTTCTCCGCCACTGCGGACGAACTTGCCGAGTTCCTCCGCCGTTGCGCACGAACTTGCTGAGATTCGCCGTCACAGTTTTTTGGTAGAAACTCATAGACACTTAGAAAAATTTTGAAAATTTAAAATTTTTGAAATTTTTTCTTAACTATTAGTGCTGAGCAGGAAGCATACTTACCTTTGCAACTATGATAGATAGCCCATAAAGGCCCAATGCTGCAACTAGCAGCTCTGATACCATTTGTAACATACCCACCCATCCATCCAAGGCAAGGGAGAGAACATGATGCCATTCTAAGGGGCTCTTCATAAAACTCATCCAATTCATTAGATGCATACAGTTAAAAACAAATGTGTGCATATGTAAATTAAACAAACATGCACAGGAGAAATGAACTCATCCACACACATGTTACATGACTGTTATTCAATTTAACACAGCCAACAAATTAATACATTTGCATAAGTAATTACATAAGATAATACTCATCTTGATGTAATGTTGTCCCAACAATTAGCTATGTCGCTGCAATGTTCCTCCCAACCGTAGGTCTCTACCCAGCCTGTATTATTTCAGCACTCAGAGACCACCCCCGAGCTGGGCATGATATCTACAAGGAACTTGGGACTCTCAAACCCTGCATAGACAAAGCAATGGATACCCAACTCAACCCCAGCATTCTCTTGCACATCAAACTCAGATATGGCTATGGAACACACTTTCAATAGTGGGACTTAGGAAATAGATGGATAGGGGTTTTCCCAAACGTAGGCACACCAAAACAGATTGTGGGAAGAGGGATCCAACCCCAGGGAAGAAAATCGATTTCTCGCATAGATGTATGAGCATACAGTGGGCCAAACGGCCTCAATAAAACCCCAAATCATTTCCTCTTCTTCCCCACTGTTAGCCACAACAAAAACGCCCTTCCCAACTAGAAAAAAAATATGTAAACACAGTAAAACCAGTGAGGAAAATGCCCAGGTAGCTCCAAACTTGTGAGAGGGAAAAGTGGGTTGATGGGTAATGGCTTGGGGAGCAATTCATGGCTCTTTTCTTGCCTAAGAAGCCAAACACGAATTTCCATGCAGGGTGGATTGTTCATGTTTAAACCCATGCATCTTCATAAGAATGGGTGCTTCCAAAAGAAGGACAGTCAAAATGTAACTTGTTGTCAGGAATGACAACCATGGATAGCTTAAGACTTTAGAAATCGAAAGCAAATAATATTTGCCTTCCATATCAGCCCCATCACCATGGTCATCAGTAAGTATACGAAACCAAGATGTCAAGAGGACATATCTCTTACTAAACCTTACTTCAGGTGTTATCATAGAGGTATGGACTACCGAAGTTTTACAATCTTGTAAATTTTTTTAAGGTTAAAGTAGCATGAAATGGCTACTGTTAAATTAATAATCAATGTTCAAAAGTGTGTTTATATCCTTTCCATTATCTACATATAGTGTAATTACTGCATTGTAATTATTGTTGGAGAAATATAATAACTTCACTACAACCGTTTTAGAAATATATCTACTTACAGTGAAGATATAAACAACAAGAGCTACATGTAGCTTAGTCCCTACTCTAGTGGATTAATGCAAAAACAAATAATAAACATTCATAAATTTTTGTTTATTTAAAAAGAACAAAAAACAATATTATTGAGTTAACAAAACTATAATATTTATTTGAATGACATCAATATGACACTGTTGAATAGAAAGACATTCAAGTCAATTGAAGCAACTACATAAATCTATGTAAAATTAAGACAATAAGCCTCTTGCTCCAAGGAAAGAGTTGAGTATCTCCATGGTCAAGCAAGTAGATAGCAATATGACTAGAAACAGGACTGGCGAGGTATTGCCTAAACATGCAATTCATGCCTGGCTTGCTGCCAAAATCACAAGTCAACTCAACTCAACACAACAAAAACTTGGCAACTCGCCAAACAGTCAACAAACTTTTTTGGATGAATTTTGTGTATTTTTTTTATTGTTTTGGTCAAGTTTGAGTCATGCTCTTACTTTCACTTCAGTGAACTGAATCTGACAACATAGTGTAACAACATATTATACATTTATTACTACTAAGTCATTACACGGTATCTTTGTCAGCTTGAACATTGCCAACGAAATCGATGTATAATGCAAAAATCAGCTCGAACCCTGCAAAGTGCATAATAAAAAATTGTTGGAGAAAATTTAAACATGAACACTGTAATGTCTCTACAAAATTATTGAATCAAATTTAGACATGCCCAATTTTCTGGAGTCATTTTCAGATGGAAAATTTTTCATAAATAATGCACTAAAATTCTCATCAAATATCATTTTCATCAAATATCATTTTAAACAAAGTGATACATAAATCCTATGTTATTTGAACGGAACAAAGATTATTGATCACACAAAAGAAGCCACATAAAGTAAAATAGATTCAGAAATAAGTTACAATCAATATAATAAAAAAAATAGATTACCATTAACATATTCATGAAAAATAGGTGGTCCGCTAGGTATGGCTGTAACCTTCTTTACCAAGCCAACAACCATTGGATTTTTGCTTGGTTTAGGACACTTAAGAATATGTTGCAACCAAATTAGTTGGAGGTTAGTAACCACTGCCCTGAATGATTTAAACAGAAAAATGAAATATTCATGAATGAGCTAGTCCAAACTGCAATTAGGTCTCTGATACATTTGGGTAGATGTAGTTGTCATAGTTCCATAATAGATTCAAGATGCCTGATCCTCTTCATCATCTTCCACATTCCTTAGGAAAGGGCATATGATCCAAGAGCATTGTTGCAAAATAGAGCCAAAGTCAAATAACATCAGTTAGATAATTTCATATATTAAAATCCACAGGTTTATCTCACTTTGATAGCTATTTGATATATTAAGCTTCCATGCCTTTGTACATGTATTCTGATTAAATTTGTAAAGTTTTAAAAGCATCATAATGACAACCCACCAAATCCTCATCTAGGAATCTCTAGACTTGTACTAAGAAGGTTGGAACTGGAAGTCGTCATCTCAACATTAGCCTTTAAATAGGATAAAATCTAAACAAAGCAATGCAGGTAACACGCGAGGGAGAGAACAAAAAAACCCTACACATGAATGTAGATAAATCAATAAAGAGTTAGAAAAGATATTAACCAGTCCTCCAGAGCAGCCTCAATAGCTCGATCATAACAAGATTTTTCACAGGTGCATCTTTATGAACATCCCATATAATATTAGTGAAAAGAGAGAGGACATCTCTATTGCTAGGACTAGCGGGTATGGCTCTCCCATAGTATTCCTCAGTTTTTTTGAAATTTTGTTGGACCTAAATAGACACAAAGCCAACAATATTGAGAATTTTTATGTAAGAACATATATTTTATAGATATTGTTTCTTGAAATATAAGATGATGGATGGCCATGCATTCAAAAAATATAATAGGATTAGTTAATAATAGTAACCAACGAATATTAAATTAAAATGAAGTCCAACTTCCTCATGTCATGTACCCACCCATTCAACCAATGCATGGCAGGGTACATGATGCCAAATTCAGGGCTTTCCCATGATCTCAACCCACTAGTTAGATTCATATAAATAAAATTATGAATGTGCAGACGTAAAACAAAACAATTATGATGCACAACTAAATTAAGACATCCACACACATTACTCATACATACAACATATCAATAGCTATTGAATTACTATAGTACAGAAGTAAATATAGAGGCATAAAAACACTTATCTTCATTTTTGCAACTGCCCAAGCAACTAGCTATGTTGCTGCAACATTCCACCCAGCCATAGGCTCTTCGAAAGCTTATACTGAGTCCATCCGAAGGCCACCCCCGAGCTGGGCATGATTCTCACAAGGGAAAGGGAACATTCCAGCTCACCCACAGCCCATTAACCATTTTATCTCAACCAAGCCAGTCCAATTGGGTTTATCAGGCTACAATGAAACAATGGGTGCTCATTCTCAAGCACAAGCCAGAACAATGGATTACCCATTACCCATACCCCAACATACTCTTTCTTCTCACAGCAAAACGATTATTGACAGGGTTACACATTTACAACAGAGGTGTTCACAAAACAGGGTCCACATTGGCTCTCCCAACTCGTGGTTCACCCAAACGAACTGTGGAATTTCGATTTCAACCCCCAGGGAGAAAAACCGATTTCTCTCCACTCGTTAGGACCCTTTCCAATGGCCTAAACGACCTCTAGGAAGACCCAAAAACGTTCTCTCTCTTCCCCCACTGGTAACCAACACAAAAACGCCACTTCCCAGCTAAAGGATGAAGAGAAACATAGAAAAACGAGGGAGGAAAACGCCTAGGCAGATAGAGCTGCGTGAGAGAGCAAGGCCATGGTGAATGATACCCTTGAGAGCAAATTCGTGGCTCTTTTCTTGCCCAAGGGGAAAAACACGATTTTCCATGAAGGGTGGCTTGCCCATACCCGAATTTGGACAGCCATACCTCTCCATTCCCAAGGCATTAACTACCTCAACCACTTCTTGGGAGAAATCAATGATTGGGTACAAAAGTCAACATGGGTAGTTGAGGGTTTGATGGGTTCTCTCATTGACACTTGGCTTGACCCTATTGGTTCAAAGGTTTGAATGTTTTCCCTCCCAATTCCTTGTGAAATCATGCCCCCATCTCTTTGTTGCATTGCATAGCTAGTTGTGGGTATTTTTATTAAAATGCATATTACATGATGTTGAAATTCCAATGTGCCTGGCTCGCACGCAAAGCATATGCATCAATAAATCAATGGCGGGGCCTTGGCCTTGAGCTCCTCACCATGATTTCATACAATATTACATCAATTACATTTGAATGTAATGGGGTCAATAATGGGGACGTGACACCTCAACACTAACCTCCTACAAGAACCTTGCATAATTCGTAATAAAAGTGAGTAGATAGTATCTGCTTGAAACATCTTCTTATAGTAACAATATGTGCTATTGCAATCTGATCCAGACCCACCTCCTCTCCCTCCATACCCTCTTCCACCTCCCATCTTCACCCCCAAATCCTCAATTAACAGAACCTGTCTCAATTTTAGATCCAACAACAACCCTATCTCACACCAAAGCTACTCCAGTGCCTTCAAATATCATGTCACACATCAAATCCTCATTTCTTATTCTAAAGACAAAAGGCCTCTCACCTCCATGGGTTCCAATGGATGCCATGTTTTTTTTCTCCAGTTTTAGATTCGTCATGTGGGTTTCTAGCGCTCTAAAAACCAATTGAAATTTGGGTATTACAGTCCTCAAATTCCTCTTCTATAAGCCTGTCCAATAAACCATAACTCGTAAAAAAATTGTGGAGAAATTTTTATTGAGGTCCAAAGTATCGAACCCTCTCCTTAAGACCAGTCTCCTTGAACTGCCATTTGATAAGGGGTTATGTAAATCAACTTCAAACAATGTCCTTTCAAATCTGGGGTGTCGTGGAGTTTCATTGTGGAGTTTCTTCTTTGGAAGGCATTGATAAAAATTGTGCACCTAGAAGCACTAATACTAACACTCTCCATTAGGTTCCATGGATTTGAAACTTCTTTACTTGCACTATTAGTTAGTGAAACCACAGAACCAATCACAATGCCTAGTTGTGCAGGCACTCCTGTATGAACAACATTTCATCAAACTATAGAAAGACAACACTAGATGAACCATTCAGTCAGCCCCAGGCCAAAAACAATCAGTCCAACAAAAATGTTCTGTGACTATTTACAAGTAGAACAATGAATTTGTTGTTTCCAACTTTGGATCCCCGGGTAGTGGGATGATCTCTTCCCCTGCAAAAATAACATTTTGTATATGAACATATCAATATTATGCTGTCAATAAATGGAGAAATATAAAAATTAATTACTAATTTCATAAATTATGTGTACTCAAATCAAAATCTACCATTCACACAGAATAAAAAATAAAAAATTGGATGCCCTGTTCTAAAAAATGCATCCCTCATTTTTTGGTACCTATAATTTAATACAAAGATTTATTTTCAGAACTTGGATATTCAAATAACCCACATTCTCTTTTCTGTTGCAGTGAGCAATTAAAGTCTAATAATATTAATCACACAAAGTTACAGTTTTACAAAGCCTTAAAAAATGATCTGATTGCTCCTTAGATAAAAAGAACCACAATCCACCAAAGGAATAACTAAAAATATAGAAAATAGAGACAGGCCATTAGGCTACTATCAACGTATTTTCATCCTGTTAACAAAAAGTTTAAAGGTATCTTTTACTTCCAATCTATGAACATCCACCCTTTCAAAAGGACTGATAAGTGCAGAGACAATAAATTACATAGCAAGCAGTATAGAATTGAGATGAAATGTAAATCGTGTATAGACTGGAAATTTAACAACTGTCCATGATGGAATGGTGTAGTTAATGATCCATCAAGTATAAGAGACAATTGGATTAAAGACTAGAAACATAGACTTTAGAAATACCTCTATCAACATCACAATGTTGATCAATCACTCACTGCTATTTTTTCTAGAAATTTATATGCTAAAAAACAATGATTAAACTTACAGTATGTCCTGGGATGATCCCAACTTTCAGAGATACCTCTAACAACAAGCTAAAAATACAAGTAAACTTACATTATATCCTAGGATAATTACAACTTTCATAGATAACTCTAGCGACAAGCTACTAGCAATATCACAACATTGACCTATCACTCACTACTTGTTTATCCTTATTTCCATATAAAACCATCTATTTATTGCATTTAGATAATTGCATTCTATAATGGATAACATACCAAAGGTAATTTAATATATATATATATATATATATATATATATAATAATAATAATAATAATAATAATAATAATAATAATAATAATAAAATGAATGCTGAAAAATCTATTTTAACTGCCTTTAATTTTTTTATTATCTTTGTCACCATTTTAACTTGCAATGAAAAACTTTTGATTTGATTTTTTATTTATCTTAATGATTAAGATGTTTATATATTAATTATGTCCAATGATTATTATAGTAATGATTACTATAGTTAAGATAAAGAGAAAATGTAGTCTCTCAAGGCACACAATCCCTTGTCTACAACCAACCAGCATAAAATTGCACCCCTTAAGAATTGAAATGTCTTTCAACACTACACTAACACTGAATTTGATGGAGTCTCACATCATATGGGTTTTTTCTCAAAATCAATTTCACATAGACGAGGAAAAAAAAAGGACTGAGAAGTGGAAGACTCAAATACATGATGGATATTGTTTAATAATTGAGAATCACGAAAACCCTACTTAATCTCAATCAAAATTCAAATGCAATCCCAACAGCTTTCAAGAGCTCATGCTTAAATTAGCTTGAAAGTTGAAGGACATTTTCATAGAATTGGTGAGATAGTTCAAATATGCAACAAGATGTTAGTAGATGTCAATCAACATTCTAGCATGACTTAGAAAATACATTCCTATTTCCAACCTAATTCCAATGGATTCATCACTTACACAGGGAACATATACCTTCAAGTCACAGGCATATAACCCGTATCCAAGAAACATTCTAACCTACATAATTTCCATGTGTCCACTAAGGTCCAATGTCCAACTAAAATAGAAGCTTTATATAGTACACAAGTAGACAACATTTGGATGTGAATTCTTCCATTTGTAATACTTAATAGATTGGATGGAGAGTTAGAAACTTCAAGGCCAACAAAAAAAGGTGATGAGAGGGATAATTGTTCGAAAGGGATTGCATCCAAAGGAATTTTCAGGAAGCCGAGGAAACCCTAGTTGCATTGGGAGGAGGTATACTCTATAGTTTTTTGGGGGCTGGTCTCATGGCGTTAGGGTTCTGTGAGATGGGACTTGTATGCTCAGTCTAGGTTGGGGGTTTTTTATTTCCATTTTTTTGTTTTTTTCTCTAATATTACTGCTGAAACTAGGAGTCCACCTCCCTGGTTTTCCAAGGAGGCTTACTACCAACCTAGTATAAAAAAGGTGGGAAGGTTTTTTATCCTTGGTTCGTTTTCATTTTTTCCTTTGTGGTCCTGTCCGTATATGGGTCAGGCACATTTTTTTTGGGGTTTCCTCTGATGACACCATTTCTTATTCTCCCAGAAAGGGGGATCTTACTGGATTTGAAGGCCAACATTACGATGGTAGGGTTTTTGACTAGGGAAAGTTTTTTGCTCCATTGTCGGGTTTTGACTCTAGGGTTTGGAAAAACCCTCTGTCACAAGTGATATTTCCCTCACCCCTAAAGAAGCTGGTATGGTCATGATCTCCGGTTTGTAGTCTCCCGGAGCATTCCTCCCCCACTGGCTTTTTACGTGTAATGTCCCTAAAACTGTAAATTATATATATATATATATATATATATATATATATATATATATTTTATTTATTTATTTATTTTTATTTTTATTTTTATTTTTATTTTTATTTTTATTTTTATTTTTATTTTTATTTATTTATTTATTTTATTTATTTTATTTATTTTATTTTTTTATTTTTTATTTTTCTGTATGGCTATTGTCGTCAATTTGGTCAAATGATTAGTAAATTAACTTCAACAATGAGAGATAAATAGATGACTTAACAATGTAATGTTGATGTAAAGTTTGTTCTTCTGTTCATAATTCTCTGCTTGGTTTATTTAATGTATATGGTTGTATTTATATGTTTGCAGAAGCGATGTTTTGGACGGTGATTTTAATGATCCACATTGAGTTAATGGATATATTTTTGTTTGTTGAAAATCCTAAAAAGTGTGCATGTTTAAACTTTAATGGTTTATTTTTCTACTGTAATAATAGGTCTTCATTTTAAATGGGGTCCTTTATAAATCTTTAAAAGTTTAAGGTGAAGAATTTGGTGACAAGACCTGGATTATTTAGCATTTAAGCTAAGGTTTTCTTCTACTTTTGTTTTTGTAGGAGTTTAAGCTAATGCTATGTAAAGTTTGTAATATAAAAGAACCTTGGTAAAAAGTTGGAATGTGATTAAAGCTTATGCTAAGGAAATCGAATTTCAAGAGGACTGTCACTCCACTATAGGGAGTGGATAAACATTTTGATAGTAGTGGGGTTTGGTTTGGCATTGAATGCAGCCATCGTTGTGCTATCCAGCTGGAGCATCGTAAGGCTCTAAGCGCTTAGTTTTTTCTTCTCTGTAGTTCATTTCGTGTTTGTTGGGAGTGAGCTCAGTAGGGTTTAATAGTTGGTAGTAAGAGAGAAGAGCTTTCTGGTTTGTGAATGTGGCCATGAATTCCAGCGCTGGCCTTGAGCGTAGCTCAGGTATTTGCTGGTCACCCTATATGCCAATTAATTACAACTAACACACAAGATGCTCAATATAAATTGTCAAACCCAGGGAGGTCTTTTATTTCAATGGCAATAAGCACAATCTATGCATAAACATTTCCAGTAGTTGATTGAGTGAATGGAGATAATAATCCTACCTATTTGCTCAGCCAAACTCATTCCATAAAGAAAACTAATCTAACTCATACATCTAGGAATTCAAAGTGCAGCTATCTTCCTACAGAAATGAACCTAGTAGTTACTGATCTAAGAATAGAAATGAACTAGATTGCTTTTGAAAGAAGTTAAATCCTATAATTATCAAACTACAGTATTCAATCTTTACCAAAATGATTCATCCAACAACTACTGTAACTCAACCATAATCTGCCTAATCTATGAATTCAATGAACGATACAACAGCAACCAGAATTAAGAAATAAGTCTGAACTATAAATTGATAACCATTGGAAATCCTAGGAAGCATAAATGATTGAAAGGAATGGAAGATGAGCTTGGATGTAACAGCTAATTCTAACACACATGCATTAATAAAACTAACCTACACAGTCGACTGTCACACCACGCAGTTGCAGATACTCGTAGTGCAAAGAATAAACTACCAAGAAAGAATGCAATCATAAACTCTCTGTTGCAGCTATCAGAAATACACCTAATGCAATTCCACAACACACAACAGGAAATGAATAAATCTAACTACCTACTTAACTCGGCAATCTCTGTGAGAAGGCAGGCCCTGGCCTTCTAACAGAGACGCTGTGAACCACCACAAATTAAGACACAGAAATAGAAGTAACTCCGCTCTTCATTAAAGATGGTAATTCACAGTCTCAGTTCTCTGTTACAACCCGTACAAAATGATAATCATCCAACCCCAGACTCTGAGAGCCTTCCCATATTTATACATGAAGAATACAGTTCGTGATCCACTAATTTTGTTCAGCAATGAAGATCTCCGATCTTCATGCTGCAGAGTTACAGCTAAACTGTTACAGCCGAAATGAATGAGGTCGTTAAACATGAAGGATATTTTTACTCTAGAGGTCAATGGATCAATGGTTTAACAAATTGGGAGGCGTCCTGTCTATTGCAGCTATGCTCTGTTTTAGCAACCTGTTACAGCTTCACGTGGAGAGATGCATTGTCCCTTGAAAATATGAGGAATCAAGTTAGAAGAGTAACATCTAGCACCACATATGATTCTTTCCCAAGGAATTGTGATTGATACTCCTGTGCTTTGATCTTAACTTAATGAAATCAACACAAGTTATCATAAATCGAAGGCTAGAATTCATAACCATAACAATCTTAGGCATTAATTAAATAAATCAATAATGAATTATACCGTGTCAGGTTGCTGATTGATCTGGAAAAAGGTATGTAAATGGTTTATGAAAATAGGATGTAACAGGGCAAAATGATGAAATAGGTATGGTAAAAAAGGGGCATTTCCAGGACCCAACATCTCCCCCCAACTATCCATTTGCATGCCCTCATGCAACAGCCGATTAGTTTGATTATGAATCTGATCCTCATTCATATTATGCAGATGAGTTGAGGGAATCAATTTGACAATTAACCATTGGGAATGTTGGTTCTTATGTGACAGCATCCCCCTACCCTTAGCAACTTTAGCCTATATTGGAAATCATTAGACCTTTCACAATATTGGTTCTTATGTAACAACATTTTTCCTTGTATCCCATTCTCAGCATCTTTTATCTGCATTGTATTTTCAACATAAAATTATTTTTGAGGGTGTTGGTTCTTGTGTGACAACATCCTGTTTCTTGATTCTTTTAGCTTGCTGAGTCGATTCAATGCCCTCGAAACGATGAGACTGAGCCCATAAATAATTCCTCTGATTGTCTTGCTTCTGAAAATCTCTGTACCACTAAGTCCAAAACTGTAACTTTCTGAGATATCCCCACATTTCGAGCATATCAATTCTTGTTGTCCTTCATTCCCATGAATGGAAGATGAGTTCTCCAATTGTTCTGTAACCTCCACCACTGTATCCACATACTTCTTTGCTTGTTTTCTGCATGTCTCCTTCCATTTCTCTAGTTCTGCACGAAGCACTTGCACCTCCTCCTTTAACAACTCATTTTCAAAAAGAAGATTCTCTAATTGAGGTTCTTATGCAGCAGGTTCTTGTGTATCAGTAGGTTCTTGTGTATCAGCAGGTGGTCGAGGTTTTAAGATAGGCATCCCAATATCTACCTCGATCAGATGACCCACTTCTGCTGCCATAGAAATCTTCATTTTTTTTTTATTTTTCATTGGGCTAGATGTTTGGCCCTTTCTCATTAGCCCTTCCTTGCTCCTCCGAGGCAGTAAAAATCTTGTCGCCTTAGAGATAGGGATGAATCCCTCCTTTTGATTTAAAGTTCTTATGATTTCAGGAGAGTATCCCACATTCAGAGCTTCTAGATCGCTTCCTGATATTGCCTTTACCTGATGTTCTTCAGCTATTTTAGTTTCAGCTGCCCCTGTTTCATCCTCCTCTATTTCTATCTCCTCTTCATCCTCCAATTGAACTTCTGGTGTTCCACTTCTTCTTCTCCCCCCAACTGAGCTTGAGGAACCCCAGTCCTCATCCCTTATTTTTAAGGAAGGTTCACGGGGTACCTCTGGCCGAACCAGAAGTTGTTCCCATGTCAAATAATGTTGTGGAAGGGTCTATAAGACTAATAGTTTAATTAGCCCATGATTTGTGAGGGATGCTAAGGTGTGTTGAGCACCTCTAACATAGTAGGCCATGCGTTGCAGAGACTGAAAAAGAAAGTATGGTATGTTTAACAGCCGGTGATGACGTAAATGTGATAGGAGTAAAAATTCATTAATATAAACAACACCATACGTCCCCTCGCATGTGATGTATCTCTTAAAAAAGATTGCAACTTGCTCCCAAAGACTTGGAAGGGTTTCCAATGTTGTTCCTCTGCTCGTTGGTCGAACACTTTCTCCAGCTGCCCAAAAATCTTCAATTGCGGTCGGACGATAGCGTTTTCAACTAAACCAGTGCTGCCCGATTCTGGGAAATCCTGTTACCTCCGCCAAGATTGCCTCTGAAACATCTACCCTTATTCCTCGAACCTTTGAATGAGTACTCGTCAAATTTCAAGCAAATTCAAGGGTTGTTTCCTCATGAAAACCATTCAGGCGTTGAAAATAATCCGTCCATCCCGCTTCTTGGAAAATAACAAAGACATTTCTATTTTTATACAAAGATTCTATTGTTAGAGGCTCATATCTCACAGGAATACCCATACCACTGAGCTTCTACGAAATGTTACAACGAATGCACCAGTAAGAGTATCAAACATCGAACTGACTGCATGCAGACATGATTGATGGATAGTTGAAGTTTGAATTGAGCCTTGTTGGAAAGATGGCACAGTTAGTTTTGAAGTAAAATCTATGGCAGGAATATCGCACAAGTCGGGTAGAATGTTGGTTATAGTCATAAGTACGGGTAACAGCTTAAACATGATTTTGGTTTAGTTGATTTGCTGCAGATAAATGACAGGGATAACTGACAAATATAACCATTATTACTTGCGACGTCAATAGATTCCTAATCATGATTATAGTTAGAACCCATACCTTCAGGATTAATGCTTGAGCCGCCAATCTGCCATGGCATTATATTCACATTCGCATCACTGGTAAAATACGCATGCACCGAGATGAGTTGGACACCGCCAACCAGGATGATACGCGCATTCATGATGGCAGGTACGCAGGATGGCCCAATAGTTATCATAATTCTTGGCAGATTGCGATTCGAGCTGTGGAGTCATCATTTAAACTAGAGCATGGTGAAATCATTGACGGCGAGACTATTCCAGGAGGCAGACAATCTAGTGGAGTTGCAGTTGATGAATAAGAGGATTTGACAAGGCAATTGGAAAATAAGCCAATACAACAGAGTTGTAGAAAGAACTTAGCAAAGTTCAGCGAAATATAGCGGAGTCGTAGCCACAAAAATCGGCAGAACAGGAAAAAATAACGGTGTTGCAGGTGTTGGAAAAAGGTGAAATGGATAAGAAATAATCGGAGTTGTGGCCACTAAACTTTGGCAGAATGGCAAGAATAGCAGAGTTGCAGCTACGAAGATTAGAAAAATGGTCAAGAATGGCGGAGTCGCAGTTGTTGGGAAAAAGAGAAATGGATAAAAATAGTGGAGTTGCAGCTGCAAAATTGGCAGAATGGGAAAACGTAGCAGAGTTGTAGCTGCTGGAAAAGTGAAGTGAATGGAAAATAGCGGGGTTACAGCTGCAAAAATTGGAAGAATGAGCAAGGCAATGAGTCACAGCTGTGCAAAATTAAGTAACAGGAAAATTTTCAGCTGGTTGCTGAAAGCTAACGAATCATCCATCTTCTTCAAAGAGATTTATTAAATCAGGAAAACAATGCAAGGTGCTTGAAATCGTATGGCCCAGTCACGACTGATGTTCCTCAAATTAATTCCTGCACACAATTCTTCAAAACAAACCCGATCAAATGAAAAATGAAAAGTAGATAAAATACAGAATGAAAAATAAATTATTTATGTACAAATTATGTGTGGATATTGCAGTTCTTAAAAATTCACAAGGGTTGAGAAAAATCCTTGCTCTGGTGTTAACTGATAATCTGGATCTGCTGCAACCTTCGAAATGAAAGCATCCCTTGAGATCGGTTTGTGATATAGTTGCAGCCGATGACCATTTGAAAATAATGGTGTTTTGTTTTCATCAATGGTGATCAATCGGACTGTTCCATTGTCAAATACACGATCTATTTGATAAGGTCCCAACCAACGAGTGCGTAGTTTGCCTTTGAAATCCCTGTTGGATCAAAGCTGTTTGATTAACTGCTGCTGTGTGCTTCTCGTCCAATTCATTGAGTTGATTCAGTCGGTTCCTCTGTGCTTCTCATAAATCAAAATTTGCTTCTACAACTGTTTTCAAGGTTCTGATTTCAAACTCAATTGGGAAAACAACATTCTTACCATATACCAATTCATAGGGTGGAAAACTAGTGGTGTTACGCCATGTAGTGCGATAGGCCCATAGTGCCTCTGGAAGTCTCTCAGCCTAATATTTACGATGGATTTTCACTGTCTTTGTCAAAATAGCCTCGATGACCTTGTTTGAACTCTCCACTTGGCCATTGGCTTGTGTTATTCTGTGTTGAATATGAAATTTCTGTAACAACGCTTCCTGTTTGTGAGACACAAATTGCGGTTCACCATCTGTGATGATTTCCTTGGGTACTCCAAATCGAGTAAAAGCTTCTTCATACAGGAAATCAATCACAGCCTGATCATTAGCCTTAACCAAGGCTACAACTTCCACCCATTTGGTCATGTAATCTGTGCAAACCAAGATGTGAACTTTCTGTTTTGAGGGAGGGTTGATAATCCCTACGAAATCCAGATCCCATCTGTCAAATGGTTCAACCACAAGCTGTGACTGCAAAGGCATTTCATCTAATTTGTTGGGTTGGCCCATCCTTTGGCAGCTATCACATGCCTGAACATACTTCTTTGCGTCCCTAAACAATGTGGGCTAGAAATAACCAATCCTCAAAACCTTATGACCTGTCCTTTTATCAGCAAAGTGTCCCCAAGAGGGCTCATCATGGCAAGCTTTAAGGATACTGAAAATTTCATCTTCTCTAAAACATCTTCTGATTTCTAAATCAAGCCCTGTGTAGAAAATATGTCCATTAATCCAGCAATACCTAGCACTCTGTTGTATGATCTTTTTTCTTTCTCTCCTCGACAGATGTACTGGTAGATTACCTGTAGCCAAAAAGTTAGCAATATCTACATACCATGGGGAATTAGCTGATACTGCAAACAAATGCTTATCAGGGAAGGAATCTTTGACTGGTAAATTTTCATCACTATTAGTAAGTCAAGATAAAAAATCTGCAACAACGATTTCCTTTCCTAGTCTATCAATAATTGTGATGTCAAATTCCTGTAACAGTAACAACCATGTAGTAACTCTAGCATTCGTGATTGGTTTATTCATTAAATATTTGATGGCAGAATGATCAGTGTGCACAAAAGTGGAGTATCCAGTAATGTAATGTCTAAATTTTTTGATGGCATAAACTATGGCAAGGAATTCTTTTTATGTGACAGTATAGTTTATTTCAGTAGGAGATAAGTTCTTACTAATGTAATAAATTGCATATGGGACATTACCTTCCCGCTGTCCTAAAACTGCTCCAATGGCAGTGTCTGAAGCATCTGAAGAGATATGAAAAGGCAGAGCCCAGTTGGGCACTCGTAAGATGGTTGTTGTAGACAACCTTTTCTTCAGTTCAGTAAACGATGTTTGGCATGCATCATTCCAAACAAACTGTGCATCTTTCATCAACAAGGTAAACAAAGGAGAAGCTAGTTTGGAAAAAATTTCTATAAACCTTATGTAATAGCCAGCATGCCCTAAGAAGCTACGTACATCTTTTTGTGTTCCAGGAGTTGGTATATTTTCAATTACCTTAATTTTGGATGGGTCTACCTGGATACCATCAGAAGAGATGAAGTGCCCCAGAACTATGCCCTCGCTCATCATCATATGGTAGTTTTCAGTGCTTAAAGAGAGTTGGCTTTGTTCACAACATTTCAATACCTTTTCTAAAATTTTCGGTGCTTCTTTATAACTACTACCATATGGAGTGAATTCATCCATAAAAATATCCATGCAATCATTTACCATCTCTGAAAATATTCCAATCATTGCTCTTTGAAATGTGGCTAGTGCGTTGCACAACCCAAAAGGAAGTACCCTATATGAAAAAGTGCCCCAGGGACAGGTGAAAGTGGTTTTGTCCTGGTCTTCTAGAGCAATCTAGATTTGGTTATAGCCACTAAAGCCATCCAGGAAGGAAAAATACTTCTTCCCAGACAAGGTATCAAGAACCTGATCGATGAAAGGTAAATGAAAATGGTCCTTCTGCGTTGCCTTATTCAATTCCCTGTAATCCACGCAGACCCTCCATTTCCCATTCTTCTTTGGCACAATCACGAGTGGAGAAACCCATTCACTATCTGAAATTGGGTATATAAACCCTGCTTCAATAAGTTTTTGGATCTCCTCTTTCACTATATCCCTTAGGTTTGGGTTCATCCTTCGTTGTGGTTGACAAATTATCCTGGAGTTGCTCTTAATATAAATGTGATGGGTACACAGATTAGAAGGAATACCCTTCATGTATGTGTACTCCCAAGCGAAAGCTCCTTTATGTTGTTTCAACAACGTGATTAGCTGTTCCAACTCATTAGGCGCAAGGTTTGGATTGATGTTTAATGTTTTCCCTGGCTCGATTTCTACTGGAACACTTTTCAAATTTTTAAGAATTGGAATTATACTGGCATCACTGAGTAGAGTTTCTTCCATAAGATTTTCTTGTTCTTTCTCATCTAATGTACTGTTAAGAATCTAGTAAACATGCTTATTGATGAACGTGGGCTCACTGATGAAATGGTTAATGGTATCATCCTCTGTTTCATCTTTAAATGTTAAGGCTCTCCCTATCGTTAATAGCGGCTGAACACCTTCCTCCTCCTCCAAATCCACCCAAAGTGGAGTTTCAGCTTCTGTGCTTGGTCGAGCTGGAGGGTATAAGGTTAGGATTTTGATCTCAGTCCCGTCTGAGATGGTCATAGATCCTGACCGACAGATGATATAGGCATATGTTGTGGCCAACCACGGTCTCCCCAGAATCAACGGGTGTCCCCCCAACTAGTATTTTGGCTGTAACACCAAGAAGTCCACAGGGTATTCCCACAAGTCAACAGAGATTACAAGGTCGTCTAGAATTCCCTCAGGCTTGATTGTTGATCTGTCAGCAAGTTCTAAAATGGTAGGGGTAGGCCGAAGGTTAGTGAGTCTAAGTTTCTTCACAGTTTCTATGGTCATAACATTAATGGCCACACCTAATTCCACCAAGACGTTGGGGATTTGTGTGTTTCCTATGTGAACTGTCATGGTAGGATTTCCAGGATCATCATATTTTTCCATAGGAGTCTTCCCCATTATCAATTCGGAAAGTTTTCCAAATACATGGACAGTGGGAGGATCCCTAGGCTTCCTTCCTGGTTTCTTGACACATAAGTCTCTAACAGTCTTAGCATAAATGGGCACATCATGGAGGGCTTGTAACAGTGGAATTTTAACATACAAAACTTTCAATTCTCCTAAGAGATTGAATCGAGGTTGTTCCACTATTTTCTGCAGGGCCAATCGTTCAGGGTATGGCGGTTCTCTCATCAAATGTGTAGGTTTTGCTTCATCGTGTGTTACTTCCTGAGTTTCAGCTACTGTTTCGATAGGAATGTCAGCATCCTCAATGACGGGGATTGTTGAATGAACCATATTCTCATAGTGTTGATTCACTCCAGTTTCAGTCACTGGGGATGGAACATCCTCAGTGATGATGGGTTCAACTACCCTCCCTAATCATAATTGTATATCATTACATGGAACTAGGGAGATGGAATATGCATGCATGTTGGCAATCTCAAACTGATGAACTGCTTTATTGTTCGGGTTTGGGTTAGGTTGTGTAGGTAGTTGTGGTCAAAGTGGTGCATTCATAGGTGTGGCATTGTTTTGGAATGGCAGTTGTGGTTGTTGATATTGTTGGTGAGGATACTGTTGAGGAGGGTACTGTTGGTATTGAGTCTGGTGATGGGGAAAGTTATTTCCTTGGTAAGAGTTTCTCCAGTTGGAATTCCAGGGAGCTTGATTGTTTGACTGTTGTGACCATGGCATCCAAGAATTGGGATTTTGCGTTGGATTTTGAGATGGATGCCACTGGTTACCAGAATAATGTGAAAGGAATTGTGTATTCATATTGTTAATACCATTCATATTATTCAGAAAAAATGATGGGTCTTGATTCATACCTTGATTGCGAGGCTGCCAGGGTTTCTTCTGTGCAATAAAGTAAGCCTATTCCACATCTAAAGTGGATGCCTGCAGGACTACTTTGACCTTGGGTAGTGAGGTACATTCCTTAGTGTCATGCTCCAACTCACATATCCTACAAATCTCTGCCTTGTCTAGCGGGCATTCTTTTAGTGGGTGTTTTTTCCTACATTTAGGATAGAATACACCAAGTGTAAGATCCTCTACCACTTGCCTCTGTTTTTCTCTTAAGACATCTAACTCTGAGGAAATGGAGCTCATCATATCAATTTTAAAATTCTCCAGTAAGTTTCCTATTTTTGCTTGAGTGGCTCCTCCACTAGCTTACTTCTGTGTCATAGTGAAGACATCCTGGTCTCGATCTTTGTCTCGTTTGTTAGTTCTATAGGACCCCCTTGAGTACCTTCTACATAATTCAATGATCTTCTTGAAGGGTTCCTTTGAGATGTCCCCTTTCCCCAACAAATTCAACATATCAAGGCAATCTTCTCTAATTGCTCGTAGAAAAATAATCTTAAGTACATCTTTTCCAATCTCAGTGTGTCCAGACCTTTGTAAATTGTACAACAATCTTTCCACAAAGTCTTCCAATCTCTCTTCTTCTTTCTAAACCATTTTAAACAACTCTTTTTTTCTATCCCTGGTTCTATAATATTCTTGATATTTAGAAAGAAAGGTGTGTTTCATTTGGTCCCAAGTAGTAATGGTCTCACGACCTAGACTCATGAACCAGCGCAAAGCATTCCCTTTCAAGGTGGCTGGGAACAGTTTCATCTTCTGATCACTAGAGGTGTAATCATAGCTGCGACAGAGGATATCAAAATCAAAAAGAAATTCATCGGGATCTTCAGAAGATTTACCATGGAAATTCGGGAGAACTGATGGTGAGATGTTTTTCATAGGCGTTGCTCCAGGTGTCTGGAGGATAGGGAATTCTAATGTGGCCACAATGCTACCAGGATTGTTATGTTCCACTTCTCCTTCCCAGTTCTCCCTATGTTCATTCTCGCTTTCCTATTCTCTATTAGCCATGTCGTTAGTCCAGAATTTAATGGCTTCCTTTATGCGTTCTTCCTCTGCCCTTGATTCTTCTTCTCTCCTCCTCTCTTCTTCTCGCCTTATCTCTTCCTCTGCTTCTCGACGAGTCTCCAACCACACTTCTTTAGTAACTCTAGTTCCATTTATATGATAAATCTCCTCTCTATCCGATGCACCCACAACGCTTCCCTTGTCTTTAGGAGGTTTCCTTTCTGCACTGGGAGTGGATGGTCCCGTTGCGTTATCCACTGTTGATGTTGAATTCTCAAGATTAGGAGGAACATAATTTCCTCTTCCTATAGATATCCGTGGTGGTCTGGTAGAAGAGTCAACTTTAGCAATTATATCGTCGATAAATGTTGGTCTTCCAAGACCTCCGTTACGAACTCGACCTCTTCCACCTGCAGTGTTAGTATTCAAAGGGGTTACTGATTCGTTTTTCTTGTATTCATGCATGCTGTAAATGATTAGAACAAAATGAAATTAATAAAACCAACTACTAACTATGTATATCAATTACCATCCCCGGCAACGGCGCCAAAATGTTGGTCATGCTATATGCTAATTAATTACAACTAACACGCATGATGCTCAATATAAATTGTCAAACCCAGGGAGGTATTTTATTTTAATGGAAATAAACACAATCTATGCATAAACATTTCCAGTAGTTGATTGAGTGAATGTAGAGAATAATCCTACCTATCTGCTCAACCAAACTCATTCCATAAAGAAAACTAATCTAACTCATACATCTAGGAATTCAAAGTGCAGTTATCTTCCTACATAAATGAACCTAGTAGTTACTGATCTAAGAATAGAAATGAACTAGATTACTTTTGAAAGAAGTTAAATCCTATAATTATCAAACTACAATATTCAATCTTTACCAAAAGGATTCATCCAAAAACTACTGTAACTCAACCATAATCTGCCTAATCTATGAATTCAATGAAAGATACAACAACAACCAGAATTAAGAAATAAGTCTGAACTATAAATTGATAACCATTGGAAATCCTAGGAAGCATAAATGATTGAAAGGAATGGAAGATGAGCTTGGATGTAACAGCTAATTCTAACACACATGCATTAATCAAACTAACCTACACAGTCGACTGTCACACCACGCAGTTGCAGATACTCGTAATGCAAAGAATAAACTACCAAGAAAGAATGCAATCATAAACTCTCTGTTGTAGCTATCAGAAATACACCTAATGCAATTCCACAACACACAACAGGAAATGAATAAATCTAAATACCTACTTAACTCGGCAATCTCTGTGAGAAGGCAGGCCCTGGCCTTCTAACAGAGACGCTGTGAACTACCACAAATTAAGACACAGAAATAGAAGTAACTCCACTCTTCATTAAAGATGGTAATTCACAGTCTCAGTTCTCTGTTACAACCCGTACAAAATGATAATTATCCAACCCCAGACTCTGAGAGCCTTCCCATATTTATACATGAAGAATACAGTTTGTGATCCACTAATTTCATGCAACAATGAAGATCTCCGATCTTCATGCTGCATAATTACAGCTAAACTGTTACAGTTGAAATAAATGAGGTCGTTAAACATGAAGGATTCTATTACTCTGGCGGTCAATGAATCAATGGTTTAACAAATTGGGAGGCGTCCTGTCTATTGCAGCTATGCTCTGTTTCAACGACCTATTATAGCTTCATGTGGAGAGATGTGTTGTCCCTTGAAAATATGAGGAATCAAGTTAGAAGAGTAACAGATGGCACCACGTATGATTCTTTCCCAAGGCATTGTGACTGATACTCCTATGGTTTGATCTTAACTTAATGAAATCAACACAAGTTAGCATAAATCGAAGGCTAGAATTCATAACCATAACAATCTTAGGCATTAATTAAATAAATCAATAATGAATTATACCTTGTCAGGATTGTTGATTGATATGGAAAAAGGTATGTAAATGGTTTATGAAAATAGGATGTAACAGGGCAAAATGATGAAATATGTATGGTAAAAAAGGGGCATTTCCAAGACCCAACAGTATTCGCTCCATGTAAGTGACAGGGAAGAAAGAGCGGGTATCTAGAAGCTTAAGGTAACCCTGCTCCCTTTACACTTTAGCAAGTTCTTAATACTCAGTTTCGATTTATGCAAGTCATGACTAATGCCCACTTGTTTCTTTGTGATAGGGTTTTCATCATTGGGAGTTTCGAGCTTGGCATGATGGGGTCTTCGTAGCTATGATGACCACGGGTAAGCTTGGTCCCTTGTGGCTATTTTCTCCCCTCACGAGAATGGTTGCCCGTGCTGGTTTTTTGCTCAGTATGTAAGAGTTTGGGAATGGTTTGACTATTCGAATTTTTTGGAGCTTTAATGTAATGCTAAGTTTGGATGAAAAACATGGCCAGACTTTGTGGCACGCTCTGTAAATGTATAATCCATGATTTCATTTTAAGTTGAAGCCTGTATGGCGTTTTTGGGATAGAGGAGGCCCTAACTTGGCTCCTGTACAATTCGACTTATGGTTTCGGTGGTTGGAATTTCTTTTTTATAATTAGTATGAAATCTCTTATTTGAACTCTGTCAGATTTGTGTATATATATTTTTTAATTTGTTTTAAGCTACTGTGGGAAGCGTTGACCCTGTGTAACTTTCTAAATGATGAAAATTGAAATGTAGGATATTTGGGCCTTTGGTAAATGTTGTTTGTATTGATCCTTCTGCTGGGTGAAAGGGTAGCATAGCCCTATGGCTAATGTTGCGGGGAGTTTGCACTGTTTATGTATTAATGTTCTTTACCTCTCAGAATATTTATGCTTAACCTAGGTTTTTACTATTTCGTTGGGTGAAGACTGAGAGTGGAGCTCCTGTCTACATTTATAATTTAATGTGCTCTCAGTTTTAGCTCTCGTCATTTTAGCTTATACGTTTTGATCTGCAAACCGAATCTCTCTGTGGAAAGAATGTCGAATTTTTATTAATTTCTATTGATGGGAAAATCCCTAACTGTTATGCATTACTTTGCTTCTGCGTACTTAGATTCTGCAATACGATTTTAGAATTGAAAGGATGTATTTATGGTTAAACCGAGAATAGGGCCTCGGTGTATTTTTAACTCTGTTGCGTTTCCAGTGTGGGGAGTTACAACCGGTATAAAAAGAAATCGTGTTTTAACGTTTTGGCTAGGAGATGAAATTGCTTTATAATTTATTATCTCTGTGTTTGACTTGTAAGAAAGAAATGGTCCCGAGTTTAATTTTCTTTGGAGAATGTTCTTATGTGAAATTTTATGGGCAGAGCCCTAGCGTTAAAATCGCATTCATCTTTATGGTTAACGTTATTATGGGTTGGATGGCAATCCACGCTGTAGTGTGGTCTTCCATGTAATTCGTGGAAAATGTGTTTCTCAGAGAGCTCGAATCCTGAGTCTCAAGTCTTATTAGGAGAATATAAGTTTGGAAACGTGCCCTAAATGTAACATCTTGTGTTGGCGATTTAAGAGAAAGAAAATGTGGTAGTTTCTCTATAGGTATGAGTTTATGTATGATGATTTATCTATGGTTAAAGATTATGTTGCGTTGATTTTTATTTTGGGTTGAACAAGACTCTACGCAATCTCTTGTCAGAGTTTCATTTATTATTTTAATTAAACGTTTGGCACAGTATGGGTTTTGATCTTTTTTTTTACTTAAGTTGGAACCTAGGATTCTAAACTTGGGAGACCAAGCGAATCAATCTCTTTTGCAGGAGATGTTTCTACTGTAGTATTCGATTTAGTTATGCTTGTAAATTCTTTACTGTTTTAGCTTTAGCTAGGGTTGAAACTTTAAACATGAATTTAAACTTGAAGTATAAATATTTTAACTTGGGGATCCAATGCAATAGCCCTTGCTCCCAATGCTTTGATTTAACCAGAAAAGATATTACATTAATTTGAATTTTAATCATAAACTTTCATATTGTAACATATTAGAAACATAAAAATAATTCATACCTGTATTTGCAGCTGGGATCTTGTCCTTGCGCAAGCCTGCACACCTAAAACACTAATTAATGGAAACAATTATGCTTAGCTGACCTGTAGGATGGTAACCGAATAACTTTGGAACTACCATGTTCCTCCCAAACATGACCCGGAACCATTCCTGGTTATGATCGGATCCCCCCGAGTTGGCTCCAACATACAATAGGAAAACTAGAGGACCAAGGGCAGATAGTTGATGGTAAATCCAATCTTGGAATAATTTTCTCTTTCAGTTCCGTGGGACAAATTTTCTCTTGTTACCATAAAAGAATGATAAAAGGATAGATGATCCTCTCTTTGGGAATTGACGTAGTTTTTATAGGTGAACTTTGAAAATGGCAGTTGAGAAATATTAATTTATTTTAATATTAACTTAAGTTGATTTTTAGTTTGAATTAATATATATTTAATTTGAAAAGTTTATTGAATTATGACTTTAGCTTCTCTGGGACTTTTTAACTTGTTCCTTTATAAATTTATTAAAGGAATGTTATATTATATTTTTGCTTATGAATAATATATTTATTTATAAGTACTATCCTTTACTTATATTACTATCTTTATTCATATTTTAATATTTGTTACTTATAATTAATATTTTTATTCATAAGTAATATCTTTTACTTATAATTTATATCTTTCATATACATATATTTATGTATATCTTTTGTACATGAGTGAGGTTCTCTTTATAATTACTCACCTAGATTAGTTATAGCATTGTAACTTTGATGAATTAATAAAATAGAGTAAACTCTTTTGATAAGGCCCTTGGTGGTTATGGATGGTCGACTAGGTTAGGTAGCTCTAGGTCCCTTTGCATGTTGGATTACCTCGTAATTCGTGGTAGTTTCATCAGTCCTTGATGAGATGAGTAATGATTCAATTTAATCAAATTAAATGAGTATGTTGACTGGTGGTTCTATTCAGAGTCTTTCTCAACTCAACACTCTTTTTTAATTAAAGTAACCTCGGGTGCTATTCAGAGCTTATGCTCAACACTCTTCAACCAGCATTACACTAGTGCAATTCCAGAGCCCTCACTCAACACTAGCACTAGGATGTATTTGTAAGATACACCTAGGGATACAATGTCCAAAGATCTGATGCTCCATAGCTTATGCTCAACATCAAGTTGGAGTGATCCACGGCTCATGCCCAACACTCTATGTACCTCAGGGCTTACACCCAGTACATAATAAAAGTATTCTATGTACATTGGGGCTTACGCCCAGTACATAGTTCGTCCATGTGCTTCCAGAGCTCACGCTCAACACATCATAAAAGTCAGTCATGCATACCAGAACTCTGCACAGTATATAACAAGATCATCTCAGTATATTAGGGTTGTACCCAATCATATGATAATACATCAATCAAGTACATAACAATAATATACTTCTGTCAGGATCCATGCCCAAATATGTATATCAATAAACAAAGGTAAGTCATGTGCATCAGGGCTTACACCCAGTATATCATAAAAGTAAAACATGTGCATTGGGGCTTACGCCCAATATATATATATATATCATCAAACTAAATCATATGCATCAGGGCTTATGCCCAATGTATAACATCAACATAATCAACCAAAATTCAGGATATTACATCCCTCCCCACTTAGAACAATACCGTCCTGGTGTTCTAGGGACTATAAATGAAGTCATGAAATAAGGCGAGGTAAGTTTCCTTCATGGTGGTTTCATTTTCCCAAGTAGCCTCATCAGGCCCGAAGTGCCTCCATTGCACTTTCAATTGGACAATAGTTGGTCTCCTAAGCTGCACCTCCCTCTTGTCTAGTATGTGGAGGGGCTCTGGCATGAATTCCCCCTTGGTTTCTACCTATAATAAGGACCAATCAATCACATTATTAGTATCGTAGACATATTTCTTTAATGGATATGCATGGAAAACATTATGAACTTTTACATGAGCTGGTAAAGCTAACTCATATGCTACTAGTCCTTTCTTGGCCAGTATCTCAAAGGGTCCACAAAATATGGAGGCTAACTTTCCGCATCGCCCCAAGCTCAAAGAGATTCTCTTTTCCTTCACTTTTAAGAAGACATGTTCGCCGACCTGGTAATCCTTGTCCTTCCTTTTCTTATCCGCATAACTCTTTTAGCGGTCTTGTGCCTCTTTCAAGTTATGTTGTACTTTGTTGACTAGCTGTTCTAAATATTTCAGTAAATCTGGGCCTAGCATGAGTTTGTCTACTGGGCTATCCCATGTTACCGGTGTCCTACATTTTCTGCCATAGCGTACCTCGAAGGGGCTCATCTTGGAAGAATTCTGGTACTCGTTGTTATATGCAAACTCTGCGAGGTGTAAATTTATCATCCCATTTCGTGGGGTTCTTCATAACATACATCCTAAGCATATCCTCTAGGATTTGGTTTACTTGTTCTGTCTATCCATCGGTCTGCAGGTGTAAGCGGTACTGAATTTTAACTGTCTCCAATTCGGAGAAAAAGGATCTCCAAAAGTTACTGGTGAACTTTGTGTCTCTATCCAAAATTATTTCCTTGGATATCCCATGCAATCAGAAGATCTCTTTTAGGAAGATGTCCGCAATGTGGATAGCCTTGTATGTTGATTTTATAGGTATGAAGTGTGCTACTTTGGATAACTTGTCAACCACTACAAAGATGGAGTCATTCCATCTCTTGCTCTTTGGTAATCCAGTAATGAAGTCCATACTGATGACCTCCCACTTCCACTCTGGAATGGGTAGCGGTTGTAGTAGTCTGGAAGGGTGTTGATGTTTTTCCTTGACCAGTTGGCACTCTTGGCACTTAGCGATGAATAATGCTATTTTGGCCTTCAACTTAGGCCAAAAAAAGTGTTTCTTCACCGCCGATATCATCTTTTTATATCCTGGATTCCCTGAGTAGGGTTTCTGATGGAACTCTGTTAGAATTTTAGGTCTATTGTCTCCGTTGTCCGGGACATAAAGTCTCTCCTTTGACCATAACAATCCCGACTCGTCTATATTATATTCCTTTTGTTGTTGGAATAGCCTATCCTCCTAAATCTTCTTATGGATTTTGACATAGAATCGGTCATTCCTACAAGCCATTCTAATTCTTTCGTGCAAGTCTGAGTCGGTTTGACTTACTGTTACCTCATATAACATATGAGCTCGTCGACTTAAAGCATCGACGATCTTGTTTTCCTTTCCTTTTATGTGTTTTAACTCAAAGTGGTACTCGCTAAGGAAGGCTAACCACCTGGCCTACCTAGCATTTAGGTCAGGTTGTTCAAACAAGTACTTCAAACTCATGTCGTCCATCTTCAATAGGAATTTCTTTCCCATAAGGTAATGCCTCCACATCTTTAAGGTGTGGATGATGGCGGCTAGTTCCAGATCGTGCGTGGGGTAGTTATGTTCGTGTTCTTTTAACTTTCTCGACTTGTAGCATATGGAGAAGTCATTATGCATAAGGGCTCCACCGAGTCCTTCTCTTCTTGCATCTGTGCAAACAATGAAGTCCCCATCGGGATCAACGATCCATAGTATAGGTGCGCTAGTGAAAAGTTTCTTTAACTTTTGGAAGCTTTATTCGCATTTGGTCGTCCAAAGGAACTTGTTTGCCTTCTTCTGCAAGGAAGTCATAGGACAAGCAATACGTGAGAAGTTCTCAATGAACTTCCAGTAGTATCCAGCTAAACCTAAGAATGATCTTATGTCAGTCACGCAAGTAGGTGTAGGCCATTCCTCAATGGATTTAATATTTTATGGGTCGACTACTATCCCTTTCTCCGAAATGATGTGACCCAGGTACAGTATCTGTGGTTTGTAGAAATCACACTTGATAAACTTAGCGTAAAGTTGGTGTTCTCATAACACTCGTAACACTATTCGGAGATGTTCTTCACGTTCTTCCTTAATTTTGGATTAAATTAGTATGTCTTTGATAAATACTAGTACGAACATGTCTAGGTATTGACTAAAGATGTTGTTCATCATACACATAAAATTTGCGGGTGCATTCATCAATCCGAAAGGCATTACCACAAACTCGTAATGGTCGTATCGGGTTCGAAAGGCGGTATTATTGATGTCTTCATCACGGATCCTTACTTGGTGGTATCTGGATCGCAGGTCGATCTTCGAAAAGAGCTTCGCTCCTCTAACTTGGTCAAACAAGTCATCAATCCTCGGGAGTGGGTATCGGTTCTTAATGGTCAATTTGTTGAGTTGAGGGTAATCGATGCACATACACATCGTCCCGTCCTTCTTTTTGACAAAGAGTATCGGTGCTCCCCAATGAGACACACTCGGTCGGATTTATCCTTTTTCGATTAACTCTTGTAAATGAAGCTTGAGCTCCACCAATTCTGGTGGGCTCATGTGGTAAGGGGCCTTAGAAATTGGTACTGATTTAGATGTTAGTTCTATAGAGAAATCTAGGTCTTGTTTGGGTGGTAGCCATGGTATTTCCTCAGGAAATACATCCTTGAATTCTACAAGAACTGGTAATTCTTCGATCTTTTGTTCCCTATCGGTTTATACGGTTTGAATTTTAACTGCAAAGAGTTTACAACCTTTCTTTACGCATTTCTTTGCCTATAAGGCAGATATTTGCCTGACGGAAAATTTCTTAGGTATGCCTTGGATCTTCTTTTGATTCCCTTGGTTGTCCGTGCATAGTATTGACTTGTTCAAACAATCGAGCATGGCATGGTGTTTCTCCAACCAGTCCATGTCGATAAGTATGTCATAAGAACCTAGTGGTAAGATGTTTAAATCTACCCTAGTTGGAAACCCATTCAAATCTATCTCGCAAGTTCTAACTAGTTCATAGAATTTCCGTTTGGTACCAGTGGTAGTTGTACCAGCCATGGTTTCTTGTGTTTCTCTCGGTTTAACTTACAAGTCTCGACTATCTTAGGGGAGACATAGCTTCGACATGCATCGGGATCGATCAAAACTGAAATAGTTGTGTTTGAAACTTTACCTTCAATATCAACCATAGTGGCCTGGTGATCTACTTGTCGACCGTCAAGTGTGGCATAAATTCTTGGTGTTCTTGCCATGTCCCCTACTGTTGGGTTTTCTTGTATGTTGTGTAAAACCCCTTCCATCTTGTTTGGATAATCCCTGAAATAGTGGGGTCCTTGGAATTTTCAACAAATAATGGGTGGCGGGGTAGCTTTGGCACCTTTGTTAAAAGCTGGTCGGTTGGTATGTGGTGGTGGCACATTTGGCCGTGCATGAGGTCTATTGAAATTCATGTTGGGCGGAAAACTATTGTTTTGTTTCTGTTATGGTGGTGGCTTGAAACCTGGTCTTCGGTTGTCTGAAAAATTTATGAATCTATCTTTGTTTCTGTTTATGTTGTCATTTCTGGGTTGTCCATGTTCATAACAGAGTCTTTCCTTGTGCAATGTCACATCTGTTGTTTTAGGCATGTCGAACTCTATTTTCTCTCGAAAATTGGGAGGAAGGCCTCCCAAGAATTGTTGTATCTTGACCTTCTCATCCTTTATGTATGGTACATAATATAGGAGATCTAGAAATCTGTTAATGAAGGATTCCATAGTTAGGGAGCCCATTTTTAGCTCATGGAATTCTTTGATCTTTTTGTCAAAGAATCGTTCTGACATGTACTTGTCTTGGAACAATTTGCTGAAAGTGCTCCATCTGATGTCTTTTACTTCATGTCTCTTTGTATGTTTTAGGTCTCTCCACCACCGGGCTACCTTTTTGTTTAAGTTGTAAATGGCTAGCCATGCTTTCATCTCACTGGAGTAATTGTGGACTTTAAAATACTTTTTCATCCCTAATAGCCACTCTTCAGCTTTCGCCCCAGTATTTATCTCTCCATCATAAGTTGGGGCTTTAATTTTCCAGAACTCTCCTTGCAAACTCTCATCATTTTTCTGCCTTTTCTTGCAAGGGGATGGTGAACCATCATCACTGGAAGAGCTCTTACAGTCTTCTTCCATGAAATCAGGTGTGTGTTCTGTCTATGTTGAATTATATGGACTGTCTATGTGGGTTTACCCCTGTTAAGCTCTGAAGTAGAGCTTCATTGCTTGCTTGTTGTTCCCATCTTTCATTCATGTTGTTAACTCTGAAACTCTGTAACTTTGCCTGCAGGCTCTGTATCGATTTCATTAAGTCTGAATTCTACTCCACCATAATTTCTTCTTCTTGGGGTGGGGAATTCAGATTTCCATGTCTACTGTTGTTCTCTTTTGCATTCATATTTCAGACTGTATTTGTACCTGAAAGGTTTAGTCAGACAGAAGAAAATAAATTTATGTTAGTTTTGGTAAAATTTAAAAAAACATGATTTATAATTTTGAAGTTCTGCAGCAGATGTTTTGCAGTGAACCCAAAAGGTCTCTTAGTGTTGTAACTAGGCTCTGATACCACTTGTAATGTCCCTAAAACTATAAATTTATTTATTTATTTTTTTATTTTATTTTATTTTTTTCTGTATGGCTATTGTCGTCAATTTGGTCAAATGATTAGTAAATTAACTTCAGCACTGAGAGATAAATAGATGACTTAACAATGTAATGTAGATGTAAAGTTTGTTCTTCTGTTCATAATTCTCTACTTGGTTTATTTAATGTATATGGTTGTATTTATATGTTTGCGGAAGCGATGTTTTGGACGGTGATTTTAATGATCCACATTGAGTTAATGGATATATTTCCGTTTGTTGAAAATCCTAAAAAGTGTGCATGTTTAAACTCTAATGGTTTATTTTTCTACTGTAATAATAGGTCTTCATTTTAAACGGGGTCCTTTATAAATATTTAAAAGCTTGAGGTGAAGAATTTGGTGACAAGACCTGGCTTACTTAGCATTTAAGCTAAGGTTTACTTCTACGTTTGTTTTTGTAGGTGTTTAAGATAATTCTATGTAAAGTTTGTAATATAAAAGAACCTTGGTAAAAAGTTGGAATGTGATTAAAGCTTATGCTAAGGAAATTGAATTTCAAGAGGACTGTCACTCCACTATAGGGAGTGGATAAACATTTCGATAGTAGTGGGGTTGGTTTGGCATTAAATGCAATCATCGTTGTGCTATCCAGCTGGATCATGGTAAGGCTCTAAGCGCTTAGTTTGTTCTTCTCTGTAGTTCATTTCGTGTTTGTTGGAAGTGAGATCTGTAGGGTTTAATAGTTGGTAGTAAGAGAGAAGAGCTCTCTAGTTTGTGAATGTGGCCATGAATGCCAGCATTGGCCTTGAGCGTAGCTCAGGTCTTCACTCCATGTAAGTGACAGGGAAGAAAAAGTGGGTATCTAGAAGCTTAAGGTAACCCTGCTCCCTTTACACTTTAACAAGTTCTTAATACTCAGTTTCGATTTGTGCAAGTCGTGACTAATGCCCACTTGTATCTTTGTGATAGGGTTTGCGTCATTGGGAGTTTCTAGCTTAGTGTTATGGGTTCTTTGTAGCTATGGCGACCATGGTTAAGCCTGGTCCCTTGTGGCTATTTTCTCCCCTCATACGAATGGTTTCCTGTGCTGGATGTTTGCTCAATATGTAAGAGTTTTGGGAATGGTTTCACAATTCGAATTTTCTAGAGCTTTAATGTAATGCTATGTTTGGATGAAAAAAGTGGCTAGACTTTGTGGCATGCTTTGTAAATGTATAATCCATGATTTCGTTTTAAGTTGAATCCTGTATGGCGCTTTTGGGATAGAGGAGGCCCTAACTTGGCTCCTGTACAATTCGAATTATGGTTTCGGCGTTTGGAATTTCTTTTTTATAATTAATATGAAATCTCTTATTTGAACTCTGTTAGATTTGTGTATAGATATTTTTTAATTTGTTTTAAGCTACTGTGGGAAGCGTTGACCCTATGTAACTTTCTAAATGGTGAAAATTGAAATGTAGGATATTCGGGCCTTTGGTGAATGTTGTTTGTATTGATCCTTCTGCTGGGTGAAAGGGTAGCATAGCCCTATGGCTAATGCTATCGGGAGTTTGCACTGTTTATGTATTATTGTTCTTTACCTCTAAAAATATTTATGCTTAACCTAGGTTTTTACTATATCGTTGGTTGAAGACTGGGCGTGGAGCTCCTATCTGCATTTATAATTTAATGTGCTCTCAGTTTTAGCTCTCGTTATTTTAGCTTATGCGTTTTGATGTGGAAACCGAATCTCTCCATGGAAAGAATGTCGAAGTTTTATTAATTTCTATTGATGGGAAAATCCCTAACTGTTTGTGCATTGCTTTGCTTCTGCGTAATTAGATTCCACAATACGATTTTAGAATTGAAAGGATGTATTTATGGTTAAACCGAGAATAGGGCTTCGTTGTATTTTTAACTCTATTGTGTTTCTAGTGTGGGGAGTTACAACCGCTGTAAAAAGAAATCGTGTTTTAACGTTTGAGCTGGGAGATTAAATTGTTGTATAATTTATTATCTCTGTGTTTGACTTGTAAGAAATAAATGGTCCCGAGTTTAATTTTCTTTGGAGAATGTTCTTATGTGAAATTTTATGGGCAGAGCCCTAGCATTAAAATCACATTCATCTTTATGGTTAACGTTATTATGGGTTGGATGTTAATCCACGATGTAATGTGGTCTTCCATTTAATTTGTGGAAAATGTGTTTCTCAGAGAGATCAAATCCTGAGTCTCAAGTTTTATTAGGAGAATATAAGTCTGGAAACGTGCCCTAAATGTAACAGTCCATGTTGGCGATTTAAGAGAAAGAAAATGTGGTGGTTTCTCTATAGGTATGAGTTTATGTATGATGATTTATCTATGGTTAAAGATTATGCTGTGTTGATTTTTATTTTGGGTTGAACAAGACTCTACACAATCTCTTGTCAGAGATTGATTTATTATTTGAATTAAATGTTTGGCACAGTATGGGTTTTGATTTTTTTTTTTACTTAAGTTGGAACCTAGGATTCTAAACTTGGGAGACCAAGTGAATCAATCTCTTTTGCAGGAGATGTTTCTACTGTAGTATTCGATTTAGTTATGTTTGTAAATTCTTTACTGTTTCAACTTTAGCTAGGGTTGGATCGTTAAACATGAATTTAAACTTGAAGTATAAATATTTTAAATTGGGGAGCCAATGCAATAGCCCTTGCTCCCAATTACTGGAGTTAACTAGAAAAGAGATTACAATAATTTGAATTTAAATCATAAACTTTCACCTTGTAACATATTAGAAACTTAAAAATAATTCATACCTGGATTTACAGCTGGGATCTTCTCCCTGCGTAAGCCTGCACACCTCAAACACTAATTAATGGAAACAATTATGCTTAGCTGACCTGTAGGATGGTAACCGTATAAATTTGGAACTACCTCGTTCCTCCCAACCATGACCCGAAACCGTTCCTGGTTCTGATCGAACCCCCCCGAGTTGGATCCAACTTGCAATAGGAAAACTAGAGGACCTAGGGAAGATAGCTAATGGTAAATCCAATATTGGAATAATTTTCTCTTTCAGTTCCGTGGGACAAATTCTCTCTTTTTACCATAAAAGAATGATAAAAAGATAGATGATCCTCTCTTTGGGAATTGTCCTAGTTTTTATAGGTGAAATTTGAAAGTGGCAGTTGAGAAATAATAATTTCTTTTAATATTAACTTAAGTTGATTTTCAGTTTGAATTAATATATATTTAATTTGAAAAGTTTATTGAATTATGACTCTAGCTTACCTAGGACTTTTTAACTTGTTCCTTTATAAATTTATTAAAGGAATGTTATATTATCTTTTAACATAATAATTATATTTTTGCTTATGAATAATATATTTATTTATAAGTTCTTGGAAAAATATTTATTTATAAGTACTATCCTTTACTTATATTTCTATCTTTATTCATAAGTAATATCTTTTACTTATAATTAATATTTTTATTTATAAGTAATATCTTTTACTTATAATTAATATCTTTCATATACATATATTTATGTATATCTTTTGTATATGAGTGAAGTTCTCTTGATAATTACTTACCTAGATTAGTTATAACATTGTAAGTTTGATGCATTAATAAAATAGAGTAGACTCTTTTGATAAGGCCCTTGGTGGTTATGGATGGTTGACTAGGTTAGGTAGCTCTAGGTCCCGTTGCATGTTGGATTACCTCGTAATTCATGGTAGTTTCTTCAATCCTTGATGATATGAGTAATGGTTCAATTTAATCAAATTAAATGAGTATGATGACAAGTGGTGCTATTCAGAGCCTTTCTCAACTCAACACTCTTTTTTAATTAAAGTAACCCCGGGTGCTATTCAGAGCTTATGATCAACACTGTTCAACGAGCATTACACTAGTGCAATTCCAGAGCCCTCACTCAACACTATCAGTAGGATGCATTTGTAAGATACACCTAGGGATACAATGGCCAAAGATCTGATGCTCCAGAGCTTATGCTCAACATCAAGTTGGAGTGCTCCAGGGATGATGCCCAACACTCTATGTACCTCGGGGCTTACACCTAGTACATAATAAAAGTCTTCTATGTACATCAGGGCTTACGCCCAGTATATCATAAAAGTAAAACATGTGCATTGGGGCTTACGCCCAATATATATATATATATATATATATATCATCATCAAACTAAATCATATGCATCGGGGCTTATGCCCAATATATAACATCAACATAATCAACCAAAATTCAATATATTACATTACGAGCCGAGGTACCTTCATTAGATCCCTGTGAGGGTGAAATTTTTTACCCTGTTGTTCCCTGTTTTCGATCTAGGGGTTTGGCGAAAGGAGAAAATGCCAAACATTGTCGTAGGATTAAATGTGAAAAGGAAAAAAAGGGGTGGGCCTTGTGTGTTTTGGGTAAGGACTTTACCTTCGACATGGTGCAATTTTTATTATCCAAAGCCCTATTGGAAAAGTCTGAATACATCAAACCAACTCGCTCGAAGATACTCGACTGGGTTTCAAAGACCTGGAAGCCTCTCATAAACTATGTTCCCCAGATTATCATGTTGGTGAATAGGTGGATATATTACCATTTCTTGTCAGAAGACAATCTTCAGTTTATTCTTTCTAGGTATTGGGTTGCAAGTCACGACTCATTGGTTTTATGTCGGTGTCACTCAGCCTTTGATCCATGGAAGGACAAATTGCACCGTAGGCATTTGTGGGTGTTGTTTCCAGGTTTTCCTCTTCGGTGTTGGAATCTTCGTTCATTCATGGATGTTTCCAAATCCATATGGAATTTTATTCTGGTTGAGGAAGCAAGTCTTATGGCTTCAGATCATAGGGGTCCTCTAGTTCTGGTGGATTTGGATACCTTGGATGGCCTTCCTTTGGAGGTCAAGGTTCACTAAGTAGAGGGATTTTTCATCCAACGTCGAGACTATTGAAAAATTCCTTTCCGGTGTTTTCATTGCCACAAGATCATGCATTTGACGCAATTTTGTTTTGGACGACCCGGTGATAGTCCAGGGATCACGTATGACTCTTCTTCTTCAAGGGCGTACCCATACGAGATGGAACCAACTATTTCCTTCTCTCTACCTTTGGAAAAGGATTCAACTGCGCATTTTATGGGTAAGTTTCAAAATTTTATTCCTCTTCTCTTAAAGTCCTTTTCGGTAGAAGAAAACTTGGGTGGTTTAAAGTTGTAGTCGCCTTTGTTAGGGGGGGATCTGTAGTGGAGCATTGTCGGCAGATATCTCTCCTGCTCTGGGGAACCATTCATTGGGTATGTTGGGTTTGGGGCTTGACCTCTTCACATCTCCCTTTCCGGTTTGTCTTCCTCCTCCCACTATTGCTTGCCCCCCTATTCCTTTAGCTAAGGATTTTGTGTATCGGTCCCCTGCGACGCACAATGGGGGGTGTCACTGCTTAGAAATATCCCATGAGGGATCCTAATTTGTTATAAATTTCTATTTCCCCATCTCCTATTGAGGATGTCCCCTCCTCCCTTTCGTTGGATGGAGGTTTGATTCACATTAAAGAATCCATGGGAATGGATCCTTTGTTGACTTTTTCTACATATCCTAATGATAAGGGTGAATCCATTGTTATTTCCTCTGTCAGACATCCTTTTGTCACTTCTAGAAAACAAAAAAAAGGTAGAGTTTTGGTTTCTTCTGTGGATGAGAAGGCTCTTTCCCCTCCCTCCCATGTCATCCTAAAGTGTCCTCTCTGTTCTTGGTTTCAACTGCTTTATCCTTTGACTCTCCCTCTTCATAACTCAATGGGGATCTTAGAGCAGGTAATCCCCTGGATTTCATTTCCTGATGATTCTTTTTCCATTTAACATCAGAGGGATAGTAAATCACCTCAAAAGAGATACCTTAAAGAGACTTCTAGATACCCTTAAGACGGATGTAGTTATGTTGGGAGAAATGATGTCTTCAGTAAAAAAAGCTTGTGATTTTTTTCTCAAAATGAAACCCTCTTGGAATTGTAGTGGGGTGGATGCATGTGGTCTATCTAGGGGTCTACTTATCACTTGGAACCCTATTAATGCTGATCTTAAGCCTTTCAATTCCATTGTAGGGATACCGATGGAAGGCTCTTTTAGGGGCTTTAAAAATCCATTGAGCCTGTTGAATATCTATGTCCCTTATTAGGATAGGAAGCGTTTATGGGAAAGGATTTATGCTTCAGGGATTCTAAGGAATCCTTCTCTTATTACTGCTGGTGATTTAAATTTGAATCCGTCTTCATCGAAACTGTGGGATGCGAGCAAGATGTGTGACCCTCTTGCATCTTTTTTCAGAGAGTTTTTTGTCAATGAAGGCATGTTTGATGTGGAGCCTAGTTCATTGGTCCCTATGTGAACTAATGGTCGCACGGGCAGGGCTAGGGTGGAAAATAGGTTGGACAGATTCTTAGTGGTGGATAGTTTATGTGATGATGTTGGAAAATATAGGACTTGGGCCATCCCTACCGGGGTGTCGGATCATAGAGACATTTCCCTTGAGTTAGACTATGAATTTTTTTTTTGTTATTATCCCTATAAATTTAATCGGACATGGATTGAGGAGGGAGACTTTTGTGAAAATATTAAGATATGGTGGTCACAACTTTCAGATTCAGAATTCAGGTCTCCTTCTATATGGTTGATGGAAAAACTAAAATCGTTAAAGTCAAAAGTTGCATCTTGTGACATAACAAAAAAGAAGGAAAATGAAATGCAGTTGCTATATCTTGAAATAGAAATAGTCAAGCTAGTTGGGAAGATGGATGGGGAGTTTTTCTCCTTGGACAAAAAGATGAGACTAGAATCTTTAGAACTGCAAAAATATCAAATTTTAAAACAAATTGAAAATACCTAGAGGCTCAAAATCCGTGTGGTGTGGGTATCTCAAGGCGACTCAAACACTAAATTTTTCCAACACTTTTCCAAACAACGTAGGATCTCAAATTCAATTTGGGAATTGAAGTGTCGTTCTGGGGAGTTGGTCTTGTCATAGGATGACCTCAAGAAGGAGGTCGTTGGATATTTTGAATATATATATAAATCTGGGAACTCTACCAATCTAAGGGATCATCTGCAAATTCTAAATTATTATCCTTGTTTTTTCAACAGGGAGGAGGGTGAGAGCATTGGAGCTAAAGTCAGTGCAGATGAGATCAAATTAGTTCTAATCAGTTTGAAAAGGATAAAAGTTCCGGTCCAGATGATTGCATCGTGGAATTTTTTATCCAATTTTTTGATTTGGTTGGGGAAGACATCAGACAGGCGGTCAATGAGACTCGTATGCAACATTTTATCCCTGTCAGCATGAATGTTACTTACATTGTTTTGATCCCCAAAAGGGATAAGCCAGAGAGCTTTGGAGACTATGGGTCGATCTCGATTTGTAACCTTATTTACAATGTTATTTCCAAAAGCATCTCTACTAGAATCGAACCCTTTCTGGAAAGATCTATGTCATTGGATCAATTTGGTTTTCTCCCAAACCGTTAGATTCTGGAAGCGGTTGGTGTAGCCCAAGAATTTATGCATTTATAAAGACTAGGAATCATAAAGCTTTTATCTTGAAAATGGATCTAATCAAGGCTTATGATCGCGTCGACTAGACTTTTTTACGGTTTATACTTATTCAGATAGGCCTTCCGGTTGAGGTAACCAACTGGTTGATGGTTTGTGTCACTTCGGAAAAATTTATTGTGTTTATAAATGGGTCTCCTTCTCTCTTCTTTCCTTTTGGAAGTGGTTTACACTAGGGGTTTACTCTCTCCCCTTTATTATTTCAAATAATTATTGAAGGGCTTAACTGCTCCATTGAGGCATCCAAGAAAGATAAGAAGCTCAAAGGTATTAAGGCATCACGCTCCCTTTTCATAATGCATCTATTATTTGTAGACGATGTGTTAATTTTTGGCAATGGTTCAGTGGATGAATGAACCCGTTTCCGGGCAATTTTTGATACTTTTTGCTCTGCTTTTGGAATGTTTATCAGCATCTAAAAATCAATGTTTTTGTTCAATTGTGAATACATAGATATTATTGAGCAGATCTCCCAGGTCTTCCTGTTTCACATGAAGCATTTGGATACCAGTTTCAAATATCATGGGTATTTTCTAAACCCCAACGATTATCGTGTTGAAGATTAGAATTGGTTGTTACGAAAATTTGAGAAGTGGATAAATGCTTGGTCCTATCAGTGGTTGTATTTGGAGGTTGCCTTACTTTGGCCAAATCAGTTTTGGAGTGTATCCTTATTTATTGGTTTGCTTTAATGTTGGTTCCAATCTCTAACATAAATGGTATTCAAAGACTTATTTTCCATTTTCTATGGGAAGGCATGTTACATAATTCTAAATATCATCTTTCATCCTAGGATAACATATCTCTCCCGAAAAATTTGGGGGGATGGGGACTGAAACAACTAGAATGGTTTAGTTTGGCTATGAGAGCTAAAATTATTTGGTGTGGTTTATTTGGCTCCGGTCTATGGAGCAAAGTGGTTGTCTCCAAATACCTTAAGTAGGTTCCTGTTCCGCTCTGGATTCGTAATTGTTCTAAACCTATGGCAAGTGATTCTATAATTTGGAAAGGGATACTCAAATCGTTGCCATTGATTAGGGGATGGATCAGTTAGAAGATTGGCTGCGGATCACAGGTTGTGGTTGGTATTGACACATTTTTGGGTTCCGAGGATCAATACTTGTTATCAAAACCTTTGATGGATCAGTTGCTTCGAAGAGACATCCAGGTAATTGCACAAGTTAAAAGACATGAGCAGGATTCATCATATTGGTATTAGGCCTCTGATTTAGGTCTCCTAACATAAGTGGCTGCTGAATGGGATCAATATATTATGTTGTTGCATAGTTTCGGTATTAATCTATCGGTTGGAGAAGATACCTTGGTGTGGGATGTTGATGTATATGTAACTTCAGAATGTATTTCACCCATGTATATTGTACTCCTATAGAGATGTTATTATTCCTCTATACGGAAGTGTCGTCATTTGTATTGAGAAGTGTCGCAACTTGCATGTGATGGGTTATTAGACCACCAAGTGCGGGGTCGGCCCTGATTAGTATTACCATGGGTTATTAGACCGAGTTAGACAAGTCGACCCTGCTAGTTTATTAGGCAAGTAAGGTCATGTATAAATAGAGTGCAGGAGGCACTCTATTTGATCATCTCATTATTCACTTATACACTCACCAGAAAGTGGCGCACAAGTGAGGAAGGAGGAGTAGCTGATAGGAGGACTATCTCTTATACTTGGGTTGTATCATTGCTCTTTCTATCTCTGAGGAAGTTGTGGGGTTTTTCACCTTTATGGTTTTCCCTAGTGAAACTCTGTGTGTCTATTGTCTCATGTGATTGCTTGGTGTGATTGATATGCATTGTTATGCTTGATATGCTGCACATGTTATTCTCTCAGTAAAGATCCTAGAGTATGTTGAATTAATACTCAAAAATTAACATGGTATCAGAGCTAACCTGAGAAGAAGACACTATGTAGTTGCAGAAAATAGGGTTCCTTGTTTATTGGGTTTCTCTCCACAGATCATGAAAGGCAGTAGGGTATTTTGACTCTCCTCAACAAGGCGTATCTTTCTGTCCAATCAGAATTCAATTCTGGGCACTTTCATTTTTTGCCCTAAAAATTAGGGTTTCCACAACAATAGGAATTTATGAATTCTGAGACCATAGCTGGAAGATCCTTGGAAAAATAGAATTTTAGAGCTTTGTATCGAACTTTTTGGTTGGGTAAAGCTCCGGGAAACTCAAACCCTAATTCAGGGTCCTCCCTAGTAAATCCTGAAAGACTAAAAGACATTTATGAAGGGTGAAACTTTGCATATTTCAAATTCTGAATATACCAGGCTGATCATCTCATCAAGGCACATCTTTCTATCCTTTCATAAGTTTTAAATTCACATTATGAATTTTTAGGGTTTCTCTGACAAACCCTAATCCAGCACCAGATCCAGATTTCTGCAAATCAAGTGGTAAGACCTAAATCTTTTCTATTTCCATTTGAATTGCTCTTTAAGATGTCTCACCACACCAAGCTTGAGGATAAACTTAAAGGGGCTGATAACTTCCGGGCATGGAAGTATAGGATTGGGTTAATCCTGGAAGCAAATGAATTGGATACTTACATAAGTGAAGAGGTCCCTGTCCCAGAGGGAGAAGAGGCTAAGGCCTTGCATAAGAAGAACTTGGTCAAGGCAAAGAGGATCATTGTTGATTCTATCAAAGACCACCTCATACCACATGTGTCATCTCTAAAGACACCCAAGGAGATGTTTGATTCCCTGACCAAGCTGTTTGAAGGGAAGAACATAAATCGGAAGATGACTCTACGGAACCAATTGAAAGGGGTAAAATTTCATAATGGAGAGACCTTTCAATCCTATTTCTCTAAGGTCTCTCAGATCAAGGAACAACTTGAAGCTGTGGATGAAGTAGTGGATATTGGTGAAGTTGTTATGACCACTTTGAATGGCCCACCTAGGTCATGGGATTCCTTCATCCAAGGAATCTGTGCAAGAAGGAAGTTGATCTCCTTCAGTAGACTATGGGAGGAATGTTCACAAGAAGAGGCTAGGCTTGTAGCCCGAGAAGAAAATATGGGAAATGAAGATCAAGCTCTCACATCACACACCAAGAAAAGAAATCCCAAGAGAGAGCCATCTCATAACAAAAGATCTTCACACCATCATTATCATAAAGATAAGAAATATCTAAGATGTTTTACATGCAATGAGAAGGGACACTTTGCCTCAGATTGTCCTAAGAACAAAAAGAAGAAGAAGAATAAGAAGGGTGGCAAGAAGAGGTACCATGCTCATGCTGCTGAGGATGATGAACCTCCCAAGAAGAAGGCTAGAGCATAAAGTGATGAGTCATCTAGTGAATATGAATATGTTCTAATCTCTGCTCTCATAGGTACTATCTCTCATGGATGTAATGATTTGCTTATTGATAGTGGGGCTTCCAAACACATGACTAGGTTTAAAGAATCTTTTGCAAATCTATCTGAACATGAGTCACCCCATAAAGTGAAACTTGGGGATGACTATCAATACCCTATTAAGGGAAGTGGTGAAGCCTCCTACAACCTAGACTCTGGAAAGTCTCTGAAGATGAAAGATGTACTATATGTACCTGGGCTCAAGAAGAACCTACTCTCCATATTTGCATTGGATGCAAAAGGCATGAGGGTTGCATTTGTAGATGGTGAAGTCCTAATGTGGCCAAAGGGTAAAACTATAGATGATGCAGTAGTGATTGGAGAGCAAGAGGGAGGATTGTACAAATTGAAGGGACAACCTGAACATGCCATGGTACATGAATCCATGGATCCAAGTGAACTTTGGCATAGAAGTCTTGCACATGTGCACTATAGAGCACTACCAATTGCAAGTAAAGTTGTAGAGGGTCTTCCTGAAATCAAGACAAAGCATGATGGTATTTGCAAAGGATGTGCAAAAGGAAAGAACATGAAGAAGGCATTTCCAAGCAGTGAAAGCAAAGCTAAAGGAATCTTGGAAATTATCCGCTCCGATGTATGCGGTCCGATGTCATCCAGTTCTCTGAGTGGGTATGCATACTATGTCTCTTTCATTGATGATTTCTATAGGAAGACTTGGGTTTATTTATTAAAGAATAAGGATGAAGTGTTTGATAAGTTCAAGGAATTCAAAACCTTGATGTAAAATCAAACTGATAAGAAGATCAAGACATTCAGATCCGACAATGGCGGAGAATTCACTTCAGGAGATTTCAAGAAGTTATGCACTGATTCAGGGATTAAGAGGGAGTTAACTGCTCCCTACAATCCACAATAGAATGGGGTTGCAGAAAGAAAGAATAGAACAATCATGGAAGCAGCACGGTCAATGCTAGGGCTTATGCATCTATGGGAAGAAGTAGCTAGGACAGCTGTATATGTGCAAAACATAACACCTCACAAGATATTGGACAACAGGACACCAGAAGAAGTATTCTCTGGTAAGAAACCTGAAGTCAGCCATCTCAGAATATTTGGTTGTCCAGTATATACACATGTTCCAAAGGAAAAGAGGACAAAGCTAGATCCTTTAGGAAAGAAGGGCATCTTTGTGGGGTACAATGAAAGCTCGAAAGCTTACAGAATATAGTTTCCAGGGTTCAAGAAGATTGATGTCAGCAGGGATGTAACATTTGATGAGAACTCAGCCTTCATCAAGTCAAGGGAGACCCCTTTTGAAGATCACGAAGAACCAAAGGAAACCAGATTTCAAGACACCACTATGACTGAAGCAATTCCAGATGCATATCGTGAAATAGAATATCCACAAGAACCTGTAGATCCACCCCGTGAGAAGAACTCTCACAGAAGGAAACCTGCATGGGCTAGAGAGCTCATTCAAGATGCAGAAAGGTATGGCATTCTAGAAGAAGAACACAGAGAAAGGAAGAGGACTAGATCTCATACCAGCTATGTTTCCCTACTCTATGATATTATGAACAAAGAACCTTCCAGTTATGAAGAAGCAACGGAAAAGAAAGAATGGAAGGATGCCATGGTCGAGGAATACAAGTCGATCATGAAGAATGATGTTTGGGATGTAGTTCCAAGACCTTAAGGGAAGTCTGTTGTAACTTCCAAGTGGATCTACAAGATCAAGCATGTTGCATATGGTAGCATAGAAAAGTACAAATAGATATTTGTAGCTTGTGGCTTCTCCTAAAAGAGGGAATAGACTATGAAGAAAATTTTGCTCCTGTAGCCAGGTACACTCCCATCAGATCAGTACTTTCCCTAGCTGCAGTGATGAAATGGAAGATACACCAGATGGATGTCAAGACAGCTTTCTTGAATGGTGTAGTCGAGGAGGAAGTGTATGTGGAGCAGCCACTTGGTTTTGAGACACATGACAGGGAGTCATATGTGTGCAGGTTAAAGAAAGCCTTGTATGGCTTGAACCTGTTGGTCGCAGCACTGTTCTAGAGGTTTTCCAATGTAGACCTAGGTACTTCGCGGTACAAAATACCAACAAAACCCCTATTCACCGACCCTTTCAGCAACAGACTGCACGCAGCTTGAGGTCTCACCCAAGGCGAAGTTGAGGGGGTGGTTGCAAAAGTAGGTTTCCACAACCTTGTGATGCGATTTATTCAACTGCTTAATGCGCAACGTGATGACAGACTACGCAGTTGCATTTGGTGATCACGCAGAGTCTCCTACTCCGCGTTGAGTATTTTCAGGAACAAGGATATTGCACCCTCAGTGCATCCAGAGGCCGCACAGTGGGGTTTATGAGACTTAATCACTTCTACTCAACCTTATTCGACAACATTTAAGAATTCATCATTATTTTAGACTGATAAACATCATAACTTATGCAAATATGTGATATGCACAGCGCTGTGAGCTTTGATACTACGATTCAATCCTTAACAATTAACTGTGTAGTTATCTTATCGATCCATTCATTCGAGACTTATAGGTGCTTTACTGTTTAATATTCCTCCCTACATGAACTACTTAGCATATTATTCCATCCTTTCCTCGGCGAATACAGATCACAGTAAACATATAACAAGCAATAATAACTTCATGCATGCATTGTAAGTAATTGAAATAACAATTTAATAATAATCATGCACAACAATCACATAACACAATGGTTTAACGTGGTTCACCCCCCCAGGTGGGAAGCTATGTCCACAAGAACTATTGTTTATTTATCTTGGAAAGGGTACAACAGTTATTTGCCTACGCACTCTTCTCTTTCTCTCTCAAAATTAGGTCTCTACGCACTCAGCTACAGAGCCTTTACAGACCTCACAATATTCAATATTAATCGACAAAATGAAGACTTAACATTAACCAACCCGAGAGTAACCCTTTTCCTTTACAGAATTTCCTTATATATAGATCAAGACCCATAGGTCATGTCTTTACATCTTGAAGGCAAAACCCTTAGGTTTACAAAAACTGTCGCGGTTTTCCCAAAACCGGACTTACTGATATCTAGCAGCGGATCTTCTGTTATATGCGCACCAACATGTTGCCTCTGCCGAGATGTTCCTTCTTTTCTGGCCTTAGATGATTGGTTCGAGTAGAAGTAGTCTTCTGCACATTGTGATCAGTCACCTACCTTCGATCTGCACCTACCCACTGCTTGGTAGTTATTGACGATCTTTGCCAAAAATAGGTCTTTTGTGACCTAACCAAAATAACTGTCTTTATCCATCCATGCTCTGCTTAGCTGGATCTTCGTGGACGTGGCACATCGCGGCGTTGTACTCCTCGCAGCACCAACCTTGCAGCTCCTCTGATACTATGCTGTGCGCAACTTCGCAACATACCAAAACTTATCGAAAAATTGTTCAAGCTTAACTGCGCTTATCTCCGCAGTTCTCAAAATTCCTTCTATTAAAAAATGCCCCATCTGGGCCAGGCCCAACAGGCCCCTAACACTTACATGCGGCTCTCCCCCAAGCCACTTGGAACTTCTTGAAGGTTTTCTGCTGCCTGTTGGCTGATCTTCACAGCGAACTCATTGAATCTTTCCATCAACTTTTCAACCACGACCTTCGTATCTTGTTCAATTTTCCCAACTGTATCTGCCATTTCAAGTGTTATCTCTTGGCCGATCTGGCCTTCCACTTGCTCTTGATTCTGGTTCAGCTCCTTAAACTTTTCTTCGATCTCCTATGAGATCGTGTCGGCGTCTTCTAATAATGTCTGCGACTTATCGCCCATTTCTGTCTCCTTCTCCCGCAATGCTTTAACTTCCTTCTTGAGGTTGTTGATTTCCCTGTACTTGAGGAGTTTCTCCCTTGCTGGCAGCTCCTTAACCTCCTCACTCATATTTCCTAGTTCTTCTTGTTTTTCCTTCACTTCCTTCTTTATTTGCTGTAATTGTTGATCTTCTTCAAGGGCACTAAATGCCTTCAATGCTGCTTCTAGTAGACTCTGGAACTTAGTGACTTCGATAGCAATATTATGCGTTGTGGTCTTCACTACTCCTTGTCTCAACTGTTGTTCATATGGTGGAGTCTATGGATTGAATTGTGCTTTTAGGGCAGCAATTTCAGATTCATGGAGAATCTCCATGTCTTCCTTCTCATTCCTTAGGCTATTGAACAAATTACCAATCTTGACGATGGTATCTACTGGTTCTGTTTGAATTTCAAATTCATCTATATTACCTGCAACGGCAATGATCATGTTCTCCAATCTCAGTCGATGATTTGTTTCATCTTGTAATTGCATAGTATTTCGTGAGCTCTCTTCCTCAAGTTGCCTTTGTAACTCTGCTTTTCCTTTCAGTGCTTCTATGGTTCAGTCATGCATTTCTTCACCTAGTTGTGTTTGTAAGTAATGGAGTCCTGGCAATGGTATGGTTGCAAGATCAAGCTCCACGCACTCTACATTCTTTGTATCTAGCATTGCTTGATCTTGTAATGGAAATCTGATAGATAGTGGCTGCAAATGGACAATACAGGACCTCGCGGGAACCGTTATTTGCTGCTGCGAAGTCCCCGTGGACCCTTTTCCAGCTGCTGACTCATGGTGCAATGGTAATCTTTTGCTGACTTCATCAAATTTTTGGGATAAACCTTGTAGTGTAGTCAGGTTCTGCTTTAAGCTGTCTTGAATTTCCTTTTCCTTCTTTTCTTTGTCTGTTGAAAGTTCCTCCATTTGTTCAGTTTCCCTCGTGGCAATCATTAAATAATCATCTTCGTGAAGCACTGTGTCTAATTGGTCTTTGTTTTCTTTCTGCTTCTTCCTTTTTCCCTTGCGCCCCGAAGGACTTCCAACATCCTTTCTTTTTCTTGACTCTTTATCTTCTACAATGGGACATGGGATAGGGTTATCCTCGCCAGAATCACTTTCAATATCCACGACCTCAACTCGGAATTCAGCTAGCCATTCTTTCATTAAGTTCTCAATATCTTCCTCGTACATATGGTAGTTTCCAGGGTACCAATCAGCATTCTTGTTCTGCGCTTTGAGCGAAATGGAGTTGCATTTCATCACACCATAAAAAATTATAATGCGGATATATTTTCTTGTCACTTGATTTGGTATGCGAGGTGTAAGCATGATGGCCCCGCACAGCTGGTTGGAATATGTGTAAAACACCAGTGCTATTTCATGTTGTTTGTCTGGATTCAGGCTCGCCCATAGATTCTGAAATCTAGCACCTCTGCAGTCCGAAGTGTTTGTGACCACTTCGACATAGTGCTTCGGTTCTCTCCACCCCAGGAAACTGATCAATATGATTAGTCAGGTAAAATGAAAATATCCACCATTGATTTGTGTATCATTGAGTTCTTCAAGGAATTCATTTAATAGAAATTGGGACCAATTGAATTCTTGTCCCTCGATGGCTGCAGCACCAAGCAGTAGTGCGCCTGAATTTACTTATAATGGTCTGCACTTCCTTAAGATTTCTCCCACTAACAGCTGCGTGACAAACCTTATTGCATCATCATTTATGTCCTCCGTCTGGAAGCCTCACTTCCCTTTGACCACATATTGTGTTTGCTTCATTAATTCTGCTACCTCTTTGTCCTTTGTCTTTCCCTGGAAGAACTTCCTTGGGTCTTCTCCCCTTTTGCTTAATCCAGTTATACGGTGGATTAAGTCAATTGTCAGGTTGATATTCTTGTCTAGCCATAAATATCCCTGGTGGATGCGAGCCATAAGAGTTCGCACCACCACGTTGAGCTCTGGTGATCTGTCGAAATGTGGAAGCCTTAGTAGGTTGAGCAGCCCAGACTTGGCTACTCCTAACAACCAGCTCTCAGCGACCAAGGTGAGGTCACCCTTTGCACTCTTCTTCCAGCATATGTATTTATCGGGCTGGAACTGTGGGAACTTTGGCTCAGTTGGCTTCTCTTTCTGCATTGCTAGCATATCATAGTCCTCCCATTTTCATTCTGGAATCTTTCGTAACAAATTTTTTTCCACCTCAACATGCTTCGATACAGGTGAGAGTGGTATCTCATACTTTGGACTCTTCAGCAGTCTAATGGCCGGCGCATCTACTGCATGCGGCGAGATGTATTCTGGAGTCATAGTTAGCGGTATGTCTTTATCAGCAAGGGGCTTTTTTGGCCCTACTGAACTTGTCTGCGGTACCTTTGATCTGGGTGCTGTTGGATTTTTCCCTTTGTCTTGCTTTGAGGGGCCATGTCTTGGTGATCTCCTTGGATTTTGTTCTGATTCCTTAACGATTTTCTTGTTTGGGGTTCTCATTAATTCATCAATTCCTCCGTGTTGGAACAACCTCACAGTCTCATCAACCGTGAACTCTTCTTCAAATAAAAATTTCTTAGGCACGCAAACAGTTTCAACAGTTGTAGAAATATTATGAAAACTGGGTCAGACAGAAGTATTTGCAGAAAATTCTAAGTGTTTGATATGCCCGTGAGATGATAAGCAGTGTTAAATTTATAGGTGCGACGGATCCTCCTCCATGCCCCTGAATGGCTAGATATGCATTTAATGTTGGTATCCGTTGGCCAAATACGGTTGCCTTTGCTGTATTGTCTTCCATACTTGTGATCAAAACGGCCATCTGTGATTTAAATGCCCGAGTGATCGGCAGGAATGCTACTGTATAAGGGCTATATTCCCAACCGACATTGCAACGGCTTTTTTCTGGATTCTTGCGTCGAACTGCGTGGCAGGTAATTTTTGGTTCTACGCAGTTACTTTGGGGCATATAGTTTCTTTTCTTTTTCTTTTATTTTTTCTTCAACGCGGGGCGTTGTATAGATCTATCTCTATCAGTCTATGCACAGACTTTTTCACAGTTTCTAGTGCCCAATTCTGACCATACTTGGCACTTAGAAACTTTTCCTTCTTTTGATCATTAGGGATGCTGCAAAGCAGGACTATCGCAGTAAAGCTTTAGTCTGCTCCCATTTATCAGATTGGGTAATGAATCACCAGCTAAAGTGGCTAACTGGACTATGCCACCGTTAGTAACATCTATTACAGTATATGGTCCAAGCCAATGCATTTTAAATTTTCTAGGAAACTTCATGAATTTACTATCATACAGTAGGACTAGGTCACCTACCTGAAAAGACTTATTCTTGATGTGGCGATCATGTCATGATTTTTCTCGTTCTTTCTGCACTTGTTGGTGGAATCCCGCGATGAAGCGCTCTTCTTCCAACCCAACCAAGTGTGACAGCCTTTATTCTAGTGTTGCATGATCTGCCATCCCTGTAAATGTAGCTATTCTCAATCTAGGTATAATGTACTCCATAGGCATTATTGCTTCTTGTCCGTAAGCCAATCTGAAAGGTGTATGTCCAGTTAATTTCTTGCATGTTGTTTTGTATGCCCATAATACTGAAGGAATGCGCAGGTCCCAGTCATCGCGGTTTACATTGCATACTTTGGTTAGCGCATTCTCAAGTACTTTATTAAATGCTTCAACAGTACCATTCACTTATGGATGGTAAGGTGTACTATGTTGATGATGGATGTGGAATTCTTCAGTCAAAGCTTCAATAGTTCTATTCAAAAAATGAGTACCCTAATCACTCATCAAAATTTTTGGGCATCCAAATCGTGTAAGGATGTTCTCAAAAATAAATTGTGCAGCTGTAGCCATGCTACAGTCCTTGACTGGTTTTGATTTTGCCCATCTGGTGAGGTAGTCAGTTGCTGTAATAATGTACCTCGCACCAGTTCTTTTTCTTGGTGGGTTAATAAGTCCCACGAAATCAATTGCCCATTTCTCGAATGCCTGTAAGATTAGCTGGGGATTCAACGGCATTTCATCTCTTCTTGACGATTTCCTTGTCCTCTGACAGACATCGCAGTTTTGGCAATGTTCTTTGGAGTCCTTATGAATTGTAGGCCAGCATAGCCTTGCGCGCAATATCTTCTGCATAGTAGCCCTTCCTGCATAATGACCTCCTGCGGATATTGAATGTGCATCAGCTAATACAAGTGGCTTCTCGTGTTCTAATACACAACTTCGTAGCACTTCATCAGGTCCTAACTTATAAAGTTGTCCTACAATAATGGTGAAGTCCGTGGCTCGTACTACCAGCTGCTTCTTTTGCTGCGTAGTAAATTCAGTAGGTGCAAACCCAGTAGTTAGAAAGTCAATGATATCCTGATAATAATCATCGGTGATTTGTATAGCAAACAATTGCGCATCAGGAAGATTGTCTTCTAGATTCGTTGGTTCTTCTCCTGACTCGATCCTTGATAGATGATCGGGGCCTAGATTTAATCTGCCTGGTTTAACTATTATTTCAAAATCATACTCTTGGAAGAGTAAGAGCCATCTGCATATTCGTTCCCCTAACACTGGTTTATTGACCAGGTATTTCAATGTAGAATGGTCAGTAAACATTGAAAAGTGCGCACCAAGTAAATAGTGTCTGAATTTCTGTAGTGCATATACCATTGCAAGTCCTTCCCTTTCAGTAGTGGTATAGTTCTTCTCAGCAAATGACAACTTTCTGCTTGAAAATGCGATGGGATGATCTATTCCTCCTTCTCATGGCTGCACAAGAATGATACCCAATGCTATACATGAAGCATCAAGATGTACGTGAAATGGCTTTTCCCAGTCTGGAAAAACTAGGATCAGCACGGTGACCATTTTTTCATTCAATGTGTCGAATCCTTTCTTGTAGTCCTCATTCCAAATGAATGGTGCATCCTTTTTCAAAAGCTTCTCCATTGTTGCATTTATCTGTGCATAACCTTTTATGAATTTTTTTTAGTATCTGGTATGCCCTAGTGTAGTGCGCAATTGTTTAACTGAATTTGGTGTAGGCAAATTTATAATAACTGCGATATTCGTTGGATCAACCATTAACCCTTGCTTACACACGATATGTCCCAGCAGAATCCCATACGGAACAAAGAAAATACATTTCTTTAAATTCAATGAAATCTGATGCTGTCTACATTTTTCTAGCATCATTCTGAGGTTCACGACATGGTTCTTCAATAAGCCAAAAATGGTCCAATCATCAAAGTAAACTTCTAAAAACTTGTGGATGAAGTCTTTGAATGCTGAGATCACTACTCTTGAAAATATGGCTGGTGCATTCTTCAAGCCAAAAGGCATCACTGTATACTGAAATGACCCCCATTCTATTGCAAAAGTGGTTTTGTGCCTATTGGATGGATCAATTTTTATCTGATGGTATCTAGAAAATCCATTAGTAAAAGAGTATGCTTCATTCCCTCCAACGTTATCAAGTTCTTCATTGGCAAAAGGTGTAGGAAATGGATCATGCATAGAGGCATCATTCAACTTTCTGAGATCAACACAGATTCTAATCTCACCCTTTTTTTTCTTGTCTTGGATGACCATTGGGCTTATCCATTCAGATTCTTCGACCGGCTCAATAATTCCTGCATCGAGCATCTTATCGAGTTCTTCTTTATCTCATTCCTTGTAGCGTCGATTCAGTCTATATGGCCTTTGTTTAATAGGTTTCACTCCTAGCTTAAGAGGAATTCTCATCACTCCTAAGTCTCCCAGGATACCTTTCGTTTCTGTGAACTTCGTTGGGAATACTTCCTAATATTCTTGTAATATAGCTGCGATCTCTACAACTGTGTCATCATCCCAATAGTCTCCTATTTCTACGAACTTCATCTCTTCAGGGGTGCCAATGTTCACTTTATTTGTTTTAACCGGTACACTCATATCTGGAATTTCTAGTGGAGGTCCCTCTACCTCGCGTATACCTTCTGATTCTTGGATTTTTATGTTGCGCGGGTCCTCCGCGTTGCTATCTTCAACTTCTTCAGCTATGTTGTAGCAGTCTAAAGCCTACTCTATCTATTCTGACCAATATGGTTGTAGACTCGCAAGTACATTGTTTGTGTCAAAAAACTCTTCTAGTGTTATATTTTCCTCCTTGCGATGTGGGCTAAATATCTTTTGCTTGATCAGTTGCAACGTGTCATGTATAGTCGGAGATTCATCTTGAAAATTAAAATCCTTCTAGAAGATCGCAGTAAGGATGGACCAATCCGCGGTTTTTGTGAGCATCTCCTCCTCTAGATACCACTTTTTTGGAATAGGCTCCTCCAACGTATGCACAAAGAGATGTACCCATTATGTCTGCGGTCTTTCCTTCCAAGCTTGTACACAAGCTGCGATATGATCTCCTGGATCCCTCTGGCCATTATATTTCTCAAATGGTAGCATGACCTTATCAGCAAATCTAATCTGTAGTTTTATTCTGCACTGGTCCCAAGTTGTCATTTCCTTTTTGTGTGTAGCCCACCATCTAGCAAGTGTTTCTCTGAGTGCCATGTCTAATGCTGAGATGCAATGTTCATCTGCCACTGTTTCAGTGTATTCTTTGATAAATGAATAGACGTTAGCTGTACCATCATAAGGTGGGATTGGACTTACCTGCTTTCCAATCCAACGGAGTGACTTTGTAATTGTTGCGCATCTCCTGGCAGATACTTCATGCATTCTGTGTTGCCAGTTTTCTAATCCTGCGTCTGAGTCTGAGATGCAAGAACTATCGCAACGCCAGCTGAGAATTCCATCCGCAGTAGGATCAATATAATCCACAACATTTGTTGTCATTTGATAGATACGGTCAAGGTCTTGGGCTCTGTACTCTTCTTGAATAGGTTCAACATATCGCTCTCCCTGTGAAGGATCCAATGGTACGATGACGCTTATGTTATTGCCTTCAAATATCATTTTCATTGTCTTGAGATTGATGACAGTGGAGTTCGTCATTGCCCAATTGATGCCCAGTAGTGCTGAATAAGGATTGCTATCATCCACAATTTCAATTACTTCGAAGTCTGCATAACTTCGCACTCCATCAATGTCAACAATGGTATTGGTTAACCTTCCCAGCGGTATAACTATACCTTGATTAGCCATTCTTAACTGTATAGGTGACCACTGTAACTTTGGTTTTCCCATCGCCTGCCATGTCTGCTTGGTTAAGACATTAACTTCAGATCCAAGATCAAGAATGATCTCATCCATCTCATAGTCTCCTATATGTGCAGTGAACCACATTTCCCTGCCGGTTCTTTTAGGACTTCTAATGTTATGTACTGCGCCATGTGCTATTCCTTTCTTACTGCATGATTCGTATTGATTTATCAGTTTTTCAAATTCCATAAGAGTGTCATTGTTTTTAAATAACTTGATGCAGCTTTGTAGAAACTACGCAACAAAATTAGAGGTATCTGGTGCAGTGCGCGTCTGATCATATGTCAGTGGCATGTCATGTATTTGTGGTTCTTGACTTCGCAGCGGAATCCTTGGTGAAGTAGGTGGTGGTTGTTTAAACATGTCCCGCTTCTTTGTATATATATATAAATTTTTTTTTGTAAGTTCAATGGAGGTGCTTTCCCAGGAGCTTTTCTTATCCCTACTGTTTCTCCAAGGTTTTTCTTAGGATCAGTTCTTCTAGAAGTTGAGGCTTTTGTGCTGTTGTCTTTTGTTGTATCAGCCCCACTTTGCGTTACTGCGTTCGAACACTTTGACTTGTAGGTCTGTTCTCTGATGCGATCAACTGGATGTTAGGGTTCGGTGATTTTGTTCTTCTCCTCTTCTGCATTTCTACCTCAAGCACCGAACAATATTCAATCACATGATCAAATGATTTACAGTAGTTGCATGTGGTGCATGGATTAGTACATTCTCTTGATACATGACCTGGATGGCCATAGTTATAGCAGATTACTTGGCCTCGTCCTCTTCCTTGATTTTGACCAGTATTTCTTCCTCTCCCACGATATCCACCACCACGACCTCTATATCCTCCTTGATCATAGTGGGTGTTCTCTTGCTTTGGCTGATTTTCCTCTTGAACGCGGTATATTCCAGCACCTCGCATTGCTTCCATATCTCGCTTTCTTTCGTTCATCAGTTCTTAAGCACGACAGTTGGACTCATCATGTCCAACTGACTTACAGAAATTGCAGTATAAGTTTTTAGGTGTTTTTACATATTTTTGTATCAGGTAGCAATCCTCAGGCCTGTGTCCTCTGCTTCTACAAATTTCACACCATGGCGCTGGGTTCTGATTCATATTTATTGGGGTTGGTGTGCCACTGTTAAGGTATTCTTGAAATAAGGGGCAATGTTCTCTTGTGACCCTCCCCTTTGCATCCTGTGCACCAAACTTCATGTCATTGTTCATGTCTCTGCTCTTTTCCATTCTTCATACCTTGTAATTCTAATGTCAAGGTAGCCAATTGGTTATGAATCTGTATCATCCTCGAACTACTTTCTCCAATTGGTGAAGCTTCCAACTTCATTACGATCTCCAAGGCCTCAGCTTGAGATACAAACTTCTGTTGCATTAGTGGTTGTCTGATGTGGGGCAACAGCACAGCAATGAACCATTCTTGATGTTGTTGCGGAGCTATAACAAAGCTCACCTGGTCCAACAATGTTTTGAATTTTTGGTTGAATTCCCAGACCGATTCAGTAGGTTTCTGCTTGATTTCTTTCAACTCTATTATGCATTGTGATTCTGATTTTCTTAAACTCTGCTGCAATCGCGGTCTTGATATCTGCTAAGGTTCTTGGCTGTGCTTGAGAATACTTCATAAACCAACACAACGCTCTGTCTCTAAAAGTAGTTATGAGCTGCGCTCTCTTGATAGAATCATCTGTGACTTCCTTAACACTCCACACGGCTTCGTATAGAAACCAGTGTTGATCAGGGTCTTCCTAATCCGTTCCTTTGAATATCAGCAGTTTTATATCGTTATCTGTCATTCTGCTTCCGGATTGTGTACTGTTCTGAGACTGATTCCCTGTGGCAAAATTAGATACAGGCTGTTGTATTGTACTAGGGATAGTATTCTATGGAATATTTTGAGTCGTAGTGCTATGAGCACTCGCTCCTGCGGTGTTACTAGTACTACTGATTTGTGGGATGGGCTGCGCGATACTCGTAGCGGGTGGGTTCTGGACTGATTGATTCTGAGGTATAATACGGTGGATTGTGGCTGATAATTGAGTGTTCGTATTATTGAGATCACATGGAATTTCGGTATCTATACGGTTTCTAAATGGTGTGGCTTTCTTTTTGTTAGTAGGCTTGTATCTCTTTCCACTTCTCAAAGTATGGTTTTCTTCGTCAGAATCAATGTATGTGTTCTCTACCATGACATATTTAGGACTGTTGCTGCATTCTTAAAACACCTTTCTCATCTAAAAGCATCTTAATGTATAAACTAAGGTTTTTTAGGAACTTACCTCTGAATCCTTCGAAAAAGTATGCTTCAGCTTGGCTGTAGGACTTCAGCGTGTTTACAGCAAATTTGTTCACAAATCCTTCTAATATGCTATCAACCCAGAAGTCAACTGCTTGTGACAGTGGGCTGTCGATTGCTTTAAGTTGTTCGATAAGATTCAGACTCCACTCTGTAGGTACTCCGCCTTGGGAGCAATTATTTCTTTCTGCTAGGCACGATATCCACTCGTGTAGCTCATTTGGAAACGGCGCCCAAAAAAATTCGTGGATGTCCCTCCAAAAGTATCTATTCAACCACTGTACGTCAGATAGACGTGGATGTCTGTTTTCTTTCTTTACGAAGTCTCTTTCGATCTTATCGCACCAAGCCTAGATTTCTTTTTGTTTTGGATGCCAACTGTCAGACATTACTTTTCTGAATACACTATCGCATCACTGGTCTTAGTGGGGCAGCGAAACCATTTGTTGGTCGCAGCACTGTTCTAGAGGTTTTCCAATGTAGACCCAGGTACTTCGCGGTACAAAATACCAACAAAACCCCTATTCATCAGCCCTTTTGGCAATAGAATGCAAGCAGCTTGAGGCCTCACCCGAGGCGAAGTTGAGGGGGTGGTTGCAAAAGTAGGTTTCCACAACCTTGTGATGAGATTGATTCAACTGCTTAATGCGCAGCGCGATGATAGACTACGCAGTTGCGTTTGGTGATCGTGTGGAGTCTCCTACTCCGCGTTGAGTGCAGATGGGATCTTCCTTGGACAAGGGAAGTATGCAGTAGAGATCCTGAAGAGGTTCGGGATGATGGACTGCAAGGCCATGGCCACACCTATGGCATTGAACTTGAAGCTTCTGTGTGATGCTTCATCTGATCTGATTGATGTCACTGTGTATCATCAGATGATTGGGTCCTTGATGTACTTGACAAACACGAGACCAGATATTTGCTTTGCGGTGAATACATTGAGCCAGTTCCTGAAGGATCATAGAGGTGTTCACCTGGTTGTTGTAAAGCATATTCTGAGGTACCTAAAGGGTATAATTGATTATGGGCTCAAGTATGATGTGAATCAAAAGTTTAACCTGTAGGTTTATGTTGATTCGGACTGGGTAGGCAGTGCTGCAGATAGGAAGTGCACTTCAGCGTGTTGCTTCAATATGGGACCAGGTGTGATCTCTTGGTGTAGCAGGAAGTAGTCCTGTGTAGCACTGAGTATAGCCGAAGTAGAGTATGTTGCAGCTTGTTCGGCTAGTTGTGAGGCAGTATGGCTTCGGAAGCTACTGTCTGAGTTATTTTATCTCCCATTGGAGGCTACTGGTATATTTTGTGACAACTAGAGTTGTGTGAAGCTGTCTGAGAATCCGATGTTCCAGGATAGGTCGAAGCACATTGAGATCAAATATCACTATATCATGGATGTGGTGCAGAGAGGAGCAGTGAAGCTCTTGTATGTTGCGACAAATGAGCAGGTTGCAGATGTGTTGACGAAACCACTAGCCAGAGTGAAGTTTGAATACTTCAGAGAGAGGCTTGGTGTTCTTCAGATTGACAACACTTTGAGGAAGAAGTGATGGACACATTTGCTAGAGCCATTCCAAGCATGGTGAGAGGAGGATCCTTCCCATGGCTGTGGATGTAAGCACTGGATGATGGGCATCAGGACGATGCGACGATGCTCCAGTTACGGCTCTGTATATGCATCATGTTGGATGCTGGATATGATCAGTTGGATCATGTATATGTATATGCATCATGTTGGATACTAGATATGATTTGTTGGATCATGTATATGTATATGCATCATGTTGTATGCTTGATATGATCAGTTGGATCATGTATTCGTATATGTATTAGATGGATACATTATATGATCAGGTAGATCATGTATGATGATATGTATCAGGTAGATACTTGGTATGCATCAGGTGGATGCATTGTATGATCAGGATGATCATGGATGATGAGCTTCAGAATGTTGCTCCAGATGATATGCATCAGGATGATGCTATGACGATGATCAGGATGATCATGTGATGATGAAATGCATTAGGATGATGCAGTGATGATGATCAGGATGATCATGTACATCAGGGTGATGTATGGTGAGTATCAGGTTGATACTCTATGGTTGTGGACAGGTTGTGCAGATAAGCATATAATAGCGCCCTGGGAGGTTTGCAGATACTCTTTCGAGGTTTTTCCTATGGCATATAATAGCGCCATGGGATATCTGGAAAATGCTCTTTTGAGGTTTTGCTTGGGAGGACATATAATAGCGCCCTAGGAAGTTTGCAGATACTCTTTCGAGGTTTTGCCTATGGGATATAATAGCGCCCTGGGATATCTAGCAAATGCTCTTTCGAGGTTTTGTCCTATGGCATATAATAGCGCCCTGGGAGATCCAATAGGTTGAGCAGTACGCTTGTAATCAGTCCTAGGATGCTCTTTCAAGGTTTTTCCATGACCACATATAATATGTCCTGGAGATCCGGACAGGTTGTGCTAGCCACATAAAAGGCCTTGAATTCTCTTTAGAGTTCTTGCTAGTCAAGACACTCTTTTAAGGTTTTGTGGTGGGGGTCACATGTAATACGCCTTGGAGATCCGGACAGGTTGTGCTAGTCACGTGAAAGGCCTTGGATGCTCTTTAGAGTTCTTGCTAGTCAAGACACTCTTTTAAGGTTTTGTGATAGTCAACATGTAATAGCGCCCTGGGAGATCTTGTCGGTCGTGCTTAGGCACATAAAGGATCCTGGGATACTCTTTCGAGGTTTTGTTGATGTACGTAATAAGTCCTGAGGATTCCATAGTATGGCCAGTGATGATGAAGACCTACAAGTGGTGGGCCTACATCCAGTATGAAAAAGGACTGGCTCTGTAGAACTTCCTATGACGAGTAGATCAGAGATTGATTGAGATAGTAGCAGTCGTGACGATGACGATGATTCGATGACGATGATCCAGAGAAGAAGACTTGTGCTAGCAGATCTGTGTCGAGAAATACCTTCCTAGTTAAGAGGGAGTGTTGATGTATATGTAACTTTGGAATGTATTTCACCCATGTATATTGTACTCCTATAGAGATGTTATTATTCCTCTATACAGAAGTGTCGTCATTTGTATTGACAATTGTCGCAACTTGCATGTGATGGGTTATGAGACCACCAAGTGTGGGGTCGGACCTGATTAGTATTACCATGGGTTATTAGACTAAGTTAGACAAGTTGGCCCTGCTATTTTATTAGGTAGGTCAGGTCATGTATAAATAGAGTGCGGGAGGCACTCTATTTGATCATCTCATTATTCACTTCTACACTCACCAGAAAGTGGCACACAAGTGAGGAAGGAGGAGTAGCTGCTAGGAGGACTATCTCTTGTACTTGGGTTGTATCATTGCTCTTTCTATCTTTGAGGAAGTTGTGGGGTTTTTCACCTTTATGGTTTTCCCCAGTGAAACTCTGTGTGTCTATTGTCTCATGTGATTGCTTGGTGTGATTGATATGCATTGTTATGCTTGATATACTATACATGTTATTCTTTCAGTAAAGATCCTAGAGTATGTTGAATTAATACTCAAAAATTAACATGGGATTGGGGGAATGCTAATGGTATACTTTTGGTGAAAAAGGCCTACGAGGCATTATCTTTTTGCTATGCCTCTCCTAGTCTAAAATGGTGGGCTAGTATTTTATGGAAGTGGAACATGCCTCTAAAGTTCAAATGTTTCTTGTGGTTGTGCATGGAGAACAAGATTCTTTCGTGGGAGAATCTGCTCAAGAGTGGATTTCGGGGTATTGGACATTGTTCCTTGTGCTGCAGGGATGGTGAATCGATTACCCATCTGTTCAATCACTGTCCTTTCTTCATATCTATTTGGGAATATGTTTGGACTCTTTTACCTCACTACGATTTATGGATTGTATCAAACTTTCAAGACTATTGTTATCACTAGTTTCAATCAGCTCCTTTGTACAATGAATTACCTCTTTTTGTTATTTGGGAAGTTTGGAAGGCGATAAATAGAGATATATTTGATGATAGCAAACCTTCGAGATATCTTGTTAGTACAAAATCTTTTTCCTCGTTTCTCGAGTTTTATAAGAAGAAACCTCCAGCTAAATCGAGAATTCTTAGGTTGCTTCAGGTGGATGACTTTACATATTTTGGCTTCTTTGATGGAGCGGAACAAGGTGGTTGGTGTGGGGATGACATGGATTTATAGGTGTAACACACCCAATGTCACATTAACTTAACACACACATTAATTAATTAATTTTTTTACATGCATGATGTTCATATGCATTATTTAAACTAATGCGCGACAATGCATATCATAAACATATTAAATAATCTTTTAGAGGAAGCTTAATTTTATTAGATGTTGCACATTTATCAATTGCAAATTTTACTTCATTATTAATTCTTATATTAAATATTTCCCATTAAAATATCTTATAATGGACCCATAATAAATTATGACTTGAACCAACTTCTCTAGTAAATCCTTTACTAAATCTAAGCAGAAAATATTCTATTAAAACTGCGCAGTAAAAATTGTATAGAATAAAACCCTATTAAGATATGGGCACGAATGAACATCTAGGTTTACATAAATATTCATAACATAAGTTATAAATAAACTTTACACTAAGATCTGCCCAGTAAAACCTGTTCCAACTTATTTAACTAAACTTACCAATTAAATAACTACACAGTAAAGTTAATATACTATCATATTAACTATCCAGTAAGGTTACACACATAAATTAAATAGGATATCATTTTTTAGAGTTTAACATTCCAAGCGCAATAAAGTTATAATCCAACATATTAACTGCGAGTAGGATAGCAAATACCAATTTATCCAAAATATGGAATGTATTATTCCAAGATATTTATTGCACAGTAAGAATTGATATCTCAACTTATTAAGTGCCCAATAAGGTTAAATGCATAAATTAAATAATATAGCAATTATCATTCCATCCAAAACCAGGAATGGAATCTTCCACTATGATAATTGCGCGGAAATTGTTTACAATTACCCATTAAGAAAAATAAGGATAATTAAGTGCATTACAATGCATTACCACATATTACTTTCATAGGGTTTACAATTATCAGCCCATGGTTTCCAAAACCATGAAACCATTCATAATAAATTTAAATAAAAACATTTTTCGAAATGAATTGAACTATGCGCAGTAAACCATTACTTAATAAATATTTCCTTTTCCCTAATGGATTGAGTTATGCACATTAACCAAGTACATGGCTAATCAATTACTCATTAAGCAATAAGGTCTAATTATTGCGCTGTAATAATTAAACTCTAAGAATCTTTCAATTAGCTATTAATTAATAATAATTTGAGCACTGTAGAAATTAAATTGAACTACATATGAATTTCATCTTTAATTCATATGTGAAAATTTTCAAGATTCAAATTGAAATAATCAATTTTCCCGTGAAACCATAATTAAATATCATGAAAAAAAAGCCATTTCATGGTCGAACTTCCATCAACCATCATGTCAAATGTAAATAAGCTAGATTTTTTTAACAGCTGGGTAAAGAAATAACAAGTCCAAAGCAATATTATGGCCATTGGACACTCAAACATTAACCTACGAGAAATTTTACAGGTGCGGGAAATAAATTCATTCTATGGAAAATATAACATAGCTAAACATACCAAAAATTCCTTTCCCTTTAATTAATAATTTATCACTGAAAAACTCTAATTTCAGATTTGCGCAATTTAATTTCTTATGGGAAATAAAACCCAAAATTTTAACCAAAGAATAAATAATTTGCACAAATAAACCTGTGTCAATTCCATGTATAGGAATTCAACAAACAACTCAGGAATTTATAAACATGTAATTTAATTCATCATTCATCAATTAAACCAAATCAAGAAATACAAACTTATCTGGAAACACTTGAAATGGGCAACTCGCTGTGTGTGAAGCACGCTCCACCCAACTGTAGGAAATTTTTCTCCTCTATCTCTCAGCAAAGTGCCACCCCCGAGCTGAGACTCATGCATTCACCAAGAGACACATCTTCAATTCTCAGGTTTCTCTTAGGATTTCCTCACCTGGCTAACAAGATTTACTATTTTGTTACCAAATCCATGCCAACTGTGCAATCCCTTCCCTTAGCTTCATTCTATATAGCACCACAGTGAAACCCATCACTACATCTGTGCTTAGAATTCCACTAAAAGAACTTCTTACACTATTTCCATTTCACAGGTGCAACAAGAGGGAAAATGGACAACATTTCAACATAGATTTATCAACAATTTGGCTCACAGGTTAAGAAATTCATCTCATATTTTTCAGTTTTCCTACCCTGTTCTCTCAGACACCCCCAACAAGGTAATTTTTCCACAGAGAGCAATTTTCTTCCCCCAACCTTCGCGCATAATGGCACACACCCATTTTTCCGTGCATGCATAAGTCTCTGCATGCAAACTAGAAAACACGTGGGCTCTCCCAGCCATATTAATTAAAAACACATAATCACTTCATTTAATTAATATTTAAATCTATGTCTTAATTCATTCCTATGGATTTATGACTTGGCCAAATTTTGGGTATTTTTAGGGACTTAGGATTATAAAAAGGTCTTAACAAAGGTTTCCCCACCTAATGCATTTTAACCCCCTTGCAGACTTTGGTGAATACATTGGTCCTTGATCTTCCAACGTTCTACCTCAGCCATGGCCACAACTAGTTATCATTTTTATTATTATAATGCCGAAATGTACAATTGTCTTTCCTTTCTGGCATTACATAATAATATTCACATTGTACTTAGGATCAGTTCAAGGGTCTTAACCAAGGGTATTACAACATGTGATGCCTCATCATTATATTAGGCTGCAAATGGGGGTTGGGAAAGGAAGGAATACTAAGGAAGAGCTGGTGGTTCTGTGGGGAATCCTTTGGGTGGAAAACGTAAAGGTATTATTTGTCTCGAGATTTTTGGTGATTCTTGGGTGGTGATAGATTGGGCGAAAGGAATATCTAGACTCCGGGTGGCACATTTGGAGCAATGGAATGATCAGGTTTGGGATTTGATGTGGTTTTTCCTCTATCTCCTTCGCCCATATCTACATGGAGCTTAATCAAAAGGCAGATTCCTTATCAAAATCTGCTATTAGGCCTTTGGATGGTTTTATCTTTTTTGAGGACATTGTTGATAACAATGTGGTGGATTCAAGCTCTTTATTTGTTTTTTGAAGCCTTTTTGCTTTGTTTGGTTGATGGTTATTTTTTCCTTCTGTATAGGACTAGATGTATCCCTTGGGGGATAGTTTATGTTTTTTGTATGATTGTTGCTCTCACTGTAAATCTATTTTGGGTCAACACAGCCTCTGGATATGATCTATGTAACTTTGATTATATACATAATAACAAGTTACTTCTTTTTCAGTTTTGAAAAAAAGTAGAAAATAACTCATGATTGTGGCGAAAATGAAGTAATTTTTTATTATAAAAGATACCGAACAAATCCCAAATGACATTTAACCACTAAACCCTAATGAAAATTTATTCATCCATATTAATGATGTCAAATTAAATATTAAGGCCATAGGGGACTGAGGATCCAATGGAGTTGGTACATGCAAAGTCAACATATATCCCCGAAGTCATGGGTAGGTAACCCCTATACCAGATACATTCTACCTATAGAATTTGCTTATGCATATTGTGTTCCGACTAAAATACTTGCAAACCCCGAAAGAAAAATTTAGTTTTTCATACCCTCACACAACTGTAGTTGGGTTTTTCATGTTAATTACTTTAGAGAAAACCCCAACACACATAGACTCACGGTCTTCTTCTTTCAATGAATCTATATTTGTTTTGTACTAAACCATGTTGTAGGTTTTAACCTACTTAAGTAAAATTCAAGTGAGTGATATGTTCTGTATTATTGCAATCCACATTGTTATTATTTACTTATAGATTTTCTGATAAAAAGATTGGGCATATCCAAATGCAAGATGAATGATGACAGAGAAGCACAGTTTTATGGAAGAGTATCACATATTACCATGAAAAAAGGGTCACATTTGGTGAAATGGTTTAATTGAATATTTTGAAGATTAAGGATGAAGACTTTGATGAAGAGGTACATAGTGATTACCCAGGAAAGGAGTGGCTATGAACACCTGAGTCAAATAGGAATTTCAAATATTTAACTTTGAATATGTCATAGCCATATAATGATATATACCTAACATTTTACACTTGTAACTATTGAAGTTGACTTCAATTAATACCCTCACTAGCATGGAATCATCCAATGATGTTTCACAAAGCAAATGGAAAATGTACATCCCCAAAATACTCACTGAAACATTAATCTGATGCAATTTTTCTTGTGTGATATAATAGGAGGACAAAACAATCAAGCTAAGATACCAAAAATGCAAAGCATATTAGTACATGTGCATTTACATGCAACAACATATTTCCGTAGTCCTTTCACCATAAGTCCAATGGAACATTAGATTCAAGTTCCCATCAACTGCACATTGAGACGAACCAACATAGTCCTCATGAGCCTGGATTTGATCTTTATAGCCTAAGATCAAAATGAATTTTGTATTCAAAAGCACCCTTATTATAAGATCAGAGGGAAGTTATTATGTCTCTTCAGGGACACACATAGGACTTTTCTGACTTATAAGGAACATAGAAATGGTGAAACATAATATAGATTTGTGGGAATAACTTAAATTATCTGTCTATGACAATCAACCCCAAGAAATCAACTCCCACCCCCCCTTCAAACAATAATTATCCCCCCTTCAAACAGTAATTACAAAATTTTAAATTTGAAAATGACATTCCCATAGCATTAGCATTTTACAATTTTAACATGGAATGACATAAGATATCCCAGTGAAGTTTCAAAGCAAACTAGAAATGTGTCCCCAAAAGATTTACTTAAACATTGTTGTGTGAGACTGTTTTTCCTGTGGTAAAATAATTTAGCATGCAATTTAATAAAAGTGAAAAGCAATTAATTTAATAGACCAGAAAAGCAAAAAACTTTTACGACAAGTGCATTACTTGTAACGACATATATCCATAGTACTGCCACCATAAGTAGTGGGAAAATCATAATTTATACATCATGACAAAATGACAACCAAAGTCCTATTGTCTTATTTAAATGACATACCAAGGGAGCCTCCCAATCTAGAGACCAGATCAATCTAATACAAATGTGATACTTTCGGGTTCTCCAACCATGTACCCAACAATAATAAGAAAACCATACCCACACTTTTAGGTATAGCTGCCTATTGTCACTACTACACAATTTATCAATAGAAAAATGATGAAGAAATAATATAGCAATGAAAAAATGTTGAAGAATTGATACATGTATTGATAGCACCACGTTTTCATACTACAGACGACAAACTCAAATGTTCAAGTTCTCCAACCATACTTACAACTTGGTCCAACATAAATTGAAGTTAATTGGCACACAACTTCTATTCAACATGCACACAACTAAAAACTTTCATGAACACATAAATCAAACACTTTCTCAAAACATGCGAGTAATATGGAAGTGACTCAATTGTACCTTCAATTATGAGGCTGCTGAATACAGCTGTTTCCAGAATATGCAAATGCAGAACATTATGAGCTTGCATAAAGTGGCCTCCCATTCACCCAAATAGTGAATGTTTCACTCTCAGTATATATCAAAACTAGGAGATGAAGACTTTTTCACTTACGACTGCACAAAAACATCTCCAGCACAGTGTTAAAAAGTTTGGGCTTATCAAAAGGCAAGATGAATGATGACAAAGAAGCACAGTGTTATGGAAGAGTATCACATATTACCATGAAAAAAAGGTCACATATGGTGAAATGGTTTAATTGAGTCTTTTGAAGATTAAGGATGAAGACTTTGCTGAAGAGGTACATAGCGATCACCTAGGAAAGGAGTGGCTATTAACACTTGATGCAAATAGGAATTTCAAATATTTAACTTTGAATATGTCATAGCCATATCATGATATAGACCTAACATTTTACACTTGTAACTATTGAAGTTTACTTCAGTTAATACCCTCACTAGCATGGAATCATCCAATGATTTTTCACAAAGCAAATGGAAAATGTACATCCCCAAAATACTTACTGAAACATTTAATTTGATGCAATTTTTCCTGTGCGATATAAAAGGAGGACAAAACAATTAAGCTAAGAGACTAAAAATGCAAAGCATACGAGGACAAAAAAATTAAGCTAAGAGACCAAAAATGCAAATCATATTAGTACATGTGCATTTACATGCAACAACATATTTCCATAGTCCTTTCACCATAAGTACAATGGAACACTAGATTCAAGTTCCCTTCAGCTGCACATTGAAACGAACCAACATAGTCCTCATGAGCATGGATTTAATCTTTATAACCTGAGATCAAAAAACATTTTGTATTCAAAAGCACCCTTATTATAAGATCAGAGGGAAGTTCTTATGTCTCTTTAGGGACACATATAGGACTTTCCTAACTTATAAGGAACATATAAATGATGAAACATGATATAGATGTGTGGGAATAACTTAAATTATCTACCTATGACAATCAGCCCCAAGAAATCAACTCCCATTCCCCTTCAAACAGTAATTACAAAATTTTAACTTTGAAAATGCCATTCCCATAACATTAGCATTTTACACTTTTAACCTGGAATAACATAAAATATCCCAGTGAAGTTTCAAAGCAAACTAAAAATGTGTCCCCAAAAGATTTACTGAAACATTGTTGTGTGAGATAGTTTTTTCCATGGTAAAATAATTTAACATGCAATATAATAAAAGTGAAAAACAATTAAGTTAATAGACCAGAAAAGCAAAAACATTTTACTACAAGTGAATTACTTGTAACGGCATATATCAATAGTACTTCCACCATAAGTAGTGGGAAAATCATAATTTATACATCATAACAAAATGACAACCAAAGTCCTATTGTCTTATTTAAATGGCATGCCAAGGAAGCCTCCAAAGCTAGAGACCGGATCAGTCTAATACAAATGCGATACTTTCGGGTTCTCCAACCATGTACCCAACAATAATAATAAAATTATACCCACACTTTTAGGTATAGCTTCCTAATGTCACCACTACACAATTTATCAATGGAAAAATGATGAAGAAATGATATAGCAATGAAAAAATGATGAAGAATTGATATATGTATTGATAGCTCTACGTTTTCATACTACACACGGAAAATTCAAATGTTCAAGTTCTCCAACAATACTTACCACTTGGTCCAACATAAACTGAAGTTATTTGGCACACAACTTCTATTCAAAATGCACACAACTACAAACTTTCATGAACACATAAATCAAACACTTTCTCAAAGCATGCGATTAATCTGGAAGTGACTCTGTGCCTTCAATTATGAGGCTGATGAATACAACTATTTCCAGAATATGCAAAGTCAGAACATTATGATTTTGCATAGAGTGGCCTCCCCTTTACCCAAATATGAATGTTTCACTCTAAGTATATATCAAAACTAGGAGATGAAGGCTTTTGCATTTATGACTGCACAACAACATCTCCAGCAACTCTAGCCATGCCATTGCTTCCCTTGTTGGTTCTTTTAGAAGATGTGCATTTCACACTCTCCTTGTTTGAACTAGTTAAAGAGGGTGTTGTTGCTTTGAATCACTCCCGTTCTGATTTTTGTATGCCTTTCCCATTTGATTCTAAGGACTCCTAGGTTGAACCTAGTTGAATAGATCTTGACAATTTAGACTTGGTTCCTTTTGCATCTGAGCCATTACATGGGATCTACTCTATCTTCTAAGACTTGGAACACAATGGTAGTTTGTTTCCATTGTTCTTGGAGTTAGAGGTATGTGAGTCCTATAATTTATCTATAATTTTCCTCAGTAATCGGTTGTTATGGAAGCCCTGCTAAGCCTATTGGGCTTTCTTTGAAAATTTGTTTTGCGGATTTTCTAAGAGCTTGAATGATGGGTCGTTAACAACAGAGCCCTCCATACAACTTCTCCAGGGATGGAAATTACTTCCAAGGAGGGTCATAGTAACCCCCCGCACATGAGCTGCCACATTTCACAGTGCAACCTGTCAATCTTGTATGCCTATCAGTATGTGTGTCAATGTCCACTAAAAAGAAAATATTTAGACCTACATTTATAAGTTTAAGGTCGTTCGATTTTTATTTTATTTTGTATTTTTCTTTAATGGTCTCAATGATAAAAAAAATAGTCTTTTCAGTAAGTTTCCACCAATAAAAGTTGTACACTTGTAAATATATTTGATTAAATAAATACAAATAAATTTAAAAATTCAATTAACATTAGGCAAACTATAATCATGTTTTAGAAATATTGTGGTAGGGAGTAAATTAATAGGAGAATGCAGAACATATAGTCTCTGCCTACGACATTGACTAAAAATTCTCTAATATAGACTAGAGATATAAACTCCGGTAATAAAGAAAAATTGTCTAATATCTACTTTGAGTGGAAATGGAAATATAAACACATATAGAGGAAAGCATACCATGAGTGATTGTATTCATACTCTACATTGTGTTGCATGTTGTGGGATTCTTGGAATACTCGAGCATCATAATCTTGAAGATGAACGAAATCATGCATTGCAATTATTTGTAAAATTATTTGTAACTATGCAATTATTTGTAAAACTATATGCCATTCATGCCCCCTGTTTGACTATACATTTCTGGTGTTTGTTATGTTGTTGTAAGTCATTTAGCACCGTTGTAATTACACTTTTGCAATACGATCAACATCAACAGTTTGATGCTGGGAGGCTAAGTTTTCCCCAAAATTGTTGGGAGGATGGAGGAAGTTTTGGAAGAAAGCCATTATACAGTGAGATTGCTTCATCTAGGTTGAAAAGGGAATTTATCTAAGATATGAAAGGGTATCATGACAACAAGGCATAGATGGTTGGCAATGAACTCTACCTTGAAGAATGATGTAGTGTTGCTCTGACGGTTCTAACCAAAAAGCCACTACAATGAAGACAGAGAAGGCAGTGATGACAATGGACTTCTTCAATACCAAGAAGCCTGTCGTCAACTCGACAATAAACCCCTAATCTCTCGACCAATTGGCTGATACTTTGTGTTGCATGTTGTGGGATTCTTGGAATACTCGAGCATCATAATCTTGAAGATGAACGAAATCATGCATTGCAATTATTTGTAAAATTATTTGTAACTATGCAATTATTTGTAAAACTATATGTCATTCATGCCCCCTCTTTGACTATACATTCTTGGTGTTTGTTCTGTTGTTGTAGGTCATCTGGCACTATTGTAACTGCACTTTTGCTATACGATCAACATCAACAGTTTGATGCTGGGAGGCTAAGTTTTCCTTGAGATGGTTGGGAGGATGGAGAAAGTTTTGGAAGAAAACCATTATACAGTGAGATTGCTTCATCTAGGTTGAAAAGGGAATTTATCTAAGATATGAAGGGGTATCATGACAACAAGGCATAGATGGTTGGCAGTGAACTCTACCTTGAAGAATGATGTAGTGTTGCTCTGACGGTTCTAACCAAAAAGCCACTACAATGAAGACAGAGAAGGCAGTGACGACAATGGACTTCTTCAATACCAAGAAGCCTGTCGTCAACTCGACAATAAACCCCTAATCTCTCGACCAATTGAAAGGCAGACAATGTGAACAAAAACTTTGGATAATGACATGGCATGAATTAATGAATTTTCAAACTTTAATTAAAATACTAAAATGAACACAAAATTAATAAAAAGTGAGGCGATCAAGGGCAAATCGATTACAACGACACACCGACTATTGACACTTATAATAATGGCAATAACACCATCTATATCCTTACCCTTATCACCTTGGGATTTTCCCATAACACCTAGGGATCCATGCAAAATGTGCTTGACAGATATCACTTGGGACCATGCAAAATGTGGTGGAGTTGAAGGTCTATAGTTTCTTTGGTCTAAAGTGCCTCGTGGATATCAATCGCCCTCAACCTTTGCTCGGAATTAAAAAAAGAAATGGTAGAAGAAAGCTGACATTTTTTTGGGAGTACGGCAGCTATATTCCGTATAGCATACTCTTTGTGTCGCATGGACGATGTCAATTATGTGGATGTGAGCAATACAACAAAGCAGTTCCATGACACAACTTACCACACCGACAAATGTCGTTTATCCATATCCTGTATCTTATAATTTATTATTATGTTTTAAAAAACACACATGCTATTACAAATCAATGAAGATATTATATTCTAAGTACACAATGCTTGTAGGCCCCGCATATTGGATCAAAGGGAGAGATGAATTTACATTGCCAATTTTGTTTTTCTTATATTTTAATATTGTTGTTGGATTTGTGAAGTATTTGCATGCACTCAAACTTTAAGTTGGCATGCACCTTGTGCATTGGTTGTTTTGAATATATACACACGTTATAGAGTATATGTATATACACAAATCTCGAGGTAGCCTCGGTCAAAGATATATACGGCTTGACAAAGAAACTAAGGCTGAGAGAAATGTCATTCACTTGTAATTGGTTGGAGGATTCTTCTAACGATAAGTGTCTATCTATGTGTGATTAAATTTGAGCATGTTATATTGTTTAATAACATGTTTGCATGTAGTTATTTTTTGTTGTTTTCATTGCAAGTTTAGTTTTACTGAAGGCATATGGTTGTTTAGCTAGATACCATAGTATTTTGGTATGTCATAAAGCGATATCAACAACATAGATTAATGGTGTCATAAAGGTGGTTGGGAACATGATAGTTTGGTATCAAAGCCATGGTTGTAACACTAAGACTGTAATGAGCCGAGTTTGTTTGCTTAGAGGTTGTAAAGGAATTGTTTAATGCAATGGACTAGTGGCTGTATATGAGGAAAATAGTATTGAATCCCTTGATTGATACAAGTCAAGCCTTTGGATGGACAATGGGACAATTGTCTGAGTGATGGGCCAAGAAAGGAAGCCTTGGAGGTGCCATTATGGAGATCCATGGTTGATCTTAGAAGAAAAGGGGCAATTTGTTAGTTGAAAGAAGCTTCAAGTGATAAAATGTCATTGGGAAATTAATGGTAGTCATAGGATATATGAGAAGGCGCCATGTGTTAATCATTGGTGGCCATTTTTCAAAAGAAGTATGATAGGTTGGATGCGAGGGCGCTAGGTGTAAGTAATTCGTCACCACTTGTCATAGAAAGATGTAAGAAACCACCTATTGGAATCATAACCATATATATATGATGATGAAAATATTATAAACAAAAAACAAAAAAAAATTGAAGAATTTATAAAATTTGGAAAATCTAAGGTGGCCCCCATCGGCGCCATGGGGATGAAGTATGATGTAGAGATTTGATGTGGACAAGGAAACGTGACATGGACCAGCCATGTCAGATAGGGTGCTCAGATGGCAGGGTTCAAGTGCCTAGTTGGTACGTAGGTGGAGCTAAGTGGACGCAATAAGATCACGGTCTGCCAAGAATGGATGGGACCATCTCGAGTAAGTTGCAAGGGTAGATCTGTGCCATTTACGCAAAAGGAGAAGATCAATGATTTATCATAGGAGAAGGTGTCGTGGAAAACTTAGATTCATCAGGCATGTTGGAGTAGCAAGATCCCCACGATTCATAGAAAGTGAGATGCATGGGGTCTATTTGAACGAACGTCCCACAAATGGCCAAGATTAGATCATGTAAGTCTCATTGCATGATCTTGGCCATTCGAAAAAGGTAAGATGATCAAAGGATATTTAGGGGTATGATTTTTTGAATGATTGAGATGAGATATGGGACCACTAATGGAAAAATCTAGACCATTTGCAGGGAGGAGGATCTGCACGTGCACTGACACATGTGAGGGAAAACCTGGTGACAAAAAAACACTTCTTGGTGACCAAGAAACCAATCATAGTTGCACTGAGGTCATCACAAAACCAATTTTTGTTCATTGGAAAATCTTTTACTATCATAAAAAAACCTCTTATCGTCATCGAAAAACCTCTTACAGTTGATGGAAAACCTCTTACCATTGTCAAAAGACCATGGATGGTAAGGGTGGTTTGGAGGTATGCTGACCTAGCATGGGTGGCCAAGTAGGATGACAGATGTGCACAGGGACACGTGGATCCCTAATATTGGTGGTCGAGATGACATGGACAAGTCCACATAACAAGCAACATCGTGGTCGAAGATCTAGGTGGAAGATTCAACCAAGTGGCAACAAATTGGATATTCATGTTGGTTATGGAGCATGATATTCTTTTCTATTCAAAGATCTTGTTTCGACCATGTTTGGATCTCAGTTCCTAATGGGGGGGTGCAAGGGGATTCCCCCCTCACTATTGTTTCCAGGGGCGATGACAATATTTTGGAGCCCCCATGGTAGGGGTTCGAAGGAAGCACCCCCATATAGAAATTTTGAAGAAAATGACTTGTAAAATATTGTAATTGCATAGTCAATCTAGACCATTCATCATTAGTCACATATCGAATGGTAGAAGTTACGTTGGTTCTTTTTTTTTTCTGTAGAAATCAACCCTCTTTTTATGAGGGCATTTTGTTATGACTATAATGTAGAGTGTGAGAGAGACTGTAAGATAGTGAAAAGGAGGTTGCAACATATGTGTTGTAGGTTTAATCCCTTCATTTTGTTGGATGGAATAATGAAAGGATTAGTTGTTTATCTGTGTATGTAGACCATATTGGGTGAACCACATATATTGGTGTCTTTCTCGTATTGTGTTCTTTTATATTTTATTTTTGCTTTTATTTTGTTTTTATTGCTTTATGATTCTATTCCTAACAATTCAGGGGGAATATTAAGATTCTTCGCTCATGCATTTGGTGGTGGCCAAAGCATTGTGTGCAAATGGATGAGATTGATCAATCGAATCATAAAGGTTTGATACTGACCATTGGAAGGGAAGGACAACTTGTGTCAAGGTTGTGTAGGTTAAATCATCGTGAACGACCACAATTGAAAGATCAAAGATGCATGATGAAATCCGCACCATTCACAGGGCGACCCTTTAATTTTTAGCTCAAGCTATTTAAATGCACAAATGGATGGGATTCAAAGCTCAAAAGTGCATGGTTGATTCACACCATTCACGAGGAACCCTCCCTCGATACCCATCAAGCAGTTGATCTTGCACGAATGGTTAATATTTAATGCAGGAAGTTGAATGATGTAATTTACACCATCCATGGGGTGGTCCTACCAGATATCTATAATATGTGTTGGATGCCATGCATGATGGATATATATGGACATGAATAATATGATCTAATCCCTCCTGTTCACTGGGTAAAGATGCATTCCAATTGGATTCTGGCTTAGCAAGGACATATGGTGGTCCAGATGAAATGGAAAGGTATGCCGATGGCCACGTAGAACCCCACTGCCACATAGGAAACCACATGGCATACCATGTCATCAGGGTGCCAGGTCATATATATATAATCAACGAAAGCTCATATCAACATACCCTCTCCTAGCTAAAATTTCAACCGATCCACAATATTTGGCCTCTAGATTAGGATAAATCCCTAGCTTGAGGGAGCTCTTCTTCGGCCTAATAATCTTTAAGTATGCATGCCACCCACCCAAAATTTCTTAAATATATTGCTTCTATCTACACAAAACTTTTTCATGTCTTGTGCTATTTTTAAACTCTACCTTATCTTAACCATTTTTTCTTCCATTTCCTTGAGTGACTCTGGCTCAACTATGACTCTACCCATTGGATTTTCCCAACTTATTGGACTTTGCATTTTCTACCATATAAAGCTTCAAATGGAATCATCTTCAGAGAAGCATGATTTCCATTATTGTATGCAAATTCTACCAAATACAAATAATCTTTTTGCTTGGATGGTTTGTCCATCACATACATCATTAATATATCTTCTATGACTTTATTCACCCTTTCACTCTATCCATTTGTTTGTGGATGATATGCTATACTTAAATTCAGGTTTGTTCCAAGTCCTTCGAATATCCCTTTCGAAATTTTTTGAAGTAAAATTTGGATCTCTGTTTGATATAATTAACTTAAGTATCCCATGCAACCTAGCAATCTTTTTCATGTAAATTTGTGTTATATTCGTTGCTTTATGAGTTGACTCAATTGGAATAAAGTGAGAAGATTTTTTCAACTTGTCCACCACTACTATGATTGAATCATGCTGCGTTGTTGTTTTGAGCAACTTAGTGGCGAAATCATTCGTCACCATAGCCCATTTCCACTATGGTATTGGTAATGGTTGTAGCAATCCTACTAGATGTATATGCTCAAGCTTTACTCTTTGAAATTCCATGCACCACTCTATATACTCAATAATCTCTTTCTTCATTCTTGCCAAAAGTATTGTCTTCTTACTACTGCAATTTGTTTTTGGTATCCAGGGTGTCGAACATACTGGACCTTATGCATCTCATTCATTACTAGTTTCCTTAATTCAATAGAATTAGGAACATAAATTCTATTTTTATACATAAGAATTTTATCATCTTCCAAACCATAACCTTCATATTTATGTTGTACATTTCCGTGTTGTAATCCTTCTTTTACTTGAAGGTAATATTCATATGAGATAATAGGCTCAATAATTATGGTTTTTAAATCTGTTTCACCCATGCAAATGGTTGTAGAATGCATTTCATGTATTCTTTTACTGAGTACATAAGCAAACATGTTCTCTTGACCCTTAATATGTGTGATATCAAAATCAAATTCACAAAGAAATCTCAACCATCTTGTTTGCCTGGAATTCAAAGTCTGCTTCTCAAACAAAACTTCAACCCATTGTGATATGTTCTTAACTCGAATTGTATACCCATGATATAATGTCTCCACATATTCAATGCATGTACAATGAAAGCAAGTTCTTGACAGATATCACTTGGGACCATGCAAAATGTGCTTGACAGATATCACTTGGGACCATGCAAAATATGGTGGAGTTGAAGGTCTATAGTTTCTTTGGTCTAAAGTGCCTCGTGGATATCCCTCGCCCTCAACCTTTGCCCGGAATTAAAAAAAGAAATAGTAGAAGAAAGCTGAGATTTTTTTGGGAGTACGGCAGCTATATTCCGTATAGCATACTCTTTGTGTCGCATGGACGATGTCAATTATGTGGATTCCATGACACAACTTACCACACCGACAAATGTCGTTTATCCATATCCTGTATCTTATCATTTATTATTATGTTTTAAAAAACAAACATGCTATTACAAATCAATGAAGATATTATATTCTAAGTACACAATGCTTGTAGGCCCCGCATATTGGATCAAAGGGAGAGATGAATTTACATTGCCAATTTTGTTTTTCTTATATTTTAATATTGTTGTTGGATTTGTGAAGTATTTGCATGCACTCAAACTTTAAGTTGGCATGCACTTTGTGCATTGGTTGTTTTGAATATACACACACGTTATAGAGTATATGTATGTACACAAATCTCGAGGTAGCCTCGGTCAAAGATATATACGGCTTGACAAAGAAACTAAGGCTGAGAGAAATGTCATTCACTTGTAATTGGTTGGAGGATTCTTCTAAAGATAAGTGTCTATGTGTGATTAAATTTGAGCATGTTATATTGTTTAATAACATGTTTGCATGTAGTTATTTTTTGCTATGCATTTATGTTTTCATTGTAATTTTAGTTTTACTGAAGGCATATGGTTGTTTAGCTAGATATCATAGTATTTTGGTATGTCACAAAGTGATATCAACAACATAGATTAATGGTGTCATAGAGGTGGTTGGGAACATGACAGTTTGGTATCAAAGTTATGGTTGTAACACTAAGACTGCAATGAGCCGAGTTTGTTTGCTTAGAGGTTGTAAAGGAATCATTTAATGAAATGGACTAGTGGCTATATTTGAGGAAAATATTATTGAATCCCTTGATTGATACAAGTCAAGCCTTTGGATGGACAATGGGACAATTGTTTGAGTGATGGGGCCAAGAAAGGAAGCCTTGGAGGTGCCATTATGGAGATCCATGGTTGATCTTAGAAGAAAAGGGGCAATTTGTTAGTTGAAAGAAGCTTCAGAGTGATAAAATGTCATTGGGAAATTAATGGTAGTCATAGGATATATGAGAAGGCACCATGTGTTAATCATCAGTGGCCATTTTTCAAAACAAGTATGATAGGTTGGATGCGAGGGCGCTAGGTGTAAGTAATTCGTCACCACTTGTCATAGAAAGATGTAAGAAACCACCTATTGGAATCATAACAATATATATGATGATGATGATGAAAATATTATAAAATAAATAAATTGAAGAATTTATAAAATTTGGAAAATCTAAGGTGGCCCCCATCGGTGCCATGGGGATGAAGTATGATGTAGAGATTTGATGTGGACAAGGAAATGTGACATGGACCAGCCATGTCAGATAGGGTGCTCAGATGGCAGGGTTCAAGTGTCTAGTTGGTACGTAGGTGGAGCTAAGTGGATGCAATAAGATCAGGGTCTGCCACGAATGGATGGGACCATCTCGAGTAAGTTGCAAGGGTAGATCTATGCCATTTACGCAAAAGGAGAAGATCAACGATTTATCATAGGAGAAGGTGTCGTGGACAACTTAGATTCATCGGGCATGTTGGAGTAGCAAGATCCTCACGATTCATAGAAAGTGAGATGCGTGGGGTCTATTTGAACGAACGCCCCACGAATGGCCAAGATTAGATCATGTAAGTCTCATTGCATGATCTTGGCCATTCGAAAAAGGTAAGATGATCAAAGGATATTTGGGGGTATGATTTTTTGAACGATTGAGATGAGATATGGGACCACTAATGGAAAAATCTAGACCATTTGCAGGGAGGAGGATCTGCACGTGCACTGACATGTGTGAGGGAAAACCTGGTGACAAAAAAACACTTCTCGGTGACCAAGAAACCAATCATAGTTGCACTGAGGTCATCACAAAACCAATTTTTGTTCATTGGAAAATCTTTTACTATCATAAAAAAACCTCTTATCGTCATCGAAAAACCTCTTACAATTGATGGAAAATCTCTTACCATTGTCAAAAGACCATGGATGGTAAGGGTGGTTTGGAGGTATGCTGACCTGGCATGGGTGGCCAAGTAGGATGACAGATGTGCACAGGGACACGTGGATCCCTAATATTGGTGGTCGAGATGACATGGACAGGTCCACATAACAAGCAACATCGTGGTCGAAGATACAGGTGGAAGATTCAACCAGGTGGCAACAAATTGGATATTCATGTTGGTTATGGAGCATGATAATATTTTCGATTCAAAGATCTTGTTTCGACCATGTTTGGATCTCAGTTCCTAATGGGGGGTGTGGGGGGATTCCCCCCTCACTATTATCGCCAGGGGCGATGACAATATTTTGGAGCCCCCATGGTAGGGGTTTGAAGAAAGCACCCCCGAATAGAAATTTTGAAGAAAATGACTTGTAAAATATTGTAATTGCATAGTCAATCTAGACCATTCATCATTAGTCACATATCGAATGGTAGAAGTTATGTTGGTTCTCTCTCTCTTTTTTTTTTTATCTGTAGAAATCAACCCTCTTTTTATGAGGGCATTTTGTTATGACTATAATGTAGAGTGTGAGAGAGACTGTAAGATAGTGAAAACGAGGTTGCAACATATGTGTTGTAGGTTTAATCCCTTCATTTTGTTGGATGGAATAATGAAAGGATTAGCTGTTTATCCTTGTATGTAGACCATATTGGGTGAACCACATATATTGGTGTCTTTCTTGTATTGTGTTCTTTTATATTTTATTTTTGCTTTTATTTTGTTTTTATTGCTTTATGATTCTATTCCTAACAATTCAGGGGGAATATTAAGATTCTTCGCTCATGCATTTGGTGGTGGCCAAAGCATTGTGTGCAAATGGATGAGATTGATCAATCGAATCATAAAGGTTTGATACTGACCATTGGCAGGGAGGGACAACTTGTGTCAAGGTTGTGTAGGTTAAATCATCGTGAACGACCACAATTGAAAGATCAAAGATGCATGATGAAATCCGCACCATTCATAGGGTGACCCTTTAATTTTTAGGTCAAGCTATTTAAATGCACAAATGGATGGGATTCAAAGCTCAAAAGTGCATGGTTGATTCACACCATTCATGGGGAACCCTCCCTCGATACCCATCAAGCAGTTGATCTTGCACGAATGGTTAATATTTAATGTAGGAAGTTGAATGATGTAATTTACACCATCCACAGGGTGGTCCTACCAGATATCTATAATATGTGTTGGATGCCATGCATGATGGATATATATGGACATGATTAATAAGATCTAATCCCTCCTGTTCACTGGGTAAAGATGCATTCCAATTGGATTCTGGATTAGCAAGGACATATGGTGGTTTAGATGAAATGGAAAGGTATGCCGATGGCCACATAGAACCCCACAGCCACATAGGAAACCACATGGCATACCATGTCATCAGGGTGCCGGGTCATATATATATAATCAAAGAAAGCTCATATCAACATACCCTGTCCTAGCTAAAATTTCAACCGATCCACAATATTTGGCCGCTAGATTAGGATAAATCCCTAGCTTGAGGGAGCTCTTCTTTGGCCTAATAATCTTTAAGTATGCATCCCACCCACCCAAAATTTCTTAAATATTTTGCTTCTATCTACACAAAACTTTTTCATGTCTTGTGTTATTTTTAAACTCTACCTTATCTTAACCATTTTTTCTTCCATTTCCTTGAGTGACTCTGGCTCAACTATGACTCTACCCATCGGATTTTCCCAACTTATTGGACTTTGCATTTTCTACCATATAAAGCTTCAAATGGAATCATCTTCAAAGAAGCATGATTTCCATTATTATATGCAAATTCTACCAAATACAAATAATCTTTTTCCTTGGATGGTTTGTCCATTACATACATCATTAATATATCTTCTATGACTTTATTCACCCTTTCAGTCTATCCATTTGTCTGTGGATGATATGCTATACTTAAATTCAGATTTGTTCCAAGTCCTTCGAATATCCCTTTCCAATTTTTTTGAAGTAAAATTTGGATCTCTGTTTGATACAATTAACTTAAGTATCCCATGCAACCTAGCAATCTTTTCATGTAAATTTGTGTTATATTCGTTGCTTTATGAGTTGACTCAATTGGAATAAAGTGAGAAGATTTTTTCAACTTGTCTACCACTACTATGATTGAATCATGCTAATTTGTTGTTTTGAGCAACTTAGTGGCGAAATCATTCGTCACCATAGCCCATTTCCACTATGGTGTTGGTAATGGTTGTAGCAATCCTACTAGATTTCTATGCTCAAGCTTTACTCTTTGAAATTCCATGCACCACTCTATATACTCAATAATCTCTTTCTTCATTCTTGCCAAAAGTATTGTCTTCTTACTGCTGCAATTTGTTTTTGGTATCCAGGGTGTCGAACATACTGGACCTTATGCATCTCATTCATTACTAGTTTCCTTAATTCAATAGAATTAGGAACATAAATTCTATTTTTATACATAAGAATTTTATCACCTTCCAAACCATAACCTTCATATTTATGTTGTACATTTCCGTGTTGTAATCCTTCTTTTACTTGAAGGTAATATTCATATGAGATAATAGGCTCAAGAATTATGGTTTTTAAATGTGTTTCACACATGCAAATGGTTGTAGCATGCATTTCATGTATTCTTTTACGGAGTACATAAGCAAACATGTTCTCTTGACCCTTAATATGTGTGATATCAAAATCAAATTCACAAAGAAATCTCAACCATCTTGTTTGCCTAGAATTCAAACTCTGTTTCTCAAACAAAATTTCAACCCATTGTGATATGTTCTTAACTTGAATTGTATACCCATGATATAATGTCTCCACATCTTTAATGCATGTACAATGAAAGCAAGTTCTAAATCACGTGTAACATATTAATTCTCATACTCCTTCAATTTTATGGATTCATAATAGATCACATGCCCTTTTTGTGTAAGGAATCAATCAATTCCTTCTTTGCAAACATCTATGCATACCACAAAATCTTCATTTCAATATGCAATCCATGCAAAAATCTATGGGCCATAAAAACCATGGCCCAATAGAAGGATCAATCCATGCTGCGATGATGACATTTGAAGGTGAGAATCTGCCACAAGATCATAACGATTTCTTGAACTTTACCAATTTTGTTTTTTAGAATTTGGAGAAATATTATTGAAGGATAAATGGGGGTAGTTTTAAGCTCCAAAAGGGAAAAGTTGTACCCGAGATGCTTCTAGGGAGTGTTTTGAGCTAAAAAACAGGAGTTTGAGCCACCATTTCGACTGCATTTGCATATTTTCAGCCATAAAGTGAGGGTTTTAATAGTATTTGTGGTTTTGCAGGTGAGTGTTTTGATGCAATTGAACGAATCTAAAAAACTTCGATGAATGTTCCCAATGAAAAGAAGAGAAATGGAGAAGTCCATTTGCTGAAGAAGAAAAGTTGTAGAAAAAAAGGACAAGACACCTACTATATATATATATTTTTAAGAAAAAATATTGTATTTGGTATTTCATTGAAAATCAAAATATACATAGGGAGATCGTTGAAATCAATACCAAGTCTAAACTAACCACTACCTTCAGGAAATATTAAAGGAATTCCCAAGCATGTCTATCACTTGGTAGAAACTACCCACTTCCCATCACAACCTTATACAATCATCCTCTCTTTCAAAACTGGAGTAGTTGGGTCCTCCAAAGGGAAACATGCCCAATCTCCATGACAAAACATGTATAAAAAAAACTTCTCAAATAACTTTAGAAAAGATTTAAGACATATTATATTCTATCATAGGAAACAACTCATCTCCATGTTGCTCTTGTATTTGAAAGGTTCCTTCAGGAAAAAGTAGTGATTCTTTTGATAGGGCATCCGCCCTTGTGTTGAACTCTCTAAAAATGTGCTCATAAGAGATAGAATGGAAAGTTGATTTTGTTGTAAGTATCCTATTTAGTAGAGGAGATAAATCTATATTAGAAATAACGCATATGTTATTGCACCAGTCCATTACCAATTTGGAGTCGCCAAAGATTTGAATTGAAACAATACCCTTCTCGGATGCAAAGCACATGAGTATCCAAAGAGTGAGGGTCTCTGCTTGATTGTTAGTGCCATATTCGACACCATATTTTAGCAGAAAGAAATGATATTTGTTTAAATAAATATCTCCCCTGAACCACACACACCCAACCGACCTTGGGATGCACCATCAAAGTGACCCCAAGCAGTATTAAAATTCATTAGTGGCTCTTTTGATAGCCTTTGCTTGGAAGTTCGTTTGGGTGCAAGAATTCCTTGAAAGACAAGTGGATTTTTACAGCTACAGTCATGAGCTCCCATGTTTTATCATCAAAGTTCATATTATTTCTTGTTAGCTAGATGCACCATATGACAAAGCAAGGAATAACAGAGAATGGGGTCATTGTCTTATCCAAAGCTGAGTTATGATAGCATTGATCCAAGGTATCCAATGACCATTAACTAGGAAAATTGGTAGATTGAATGGTATCCCTTCACACCAATTTGAAGAATGAAAAGGTAGTCTACTGATTCCAGAGCAATTTTGCACAAAATACACCTATTAGGACCTTTCCAACATCTTTGTTGGCAATTGCCACACGCAAAATTTTTATTTGACAACACTAACTAGATGAAACATTTAATTTTGAGGGGATATTCTTGTTTCCAGACAAATTTCCACCACCAAGAGCTTTCCTGATGTGTAGATATTCAAATAAAGCTTTGAAACCAAGCTTCGCAATAAGTCTGCCATCTATCTTATTCCAAGTCCATAAAATCTCATCTTTGCGATCCTGCAAGGAGATAACATTATGGAGAAACAAAGAGAAGTAGCTCCTCCATTCATATGCTAGATGATTACGAAGGCGAATATCCTCAACAGTCTTCCAAGATTGAACTCACATAAATGCAGGCTAATAAATAACAGCATCCTTTAGGTGCAAATATCCTTGATCATGTAGGAAATTCACCAAGGGATCAGAGAGCCTATAATTTCTGGATCACCCTACCTACAGATCAATCCGAAGATGAACTATATCTCATTTCCCAATATTCAAAGCTATCCATTGACCAAGGATAGGGAATGCCTTAGTCAAACACTTCATACAATTGAAACACTTTTAGTTGATTTTTGCTCCAATCAAATCTACTCTTCAATTGAGGAATTTGGAAAGTAATTTCTCTTCAAGATATTCCCCCACAAACCAGTACCGAATTCAAAAGTCTCCATAATATTTTTGCACCAAGTGCCTAACTGAATAGATAAATTTTCTTGAAACCCCATCCCCCAAGGGATTTTTCCTAGCTAAGAGTGACCATCTAACCAATGGGATACCTTCTTTGATTTTTCTACCCGTCCACATAAATTTGAAAGATGTTTTTCTTATCTTATCCAGTAAAAATTTCGGTATGTGCATGATGGACATCTAGTATACCGGTATTCTCTTAAGAACATATTTGATGAGCACAAGTCTTCCACCAAGAGATTAGAACCAATGATTGCACCAACAGGAAATGCACGCTTTGATTTTTTTGAAGAGCCATAGCCAATCTTTATTTCGATAATCATTTGGTTTGAGGAAGAAACCAAGATATTTTAAACCATTTTCTAAATAACCTAAGGGGATAGGAATTATCTGAGAGATTTGATGTTCAACTTTCAGACAGAGATTGTGGAAATGAAGTTGAGGTTTCATGATGTTTAATTCCATACACGAAGTAGCATAATAAGTATCAATAATGTTGTTGAAATATTTTTATTTCCTTAGCCTTCCAAGGCCAAATAATAAGATGTCATCCACAAAAAAGAGATGAGTAAGAGTTACAATGTTGGAGATAGGTATACCTTTGATGAGTCCATCCCTTTTGATTGAATTGATTAATCTACCTAGACCTTTAGCTATCAAAAGGAATAAAAAGGGAGATAATGGCAATCCCTGCCATAATCCCCTGGATGCCAAGAAGAAATGAGAAGGAGATCCATTTATTAAAACCACAAAGGATGAGGAACTGACACATCCCATGGTCTAGTTGAAAATTGACAAGCTCAAACCCATCCGAAGCATAATCAATCTTAGGAAGAGCCAATTAACAATTAAAATTTTCAAATTCCTTAGAAAGATTATTTTTTAGCATAGTCCCTACCAACTTATTTTCCTTGATAGAATGAAACCCTTCTTGTGCAACCCCAACATCATCATGGATTTTCTTGTTGTAGAGGAAACCAAACTGATTCAACATGAATAGATTAATTCTATTGACCATAATTTTTGAGATAATCTTGTAAAGCATATTACACAGTGAGATAGGCCATAAGTCTTCAAAATATTATGTATCACTTATTTTGGGAATTAAAGCCAAATAAGTTGAGTTTATAGATTTCAATATTGAACTAGAAGTACGATTTTCCTCAATTACTTTCAACAGATCATCACTTAATAAGTTGAAAAAGTCCAATTAGAATTCCACGATCCACCCATCAAGCCCCGGCCTTTTTTCCTTTCTGAATGATTGTAATATGCTAACTAGCTCTTCCTTCAATATAGGTTCTTCCAAAGCTGCATTAGCTTCAAGAGCTACTACCATCGGAAATAGTTTTATGATCTTCATTTGCCGCTGAATATGTGAGACATCTGGTTTAGTGAATAAAAGTTTAAAGTGAGACTTCGTTGTGGAGGAAATTTCTTCAAACGAAGAGACTCTACAACCATCCGCACAACGATTATCCCATATCGCATTAACAACTTTTCAGTGATTGGCATATTTGTGGAAAAAAAATTGTATTACTGTCACCCTCCTATAGTCAAATCAAAGTCTCCATTGAATCTCTTCCATCTCCAACAGACGATATTTTTTCTCGTCAAGTCCTTTTAGGATATCCAGTTCTTGGGCATTGAAAACTCGAACCGCATCATGCTCATATAGGGACCTTAGATCATCCATAGTTAAAATATTTATCTTTTTAGGTTGGCCGCAAATTGAAACATCGCTGAATCTCCTTTAGATGATTCATAGCGTGACCAATTTGTAGATACAAGAGACTTGAAATTGTCTTCCATAAGCCAAGAATAATTAAATTTGAAGGGTTATAGTGGTTTCTTATCCCCTCTGTCAAAATGAAGAAGAATGGGTCAATGGTACAAACCACCTCCCTCACCTACCCACGATCTATATCTATCAACTTCTTCAAGGAGTTGTTTTGCAACAAATAAATAGTCCAGCCTCTTTGAAATGCCATTGTGCCCCCTTCTTAAATTTCTCTAAGTAGGGACAAGTTTAATAGGTTCAATGTTAACTAGATTTGCTTCTTCAAATAGATGGATGAATAAATCCAACAAAGGGTCATGTCTCACTATATCCCCCATACTTATCGAGTCAGGTGAGTCAAGTTTAGGTCTCCACCTAGAATCGGGTTCCCCCCAATAAGGATCCTCTATCTCTCACGGCTTCCCAAAAAGGATTTTGATTACTATATGGCCCATAAACATTAATGATCTTGAACAACTTCTTGACATCCTTTGCTTCACCTTTAATAACAAGACCTGCATCAATGACAAGGGAGGAAACCACATTTAAGCGATGATTTCATGCTGCCAACAAACCTCCAAAGTGCCCATCAGATTCTAAAGCACAAAACTTCCAATTTTGAAGCAAAGAGGACATAATTTCAATCACCTTTCCAGTTGAACACATGGTTTCTTGAAATAAATGACATCAAAGTTGTATACAACAAACAACCATTTGAGGGCAAGGTTTTTAGGCCCCCTACCTCTCTTACATTGAGTGAGAGAATGACCATTTGGGAACTTTCTTATGGGGTTTTCTTGCTCTAAGTACCTCATAAATAGTTAATTGCTTTCCCTCCTAAACTTCTATGGATGGTTTGGTCTTTGCTTTGAAAATGTTTCAAAAATGACTGAGATGGGATGATTGGGTAAAGTTCATACTAAGACCACCATCAACGTCACCATTATCCTCTACAACTGCATGTTTCTTAGATCTTAGATGGTGGGATGAGAGCACATGAAAAGATTTCGAACAACTTTCATAGAAATCTTATTTCTTATGAGATGAAGACCTATGGCTTGAATTTGAAACATCAACAGAGGCCTCAAGAAGATACCCAACATCTAAATTTTGATCGGCGAGGGATGAACAAAAAACCTCCTTGAGAGCTTAAGCAACATCCATATCAGAGCAAGTGAGGGCTTGTGAAATAAGCATGGGAGGATTCATACCTTGGGGGATATCATAACACAACGTCTGATCTTCAGGGGGAGGACAATGAACTTGATCCTCAGAACCATGTGCATCTTGTTCCAATTGATGTTGACCTTCCAATGCACATGCCTCAATTATCCCTTGATGCAAAATCTCAGGCTTCCATTGAGTATTATAGATCGAGTGTTTTTTAATCCATGCTTATTTTTGGAACCCAAGGTGGTCAATGAGTCACATGACGAACAATCTTTATGCAAATGACCAACTTCATGGGTTTCCAGTAATTCAAGGGTTGTAAAAACTTTCCAAGACTCCATTCGATCTCGAATGACACCACTACAATTATAAATACAAACATAAACAATAAAAATTTACAAGGTCATTGCATTCAAACGAAAAAAGGAAACAAATATGTGCTCATTTAGCTTCTAAATAAACAACAATCAAAAGATTGCTTGAAGCAAATTCAACTAATATTCAACTAATACATCTCTTTGCAAGTGAATTTGACCCTCAAATCCTAAGCAACGCACAACCTCCAATGCCTTTGAGTTGTATAATATTATAAACTGAAAATGAAAACAAGTCCATTGAATCATTAAGAATTATGGTACTTGTTGATGTAGCTCTGACTATTGAATGAAAAACTAATGCGAAAGATCATCTTAGATATAGATAAAAATACAACACATAAAATCATGTGCAAATTAAATTCAATAATACATACAATGTGACAATGATTTAAAAAAAAAAAAAAAAAAATTAGTTTTTGAACTCAACCATTTCAAGCCATCCTGTATGGATTTTACTCATTTTCAAGAAATCAATTTAATACTATATATATATATATATACTTGTAAATGAAAGAGGCGTGTGATAACTGGCATTCAAATTGCCTCGATATTCCGGCGACTAACGATGAGAACTTTTCTCGCGAGATACAGTTCCACTTCTTCTGGTTATTTTTTGGAATTTCGACGATCTGGGTCGTCTTAAAATGGGCCAAAACTCCTAGGGGCACAGTTCCATGACATAGTTCCGCAGTAAATGGGGTGGAACTACGATTCCACCAGTTTTTATAATCAAATCTAGGAAACAAATCACCAAAAAAACATGACGATTTGAGTACCAATTATCCCACGCCAATGAAAGATATGCTCTACCTTAACCCCAAGAAACTAATAAATACTTTAAATTATTTCTCTTTCATAAAAAGTTATACATTCAAAGTTTTCCATAAATTGCGTATAACTTGTCAAACCAAATGAATAATATAGCCCCTCATCAAATCGAATAATATATCTTATCTTCCTAAGTATTTGATGTAGACATTAATTATAATGGATTTCTTTTTCTATATACAAATAACATGGTTGCAAAATTCTGTGCAACTTGTCAAACCAAATGAATAATATATTCCTCGTGTGTAAAACTCAACGATGTGTAGAATTTTGGATGTCTTATCTTCATAAATTATCATTGCTTATGTTTTTCTATATACTAATAAATGATGCAAGATTGCATATAATTTGTCAAACCGAATCAATAATATTCCTTGTGTCATTCCGAATGAGTTGTATATTTTTTTCAGATCTATCTTCATAAATTTTATAGATATATACATATAATCATAACATTATCATTGAATATATGAAAATAAAATAAAAGATTACATATTATATTCATAAATGCCTAGTTTTGCTTATATACTTTTTTATTCATTGCAATGGTCCATACACTGAATGCTGCATACTAATTGTCAAACCGAATCAATAATATTCCTTGTGTCATTCCGAATGAGTTGTATATTTTTTTCAGATCTTATCTTCATAAATTTTATAGATATATACATATAATCATAACATTTTTTTCAACCGAACATATAATCATAACATTATCATTGAATATATGAAAATAAAATAAAAGATTACATATTATATTCATAAATGCCTAGTTTTGCTTATATACTTTTTTATTCATTGCAATGGTCCATACACTGAATGCTGCATTTAGTTATATATATATTTTTGGAATCATTGTAATGATTTATTTATAGTGGAGGTTATATAGTGGATGTTTGATTTAAAGTTTAATTATTTTGGTAAAGATGATACAATTTATTATAATTCAATGGTTAAATTAGCGAGGATAATTATTATTGGTTAATATAAAAAATGTGAATTGATTCATTATTGTTGTTTAAGGAAAACTATGTCACCCGAAATAACATGTTGGTAGTTTATAAGGGGGCAAACTTCCACTCCTGCTAGATACTTCTAGGTCTTGGATCGTTAACATGTTTCTTTATCCAAGGAACATGATCCCTTAACCAATCAAAAATAGTTTTATATCTTACTCTAGCATTATAAAACTTTATTTTATGATTGATTACATCGAAATTAACATTTTTTCAATTATTAAATTTATTTCATTAATTTATTTTAAAATTTAATTAATAATTATTAAAATCCCATATATATATATAACATTAAAAGGACATAAAAGAGATGATACAAGCCGAGTTCATGACTCATAATGTAGTTTTAGAGAATCGACAAATATATTTTCACGTCAATCCAAAAACTCATACTTCTACCATTTGATAATTTAATGTCTATATTGCATATACCATTGTATTTCTTAAAACAATGAGAAAACTTCTATAACATTGTATATAATCATCATCCAACCACCATAAAACTCTTCAGGGAATTCCCTTTTAGTTTGAATTGTTGCATTCCCCATTACAATAAATTGCATACATTTAGTTATTGACAACACCTCTACCACTTCTTAGAAGTGTTGCTACAATATGTCTTGGTTAAAAGGCATAGAAACACCAATGACATAGGATAGAAAGTGGGTGGGTAAGGGGGTTGATGGATTTGCGTCGATCTTGTTTTAGAGGGCTAAGGAGGAGAAAGAATAGTTGAAGATTCCATGAAGTCCTTAATAATGGAAATGCTGTCTTCACTTTACTATGGAATTGATGTCATTCCTTTATTCTGCATCCTCCAATGCTGATGTATTTTTAGAGTGAGGCTCAAAGAGCCTCACATGAGAAGCCAAGAATAAGAGAATAACTCTATAATATCATCTAGAATAAAAGAGAGATGAATACAGATAATCAATAATAGAAACCATAACCAAGATCACAATAGAAATGGAGAAAACTCCAAGCAAAGATTGATATATTTATTAGTTGGGCAAATGCTTTTATATAGTCATTACAAAAACATCCTCAAGGACCAATTCAATTAAAACCTAACTAATAGTGCACATATATTCTCAACATTTATTATTTAAATATTAAATAAGCTAACTACTACTTGGAGCCACGTGCTTTTATGGATAAGTGTGATTAAAGAGACATTCCCATGTTGCATATGATTTCTTTCCAGTTTATGCGGAAAGCGTCCTTGATTTCCTCTTGGTTGAAGAATGAAACCATTGAAAATATGTTGGAAGTGATGGTTGAAGATGATGTTGGCAATAAGAAGGAATTATATGAGCCTCTGTGAATTGAGAAGAATAACATTGTTGTTATGTGGGAAATTTGAGAGTCAGTAGGAAGATGCTACTCGAAGGTAGAGAGCCAATGAGAGTGCCATCCTGAGGAGCTAGAGCTCGAACATAAAGGATTTGGTAGATGAGACAATTAGAGGAGCTAGAGCTCGAACATAAAGGATTTGGTAGATGAGACAATTAGTATGTGGATTGTGTAAGACTCCTAGATAGGAATTTGCTTACCATTGAATGCTATTGTTGTGTGAACAAAGAACCCAAATTATCATGTTGGAAAATTGTTGTAGTGTGGAAGGTGTGCTACAAAAAAGTTTTGAAGCCAGGAAGTAAAAACCCATGTAGTGATATTATGCCATGTTGGGTGGTGGATGTTGGCTAGAGAAACTACAAAGTGAAGGTGTTATATGTTGTGTGGTTTGAGCCATGGAAACTAGGTGTAGGAACGATGTAGCTATTGCAGGATGGATGGTGTGCTTCTGTCATGGGGGAAGGTTTCTACTTCAAGTGCATGGTTGAGTTAGGGATAAGGCATGTTGCACTAGGAAAGGTTTCTTGCGTGGAGAAAGGCTTCTACTTTGAGTGAAAAACTGAAGTAGGGATAAATAATATTGCACTAAGGAAGGCTTCCCACCTAGAACAAGGTTTCTACTATGGTGCAAAATTGAAGTAGGGATGAGTAATCTTGAACTAGGGAAGGCTTCCTTTCTGGATAAGGGCTTCTAGTTCAAGTGCGAAATTGAAGTAGGGATAAGTCATATAACATTGAGCAAGGATTCTTTTAGGGAGAAGGGATTCTACTTCAAGTAAATTGAATTAGGTACAATGCATCTTGTGCAAGGAAAGGATTCCTATGTGGAGGGCTTATTCTTTGAGTGAGGAACTAAAGTAGGGATAAATCATATTGCATTGGGAAAGGCTTCCTTTTTGGGGTATATCTTGTACTTTGAGTGAAGAAACCAAAGGGATAATTCATTTTGTGTTGGGAAAAGCATTCTGCATGGGCCCAATATTCTACTTCAAGTGCAAAATTGAAGTATAAGTCATCTTGCACTAGGAGAGGCTTCTTGCATGGAGTAGGGCTTCTACTTTGAATGCATAACTGAAGTATGGAACAATTATCTTGGAATGTGGAAGGATCCTTACATAGATCAAGGCTATGATTAGTACTATAAGTTGGTGGAGAGGAGTGTAGATCTCAAATAACCCAACATTGGGAACTATTGTGTGATCCAAAAAACCATGTTGAAAACAATAGAGGTGTATCCAAGATTTGCATAGGGATTTTCCAAGACAGCTGTATCTAACGATAAATTTTTGAACCCTATGAATGCAAACCTAAACTAACTAATCATTAAGTGTTATTGTTGCATCCGCGACGGTGAAAGAAAACTTGTAGTGGAAGAAGGGACCAGGTCACCCTTGCCATAGTTGGAAAAAAAATAATGAAACAACAAATGTGCTACAATCAAGTGGTTGCAAGTATTCATCATTTCTATCAATAAGGAACTTCTCAACCTCATCTAATCTATGTCTTATTTTAGCCTTTGTCTCATAAGAAATAGTTGTAGCTTAAAATACAATGTAATACAATCAAGAAAAGATTTGGGATCTTGGATGTCCCTCAACTATGATGTCTAAAATGTCCTTCTATGTCAAATCAAATTCCCTAATTTTGCATGCTTGAAATAATGATTGGACCACTTCCCTTGCTGTTATCCCTGAAATATGAATGAGGTGGCTAGAAATAGATGATTCATTCATATGAGCTGCAACTTGCAAATATGTGATAGCATCAAAATAGAACTCAACATTTCCAAGGCATTAACATCACGATGAATGAAGATGAAATCCTTCTTTTTACAAATATGGAGTATCTGACTCATCATAATGTCTTCAACAAGCAGTGTGAGAAAATAAAGATGCAAGTGGTCTCATTATCTATTAGTATGTCCATAAACTACAATATTTTGTAAACTCCTCTACCTATGTGCAGACCACCTAAATACCATGATCATTACGTGCATTAATATCTAACCATCTAGATTTGTATTTAAGGCCGAAAAGGTATGCCCATTGGTTATCATTGTGCATCAAAATTGGGCACAAGATACTCGAGAGCTAAATAATCCGCGAAACTATATTCTTCCAAACAACCAATCATAATGAATTTGGTTCATATAGGGGTCACATGGTGGTGAAAGTGCCCTTATACTAGGTGATCGAGTGTTGGGAGCCATATTGACTCACCCAAAATAAAAAGGATGTTGTTTCTATGGAACGTAGAATTTCCAGGTTAAAAAAACACAGAGTAATCTGACCTTGAGAATGTCGAGGGCATAAAACAAGGCATGGGGATGTGTGTCGGATTGGAGGACCATTGGGAAACCAAATTTTGATAATAGATTTTCATTTTTGGAGAATCTTGGCCAATAGATTGGAGCAAGTATCAAAGGAGGTAGCCATAATGACACATAGGGAAAACTCTAAGGAATGGAGAGTTCGGGTGAGAGCGAAGAGAGCAATGTTCATGGCCTCATTGAAGTTTGAAGAGAAATAAGAAATGGTGCATATTGGAGGTGTGGGTTGGGGCTTAAAATTTCTTAGGAGGGAGCTAGAGCGCTGGAATGATTGGATTTGATGGGTGGGAGGGTGAGTTTTAAGACCATGTTTTAATGTATTTTTGAAGTGAGGTTCAAAGACTAGTTTCACATGGGAAGCTAAGAATAAGAGACCAACTCTGAAATATGACCTAGAATAAAAAAGAGAGAAAAGTACATTTAATGATAAAACCCATAACCGAGAACTCAACTAGTAAATGGAGAACACTTTACAAAAATATTGATATATTCATTAACTGAGCAAATTCCTTTATATAGCCATTACAGAAATGTCCTCAAGGACCAAGTCAATTAAACATTAACTAAAATTGCACAAAGATTCTCAACATGCATTATTCAAATATTAAATAAACTAACTACTTGTTGAAGCCACATGCCTTTATGTATACATGTGCTTAGAGAGACATAGCCATATTACATTTCGAATGCACCAACCCAACTAGAATATGCTATCCAATGTTGTACAATAGATACCCTCCTAAACCTCACAATCAATAAAATTTGCATGAATGTTGTTAACTTTGTCTTTCTATCTATTTCTAGATACGATTCAGATTTCTTTAGTAGCATGGCAAGCAAGCATGTGTATGAAAATGGAGTTTCCACCCACCATGTTTCTTAAGGTGTCATGGTAATTTCCTTACTTTATAGTTTTAGTTGCATTTCAGTTGAATTGTTTAAATTTCATTTTCATTTTTGTCGTAATTATATATTGTGTTTCATTGTTTTGCATTTATTGAGAGTCATCAAACTTCGACTCCAACTTTACTACAACACCATTTTGATATGTAATATAATTTTTGATATGTAATATAATTGTTCAAATTTCATTTTCATTTTTGTCGTAATTATATATTATGTCTCATTATTTTACATTTATTAAGTGCCATCAACTTTAACTCCAACTTCACTACAACGCCATTTCGATGTGTGGTGGATCACATATGTATTTCAAGCTAAAGAACATCTCCTACATGGACCCTCACCTTCATCTTCAATAATTACACATTTTCTTTCCAACTAAAACTATATAAACTTAAATTTAATTAATAATTAAATTCATTATGATTGTTGATTCAAAACATATTAACAAACAAGTAAAATTAGCACCAAAGGTGCTTATACCTGCCATTTAGAAATGTTGTAATGTATTAGTTATTTATAATTCAAAGTTATAAAGTTGAAATAATGATGAAAATTAAACTAAAAGCAGGAGAGAAGTGACACCTACTACTTTTTACCTTTAAAAATGAAATAAAAAAATGAATCAAATAGTATAAACTCTATTCCTATAGCTTCGCTTGTACAAGCTTTTAAAATTCTCTTCATCCCTCACAACCACAAACTCTTCAATTTAGCACAATTTAGCACTGAAGTCTAGGGTTTCTTTAAACCTTGGACATAAAGCTTCATTGTACCAATTTTTAAAAGTGAAGATAAAAACAATCCATCTAAGTCTAAATACAAATAACATATTTTTTACATTTAAATCATACAATTTCTCTAACTATAAATAAACATTATTTATTATAAAAAAAATCAAATAATTTTATTTAAACCTGATTTATTATAAAAAAATCAAACAATTTATCTTTTTAATAAAATTATAAATATCAAAATTATCTATTATATAATCATAATATAGTTCAAATTGTAGGAAATTATCTATTATGTAATCATAATATAATCAATAAGATTATAAATTTATCTATTATGTAATCATAATATAATCAATAAAATTATAAATTTATCTATTATATAATCATAATGTAGTTCAAATTTTAGGGATTTATCTATTATATAATCATAATGTAGTTAAAATTTATCTATTATATAATTATAATGTAATGTTAATGATTCTTGAATTCATTTGTTTGCTTACTAATGGAGTAGATATGTTTTTGACTTCTTTCATATTTTTGGAAAAAGACAATGTTTATCAATACAATAAAATCCAAAAAACTTTACATAACTAATTAATGGAGAGTTTTAAACTAACTACCAAGGCCAAACAATTTCATCTAAAGTTATTTTTATAATACTATTAAATATATTAAAAAATAAGAGACACCGTATATTAAATTTGTAATAAGGAAATCTGTTTTCACCTTTTAGCTTAAATGGGAAATTACCTTGAAATAGTTGCAACCTGCAAATTGTAATTGGGACTTCGCATGTAGATTAATGTGTATGAAATTCGACACTAGTATTTTCTCATTATAACATTTGATGTGTAACAGAAATGAAGGTTTAAAATTGGGAAGCTAGTGCCTGCATATAAACTCGATCCATAATAGACTAATAGGCAGTCTGCAGCCACGACCCACAACCACCAAGGAAGACGAAGATGCTGTGGGTGTGAATTTAATCAACTTAATGTGAACTCTTAAATGTGAATATAATGTGAACTTACCACGTTAGAGGTAGCTATCTCTAGAGGTTTCACAAATCTAAATTTCGAATTTGAGAGCTCCACTTCAATGTCTCAGCTGATGTTCTTTCCCGTACACATTAATATCAAATCAATCAATTGGATAGATACATTTATCACAACACATTAATATCAATGCAAGCATCGGTCCGTAACACAGTAGAGTTACACATACCAGTGGACAAACCTTTGTAATAAAAACATAATGATGGTTTAAAAAAATGTTAAACATCAAAAATACGTTTTAATAAATGGCTTGGCAGCTGTTAGATTTGACGGTATATTTGAGATAGACATTTTGCTAGTCAAATCCAACCCGCAGTCGACAACCAGGGATAGGGAGTTCGAGGAGAGGTCTTTAATAGTCTGCTGCTCATCGGTGTTTACTAAACCCGCATAGATCTTTTAAGACTTTGTTGTTGGGTTTTTAGTGCGACGTACATGCTGGGATACAGCTGTCCCAATTACTTTTTTTTATAAATTTTAAGTTTTAATTCCACAAAAGTTACATCTCAGGCAGGGATAATTAATCAAATCAAATTTGTTAACCAACCAAAAATAAAAAAAATAAGATTAGTCAATAAAAAATAAGAAATTTAGAATTTATAAAATTTAAAATATAATTTTTTATTTGTTTTAAAATCAATTTAATAATTAAAATTCATAAAACAATAAAAAACTATATAAACATTTAAAATAATAATTTACAAACTAATTAACTAATAAATATAAATTAATTGCTATAATAATAATACATATCTAAAATAGTTCCCGCAACATATCAAAAGACCAAATACATTCATTGATATCACCATCTTTTCACACTCCACATCATAGTGCGTACAAATCTTGAATTTATATTCTTGTTAAGAGCTTTTCAACTCAAAATCATTTTGTCATTGCCACGGAAAAAGGTATGATTAAATAGTATATTAAAATATAAATACCAGCCATTAAATCTCTACTTGCAAAATAAAACCTAATTTTTCGCGGAAAAAAAAAACCTAATTTATATTACGTATGCCTCACTCTTTGTGACAATTATGCACCGACACATGCCTCACTCTTTGTGACGATTATGCACCGACACAAAGCCAAATATTTGTGTTGAAAACTGTCACTTTCACTTCCTTGACATGAAATGCAATATTTATCCATATCTTTGACACCCACAAATGCTATATTTATCCATATTTGACAAATTGACACCGACAAATCCTATAATTATTCATATTTATCGCTATCTTTGACACCGGCAAATGCTATATTTATCCTTATTTATCCAAATCCTTGACAAATGCCATATTTATCCATATCTTTGACACCCGAGATGTTACCAGTCCCTTTCATTTTGCCTTTAATTTCGCTCTCTCTATTGATATTACATTGGAAGAAGGCCCCCGGATTGGATGGAATATAGACGAATTTAGAGGGACAAGAGTATTTTGGCAGATAGCCATCAAACTTCTTTTTTAATACCAGTAGAACTCTCAAAGTATTTGCATGCACTCAACCTCCAAGGTGGCAAGCTTGCATTGCACTTATATATATGAATATGAAAATTGCAATGAAGTGATTAGTGATTTTCTTTTCTATTTAAAAAAAGTATTTTTATAAGTTTATTTGATTTAAAATAGAAAATAATGTTTTTATTATTATTATAATATCTCATTTAATTTATAATGTGATATGGGAAGAAATCTTGTTTTTATTGCTCTAATTTTAGAAAATAATAATTTTTTTTTTTTTCCAACAACAATATATGTATTTTTAATTGATGAGTATAAAGTTTATTGAAGGTAGCTGAAAGTTGTGTAGAGTTTACAATTTTTGATAGTACTATATGTAACAAGGGTTGAGAGTAACAAAGTCCTTTCCTTTAAAAAAAAATGAAAATTTGGAAGAAAATTGTAAGCTCTTATAAAGTCATATAATAATATCATCCATGAATTCTTATTATTTAAATCCCCCAATTTTTTTAAAGTGTTTTATGTATTTTTAATGAATTTAGTAGTTGTTGCCATGTAAGACTTGTTTAGCTTTAATTTTTTTTTGTTAAAAATGGACACATGTAAATTATTGTTTGAATCAAAAAGCAAACAACTAGAAAAACAAACATAGAAATGAAACGTTAGATTTCTCAATTCTTGATATTACAATGTTCCATTCCCCTAATTATTCTTACAAGTGCCTCTCTACAATGACCACCTTAACCAGATTTTATTCTAATGGACCTTAAATAACTGTAGTACATGCCTTTGATGGGATCCAAAATTAAAAGCTCTTCAATCAACATGATGGATTTTAATTCATGATTTATAACCTTTAATGGGATTAAAAATTAAAAGAATTCCTCTTCAATCAACATGTTGGACTTCAATTCATTCTCCAAATATAATTTGTTGTACATCACCTTTCATGGGATTGAAAAATAAAAAAGATGAAACGGATAATAAGTCACTTTTATTGTTTTGGTAGCATCATCTAATTGGTTTTGTTATTATAGCAGAGTCCAAAAAACTCACCCTTTATTGTGTTAGATAGACTCTCAATCTACAAAATCATTTTTTGTAACTTCACTATCATGACTAAAGGATAATATAATTGATCTTCTAATATATGCTAATTGAACTACAATCATAATTGCATGCTTTTCTTTGTTGTACTTGTGAGAAATTATTGTATAATAAAAGATTGTTCAATTCCATTGAGAATCCAGAGGCTCCCAAATTGTTATTTTTGACATTGAAGTTATTCATCCAGGCCTATTCATAATTACCCTCGTTGATCAACCTAGATGCAGGGGAAACCAGTGAATGATCATTTTGGGCAAATCCCACAGATGGGCTTCCTAGTTTTGTATGATTCTGCATGTACCCTCCATACATGAGTATTGGAGAGGCTGTTGTCTCATAGGAAATCTGGCTTGCAACATTTGAGTTATATTGTTTATAAGCAATGGAATGCATTATTTATGAGGCATTAGTGCAGTCATATGCATGTATTTGGGAGATGATACTAATCATAGTCATGTTGCTTGCAATATGATGACCAACCATAGTTCCTTCAAGCCTCTATAGCAACTTCTTGAGGTAGGAACTTTGGACAGCCACTTCATGATCAAGCTAGACTTGTTTCCGATTCAACTGAAATGTGGTTGGCCCTAATGTGGTTGGGCTTGTACTGGTGTAGCATAGCTTTGCATGTCCTTGCTTTCTTGCTTTGTTGCAACAAGATGACAGGTTGACGATTCTTTCCTTTCATGAGCAGTTTCTTCTTCAGCCTTGTGTTCTAGTAGTTTTTATATCATTATTTGTTCTCCCTGGAAAATGGGTTGCAATGATAGACCACCTGCACAATGCAAGAAGTCTCAATTCAGATGTTATGTTCCAACCAATAACTATAATTTTTTTTGCAGATGAATGATTGACTGTTTATATTTGATCTGTGGATCTCTTAGGCTGTTTGATTGCAGGTCACAACCTGGTACCAATACTCATAAAGAGGCTACAAATGATGTTATCTTCTTCTTCTGAGAACCCTCTATGTTTTACATTCGGCCTTAAGTAGTTTAACCATCTAAGTCTACAGTTCTTTCCACACCTTTTGATACCTATATGCATAAAGCAAAGATTAGTAGAAATAGAAATACATTAAAAGATAACACTTCTCAATTTATTATGTCGATCTTTGGCTCTACCACTAAGGCCATGCCTTTGGATAATCCTAAGGCTGTATTGTGTCTAGCAAATTAGCCAAGTAAAAAATTTAAACACAATACCTTGGCCCGAGAGCCAGTTCAGAGTATTTAATTACATAAATGGAATCTTTGTTAGAAAGGGATCAATCAAATGCGATAAATCCAGTAAGAGGCAAGCGCCAAAAACTAAGATGAAATCTATATCTATTACTCATATTAACAAACCATTAACCATTAAAACATAAATCTTATACAAAATATCTGAAAACCTAATCCCTACAAATATTCTTCTTGTAAATATCACAAAAATTGTATTGACATAATCACAAAACCTAGAAACCTACAATGAAAACCAATCCATAGTTGTGGAATATTAAATGTTATAAACCTTGTCTATATATTCCAAAAAAACTCTTAGCATCCTCACAACAACACGAGTACAATAATATGATATATATACAAAGCGTCAGGAAGTTTCATCAGATGATGGTGGCCTAGAATTAGAATGCTCTATGCTTTGGAATGTCAAATCCTATGGTTAGAAAACATAAACACAAAATAAAAACATAGAGTTGATCTATTTCATTTTTGAGTGAATTTATTGATAAATGGAGGTTGCCATACCAACTTTATGGGGTAGAGTGATCCAGTTTCCTCCAGTGCCATACTTCTCTATGTATTGTTGGAGTTCAGAGTTCTCCTCAGGAGACTAAAATAAAATAATAAAACCAATATTGTATTATAAAATTGCTAAACCTTATTTGGTGCTTATGATGTATGTATGCACCAATGCAATTATTGCTTAAAGATGCATTGAAATAAGTTTTATTACATAACAAGAAAAAGGTAGAAACTCCCTATTTCCAATCTTGGAAGGGAACCAAAAAAAGGCAGAAATAGCTATTGGAAGGGAATAAGAAAAAAAAATGAAATGAAATCAACAAAAGCAGGAAATTGTGTCCAACTTTCCTCCTCAGATTCTGGGAAGTTTCCATGCATGAATGTTAGGAAACTTTTTATTTTTTATTTTTATTTTTTGGTCAATTTTTTTGATCTTCATTTTCATGGTATGGGGTCAATCAAGTTTGACTAAAATACCTATAGAATTTAAAATAAATAAACTAAAACTTTAGTTTCACTTTAAACATGTTGATATATTAAATGTACTTCCATGAAAATAATGAAAAAAACCGAAAAAGTAGTCTCTGTGTGTGGCAGGGACTAATAATAATAGTGTGACATGTAGGGTAATTTTTAGGGGCAAAATTTCGCCAATTGGCTATTTTTTGGGTTTTTTTTCAAAAAATAAAATTTTCTATTTGGTCATTTTTAGTCTCTAATATCTCCTATATTTACATAAAATATGTTTTTTTAATCATAATATTCGCCAAAATTTACATGTTTTAGTATTAAATTGTGGGTTTCATATTTAATATTCTCCTACCTATCTATATATATGTTTTTTAAATCCAAAATAATCGCCTAGAACACTATACTTAAGTATAATATTAGAATCCTTAAAAAATACCATGCTGACATGTGGACTCTGGTCATATAGGACTTCAAAATTATTTCTATGTTTAAATATAGGTCATATGTCTATGCTTACTGTCACGAACCCAGTGACCTCCCAATACCAATTGAACTGTGAAAACAACTATAATTTTACCTAGAAAACACCCATGTCCTTCTAATTCGTTTATATAGTGGTTAAATTGGGGTTTATAGTGAATTTATGAATATATTTGAACAACATAGATATTTAAATATGTATGAAAGCTATGCAAACATAATTTTTACGAATGCAATTGCATTAACAACAGTAATTCCAAGAAATTACACAAACATTCAACAGTACTACCTTAATCATATTTCAATGTTATTTACAACACATTTCACATACATGGAAATACTTATCTGTAATTGTAACCAAATGTTTGCAGACTAAGGAGGTTCCACCCAGCCATAGGATCTGTCAATCCATATCTTACTTTGACAGGCCACCCCTGAGCTGGGACTATCAATCCACAAGAAGGTGTTGGTTTCTTTGGATACAACTATCCCTCAACCAAGGAATGGGATCCTTTCTTTGAGTTAACAATACCTCGGGCTCCCTTCTCTGAGCTAACAATACCTCAGGTTTGTTACCCCTAATTCCTTTCCAGGGCTTGAGGGAGTTCCGATGTTGTCTTTCTGATTCACTGTGTGCAATAGGGTGATGATGGTACATAATTGTACGAAAGGGTACTTCGGGTGACCATGTTCTGCAGTAGATAACTCCAGTGTTTTGGAAGCCAACAATACTTCTTTATGACATGAAGGAATCATGGAATGATGGCTAGATATTCCTATTTATATGCATGCTTGAGGCTAGACATGTGGCATGGAGAGGTAGACCAGTGGCATGGAGAGGTAAACACTTTTCCCTTTTCCAAAAAGAGTTGGACAGGTGGCACACATGGGTTGGGCACAATTTTCCCCTTTTTGTGGAAGGATAGTCACCCATCTCTTATTTTTGTCCGTTAGTCTGTAGAAACCATGGATTTTATATTAAAGAGTGTGAATTTACAAATTTGCATATGTTGGTCACTCTGGACCATACATATTTGACTTGTAGCCCTTTCATTAATATTTACATTTTTATACATATTGGGGTAAAAAATGGGGTGTTACATTCCTCTCCCCCTTAATTTATGCACCGTCCTGGGTGCATGTCACACTATTTACATATACTAAATTTCAAAATAGATGCGGGTATGCTTCCCACATAGCATCCTCTAGCTCCCACATTGCTTTGTCGGGGCTGTAATGTGTCCATTGGAATTTTACCTTTTCGATGGCCCTGTTCCGGAGCAACATGACTTTCTTGTCTAGGATACATACTGGTAGCACTGGAATATCTCGTTCCAGTTCCACCTGAATCAAGGCCCAATCAATAATGTGGTTAGGATCAAGTACATACTTTTTCAATAAAGATACATAAAACACATTATGCACTTTAATGTATGCAGGCAATGCAAGCTCATATGGAACAAGTCCTATCCTAGTTAATATTTCAAACGAACCACAATATCTGGGTGCTAACTTAGGACATATCCTAAGCTTTAGTGAACTTTTCTTTGGCCTAACTTTTAAATACACATGATCAATAACTCTAAATTCTCTCACTATTATGCCTTTGTCTGTAGACATTTTCTGTCTATCTTGTGTTGTTTTTAAATTCTTCTTGATCTTAACCATTTATTCTTCCATTTCCTTAAGTAATTTTGGCCCAATAACCACTCTATCTACTAGATTGTCCCAACTGATGGGAGTATTACACTTTCTTAAGTATAAGGATTCAAATGGACTCATCTTTAAAGATGCATGCTATCCATTATTATAAGCAAACTCTACTAAATGCAAGTAATCTTCCCATTTGGATGGCCAATCCATCACATACATCTTGACCATATATTCAATTACCCGATTTACCCTTTTAGTCTTCCCATCTGTATGTGGGTGATATGTTGTACTCATATTCAAATTTCTTCCAAACCCTTTGAATAATCCCTTCCAAAAATTTGAAGTAAATTTTGGATCCCTGTTTGAAACAATTGCCCTGAGTATTCCATGTAATCTTGCAATCTCCTTCATATAAATTTTTGCTATGTTGGCTATCTTATGGGTTGATTTAATTGGGATTAAATGTTTAACCTTTGTCAACTTATCCACCACTATCATAATTGAATCATGTTGTTTGACTATCCTAGGTAGTTTAGTGATGAAGTCTATTGTAACCACATCCCATTTCCATTCTAGTATTGGCAATGGTTGAAGTAATCCTGTTGGATTTCCATGCTCAACCTTCAATTTTTGGCATTCCATACATCTTGATATGTACTTATCTATGTCCTTTTTCATTCCTGGCTATAAGTACTAGCTTCTTGCTGCTGTAATAGTCTTTTGATATCCAGGATGTCCTGCATATGGCACCTTATGTATTTCATCCATTACCATCTTCCTTAATTCCACAGAATTAGGAATGTAAATTCTGTTATTATTCATAAGAATCCCATCATTTTGAAACCTGCATCCTTTGAATTGATGCTGTAAATTCACCTATTGTAATCCTTCTTTCACCTGTATATAATGTTGGTATGAAATGACAACTTCTAGAATTTTGATTTTTAAATCTGATTGGCACATGCTAATGGCTGCAACATGCATTGTATGTGCTCTTCGACTGAGTGCATATACAAATTTATTTTCCTTGCCTTTAATATGTTTGATTTCAAATTCAAACTCATATAGGAATTACAACCATCTTATCTGTCTTGCATTTAGATTTTGCTGCTCAAATATATACTTTAGCCCACTGTGATCTCTTCTTAATTCGAATTTTCTTCCCATGAGATAATGCCTCCACATTTTTAAGGCATGCACTATAGCAACCAAATCTAAATCACGCGTGGCATAATTTTTCTCATGCTCCTTCATCTTTTTGGATTCATAACAAACCACATGCCCATTTTTCATGAGTACACCACCAATTCCTTCTTTGCAGGCATCTGTACATACCATAAAATCTTCATTTGGATCAACAATTTTGAGAATTGGTGCACTAGTAAGTAATCTCTTCAACTCTTGGAAAATTTACTCACACTTGGTTTTCTATTCAGATTTGACTCTCTTCTTTTGCAAACATGCAATTGTATGTGTTACTTTTGAGAATCCTTTTACGAACCTTCTGTAATATCCATCTAGTCCCATAAATGATCTGACTTTTGTTACATTACTGGGTGTATGCCACCCCATGATAACTTCAATCTTATTTGGATCCACTTCTACCCCTTCCTCAGATATGATGTGTCCCAAGTAATGGATTTGTTTTTGATAGAATGAGCATTTACTTAACTTGGCATATAACTGATTCTCCCTTAATACCTGTAAAACTAAGCTCAAATGCTCTTCATGCTCTTTCATTGATTTTGAGTAAATGATAATGTCATCTAAAAACACAATTACAAACTTGTCCAAATACTGTCTAAATATGCCATTCATTAAGCACATAAAGGTAGCTGGTGCATTTGATAATCCAAATGGAAGTACCACAAACTCATAATGACCATATCGGGTCCTGAAGGTTGTTTTGCTGATATCTTCATCCTTTATTCTCACTTGATGATATCCTGATCTCAAATCTATCTTGGAGTAAATCCTTGCTCCTTTCAGCTGGTCAAATAGGTCATCAATTCTGGGTAGAGGATATTTGTTTTTCATTGTAACCTTATTTAATTGCCCGACGTCAATACACAGTCTCAAGGTCCCATATTTCTTTTTTATAAAGAGTACCGGTGCTCTCCAAGGAGACACAATTGGACATATGTATCCTTTCTTCAACAACTCTTCAAGCTGAATTTGTAATTCTTTCAATTCAAGCATACTCATTCTATATGGTATTTTGGAAATCAGGGTAATTCTAGGAACCAAGTGAATATAGAAATCAATATCTCTTTTTTGGTGGTAATACCGGTATTTATTCAAACACATCTACATATTCCTATAATACTGGAAATATTCCAAGCTGGGACCCTTATTCTTTTCTGGTTCCTCCACATGAGCTGCATACATCTGACACCCTTTTATGAAACATATTTTTAGTTGTATAACTGAAACCTTCCTTATGGAAATAGGCCTCAGAATGCCTTTCACTATCTTATGCTTTCCTTCTTCATTAAGACAAGTTAGAGTTTTGTTATGGAAATCTAACATGATATGGTGTGCATCCAACCACTCCATTCCAATAAGTACATCGTAAGAACCAAGAGATATTATGTTTAAATCAACAGTTGTATGGAGTCCATTCATATCTAAGGAACAACTTTTTAGTATCTCACTGATTCTTCTTTTAGTTCCAATAGCCAACTGTACCATCCATGAATTATCATGTTTGATTTTCTTTAACTTAAATCTTTCAACCAAATTGGGATCAATATAACTATGACTTGCCCCTAAATCAATTAAAATGGAAATGGGTTGATAATTAATCTTACCTTCAATCTCAATCATATTGGACTGGTGTTTTGCCTACTTGTTATCTAGAGCTGCATAGATTGTGAGAATATCTCTAGCCACATCCTCCATTGTGCTTGCTTCCTGTATGTTATGCATAGTTTTCATTTGGTCTTCTCTATAAGGACAATTTCTGAATGTATGATTCCCTTCACATCCCCAACATTTAAATGGGGTATTTGTCCTTTTTCCTTGGGACTCTACATTATGTGGTCCTTTCGGGTTAAGATCGCTTTGCTGAAATGAACTCTGCTGATTTCTTAAGAAGGGAGGTTGGAACCCTTTCTTCCTTTGATCCTGCTTATCTCTTTGCTTATCCCTCCAATATTTATGTATAGATTCTCTGCCTCTATTTTGATCATATAGAGGCTTATCCTTTTGAATTCCCTCTTCAAGGGATTTTGGTTCATCATATTGGATTTTGTCTTTGTAAAATGTAGGAAGTCCACTTAGAAACCTTTGAATTTTTACTTTTTCCTCCTTAATAAACCCCACATACCTCAACAACTCTAGGAATTTCCTTTTATAATCCTCCATACTCATAGCTCCCAACTTGAGCTCAAAGAACTCCTCCATTTTCTTCTTATAATAATGTTCAGATACGTATTTATGTTGGAAATAATTTTTGAAGTGTTTCCATGAAATCATCTTCTCACTGATATGCTTCACTTCCACTAGTTGATCCCACCATATGGAGGCCTTCCTCTGCAGGTTATAAATGGTAATTACAGCCTCCATATTTGAAGGGTAATTATGCAAGCGCAGGTATTTCCTCATCCCTAACAACCATGCCTCAACATCTTCACCTTTCTTGTTCTCACCATCAAAAGTAGGTGGTTTAATCTTTCTAAGTTCTCCTTGCAACACTTCTTCCATATGTCTTCTTTTATGATGCCTTCTTGGAGACATTTCTGGACTACTGCTAGAATATTCCATGGTATAAGATATCATATTTGCATGAGGTGGTGAATGATGATGTCCATGACCTCTAGTAACACTCGTAGAGTGTCTAGATTTTTCATGAGATATCTTCTTTGAACTGACCCTATCTTCCTTCTCAGATCATGAAATTGATCCAAATTGCATTTTCCTCTGTAACAAATTCAAACCCTACATAAGTTGAATATTTAATGGATTCTGTTGCTCTTGAGCCCTTAACATTGTCTCATTATGAACTTTACAACTCTGTACTTCCATCCTAATAATTTTCATTGTTTCCACTAGCTCCACTAATTCTAATTTGACTCCGTGTCCATTAGATTCTATTTCTTCATTGCCTATACTGATATTCTACCCTCTGGCTCCTTCTCTCAAACTGCCCGAAATTTCTATCCCTTCCATCTTTACTGTACAATTATGTTTGTGTGGCACTGAGTTGTAAACCTATAAACTGTAGCAACTTGCTACACAAATATCTGCAATGTGTTCAAATAATAAAAAACTATTAGACAAATTCCTTCCAAAAATTTATAACAAATTTTATGCATAAAAACAAATTCTAGAAAATTCCCCTTTTTTTACAACTTTTGTCATAAGTAAGTTGTAGCTCCTTTTCTATTAGATTTCTAGAAATTTAGAAAATATTGTTTCATATTCAGGTTCATTGTTTTTTTTCTCCTACTATTACTCTCTCCAAATACCATACCCATGTTCAATACTGGTTTCACCACTAAGAGTTATATCTCTTTGAAAACACAGTTTCTGTCCAATTTTTACTCTTTTTTTTTACATTAGACATTGATAGACCATATAATGGTGTGCACCTGTACACTTTCACTGTTCGAATCTGATGCTCTTATCAAGACTTACAAATTATGAAATCACCAACTTTTTATTTGTCATTCTTCCAGACATAATTTTTACTAAAAACTGCTATCTTCCAAACTAATCATTTATGGAAAAATTTCCTCGAAGAAAAGTTGCTCATCTTGGTGAGTAGAACAAATGTAGAAATCAGTAAATTTTCTGGTTATGAGTTCTGGGGCCACTTTTGCCTCAAGTTTTCAAAAATCGCACTTTTGCACACCCAAATAGTGGATTTTGGCCTTCTTTCAACTCCCGGGTTCACATATTTTTGAATTTTCCTTGAAGGATCTATAGTCATGTATGTGCCTGGATCACAATTGTACTATAACAATTTGAGCCTCAACCAGGCCTCCATCTATCCTTGGTCTACACACCTTCAAAAACCATTAAACCAAAATTTTTGTCCAATATGAGTAGAATGGGTACTTATCCCTCATTGGTGATCCTGTATGTATCCTTTAATAGCATTGAAATGGATCAAGCTTCATCAGTTTCTGATTTATCCTGCTCTTGATATGGCAAAAGCAATATTTTGGCTCCAAACGTTTTTTTAACACTTTGAATTTCTGCTGACGTGGCATGTTGCTGACATGATAGGGTGTTGATGTGGTAGGAAAACTATCCCTTGAGGTGTCAAACAGTCCCATGTGTCACGCTGTGACATAGCAATGTTAGCCTCCTACTGGTCAATGATTTCAGGACCAACGAAGAAGTCGTATACAAAAACAACTTTTGCAAGACTGGACTCTTACAAGCATGCCACATGTCCATAGTGGTTTCCTTTCACAACCATGCTCCTCAAATTAAAGTTTGAGCACCTTCATGAACCTGAATGCTTACGACTGTCGATATCCCACCTCGATATATGCTCCCATGCTGATTTTAGTGCAAATTCTAACAGAGACGTGTCACTTCTTTCTATCCCATCATGTCACATTATTGACCCATACATGCCCTCTAAGATTGTTTGGACAACCCGATTGACATTTCGAACTTGGTGCTTAAATATGCAGTTTGGTGGTTTCAGGATCAGAAGAGAAGTAGTTTAGACAAACCACTTTTGAGAGCCTGAATGATTTCAGTGTGGACACATGTCCTGAGTGGTTTTCTTTCAGGTTCGTGCTCATTAAAATAAAATTTGAGCACTTTCATGAGCCTGAAAGGATATCAACTGTTGATTTGATCACATACAATATGGACCATTTAGACTGGCACTGCCCGTCATTTAACAGAACATGCAATTCATGTACATTACTGATGCATAATTTAACCCAAAATCAACTGAAACTCACAGTTTTTCACTACATATTCCTTCTGAATTAACACATGGAAGATTAAACATGATTTTCCTTAGTATTTTATCCAATGCATTTCGTCATACACTTCATGTTCAACCTGGAGTTTTTCCTGCAGAATTTGAATACGGCCCATGCAATCCCAGCGCTGCAACTTGGGATCTGATACCAAACTGTCACGAATCCAGTGATCTCCCAATACCAATTGAACTATGAAAACAACCATAATTGTACCCAGAAAACACCCATGTCCTTCCAATTCGTTTTTCTACTAGTTAAATTGGGGTTTATAGTGAATTTATGAATATATTTGAACAACACGGATATTTAAATATGTATGAAAGCTATGAAAACATAATTTTTATGAATGCAATTCTAATGACAACAGTAATTCCAAGAAATTAAATAAACATTCAACAATACTACCTTAAGCACATTTCAATGTTACTTACAACACATTTTCACACATAGGGAAATACTTATTTGTAAATGTAACTGACTGTCTATAGACTAAGGACATTCCACCCAGTCGTAGGCTCTGTCAAGCCATATCTTACTTTGACAGGACACCCCCGAGCTCGTATTATTAATCCAAAATAAGGTGTTGGTTTCTCTTGCTACATCTATCCCTCAACCAAGGAATGGGCCCCCCTTCTCCGAGTTAACAATACCTCAGGCTCCCTTCTCTGAGCTAACAATACCTTGGGTTTGTCACCCCTAATTCCTTTCTAGGGCTCAAGGGAGTTCCGATGTTCTCTTTCTGGTTCATTGTGTGCAGCAGGGTGATGATGGTACATAATGGTACGAAAGGGTACTTCGGGTGATAGGTTTTTGTAGTAGCTAACTCTGGTTTTTTGGCAGCCAACAATACTTCTTTCTGACATGAAGGAATCATGGAGTAATGGCTAGATCTTCCTATTTATATGTATGCTTGAGGCTAGACAGGTGGCATGGAGAGGTAGACAAGTGGCATGGAGAGGTAGACACTTTTCCCTTTTCCAAAAAGAGTTGGACAAGTGGCACACATGGGTTGAGCACACTTTTCCCCTTTTTATGGAAGGATAGTCCCCCATCTTTTCTTTTTGTCCTTTAGTTTGCAGAATCCATGGATTTTTATATTAAAGAGTGGAAATTTACAAATCTGTATATCTTGGTCACTTTGGACCATACATATCTGGCTTGTATCCCTTTCATTAATATTTACATTTTTATACATATTGGGGTAAAAAACGGGGTGTTGCATTCACATTCTTTACCCATACACTTAGAATTATATTTGTCATTAATTTTTTTCTTCATGCTTTCAGAGGTGACATGTTTATCATTTTATAAGACTATTGTACCAAGTGCAAAGCCAAAAGAATCACAATCAATGATGATGTGTTGTATGAAATTACTTGTAGAAAGCATTAAAATTGAAGCAACAGATTTCTTCATCTAAAGCTTGTTGTATCTCAACTGACCAATAAAATGTGCATCATCCTTTGTTAAGTTGGTTAGTAGGTGTCAACTACAAGGAAGTTCATACAAATATATAGTAGAACCTTGGTCAAATTCACCAGGCACTGATATCATAAAAAATCGATATTGTAGTAGAGATTCAACTAAAGAGAGAGAAATTATAATCCCTACAACAAATACAAAATGCAATCATGTACATGACAAAATCATAGTCAATTAATTTTGTTTACAAAGCACGAGAAGGAATAACCACCTATGTTATTTTCTACAGTGAAACATGCTTGGAAAGATGAACCAAATAATAACTTAGATGTTAAAAAATCAAAGACCTTTGACAAGGAACACAATTTGCTCAAGGCTTAGATCTTGGCAATTTTTTTCTTTTCAAATTGACAATGCATGAAAGTAATTCAAACCCACCAATAACCAAACAAAATATCTACCTCAATCCATTGTAGAAGGTATGGAAAGAGCACTAAATGAATAGAGAGAATATATAACATATAGTAGTGATGCAACTAGAGAGCGATGAATATAAATCCTTGAAACAACACCAAAAACACAATTAGATTCATGAAAAAAATACAAGCAAAGCAAAAGAAGGCATAGCCTCCATGTACTTATTCTATGGGGTGAAACAAACTTGGAAAGTTGAACCACATAAATACCTAGATATCCACAAATTAAAGACCTTGAACAAGGAACACAGTTTTCCCAAATGCCTTGTTAGAAGCAATATTTTCCACAAATTTAACAATTCCAACTAGTAAGCAAAGCCCACTAAAATGGAGTTTCCCCAAGAATTCCAAACAAATAGGGATTGAATGAAATTAGTGTGGAAACCCCAATTTGGTTTGCTAATTTGATAATTCCAACAATAATAAAATCCCACAGAAAATGTATTACACGCAAGAATGCCAACTGAATAGAGACTAAATGAAATTAGTGAAGAATGCCAACATAAGTATGAGCACAAGAAACTCTCCAACAATTAGGGAAATACATAAGAAAGAGTGAATACTCACAGTATGAATCCCTAAACCAATGAATATAACCACCACCATGAGCGCGCAAAAACAACAGAGACCAAGAAAAATCAATATCAAAGAACCCAATGCATACTAATAGCGAAAAACATAGAAAAATTGGAAAAAACATGAAGAAAACGATAGGGCCATTGAAATCAAAGGTATGGAAGCCCCAAAATGTTTTTTCCAATTCAAATTTTCCCAATAGTGATCAAAGCCAGTTGAAAATGAAACGACTTAGAGAATTCCAAATTATTAGAGACCAAATAAAATCAGTATGAAAGCCCAAAATTAGCATGAACACATGAACCTCTCTTCAACAACTAGGGGAAGCCATCATAGAGAATGATATACTCACCCACTACAACCCCCACTATAAAAAAACACCTTCAAGTGGCAGTTTTTAGTGTTACAAGATTGAGAAAACTTATTCAAATATCCACAAATGATAACAAATGGTTTGGCGGAGGTTTTAGTGGAAATTTATTAGAACTAAAAAAATCTAGGCGATCGATGGTTTTATAAGATGTTTTTTTAGTGTGATTACATAAGTCAAATGCATTGGTGCTATCCTTTAACACATAACACACCAGAATATCTTCATTAAATATTCCACACCATTTTTTTCCATTTATATAACGCACCGGTGCATGTTATTTAACTACGCCATATTGGTTCTTTTAATTAATGTACAAACTAGTGCGCAATTCATAAATAATAGCCCCGATGATTTGTATCTCAAAGAGCATTGGTGCATTCAATTTAAATGTGATATACTAGTGTCATCCATTGACATAAGGAACATATGCATTATTCATGTATTATCGCACTAGGGTGTATTATTGTTTATAATGCATCGGGAAGTAGGGTTAAAATAGACGCATCAAGAATTATTAGCAGTGGATGTTTACTTTATGTTGCACCAATGTGAGTGTCAATATAAGCACTAGGGAATTTATTTCATATAGGAGAATTGACCTGGTTTATTGGTTTAAGATCATTGGACATCCTTTTTTAGAAAAAATTCAATACTGTGAATTATTTATGTATGCTCCACACTATGCATTGAGTTCAATTTTTATTTTTATTTTTTTATTTTATAAATTCCAGTAATCATCATAAAATGAATTTTTTTTTTATAATAATATTGATATCTAAATTTTAGTTATTATGTTTGGATATAATGATTGTATTAATGTGTTATACCATCATATTACACATCTATTCATAGTAATATTTAATCATTCATATATTTAATCAACAATGTGACATTTTACAACTTTGGACAATGCAATAATAAGAAACCAATTTTATTGGGGGAAGATGCAACTAGGGTTTGAAAGTCAGCTTCCGAGACGAACTTGGAGGCCATGGATCCTTCCATGGCCGCTCTCCTCCTCCTCCCTTGAGTTTATTTCTATCCTTGGACGACTGAAGGTGTTTACAGACGGTTTCACCCTACGTTTTGGAACGGTGGCGACACTTTCATGCGGCGACCCTTTGGGTATCGGGCTCCTCCTGTTTCCCAGTGGCGGCAGCGGTGGTTTTTTGTGATGAGGGGAGCATCACCGGGGCTGGGCGTCCTAGGCCATGTGTCGACGGCGGCAGCGGTGGACTGTGGAGCATGCGGGCTTCCATTGACGGCGGTAGAACCACTGTGGAAGCCACTCAATGGGGATTTTTTTGCTCTGGGACGAAGGAAGTTGCGGGCGACTGTTTGAGCACGGGCTCCCATCTACAATGGCGCGGGCTCCTGTTACCCATTGATGGCAGAGGCTTGCCGAGGTAGAAAAAACAATGGGAGAACTGGACTTCGGCGTTCTATCGGTGGGATCCTGCTCTTTTGAGGCAGCGGCGGCTGCTTGCATGCCGAGGGGATCCCTCACTTCGACTACCTGTCGGCTGTCAAGGAGAGGTTCCCTTGCGGTGGCCTGGGGTTTCATTGCAGAAGCCGGTGGTTCTGCTATCATTTCAAGCATTTTGGAAAATCCTTTTTACCTGCCTTGGTTGGCAATTCATTTTGCTTCTTTCTTAAAATTTCTCTGCAACACTTTCTGAGCTGGTTTTTTCATTGTATTTGAGCGAATCACGGCTGCCTTGAAATAGGGTTTTAGATGTAGCTTTTTTCGAACCTACTTGATATGAAGGATACCCATTTTTTTGGCCAAAAACTGTGCTGTCTATTAGTATTACACTTGCTTAAAAGTGAGTATTTTTCATAATGTAATTTTGTTCTCGGAAGATGAAATAAAATTACGCTTTTTTTTCAAGGAAAAAAAAGAAAAACCAATTTTATTATATATGAATAAGATACCTTCATTAGACAAAATGGGATAGCGAAAAGGTCCACAATAATCAAAATGTCAATATGTAATTTTTACACTTATTGGCAACCTGTTGGTAACCAATTGGGACAATATGTCCAATACATTAAACAAAATGTCTGATTTTCACACACAATCATTTTAAAACATTCAAATTGCATTAACATCCAATTATATATATATATATATATATATATATATATATATATATATATATATATATATATATTGATTGTAACTAGGGGAATCAACAACTGGGATGGGGTTGGTACTTGCGTGACACGAGGTCCATGGGTCCAATCCCATCTGCTACCACTATACCCCTAGGTGCACCCACACAACCTGCAAGAATGGGGCACGAGTAATCCGGGGTGATTTGAACTCGTGACCTTCATTTACAACATTTCCGTCATATAAAGCGAATCGACGGCTGAGCTACACCCCTGTGGGCCATTAACATCCAATTATCTCTCTCTCTCTCTCTCTCTCAGTCTCTCTCTTTGTATATATATATATATTGTCATTCTTCACTCGAATTGATGTCATTGTTCAAGCTACTTGCATGCCGCCTCATTTCTTCATCACTTGCAGCTGATATTGTACTTGGGTTATTTGGTCGATTTTTTTGTTGATTGTCTTGATTTAGTTACTCCTATTCATGTTCCATCTAAAAACATAAAAATAAAGTGTAATGAGTACATATACATCGATGAGAACAATGCAAAAAGAAATCATATACATCATTATGTAAATTGAAAAGTGTACCATAACAAGAAGTGATTCATAAATGGTACACATTCTTTCAAAGTCATGAGTCATGCCATTTCTCAACAACTATTTTGTTATCTCTAATCCATATTTTGTTTCTTGCAAATTATAAATGCCATGACAAATTATGGATTTTAGATAAATGTTTCTTGTTGCTTTATTAATTGTAAATGATAGAAGTAAAACAACATAGCTACTTACAAATTGCACAATTAACTCTTGATACTGCAATATATATTCACAACCCATACTTAACCCAATATCAATTAATTCTTCGAATGCCTCTTCTTTGTATTTTAATGCATGCTAAAAGACATCCAATAATGTGTGTAAAATAATTAAAATATAAAGATCATAACATATATGAAATTTTGAGTAAGGAAAACACAAGTGCTCTCAAACTTTGTGATCAACTCTTTTTTTTTTGTCGTCCTGTCTCATGTGTTGAATGGGTTCCATTTTGTTTTATTTTCTACAACAAAACAGTTGTAAATTAATATTTTGTGCAATAATTAAATTCTATGTACATAAAAGAAAAAATCTATGATTACATATGTTTGATGCACATTGTTGTTGAGATGGCTCCTCCTGCAATGCAATTATGTTCATTTTTTTTAACCATCTCCTTGTACACTTTTTTGGACATCCCTATCGGAATTTTTCACATATCACCTCATTCGTCCTTTGAGATTTTCAAAATCTTATTAAAAATGAAAATCACAAAAAATATATTTTATATTGATACCAAAGTAAATATAAATAGCTAAAATATTAAAATTATAATTTTTTGTAGTAGTATATACATATTAAAGAAAACAGGTTAGGCAATAATACTTTTTAAATGATTTTTTTTTTATTGTATGTTTTCTCTATTGCAATTCTGATAGGTCTCATTGACCATGCTTTGAATTTTTTTCCTGTAGTTTATATATAACATGATTCTATCAATAAACGCCCCGCATCATCAAATAGAGAAACTATTCAATATTTTTCACAAATAAATTAAATAATTTTTAACTAATTTTTTTTTTGGGTTCATCAATGTGCATTATACATAAATATGCATCGATGCTTTATAATCCCCAAAACACACCGATGTGCAAAATCCATATATTATACACACTATTATTAAAAAATGACTTAATTTTCGTTGGTGCATCAGTGCATATCATCTATATGTGTCACATTGATATACTCATGAACTTAAAAAAAAAAAAACATTAAAATGACGTGCTTTTTATTGAAGTGTACCAATACATTAAGATGTATAGTATGCACCCAAATAGAGTTAGCATTAAAAAAACACTGACAGGGACAAGTTTCAATAGTGTTTTGAAAATTTTAGTGCACTTTTAAGTTAAGCACACTGATGTGCAAATTTGTACACTACACATAAAAAAATAGCTCAACATAAAAAAAAACTGATAGGGATAGGTTTCGATAGATGATGCAATGAGTGGACCCATTGCAATGGATGGCTCACATTTAAAAGCATAAAGATATCAAATATACAATGTCTACAAAGAAAAACTTGCATTGTGAAATAGAAGAGAGGATTAAACCCTAGTGATAAATTTTGAAACCACATAAAACAAAAGGGAAGTAACAAGAAAACAAGGGTTTGCAACATTAAAGGTAACAAGTAAAAACCTTATTTTTTCCCAAAATATACTGTAAATATTAGTAGGAAAAGCTTAATTGATATTTTAAAACTATTAGGGGGAAATTGAATATCTGGAATTTCTTCTATGTAGAGTTGTATGTGACCCACAATTACTTACTAATTTTTCTCTTTAGAAAATGTTGGCCTCTCGAAAGTCTTTCGTGGTAATATCTCTTGTAGAACTCTCTCTCAAACTTTTGCTAAAATATTGAGACAGTGATTATATTTTTTTTTTAAGAATAAAATTCCTATTAATTTACCCATAGGATATTTATGTGCATTGATGAAAAACATATGTGGATTTTTTTTTAATATTTTTGTTTTTGGTGTAGATACATGGGTAAAATGCACTGACGTGCTTTCATAAATAATGCACCACCATATATCAAATAGAAAAATGTAAGTGCAAACCTATGCTATTATAGGTCAACTTATTTTTTTTTTTATGTTTTTGTGTATGTGTTTCTTCAGTGCACATTTTTTTGGCACATCACTGCACTTTATTATTCAAAATGCACTGGTGCAATATATTGAAACAAACACACTGTATTCATTCAACAACCCTCATAATTTATATTTAATGTTAAAATGATACAGAGGTAAATTAAAATACTCCATAGGATACACATGTTGTTTAAACTCATACCATATACTTAAAAAATGGTTCAAAAGTCCTTTTAAAGTTAGGTTGTTATATGGTTCACAAAATTTCTTTTAAGAATGGAGACACATATTTATTGTTGATTTGGCTCAAATACATGTAGAAAACATTATAATCAGGGAAAATTTTAGGTGCGAAATTTAGCCCATGGGCTATTTTTCGAGTTTTTTTTTTCCAAAAAAAGATTCACTAATTTCTAGTTTTTTCTAAAATGATTTTCCCAAATTCCATGGGATAATTCTTTTTTACTCTAAAAAGCGTCAAATTGTTCAAAAACTATATAAAGTCTTTAGAAATTTGAATATTTTTACAAAAAATTCGCCAATCATTTTATGATTGGAAAATTAAGAATTAGTAAGATTCACCAAGGTTTCTACACTTTAAGAAAGTTATGGATCCTTAAAATTTTCCTTGATTAAAATATCAAATGACAAATTCTTCAAATCCCATCTCATATCATATTGTTCAAAGTTCAAGTTCTCCCTTTTCATTGCTTGAAGTTTAGATTTTAATTATATTTTAATCATTTAGTTGAATTTATGCTATTTATGCACATGCACATGAATAATTATGCATTGAACTTTGCATGATCCTGATTTAGGATTGAGTTCGAATGCACAAGATATTCCACTAGTCAAAAAATGTCGCAAGCTCTTGTTAGGAGCAAGATATTGCAAACCATTGGTAGATGAAAATGGAAGTCCACTTTACCCTTCTAATTGTAACATGATATATTCTAGCCAAAATCGTGATTAGAATGTGGGCATGACAGATACCAAAAATTAAAAAAACAAGGGTAAAGCGCATGGTCCTCCTTAGAAAATATTAAGGAACATGTCTATAATCCCAAGGAATCAAAGGATATTTCGTTGCAAAGAATTATGCATGTTGTAGGGGTGGCACGCCTTGCATATAAGTGCACCAGGAGTTATGTGAATCCCAACAATTCAATATCCACGAAGCATATAGAGGATACATGGTTGGATAAATTCAAGGATGAACTACCGAGCCTTCAATTGAGCATAGCCATGGATGGAGTCAATCCATATTCCCTCCAAAACACCAACTATTTAGTTTGGAAAATCGTAGTGATCAATAACGTTATCCACCCATGGTTTTATATGAAGAATGGACATCTTATGTCAGCTCTTGTAATCCCTGGTAGAAGGAAAGTGAATAATATGAGTGTCTACCTACAATTATTGATTGATGAATTGAAGATATTATGTCAATAGATACTTGTATACAATGTATTGAGACCTGTACCAATAGAGGTATTTTATATTGTATGGCATATGTGCATACACCACGCATGATTATCGAAGATTAAGAGTTTTCTCTAGTAAGCATGTTGTTTGATCTGCTTTTATTCGTAACAATATTATTTGTCATAGTTAATTTAATGTAAATTTATTCTTCAAATCTAACGTGCTTTATATACAATAACATCGCAGGTCATGTAACAAGGAGGAATCATGGATGTAAATGTTGTGGAAATTCTATAAAGGTCAGGTGGTTTAAACACCTACCAAATCTGGTGTATGAATGCTAGAGGGTATTCCTCCCATAACACCACCCTTATAGAAGAATAACATCCGCTTTCAATGCTAAACCAAAGAGAACCCATAGACCTAAAATACTGACATTGGGTGAATGTATTAGGGCATATGATAGAGAGAAGGAGAAGGAAATTGCATATTGTTTGATTCAAATGGGGAACCTATGTTCGATGATCCATAATATTTTTGCACCTATGTTAAGAAAATACCCACTGGGATGAAAAAAAATGTATTTTATGAGCTACCATATTCGGAGCAACTTAATATTTTACACTTACTAGATGCCATGCATATATTTAAAAATGTTTCATATTCTTTATGGAGGCACATATCATAAAAAAAGTGACACGATGGGTGTTAGGAGAGATCTTATTTCTTCAAATACTAAGAAGAATCATTGACCCAAAAAATAAAGTAGAGGATAGGTTGGTTCCTCTTTGTTTTTTAAAGAAGGTGATGTCCCATGTACTTTGAAGAAACATGATATTTCTCTAGTGAAAGAAGCTATATGAAGTGTGAATCTACCTTCTTTATACGACTCTACTCTACGATGCTCCTTCAATGTTGAAGAACATTTGTCAGGGTTGAAATCACATGACCATTTGAACCTTCTAAGGGTATGTATGTAGAAAGCATGTTTTTTTTTCCACTATAGGTTAATATGAAATTTATTTTGTAATGCCATTATCCTTTTCTCATGTGTCAAGGTGTGAACCATGACTTTCCCCAGGACCTTCGACATTCCATATCTAAATTATCTGCATTTGTATGTTGGATCACATCAAAGGAGATTCATATAGCTAGAATTCCACAATGGTGTGAAAAGGTAGTTGATATTTTTTGCATATCTGAGAAGGAACTGCACAAGAGTTTCATGGACTTGTAGGTTAATCTTCTAATACACCTAGTTCATGAAGTTGAATTATCTAGAGTGGTCTCATGCCATTGGATGTTATTCATAGAGAGGCACATGAAAAAATTGAAGGGGTTTGCTCGACAAAGGGAAAATCCTGAGGCCTCTATGGAGGATAGGTACATAGTATATGAGTCATTCTAGTATTATGACAATGAGTACATCAATCATATCGATGAAACACTTGGTGTGGTGGTTTGGGACAACCAATGGGATGAGGACAAAAAGGGAAGGTTTGGGATGAAAACCATGTTGAGGACTAAAATTTGTAGTCATCCTTGTTCTCCCACATTTTTGAAAACTTCGTCGATGTGTCTGGATGGAAACTCATGTTCTTTATACCAAAACATAGGTAAATTGATCGTTTCACTTCTAGTCAACACCAACATTGGGTACTCTCTGGATTTATTTTCGAATACTTTTGGGATTACAGATATAACAAAGCATTTTCGCACTGAGTGTCGAAGAATTTCTTCGTTTGTCCAACATTCTGATGCTCGGGGTTCATATTTTTCAATCTACCAGTCATATAATTCTGAGTTTGAATTTTGTCCAATCAACATGGGGGAACCCATAAGTGGAGCACCCCATTTTCATTAGGCTCGATTGAGTATTCATTATTATGCATCACTTGATATAGTCTCCTTATATCTGCGTCATTGTCATTAGGTTCATCCAAAGGTTTACCTTGGGATAGGTAGATAGGGACAATGACCTTTTTACTTTCTCCTTTTAACTTTATTCTATCCTTTTCTAATGATATGGAATCCTTCGTCTTCCTTCCCCATGACCAATCAAATAGATTAGGAAGGATTTGGAACCTTATTTTAGATCAATTACTTCAAAATCAACTTGAGTGGTGATGCCCATTATTTTAGTATGAACATTTTTCCAAACTCTTATTGGTTCAATTAATCCCTGGTTGGAGAGCTTAAGGTAGATGCATGAATCAGATAGTTGTAGTCGACCTAGTCTTTCCCAAGCAAAACTCATCATTATATTTGCTTGAGACCTGAAGTCAAGGACGACTTTCTAGATACAATACCCTTTGAATTCAAGGTCGACCAGCGGGTCGTCATCAATTTTATCTTTCCGATTTAGTCAACATAGATTTTTAGATATCTTATCATCCACTTGATTATTTCTTATTGTGTACATCAAATCAATAAGATGATCCATCACTTCTACTTTTGTGAGAAGTTGCAGTAATTCATTAAGTGTTTTTTTTGTTTTTTTGTTTTTTTTTGTTTTTTTTTTGTTTTTTTGTTTTTTTGTTCTTTGTTTTTTTTTGTTTTTTGTTTTTTTTGTTTTTTTGTTTTTTTTGTTTTTTCTGCTGGATCCTTAAGTATCTTCTTTAGATGTTAATTCTTTAAATATTTTTGCAGCATTATTAAAACTTTCTTTCTACTTATTAGGATTAGGATAATTATTTTCTTTGATTTGAATTTTAGTGATGTGCAGATTGTCACCTCTAGTCTTCATACCTTGTTTGGTTATGATGTGCAGTTTTTTAGTATTTAGAGCTTCATGCTTGGGAACACTAGACAAAATATTAATGTTATTCTTATTAATAATTTTCCCAAGGATTATGGAACAATATTCTAATGAATGATCGCTCACCCATTTTGTACAAAATTTGAGATCAGTCTTATCCTTCCAAGGACAGTCTGGAATCAAATGTTCTTCACTGTAGCATATGAAGCATCTAGACTTCCTTCGATTAGCAGGACAATTACCTCAATTATTATTGAGTCTTCCTCGACTTTGTATTTGCCTCATCGATTGTAGCCATTGTTTCTATGGTTCTTGTTTTTGAACTCTCGATCATTCTAGTCGACTATTTGAGCTTGATAAAATGACTGGTACTTGTTTTTGAATGCTCGATCATTCCAGTTGACGATTTGAGCTTGATAAACTGACTAGTACTATTGTTTATTCTTCATATTTAGTGCACATTATGCGGTATTATGTGAACTGTTTTGATAGATACTACACCAATTAGGCTTAACATTCTTTGCTTTGTATGGGAAATCTATTGTAGAGTGGGTTGAATCCTTTGCATATATCACAATAATAAATCATGTGGAAAAATCAATAGTTAAATGGTATTGTTTCATCTTGGATTCGACAATTATCTTAAGTATGCCCATCCATTGAGCATGTCATATGACACATGTCTTTATGTTGCATAGTAAGCTCTCAAATAAATATCTAAATGATATATATCTTTTCCTCTAATATTTTATTGAAAGGTGCAACTAGGAAGTCGTCATTAGACTCAATTTCTTGATCTTTCTTTAAAGAATCCTCATATGTCATGAATTCATTTAGCCTCAAAGGCACGGGGGGTTCACTAGTGAGGCAATATCATATCACGTCCAGTCATATTGGGGTTTTGAATACTCCTAAAAACTTCTAAAATATATTGCCTCGTATTAAGGGGTCAAGGGGGGGTTTTTAATTTGACAAAGTAATATAAATATTGGGGATTATTTTATTTGGGTGAGTTGAGGAATAACCTCCAAATCGTGGGATGGATTCATACCTCCAAATCATGGGCTCAATTCATACCTACAAATTGCGGGTTGGATTCATACCAGTCCTATTTTTTGCTAAGGAATAACCTCCAAATTTTAGGCTAGATTCATACCTCCAAATCATGGGATGGATTCATATTAGTCCTAACTACTGCTAAGGAATAACCTCCAAATCGTGGGTTGGATGTATACCTCCAAATCATTGAACTTATAAAGTATTCTTGTTTTTAGAATAATTTTCTTCATGAATGTGATTTATCTAAGCTTTCATTGGCCCCAGGGCCATAAAAATAGGTAATAAAAAAATTGGAAGAAAATAATAAAATTCATGAATGTGATATTCCCCTTGATGATATGTGCTCTTAAATTCCTAGTCAATTGTGCCTCCATCCATAAATGTGATATGTCATTTTAAATAGGAAACCCTTTTCATAGGAAGCTGGGAATTCTATCCATAGAATGGTTCCAATTTTTCATTTTTATGGAGTTTAATTTATTAATATTATAGAAAACATGATCTCTCTATGGCTAAAATTGCTAGATTGGTAGGTTATGGTGTGAAACATCTACAATCCTCATGTTTTCTAAGCATTGCATACCTATTGTACTATTAGTATTTAACATTCTTTGTTACATTCATCTCTTCACTGGGTTTCCTTTTAAGCATTTTTCCTTCCCCATTAATATTTCATTGGTTCTTCCACTATCCAATGCGAAAAATTGACTCAGTCACCCCTACATTCCCGGTGAGATCATTATTAGCATTATACTATTATTTTACTTAGCATCATGTTTGCATATACTGAGATGTGTTAGGGATCTTGTTTGTTACAACTTGATAATATGATATAAAGGGGGTATTAAAAATGGGTTGATAAAAATGGATACCTACAATATCTGGTGAAACTAGGGGTTTTCTTAATTGGAAAGGTATATTGGGAGGGGGTTCAACAATACAGTTTTAGGAGGCATTTTCCAATATTCAGTGAAATTAGGGATATTCTTTAATATTCCATGAATGATCGTGCTATGTAACAAGTTCACTGAGTGAACCCCCCGTGCTCAAAGGTGTTCTATTTTTCTACAGGAGGTCAGTGATGAACCATTGGATTAACAAATTTTCATCAATATGGTATGATATTTGGCCGAGTAAATCTTTATATATTTTATCATACTCTCGAATTGTTTCCCCTAGAATTTGCATGATTTATTTTAGCTTTTTAGTGGCTAAATGCTTGCTATCTTGAGTCTGGAAAAATGCTAGAAAATTATGTTTTATGTCTTCCTTTGTTTTGGTCTAATTTTAAATGAAGTTCATGTACCAAGTAAGTGCTCGTTTACAGAGGGCACCAACAAACTGTGCCATTTGTTGATTTTCATCATTGACAAGGTTAGCTTCCCACATAGTCTCACAGATGAACTAGTGTCTTCTGGGATCTTCATCCCCCTCATATATTGGGATGCGCATTGAATGATGATAAGTCATATTGGAAAAGTATTGGTCATTAGCTGGAAGGAGATTACCAGTTTTAGGTGTACTTACTTCTTTCTATAGACTTGTATACCATGATAGTCGAATCTCTTCCAGTTGAATTTCTCCTCATTGAGTTGATCCTCTGATGGACTGCGCGCTTCAATATATTATTGCTAGAAGGGAGGCGCTTCCACGTGATTTGAATAAAATAGATGAAAAATATTTCTTTCAAACTCAGGTGTGAATATGATCCAATTACCATTTAATGGTCTATGAATCATATGCCGATTTATGATTTGTACACAATTGTCTAGTCGATTCCATATGATTCCTTGTTGAGGTCCAATTCCCAAGTCACACTCAATGATATCCCTTACATTCATGCCATGGGATGACATAATTGCTAATGGGTCTATGGAACTCATAGTTTCTGGAACTAATATTTGTAGGGATCTTGATCCTACCTCTACTGACTGTAGTTCCTCAACCTAAGTCAGAACCTCATCTTTTATTTCTTATGGTTGGCTCTTCCTTGAATCAGATAGGCCTTTTGGTTGCAAGACCTTCTTGAACGGATTTTTCATGTTTCTTTTGTTTTGGAGCAGACTTAGGATGTCCTTAAGCTCTTCCCTTCTTTTCTATCATTTCTCTCTTTCAAGTATTTGGATATCAGTTATATGCTTGTGACTGGCCATTTGATTTCATCGAGTCATACTTGAGATTATGCTAGCTTCATTCTATTTTCATTGGTCGACTAGCATCAGTCTATTCATTCACGTTGCATGGTCGGTGATCCCCCAATGCCGACCCGACTTACTTATGGTCGATAGAGTTGGATTCAACAATGATGTTCATTTGCTGAGAAAATATTCCCACTCTCTTTCATTGACAAAGCACTCCCAGTCTTTTTTCCTCTTTTCCCAATTTGAGCAACCGACGCCCAATGGTGGTTGTGGTTCGACTATGTGGCCGACAAATTTTTCAATTAAAAATTTATAAAGTAGAGAAGGAACCATATAGAAAAAACTATCATGCAATCTGTTATAAAACTTGGTTCTGACGTAATCTAATGGAGTTCTTTCTTCTATCGATTGTTCTTCACAGAATTCATCGGCTATCTTCTCGACCTACTCATGCAAATTTGTTTGTCTTCCATTGCGATTATTTTTCATTAATAATGCTTCATTCCAACTTTCTAGTTTGGTCATGAACGCTATCGATAAATTTCTTTATTTCATGAGGAATGGTCTCTATAAATTGCTCATGAGATTTTGTAAAGAAATTTTCTTTGACCTTTGCAAGGGTTAGCTTGTTTCTTCTGGCATACTTCTGAATGTAATTGAGAAATTTTTTGTTCCAACACTCACGTATTCCTCCCTCACTCACCATTTATGTAGGAATGTTCATGATTTGTCCTGTTTCAATACTACCGACAACATAACCAATGTTGTAATCTACAAGAGTACATGTGGTTACTAGTAGTGCATTATAAATATATAAACATATATGGGAACATACATACATAAAGATAGTGAATAAGAAGTGTTGGTCACACCAGTAACAAGTCTTATATTATATTAGAAGGCCATATTGTACAATGGGGGGTAATCATATCTATATCATCATGGCTCAACAACCTATATATATGCAATGTTCAATCAATTAGATAGTTACAACTATTAACTACTTGATAGTCAACTTAACCGACTTGACTAGACTAGGACGACCATTAGGTGGTCGGCCGAGAGGACATATTTGACTCGTCGACTAGGACCCTCCAATAGTTGGATACCAATTGGTGGTTCGTACTAAGACATGACCCTATATCAAAACATGTTTTTGAGAACAACAATCTTATAATGCCAAGCAAGGAAGATAATCACGGTGATGGCAAGAAAGAGTGATATCATGTATGTGTTTTTTTTTCGTTATTTATATTGTGGATGTGTCATTTTATTTGTGAGTGATCTATATTTGGTAAATTATGTTTTGTAATTCATTTTATGATGTTAGAAATGAAAACTCATCAACAAATTTTTAAAATATTTTTAAACATTTTATTGAAATATGTGATATCACTTTGGAAGCAATTGGTAAAATAGAGAGTGCTTCATCCACTCATGATTTTCAATGCCTTTATTCATCCACTAAGTTAGAGGAATATTCAACATTTATATGATAATGGTGCAAATGAATATAACCCAGATAAACTTATTTTTGCAAAACACAATTACGAGAGTCTATGTAGATGCCATAAACCATGCACCCAAGTTAGTATATTATTTCACATTGAAATGACAAGAACGAGGATTAATGAGGTGGTTCAAATGTTAACTTTATGCACATCATTTAAGAAACCAAAATTTGTAATTATGTGTTAACTTTATGAAATTGAATGAGAAACCAAATTTTGTAATTCTTGGAATAAATCTGCTCAACATGTTGATATTGGTATGGATTTGGTCAACTTTGATCATAGAAAATGGTGTTCCAACTATAAGATCATTTTTACATGGTCGAAGAATTTAAGCAAGAAATATTGTATATAGTTGAGTTTTGATCTTCTAGAGGCACCATATGGATCGTATATGTTAATACAAAATCGATGACATACTTGAAATCATGTGGTAGACGTATTCACATAGGTAGGTGTGAACTTGATTCACAAAAAAAAATTAATAATACATGAGGTATTATGCATGATGAAGCCTTGGAAATGTTTTGTTTATGTGTCTAAGGTTGAGAGGGGCTTAAGGTAGCCAAAAAAACACTAAGGCACATATCAATAACCCCCCAGAAGAAGCAATGGTCCTTATCACATCATTATAAGAAGTGCAAGTTTCAATGACCAAGTTATAGATTCTTAGTAGAATAATGTATGTTATTTAGAAACTTACATATAATAAATAACTAAAATATACAATTGGTTAGTAATTTTCTTTATAAATGAAATTAAAAAAAATATATTATTGAAAGAAGAATTTTCATATTATTATTATTTTATTGATTTTAGTCTTGAATATTTTTAGTTGTATAAATAAATATTTCAACTTAGAAGTTTAATATTAAATTTCAAATTTTTAATAATTCAAAAGAAAATTTACACACATCATTATTTTATTTGGGATTTAATATTCAAATTTTTACTTCTACAAATTTAAATTTGATGTCTAATATTCAACTTCTAAACCTTTTTATCAATTTTATGACTAATTAGAACTATGCTTAATTTGGCCAAGGGTGGACTAAAGTGGTGTACACAACCTTGACTAGCTTGATATACTTCTATGAATTACAATCGTTCCTATACATGACCATTTCTCTAAAATAAAGATCATACTATATAATTCAAAAGATCTTTCATAAATATATGTAAATACATATCTAGCATAGTTATTTATACTATTATGATTGATTTATGGAGCCCCTAATTATTGTTAGTGGTTGAGGTCATTCATTTTTAATATACAAAGGACGACTAGGCAATCTAACCCATAATAAGAATGTTATTATAGATTTTTCAATGGGGTTGAAGGTTGGTTACCATAGGTTCATAAATAAGTTTGTGTTTTTTGAGATCTTAAAGGCATATTTCAATAAAATGTTGTAATATATATATATATATATATATATATATATATATATATATATATATCCAAAAACACACTAAGGCACATATTAATAACCCCAGGAAGAAGCAATGGTCCTTTCGCACAATTAGCAGAAGTGAAAGTTTCACTTACATCAAATAGTGACCAAGTTATAGATTCTTAGTAGAATAATGTGTGTTATTTAAAAACTTAAATATAATAAATAATAAAATATACAATTATTTTGTAATTTTTTTATAAATGAAAATTTAAAGAATTACATCATTGAAAGAAGATATTTGATATTATTATTATTTTATTATTAATTTTAGTTTTGAATATTTTTAGTTGTATAAATAAATATTTCAATTCAAAAGTTTAATATTTAATTTTGAATTTTGAATAATTTAAAGGAAAATCATTATTTCATTTGGAGTTTTATATTCACTTTTTACTTGTAATATTCAATTTCTACTTATACAAATTTAAATTTTAATATTCAATTTCTACTTATACAAATTTAAATTTGATGTCTAATATTCAACTTCTAAACCTTTTTATCAACTTTAAATGACTAATTATAACTATATTTAATTTGGCCCGAGGATGGACCAAAATGGTGTACACAACCTTGACCGACTTGAGATACTTCTATGAATTACAATTGTTCCCATACACCACCATTTCTCTACAATAAAAGGTCATACTAAATTATTGTAAAGATATTTCATAAATATACGTGAATACATATCTAACATAGGTATTTAAACTATTATGATTGATTTATGGAGCCACTAATTATCATTACTGGTTGAGGTCACTAATTTTCAATATTACAAAGGAAGACTAGGAAATCTAATCCATAGTAGGACTATTATTATAGATTTTTCATTGGGGTGGAAGGTTGGTTACCATAATTTCATAAATAAGTTTATGTATGTTTGGATATCTTACAAACATATTTCAATAAAATATTGTAATTTACATATTATATATAGTTCATAGCCAAAACACACTAAGGCACATATCAATAACCCCTAGAATTAGAAGCAATGGTCCTTATTGCACCATTAGTAGAAGTGCAAGTTTCAATTACATCAAATAGTGACTAAGTTATAGATTATTAGTAGAATATTGTATGTTATTTAAAAAATTAATATAATAAATAATAAAAATATACAATTAGTACTTTATTCGAGGCCATCCATATCAACAACGTATGGCTTGATTTTTGATATACATGGAGGAGGGAATTCAAGAATGACCTCTATGTCTTGTTTACTTAGGTTTTTGTTTAGGGCTTCGTTTCCTATCTAGTTTTTTTGAGGTTAGCCTCCTTCTTCATCGTTTGTGAGGCCCGCAACCATGGCCTCTTCTGGGGAGGGATGACAAATCCATTAGTCCACCCATCAATCCACTTCCATAGGGGGACCTTAGTGGCTCCTCGAACCTAGATGGAGCTTGTAGAGGAAAACGAATGGGAGGCATGGGAACTTCAAACCATCAGATCTCCTCCACATGATTGCAAGGAACGAACAACAACAAGAGGGCGATGGGATGAACCCCTGGACAATGTACTCCCAAAATGACCGTTGTACCAAGGTATCATATTACATCACATCATATCAACCAAATGATCAGTTTATGAAACATCATGCAGTAATATGCAAGTTCAATGGATTATGGCCATCAAAGAAATCCCTAACATGGTGGATCAATAGCAAATGGAAGCCTAACGATAACTATGACCTAAAGCTAGGGTCAAAATGATTTTTCACCACAATTTTTACTAACCTAAAGGATAAAAAAATAATATTTGAGGGTGTCCCATATTTTTTCAACTTGGCAGGCCTCTACCTCAGGTTTTGGATAGAGAACTTCAACATAGAGAAGGAGGGCTTCATGGTATCCCCAGTGTAGATTAGACTTGACTCCCTGCCACAAGAATATTGGGAGCATGAAACCTTGGAAGGGATCATAAATATTGTAGGATCTTTTGTTTGGGTGTCCAAATTTACCAGGGAAGGAAGAAATACCTCCTACATAAGGATATGCGCCTACATGAACATATCCAAAGCTCTCCTAGAAGAAATATTCCTTACTCATGAATATACTGAATGGATACAAAGAATAGATTATGAACATGTCCTATTTGGGTGCTACAAATTCCAAGAGCATGTCCACCTATTTAGAAATTGTCCTCTGAATGCTCCACCTCAACCCTCTAAACCATTTGGAGGCAAGGATTCTAAGGTTTTGAAAAATTTACCAGCGGATAGAAGGAAACATATGAAGTAATCCACCTAGGAGAAACCAAAACAAAGTAAAAGCAGTAATAGTTTTGAGGCCCTGACACAACTACCCAAGAATTCTTTAGATCCAAATGAATAACGACCGAATCAAACATAGCCAAAGGAACTAAACCATGTTCCAATGGAATCAGTAGTTATGGAGCTACCAACACTATAGATATCAGAAGGGTCATCCTCCCATAACCAACATCCTCTGGAACTACAGAGAAGGAATAATAACATGCCCAATTGAATATAAGATGCTAAGGAAATGGAGTTGGAAGCACTATATTTGCAAGGGATACTGGAAGCTTGCAAGTGAAAAGACACTCAATCTATCCTAGTAAAGAAGCTACAACTCTTCAAAGAATGTATTCTTAAATCAATATCTAGAGCAAATTTTGGGACCAATCCAGTCATCATCAAATATCATAAACACACCAACAAAGAGGAGAATAAAAGAGGCATACAAAACAATAAACAATGTATTGATGTAATTGGTGAGCAACAGGTGGATTTAGGACATTATGCAAAGCTCACATATATTTTCTCCACACTTCCTCCTAGTTTTCAATGAATATCATATATTGGAATGTTATAGGTATGAATAATCTTTACAAGAATAGGTTACTATGTAGAAATATTGCTACAGAAAAACCAACTATATTTATGATGCAAGAAACTAAATGGTCCACCATAATATTATTCTCTATTGACACTTGGATATAGAAAGGATACCTATCAGTTGCTATAGATGCAGTAGGCGCATAAGGAGGTTTGGAAATAATTTGGGATCCCACAACTATTATCCTAGAGAATTTTATAGTCACAATTAGGTCTATAAGTGAAAGCTTCCAAGTTATGGGTGCAATGATTACTAGATGGATAACCAATTTTTATGGCCCTCATTCAGCCCCTTAACAATTGCTCTTCCTTAAAAATCTAAAATGGTTACGAAAGCTAATGGGACACCAAAATTGGATAACCAGAGAGGAATTTAACATGATCAAATCCCTACTGGAGAAGAAAGGTGGCATGTGAATACTATCTAGAGTGAAAGTGTACTCTTCAAGGAACTCATCGATGAACTGAAGTTAATCAAAATGAAAACATCTAATGAAATATTCTCCTGAAATAATAAAATGGGAGGGGAAAACCAAGTATCCTCTTGCTTGGACCACTTTCTGGTTTCAGAGTCAATATTCATAATCATAGTAGAACTTGCAACATTAATCATGCCCTTAGTAGGTTCGGATGACTAGCCGATATGCCTTTAATGGCATTAGATCGACATTCCAAAACAAATAATGTTCATATTTGAGAAGTTTTGGCTTGATCAACCATACTTTCAAGCAAATATTCAACGATGGTGGATGAACTTAGAGTCCCCAAGAGGCACACCCATGCTTTGTTTTTAGCAAAAACTGATGTTCCTAAAGGAGTAGCTGAAAAAATGGAATACATAAGTATTTGAAAATATTTTCAAGTTCAAACGGGATCTAGGGGAATGGATGGAAATCATTCTACAAGAAATGATTCTTCAAGGTTGCTCTCTTCATCTCTTACAGGAAGAAACACATCTCCAAGATCAAGCAGATGAAATAAACAAACATGAATAAATCCTCTAAAGGCAAAAATCTCAAATGACATGGATTAAAAAAGGAGAGAGAAACACAAGATTCTTCTACCATTCAATGATACAACACATGTTCCATAATATAATTATATTCCTTAAAGATGCCTAGGGTAACAAGGTCTCATAGCATGGAGATATTGAGAAGGAAATGGTTTCCTTCTTCGGTAACCTCCTCATTGAGCCAAGGCCAGATAGAATGACATCCATTATAGAGATCACTCAATATATTCCACACCTTGTCACGTCTAATCAAAATGAAGGTATCATGTGGCCCATAGAGTTATAGGAGGGGGAGGAGGCAATAATGAGCACGGTGACAAGAAAATAGGCAAGGACTAGATGGGTTTCCAACTGATTTCTTCCATCATTGCTAGTAGTTTGTAAAGGGAATTTGGAACATAGTGGAAAACTCTCATCAAACAATAGGGGCCCTTCAATCCCTTAATTGCACATTCTTGGAATTGATTCCCAAGGAGGAGTAAGCAACAAATCCTAGAAAGTATCAACCTATTTCACTTTGCAATAGTAATTTACAAAATCATTACTAAAGTGATCGCCAACCGTCTTAAACCCCTTCTAACCATGTTGGTATCCCCATAACAACAGAGTTAATAGAGAGAAGGAAGATTTTAGACAGTATCATCCTTGCTCACGAAGTTATACACTTTATCAAAATGACTAAGAAACCTGGCATGCCCGTCAAAATAGATATTTCCAAATCATTTGACAAGTTAAGTTGGAAGTATATTGAGAAAATACTTATTTCATTCAACTTTGAATCTCTTTGGGTTAAATGGATATTATCCTTGAATTCCTTAGCTTTCTTTTCCATCCTAATTAATGGAACCCCATCAATGACCTTCTCTCCTTCCTAGGGGATTAGGAAAGGTGACCCTCTCTCTCCCTTTCTCTTCATCCTCATGGATGAAGGATTAGGATGAAGCATCAAATCCAATATTCAATATGGGAAAATTCAAGTTCTAAGACTTCATAAGCCTGAGCTTATTTAATCATGTCAACAATTTGTTGATGACAATATTCTTATGGCCCACTCCTCTGTCCAAGAATACTGTGCTTTAAAGAAAACTCTCAACATTTTTATGGTTTCCTTTGGAACATCTATCAAACTTGATAAATCCAAAATATTCTTCTTCAATACCTCTCATATGGCCCAATGGAACATATCTTGAATCCTTGGATTCCAAGGTAGCTCCCTTCCGTCCAAATATATTGGCACTTCTCTCTTTGAATCGGTTATAAGATGCACCTACCAGGGATATTACTTAGCTTGCATGGAGCAAAGGCTTTAATGTTGGACGTTCCGTTATCTAAATTTGGATTAGGCTCTTCAATCCATGCCTTTATACCTCCTTTCACTACAAGGAAAAGACCCTCTAGCAGATGTTTTTGCAGATTCTCCTCTAAAAAGAGCCCAAATATCCACTTATAGTGGAGGTCACTAGTGGAGCTGAGCGGACGGGGGTTTTAGAGGATTTTTTTTTGGGTGCATTTGTATATAGAAAATGCAATGGTGTGTATAAGACAACGACGCACTTGTGCTGATATAAATCACGTGTCACTGTGACCACAAACACCAATAAGAGAAAAAAAAACTAAAATTTTCCAGCTAGTGTGTTTGAAAAACTAAAGTGCACTGGCCATTGTACATAAACGCACTAAAGCAGTATACATTCACAAACACCACTTTAGGGTTAAAAAATTTGAAATTGAAAACCACATTATATTCATTTTTTGTTTTTTTGTTTTTATCTACAGTGTAGTTGTGCTACAAAACAACACTTGTGCATTTTTGCATTGAGCCCACAGTAGTAGGGTTAAATAAAAAAATTACAAAAATAAAAAAGCTATTACATCATTTTTATTATTTTTTATTCCCATTTCCGGTGCGATTGTTGTAGTTAAATTCACTGGTGATATATAGATTCAGGAGCACCTATCTAGGGTTAACAAAATTCAAAATTAAAAACCATCGATTATATTCATTTTTATCTACATTGTGATTGTTCAACAAAGCAACACCGGTTCATTTTGGAATCGAGTGCAAAGCTTTAGGGTTTAATAAAATATTTACCAAAATAAAAAACCTATCACATTCATTTTTTATTTTTTATTTTTATTTTTGGTGCAGTTACTGTAGATAAATGCACCGACGCTTTATAGATTCGGGATCATTGCTCTAGGGTTTAAAAAATTCAAAATTAAAAACCACAAATTATATTAATTTTTTATTTTTAATTTCTATTTGCAGTTTGTTTTGGCTACAAAACAACACTATTGCGTTTGGCTATCGAGTGCACCGGTGCAAGGTTAAATAAAAAATTACCGAATTGAAAAACCATTTTTACCATATCTACAGTACTTTTGACCCCCCTGAGCACCAGTGCCGTACCTTCCCTACTTAGAAACCTTGCCATCCATGCTCCACATGGCTACATTATTGGCTTCTATTGCTTGGTGAGTGGATTTTGAATATTGTGAAACAGTGGGAAAAATTTGAAATTTGGTGTGCATCGCTACCATGCCTCCTCGACGCGCAAGGGACCAAGTAAAATCTTTTTGACCTCCTAATTTAATTTTTTTGCTGTATTAAAATTTCAAATTGAGCTTTATTTTCCCTTTAATTGAAAAATTTTGGAAAAAAATTGTGCGACGTGTTTGAGTTGTTTGACTTGCACTGCCCATTGGTGCACCTTGTAAATTTACAGGGAGTACTGTTGACAGTGCGTTTCGATTTATAGCACATTGCACACACTGTGTTCTTTAATGTGCATAACGCATCACTAAACCAAATTAAAAAAAAACAATCTTAACCGGTGCACATTCTAAACACAAACGCACCATACAAACGTTGTGCTAATGTGTAACAGATGCATCGTTATCCCAATTTTTTTTACAAAACTCAATGTTTTCGCTAAGATGACGCATCCGCAATGCATCGATGCTTCCCATTGATGGATGCAAAGCCAAACTAAACATATTAAAAAAACCATGTTAATCGGTGTGCATTGTAAACAAGACACATTGGATAGACGCTGTGCTGACTTGTAACAAGCGCACCATTATCCCAGGAAATTATAAAACTCACAAAGAGATTCTCCTATCATGGTGTCCTCTACTAATACTTGTGCACTGTTTCTTATGCGACGAGGTATTTAAAATGTATCGGTACTTCCTAATTATGGACACACCACGAGACTTAACTTATGAAAAAACACCACGTTATACAATGCGCATTGTAAACAAGAATGCACTAGGTTGACGGCGTGCTGATTTGTAATAGGCACACCATTATCACTCAAAAATTATAAAAATCACAAAGAGATGCTCCTATTACATTGCACTCTATTAATACTTGCACACCATTTCCAGTGTGATGATGTAACTAGAATACATCGATGCTTCCTATTGATGGAATCACTACTACTACACTTAACATAGTTAAAGAAGCACCACATTAGCTGGTGCGCCTTTTTAACATTTTTGCATGGATTTTCTGGTGCGTTGATGTGTAACAGGCACATGGGTATCCTCAGAATAAATATAAAACCCACAAAGAGATACACCTACTACGGTTTTCTCATTAAGATGTTTGCACTGTGTATGGTGTGATCATGTCTCTACAATGCACTGGTGCTTCCTATTGATGGACACATTGAAAAATGAAACATAATTAAAAATATTACCATGCTCGCCGATGTGTTGGTGTATTCAAGCACACCGTTTGTGGTGCTCTTTTGTTCCAAAATCACTGTCTGCGGTGCATGTCTATAATTTAGGCACACTGCTTGTCCAATTCATTTATTTTGAGAAAAAAATATTATTTGATGTTAATAAATAACATGCTCATTTAATGAAATATTTATTTTTTTATGTCTATTTATGAGACTGATTGATGTTATATGTGTGTTAGAGACGTTAGCGGTGAGAGGAGGCTCAACAATAGTATTCATGAGTTTACCCGTACAACTTCGTGCGTGAGTGGGAGGTTAGAGAGATGGAGAGGGATTTGTAGTCTTGCCCCATCACTGATCATACACTAGACCTATTGATGGTTGTATTCCTCTTGAAGTTCTATTAGGAGGCTACATCCCTCAATAGGAACTCTACTTTGTTGGTGCAATTGAACTGTCGTTGGGATCACGGGAGATAGGAATTTCGCATTGGTCCCAGTCAATGGTTCCAACCCATTGACGAGGACATTTATTTCATCACTGGGATATCTAGGAGGGGAGGATTTTCCCCAGTTCCCTAATGTCCTAGAAGGTGTTGTAGTAGAGAGTCAACTCACTTACTCTCATACATATATTGGTTCCCACATCCTCGATCCTGTTGATTTTAAGGTGCATAGTGGACAACTCCGGATTGGTGCTTTTGCTGCAGAGGAGGTTAGGTTCCTCTCAAGTTGTTGGTTACGAGCATCACACACCTCAATAGTTATTGGAAACACATTAGTTTCCCTCTTTTATATTATGTATATTCTTTAGTACATACAACTAGATGCATTAGGTGTTCCACCATTTTTTACGACGATTTTATTTTTCTCTAGTTCGATGCCGTGCAACGTTTGATGGGAGGGCCAACTTCCCTTTTGGTTCAAAGATTTTTTGTTTATTTTTTGAGAGGATTTTGGCCACGAGGCCATCATTTGACCACTGCCCTCCTAGTCCGTGTTGATGTATTTGTAACTTCGGAAGATATTCACTTGTATATTGTATTTGTACTTTATTGTATCCCCAACGGAGATGTATTATTCCTCCGATTGGAAGTGTCGTCATGTGTACTTGCAAGTGTCGCAAGTTATATTGTAAGTGTCATAACTTATACTTGATGGGTTATTAGACCACCTTGATGGGGTCGACCCTGTATGAGTCATGTGGGTCAAAGGGTTATTAGACCACCCTAGAGGGGTCGGCCCAGTCAGCATTATGTTAAGTGGTTCAGTTGGGGCCGACCTAGTTGAGTAAAGGTCAAGTGAAAGTTAGTGTATAAATAGAGAGTATGTCTCTCTCATTTTACACATTCTATTATTCACTCAATTCGCATTAGTGAGAGAAGAGGAGGGTGCTCACAAGTGGAGGAGGATCATGCTGCTGAAGATATATATCTCTTGGGTTTTATCATGGTGATCCTTGTATTGATGCTTATTCTATCTTTGAGGAAGTTGTGGGGTTTTTCACCTTCTTGGTTTTCCCCGATGAAATGTTTTGTGTCTCTTGTCTCTTGTCTCTTATGCTTGATATGTTGTACATGTTGTTCTTTCAGTTAAGATCCTATATCTATTGAATTAAATGATTAAAACTAACATGGTATTAGAGATAGCTTGAAGGAAGGCATGGTATGGCATTTATGAGACTTGTTGCACTTGCGACAAATTGGAAGCTAGGGCTTGATATAGAAAAAACTAGTCATCATGGAACTTTCACTATAAATCCATTTTGGCGAAGGTTCAGGTTCTAAAACTTCTATAGGTCGTAGATAAAATCCCCATGTACCTTGTGTCTAAAGAACAACATCTAATTCATTGTATTTTCTGTTTTATGACTCGTACAATATAGGGTTTCTGCCTCTTCCAGATCTCAGTCATAAACAAGTGACCTAGGAAAAAAGGTCACAACTTGGGATAGGAAGCTCCAAATGAAATTTTGTAAAAATTAGAAGTAAGGTCATGGACTGTAGTTTCACAGGCCCACTTTTCAGAGGTCGAATTTGAAATAGTGACACGTGGCACGCCATACAAGTTCGCTCTCCTGTTTCATCCCATAAACAGGTCACGTTGCGACACTAATAACTCTCTCTTAGAGAATCCATTTGAGGTAAGAGCTATGGGGTTGGAAAGAAGACAGGTCAGGATACCATAGGATGAATTTTAAGACCCTATGGATTCTTAATTTCAGAGATGCACAAGAAGAAATAAGGTGCATATTTCTGTCAAAACAGAATTGGATTTTGAGCACCTTCATTCTTGGCTTGTCATTGCTGCGGGAGTTTAGGGATTCAGAGAAAGTTGGAATTTTTGCAATCAAAGACCACAAATGAATGCTCCTGATCAAAATCGAAATTTAGAGACCAATATTGAATTTTTTGGTTGGGCAGAAGGATGGGCTTGATCAAACCCTAGTTCAGGATTTTGATCGGAAAGGTGGAAAATTAGGGCTTCTGCAAAAGTTGGAGTTTTTGAAATCTGTGACCACGGCTGGAAGCTCCTTAGAAAAATCAAAGTTTAGAACACAAGATCGAACCTTTTGGATGGGCAGAAGACTGAGCTTCATCAAACCCTAGTTCAAGATCCTGTCTAGAAGATCCAGAAGTTTCAAAGGCACTTTTGAGGGGTCAAATTTTGGAGATTTCAAAATTAAAGTATACCAGCTTGATCAGCTCATCAAGCCACATCTTTTCATCCAATTAGAAGTTTGAAATTCAAAGTTTGAATTTTTAGGGTTTCTCCGACAAACCCTAATCCAGCTCCAGATCTAGTTTCAACAAATCAAAGTGGATTGGGTTAATCCTAGAAGAGAATGAATTGGACACCTGCATAACTGAAGAAGTTTCAGTTCCAGAGGGAGATGAGGCTGAGGCTTTACATGAGAAGGCTACAAGCAATCCCGACAGGTATGACTTGAAGAGATACAGGTATGTTTTGAAATATGTTCATGATTAAGTTTATGATATGTTTGTCTTCATATTATTGAGGTTAGTACAATCTTGACTAATCTTAGACTTGTCTCATCACCCTAGTAAAAGTATGAATGCATGTGAATGATAGAAGACATTCATTGATTAGGGTTATGACACTTATGATTGTACTAATGCACTGTGGTGTTGTATGTGGTTGATGTTGTCCGCTAACATGAAAGGTACATCAAGAAAGACAAATCAAGTTCTAGATTAAGAACATATGACCATGGTGACATGAAGACAAAGACTTATCCATAGCCATTATAGAAGCTCTACTTACAAGGTATGTATAATTTTGGTTCTACAATGGTTAACTTATGAGTTATGCAGGTTACTAGCACAAGTCTTTGAAGAAGAACAAAAAGACATTATATGGGTATGTTAGACATAACTAGCAAGCATGATAATCTAGGTATGTTTTTCCTATATCAACTTAGAATCCTACCTTGTGTTAGGATCTTATACTTTTGTATGAATGATTATTCTTGAAGTTAGAAGTTTAAGTAATCAACAGTTTATGCATATTATGTTTCTTACTTTGATTGATGATATGACTAACCAGAAGAGTCCTATGGTCAATAAGAATATGCATAAGTAATAGAAGTCCTCCCTGAAACCTTGAATACTAATGCTTGTGATAAATTACATGTGTGTGAAATAATCATGACCATACATATTAAGTTTATTTAGGATCATAATGTTTTGATAGTATTTAGATTATACTAATGGATGTATGATCATATATGAGATATTGAGGATGACACTAGTGCACACTTAAGCATGCATAGTGGTCCAGGATGAATATAAGTTCAAGGACAGGTAATCCAGGAAGCAAAGATCAAGAGGGAGCACACTCCAGTAGTTCCTGCAAGGAAGCAAAGATTGAGAGGGAGTCCACCCTACAACTAAACAAAGATAAGTATTTGAATTGTCATTTATTATATGATTACTTAAACGATGTTGTCTAGTCATGTACATACTTATGTTCCTAGATTTAGGATGTACATTTTGCATTTTAGAAAAGTTGCATTAATGAACAAGATACTACTAATATGCAAGTAATGGGTAAGTGGCCTATGGTACTGTAGAACATTCCATTGCTACTTATCTAGAATGAAGCCTCTTTGCTAACATGTTGGGAGTTGTGCACACTCTTAACAAATGTTTTGGTAGAGATGGAAGGCATCTAGAAAGTTACCGTGTGAATACGGGATATGGACAAATGTTGTATTGAAGCATTGGCTAAGATAATTGCATGATTGTATGAAATATATCTTTATTTGTAAGAATTTGTTTTGAAATCTATGAGATGTTTCTAATCATACAATTGAACTTGTCTTGTAGGAAAGATCGTATACCATCACCTACAAGAGAAGGACTACAACATTTGTTCCAGCAACAAAGTTCAAAGAAAAGTATCTAATGAAGATATTGAAGAATCTGAAGTTCCCAGGATTCAACATGCAGTAATAATGCCATGATTGAGGAATACCAGTTGATCATGAAGAATGATGTTTGGGATGTGGTCCCAAGACCTGGAGGGAAGTCTGTTGTGACTTCCAAGTGGATCTATAAGATCAAGCATGTTGCAGATCGTAGCATAGAGAAATACAAGGCAAGGTTTGTAGGATGTGGCTTCTCCCATAAAGAGGGGATAGATTATGAAGAGACTTTTGCTCCTGTAGCCAGATACACTTCCATCAAAACAGTACTTGCTCTGGCTGCAGTGATGAAGTGGAAGATACACCAGATAGATGTCAAGACAACTTTCTTGAATGGTGTAGTCGAAGAGGAAGTGTATGTGGAGAAGCCACTCGGTTTTGAGACACATGACAGGGAGTCATATGTGTGCAGATTGAAGAAAGCCTTGTATGGATTGAAGCAAGCTCCTAGGACTTGGTATGGTAGAATAGACAACTTCCTGTCTAGTTTGGGCTTTACCAAGAGTAAAGCAGATTCCAACCTTTACTAAAAGAATGAGGAAGGCAATCCAGTGATACTACTACTGCATGTGCATGCCCTGTTTGTTATAGGTGAGGATGGGTTGATTGCCAACACAAAGAGGAAGCTTGTTGTCGAGTTCGAGATGAAGGACTTGGGGATGATGCACTACTTTCTAGGTATGGAGGTGTGGCAGAGGGCAGATGGAATCTTCCTTGGACAAGGGAAGTATGTAGTAGAGATCCTGAAGCGGTTCAGGATGATGGACTGCAAGTCCATGGCCACACCTATGGCATCAAACCTAAAGCTATTGTGTGATGCTACATCTGAGTTAGTTGATGTCATGGTGTATTGTCAGATGATTGGGTCCTTGATGTACCTGACAAACACGAGACCAGATATTTGCTTTGCAGTGAACACATTGAGCTAGTTCCTGACAGATCCTAGACATGTTCACCTGATTGCTGTGAAGCATATTCTGAGGTACCTGAAGGGTACGGTTGAGTATGGGCTCAAGTATGATGCGAATCAAAAGTTTAACTTGGAGGGTTATGTTGATTTAGATTGGGAAGGCATTGCTGCAGATAGGAAGAGCACTTTAGGGTGCTGCTTCAGTATGGGATCATGTGTGATCTCTTGGTTTAGCAGGAAGCAGTCCTACATAGCACTGAGTACAGCCGAAGCAGAGTATGTCGCAGCTTGTTTGGCCAGTTGTGAGGCGGTATGGCTAAGGAAGCTACTGTCTGAGTTATTTGATCTCCCGTTGGATGATACTTGTATCTTCTGTGACAACCAGAGTTGTGTGAAGTTGTCTGAGAACCCGGTGTTCCATGATAGGTCGAAACATATTGAGATCAAATATCACTATATCAGGGATATGGTGCAGAGAGGAGCAGTGAAGCTCCTGTATGTTGCAACGGATGAGCAGGTTGCAGATGTGTTGACCAAACCACTAGTCAGAGTGAAGTTCAAGTACTTTAGAGTGAGGCTTGGTGTTCTTCAGATAGAAGATACTTCGAGGAAGAAGTGATGGGACACATTTGCAGGAGCCATTCCAAGCATGGTGGTAGGAGGATCCTCCCATGGCTGTGGATGTAAGTGATGTGTGATGAGCATCAGGACGATGCTCCAATTACTTCTATGTATGATGATCGGGATGATCATATGTGTGATATGCATTAAGTGGTTGCTTTACATGATCAGTTGGATCATGTGTGATGATATGCATTAGGTGGATGCTTTACATGATTAGTTGGATCATGTGTGATGATATGCATCAGGTGGATGATTTACATGATCAGTTGGATCATGTGTGATGATATGCATTAGGTGGATGCTTTACATGATCAGTTGGATCATGTGTGATGATATGCATCAGAATATGCTGTGACAATGATCAGGATGATCATGCGATGATGATATGCATCAGGACGATGCTGTGACGATGATCAGGATGATGATGTGCATCAAGATGATGTACCGTATGATGATGATTAGGATGATCATGAGTATTAGGACGATACTGTGTGCGAGGATGATCAGGTTGATCTTGAGTATCAGGATGGTACTCTGTGGCCGTGGACAGGTTGTGCAAGGGTGGCATGTAATACGTCCTGGAGATCCGGACAGGTTGTGCTAGTCACGTAAAAGGCCTCGGATGCTCTTTAGAGATCTTGCTGGGAAAGACACCCTTTTAAGGTTTTTCTAGACCACATGTAATACGTCCTGAAGATCCGGACAGGTTGTGCTAGTCACGTAAAAGGCCTCAGATGCTCTTTAGAGATCTTGCTGGGCAAGACACTCTTTTAAGGTTTTGTGGGGACCACATGTAATACGTCCTGGAGATCCAGATAGGTTGTGCTAGTCACATAAAAGGCCACGGATGCTCTTTAGAGATCTTGCTAGTCAAGGCACTCTTTTAAGGTTTTGTGGTGGGGGTCACATGTAATATGTCCTGGAGATCCGAACAGGTTGTGCTAGTCATGTAAAAGGCCTTGGATGCTCTTTAGAGATCTTGCTAGGCAAGACACTCTTTTAAGGCTTTGTGAGAGTCACATGTAAAAGATCTCGGGAGATCCGATAGGTTGAGTTGTGTGCTCGTAAAAGGCCTTGGATGCTCTTTCGAGGTTTTGTTGATGCACGTAATTAGTCCTGATATTCCACAGGATGGCCAGCTCGCAGAGATGATGAAGATCTAGAGGAGGGTAGGCCTACAACCAGCATGAAAAAGGGTTGGCTTTGTAGAACTTCCTATGACAAGAAGAATTCAGAGATAGCCCAGTGATCGAGATGTCGAGTACAACAGCAGTGATGATGATGATGCTCCGTGATCCAGTGATGATGATCTAGCTCCAGAATTGAAGACTTGCGCCAATATGTATTGATGACCTATGTTAAAAGAATACCTTCCTAGTTAAGAGGGAATGTTGATGTATTTGTAACTTCGAAATATATTCACTTGTATATTGTATTTGTACTTTATTGTATCCCCAACGGAAATGTATTATTCCTACGATTGGAAGTGTCGTCATGTGTACTTGCAAGTGTCACAAGTTATATTGTAAGTGTCGTAACTTATACTTGATGGGTCGTCCCAGTCAACATTATGTTAAGTGGTTAAGTTGGGGCCGACCTAGTTGAGTAAAGGTCAAGTGAAAGTTAGTGTATAAATAGAGAGTGTCTCTCTCTCATTTTACACATTCTATTATTCACTCACTTCGCATTAGTGAGAGAAGAGGAGGGTGCACACATGTGGAGGAGGAGCATGCTGCTGAAGATATCTATCTCTTGGGTTTGATCATGGTGATCCTTGTATTGATGCTTATTCTATCTCTGAGGAAGTTGCAGGGTTTTTCACCTTCTTGGTTTTCCCCGATGAAATGTTTTGTGTCTCTTGTCTCTTGTCTCTTATGCTTGATATGATGTACATGTTGTTCTTTCATTTAACATCCTAGAACTATTGAATTAAATGATTAAAAACTAACAGTTCGATGACCGAGGTGTGTATGCACATGTGGGGACAGATGATGCCTGAGAGGGGCCAGTCTGATTTCCCACCTAGGATCACACCAAAGTTGTTGCATATGCTATCCAGCAGGGAGGACCATGCATTAGACCTTCTTCCATATCTGTACGCGGGATTGGAATGGAGAGCATGTTTCAACATATTTTTCACCCGGGATGAGCCAATGGATGAGAGACATAATATTAGCATTATGTTTAAATTCATTTAGCTGCATTCTATTGTCTTATTTAATGCAAATGAAAAATATTCTAACATTTTCCTTAAATTGTTTTATTAAATAGTTTAAGGAAATTGTCTAATTATATTGTTGTGTACCATATGTTTTTGCATATATTGGCACATTCGATGGGGAGGTGCCTCCTCTTGATTAGCATGATGAGGATATGCAGGAGGTTGAGGTTCCTACATTACCTAGACCTAGCCTACGATGTAGGATAGATGAGAGGTTTCGATAGGATGTGGCGAACACGTTGAGCACATTGTTGGTTCGATGAGGATTCCATCATGTACGAGCCTCATATTTCATGTGAGACCCTGAGCTCGTAGAGTTATGGAGTATGATTCCTCATGATATGAGATTGTTGATGGAGTATGTATTTGGCGCATCCACGCTTTTAGATGTTTGGAGGCCAGAGGATCAGTTTATGTCAGCTGACGAGGATTGATATCCTCATCCTCATCCACCTACTCCTCCTCCTCCTCACCATGACACAGGAGCATCATCATGTCATGCTCCACATCCCACACCTTCTCCTCACCATGATAGTGACCGACCACTATTTACTCCTCCACACCGATTCGATACACCACCATCTACGATCCATCCAGTTGTCCTACCATGCACTCCACCATATCCTAGTCCACTCACCTCAACTATAGATAAGATGGTTGTAGCGAGTGAGATTCGTCTTGATGGAGATATCTATGCTGCTCTCCAGTCTAATTTTTTTCCTGACAGAGGTACTGATGCCTCTGCTAGTGGGGGTGTCGATGCTTTTGGCTCTATTGGAAGAGTTAGTGATGCCTCTAGTTCCAGAGGTGGACGAGATATCTTATAGCAGTTATTGGACTGGAGATGTATATTTGGCATGTATCATGAGTTTGATATTATTATTCATATATATATATAATTTTTCATGTAAATGTCTATGTTTATGTTGGTGTTTATTTATATGTTGATGGTGATGTATATGTTAGGTTAGGTTAGATATGTTTTCTAGGTGTTCTTGATATATGTGTATTTTAGATCGTGTTAGTTAGATGTGTGCATGATGGTTATGTTAGACAATGCAGCTTGTGTTTTGTTAGATGTTATTAATAGATTTGTGTGTTAGATGATTTTTAAATCTGCTAAATGTATATGTTATATGATGGTAGATAATTTTTACATCTGTATGTTAAGTGATGTTTGATGTGCATGTTAGATTATGCTAGCTATTTTTTATGTGTTTGTAAGATGGTGCTTATGTTTGATAGGTGATGATAGATGTGTATGACATGGTATGATGTTTGTCATACATGTGTGATGGTTATATATTAGTTGATGTTTATGTTTTGTAGGTTGTCACGATGATGATGTTGATGGTACGTTACATGATGTTAGGTGATGGTGGTGGTGGTGGCCATTGATTTGATGATTACATTGAATTTTTTTTATTATTATTATTATGTATATATATGGAATTATTTTTTTATGAACTCAATGGGATGTCAAATTATTTTCTGATATTTATCTTCATGTGTATGATGTATTTTGTTTATGTCGATGAGTGTGATTTATGAGTGATGCCATTTTATTTATGTATTTATGTTGAAGTCTTTTATATTAGCTATAATTATAATTACAAATTGTGTATAATCATAGTTATAATTGCAAGTTACAATCTTAGCTATAATTACAATTTAAAATCATTATTACAATTTCACAATTGCAAATTACAATTACAATAAGAAATTACTAATTAGATTTACAATGTACAAATTACAAATTGGACAATTACAACTACAAATTTACAATCGCAAATTGTTGTTGCAGTTACAATACGAACTTGCAAATTACAATTAAAAATTTGAAATTACGTTTATAAATTGATTTACAAATTTTAAAATTATTTACAAAATTGCAAAAATACAAAATAATTTACGAAATTGCAAAATTACAATCATTTTAATCATCTTATCAATTAATTGTGGGGTGGTCAACTATAAAATATTTAATTGATCAACCAGCGATGATAAGTCTTTTACGTGATGTCATGCATTATATGTGCAAGCCTTAGATTTTCTTGATACTAATATCTATAATGTGATATACAAATAATTTACAAATAATTCTAGAATTGAAGTTGTAGTTACTCGAGCTAAAAATCATAATTGCATCTATATATCATAACAGTAAACTCAATGATATGAACACAGTAACTAATGAGAAAACACTATTATATATTGAGTGAAAAGAACACTTACAACAAGTTGAATATAACCACAAGATGGTATGATTATGTCTATTGATAAAGATACAACAATCAAAATTGGTGCATTGATGCACCATTCATAGAAAATAACCACACAATGGTATAATTATGTTTGAAATTGGTGCATTGATGCACTATTCATAGATATCAACATTGGTAATCTAATTCTATAATAGTTCACGTAGAGGTCTAAACATGAAAATAGAAGAGGATACCTCCATAAAACATATTTCAAAAAGGATTTTTAATAGTAGAGGTTTTTGTCTATGTTCACAAATAAAGTCTTGTGCAATTATTATTACTATAATATTTAGTAAAAGCATTAAGTCTCTGTTACAAATGGAGCACCAACTAGCCAAATACTGAAAGGATGCACTAAGGATGAAAGAAAAAATTAATAATAAATAATAAACCATTCTATGATTAGAATGTTTCATCTAATCAAACATTACAATTATTTAATTAATGATTAATTACACAACATAATGCTTGAAGTTCAATTTGACATTAATAATTAATTATCCCATCCACATAAACCACATGTGTAACCTAGAGGATGAGAGCAATATATCTCTCCCTCTCTCTCTCTCATACACACATAAAATAGAAAAGAGAAGATAAATATGTCCAAGGACAACCGATGAAGACAAGATTATAAATTCACTACCAATTACGAATTGTTTTACCTACAACCAAGTGTGTATCTGTAGAAAGAGTCATGTTAAATAAACAAAATTCGTTTAATAGTACTTGGATTGACCTGCCATTTTTCCAACAACTAATATCATTATTTTTTAAAGTAGCAAAAAATTATATAGATAAATAAAATTAGTCATGGATTAACCCATACAATTGTAATACAATGGACCCAAGCAAATTCAAAAGATATTCTAAAATCAGGCTTTCTCCCCATCCCCAAATAGGATGCGATTGGGTCAAGTGTTTTTATTTCACATATAAATTTTTCTTTATCCTCACAAGCAAGGTAGACCTGTACAAAATAATTATATAGAAACACACATAAACATTAAATTCAAAAAACTATTTTGGTCACCTTGATGTCAATCCTTCCCCTTCATATGTTTGGTCATATTGTACTTATAATTGACCTTGTAATTCTTTCTAAATTTCTTATTTTTTCACTAAATCAAATCCTTTGGATTTTTCTAGAACAAAGTGCATGGCACATGGATAGGAGTACATATTTTTCAGCTACTGAATTCTCCTCACTAATTCCAATAGCTTCATATTTTAATTTTTCCTTCAACATCCCGTTGGGATCCTTCATTTCTGAAGGGTCTATCATGTCCTTAGGTTGCTCCTCCTCTAAAATTTGGGTTCCCTCCAGAGTGGCGGGGATCAATTTTCAATGTATAGTGATACATCCTTTTCTTGTTTTACATTGGGTCATCTTATTTAAAATCCATGTGAACAATCTCCACTATAATGTCAAATTCCACCAAGTATGATAAGGGATTTTCCACCTTTTAGTGAGTAACCTAACAAAATTTTGGCGTTCCTTCTTAATTTCATATTTTCATTTAGGGAAATCACTACTATGTATTCAAGGAAAGATGTACACTAGAAATAAATATTCTCATAACCTAGGTTTTTACATATAGTCAATGTCTTCTAACAACATGTCCTATGGGTAGTTCTCCAAAAGGTTAATTTCTACACATATCCTCATTTAGGTAGTAATATGAATTTTGCACCAACATTAAGAATAAATACAACTTAGTTTACTTCAACTATAATCATTTTTGTAATCCATCAACATTAAGAATAAGTAAAACTTAGTGTACTTCATGGATTCATTTTTGAAAGAAATTACATAATATTGGCAAACCTTTCAATAAAAAAGTGACAGAAAAGAAATTGTTGAACATGGCCAATACAATGAAAGGAAATTGTTGTATCCTTGAAATATTTCTTATATCTAATAGCTTCCTCCACTTCTAGAACTATGGGGCCTAATATTTTCAATAAATATATGCATACCTAGGAGGAAGAAAAGCATCCTGACTTAAAGAAGGAACCTTCACACCATTGAGGGAAGAACCATCTACATAGAGACACATCCCTATCTTGGATAAATTAAAATATAGCTTTGAAGGATGATTGAAATGTTGAGCAGGAGTGTCAAGCTATTGACAACTAGGGTAGAACCTAGCTACACAAAAGGTTCAAGTTCAAGATTTCCATTATCATATTATAAAATTATATCTATAAAAACTAGTATAATTATTACAAGTTATCATATGTATCTATTATTCTTATCTTCTCTTGCAACAAAAATATTTCATTTTTTGATGGTTTGTGAAAACATATAAAGGTGGGGATTAAAAATCTCAACCAAATCAAGTGAAACAAATACCTCCTTCCCATCCCTTAGCTTTAAAATACAACCCATTATGTTTATTCTCAACATTTCAATGGTGATGGATGGTGTATGTTGAATCTAAATAGGAAAATTCAATTTTCCCTTTAACGACATTCTTATTTTGAGGCTTTAATGACATTCAACCACGGTTAGTGTAACAAAAAATGCACAATACCTACAGTTCTAGACAATACACACTTCAATTTCAAGGGGGCATTGACATATTCTCTTTATTAAAGTATCAACATAAATAAGAATATTTCTGTTTAAACAATTTAGTTCTCTAACAAACTTAGTTCCAATTGTTTGTGTTCTTAAACTATTAACTGAATTGTCCCAATTCTTTGAAATTCTCGTACATTTTATTTCACATGCCTTTAAAGGACTCTTGTATGTTCTCAAGGGACTAGTTTCAACTATCATTATTTCTAATGGTCAACATAGGTGGTTGAGTCAAATATGTGATGAAGGGCCACTAGGGACACAAATCATGATTAAATAATATCACTAGCAAAAAGGGGGTATGAAGTACTATTCAACATTAACTTAATCTTGCAAGTTTTTCTCGATATGATGGTTCTTTGATTTGTGCAAACCTTCATTTGTACATTATTGTTCATGTCCAAAATGTTGATATGGGCACAGTGAATTTTAATATTATTATTCATTTCCAAATTGTTAATATGGAAGTGGGTCATTTGTATTAGTTGTTGGAGTTCTAGGGTGGGTGCCATGCACCATGAGTAGGGAGCCTCCTACCATCTTCTTAACCCACTCTCTCTACTTATAGAGCTTCGAAGGTACGTCCCAACATTGTGTTTGTCAAGTAATGAGAACAAAGAGAGACACCCATAGTGTCAACAACAAATTGACAAATCCTCTCATCAACCTTCAATATCTTTGAGGAAGAGAAGGCTCCAAGCCATAGAAAGAAAATTATGGGTGGAACTATGTGGCATATTCCCTATTTGGAGTGATTTTTGAGAATCATGATACCATGCCTAAATATTCTTTGATAGGAAGAATTACTTTACAATATTTTTTCCATTTTTTACCCTTTATTATCGTTAATATTGTGTGCTGCCTAGAGACACTACTGCAAACTTAACTTTAGCAATAAATGTATTTAGGTTTACTTTGAAATATCAAAGTTTAAGTCAAAGTATTTCCTCATAGTTGCTAAAGTATATTTATGAAACAACAAAGCTCCCGTGTGTGTGTGTGTATGTGTTATATATATATATATATATATGATGATGATGATGAAATATCAAATTACCACAAAAATCCATTTAACTGGAAAGGAGTACAAATCAAGAGAAATTCCATATCCTAGAAATGACATATTTCACTAAATACCATGGCCATTATCAATTATTTTCTCAGCGTTGGGAGTCGAAATAATGTCCCATTTATTTTAAATGCAATAATTCCTACGACCCATGATTCCACCCGCCGCTCATTATATTTCCTATTTTTCTTGAGAGTGAATCATGATCTCAAATTTTTAGCTGTCTAAATATGGAATAATATCTACTTTGAGCTTCCTAAATAAGGAATAAAATCTTACAATAACACTTTTTAATTTAACCGGTGCACCATAATAATAACACCAAACTGATGCGTCCTATGTAAATAGACCCAACGGTGCTGCTAAACACATATATACCATTCTGGAACATCTACATAAAATCTGAAAAGAAAATATCTGATATATTTGATAGCAGATAGTTATCTATGCAGTTTTCAATATTGTCGACACCGGTGAGCTCAGTATATAAAGGCACACCAGTGTAGCCATACTTTTTTTATGCACCGCATTATGATGTTTTTTTAATTTTTTATTGTATGCCAATATGCTGCGTCATGGAAAACATAGTGTATCGAGGCATTCATGTATTTCTGACGCACCACTATTCCATAAGTTTTTTAAAAATATATATTGACGGTGTGTTTAATGTTATGGCGCACCGATGCTTCTCTGTATTTAGTGCACTGATGTTCGGAAAATCAAAAATAAAAAGTCGCACAAATGATTTTCCCATAAACTGAAAAAGGAGCGGGAATTTCAATTTCGAAAACTAATTCTATAAGGTATTAAAAAAAAACTAATCACTATTTCATTATTTTGCAGAAATTTCAAGGGGAGAGTTTTGGAAGAGAGAGTTATCAAGGAGAAGTTTGGAGCAACCAAATTATTCTGAAGATCAAAATTTGTAAGGTATGTTGAATAAAACCAAACCCTACATAGTAGAAATTTCATGTATGTAAATTATTACTATTAATCACAATGCATGGTTTATTTATTTTCCTATTTAGATTTCCTTGTTGCGTCCTTTCCTTTATGTGGTTGCAAAATTTTACATCAGGGTTTAAATCCCTCTATTGTTTCACAATTAAGATTTTTATTTTTAGGGATTGTAGATTTAATGGGTTTTAAGTTTTACATATAAGTCGTTGGGTGCGATGAGACCACTTCTTGGGTCGAATCTGAAACACATTCAACCTTGTTTGTTTTTTCTATTTATTTAAAAAAATGCTTACGATGTTTTCAACGTGTTCGAGTTGTTTAAATGCATTGGTGCATTTATAGTAATAGCACACTGGTAATGTCGAGCCCGTTATCTTTTTAGAAAAACCCTTACACATTTGTCGGTGTGTTTGACTTGTTCTAATGCATCGGTGCGTCAATTGTGAAAGCGCGTCGTATTTATTCCCGGTTCTTTATAATAAATAAATCACATTGATAAATGTGTATATGACTATTTTTATTTTGTTATAGTTTGTGGTGTATTCAAGTATGGCGCACTGGTGTGGTCATGTATGAGAAGAACCGATGTGTTTCATATACTGAAATGGACCAAAATGGCAAACTGTTTTTTTTAAGATATGCAATTCTTTTGTATAATATACTTAATAGTTTCTCTATTTAATGTTTCAAGTTTTTTATTAGTAGAAAATGCATGATAAGTGTTTAATGAACAACAATTCTTGTCGAAATGATGGGAGCACATACAAAGTTGTGAAGAAGGAAATTTCGTTGTAATTTATGTATCAAATTAGTATATTTGAATTATTTGTAAATTTAAATAATATGTGTTGGTTAATGTGTGACATGCAAAGCCAAAAAATGAGGAAGATCTATAATATTCTTTGCAATCTAAGTGCAAAAGAGAGTAACACCTTGATGGAAAAATTACAGAGTGATGAATCAGGTGAATAAAAAATAAATCAATGTGAATTTTTTCTTGAATTTTGAGTAATACTGTACTTAAGGATATTTGGTAATATTTTTCAAACAATCTAATTCACATATGTTGAATGTTATGTAGGGATTGAAAACAACATAAGAGAATGTTAAGATAAGAATTTTTTTTATGGAAGATGTAAATGATGATGAATTGTTTCTTAGCTCATCTGGAGTGGTGTTGGAAGTTAATGAAAGGGAGAAAACCTTTGATTTGATATAGTAGTTGTGATTTCCTTATAACAACTTAAGATTTTATATTGGTTGTGATATATATATATATATATATATATATATATACTGTCCATCCTTGTATGTCTTCAAATAGGTGTTAACATATAAAGAAGATCCATCATTAGAATTGATTGACATTGGGTTAAGTAAAGGTTGTGAGTATATGTTGGCGTATCAAAAATTAATTGTGGAATTTCTAAGTATCTATGTTGTTTTACTTCTCTCATTTTATAATTAATAGAACAACAAAAATAATTTATATTAAACCTATGACTTGTTATGGGGTATAAAAATTGCATGAAAGAAAGTATGGAGTGCATCCAATAGAAGATTTATTGAAACAAGGCATGAGAGGTGGTTTTGAAGGAATGTGTATCATTCAAGACTCAATTATTGTTATGGTATGTCGCTTTTCAATTTACATTCATCTGTATTATCTATTTTAATTTTCATTATTCCCAACAATGTAGATACACTCATTACACATTATTTTTATGTTTTTATATGGAAGCTGAAGAAGAGGAAAACAATCGAGGCCTGATTAAGGCCATCAATCGAGGAAATCCAACGAAACATTCTACCAAATAACATAAGTCATGCAAGTGGCTTGAGCACTGACAACAATTCCAACGAAGAATGATGATTTCTATATTTTGGATGTTAATGGAAGTTGTTGTATATTTTGAAATAATTGTCTATGAAAATCAAACATTTTGTATAATGTATTGGACATAGTGTCCCAATTGAAAGACAACGGGTTACAATGTAACAATTACATGCATGTTGACAATTTGATTATTGTGGAATTTATGTTGTTCCATTTTGTATGACAAAGGGCCTCTTATTGATATATAACAAAATGATTTTTTTTATTCTATTGCATTCTCTAGTGTCATGAAATGTTACATCAACAATTAAATACATGGATAATTAAATATTAAAAAAGATGCAACAAATTATGATATAACAAATTAATCCAAACATCATAGCCAAACGCAATAATAAAAAATCAAATGAATACTACTATAAAAAAATATTTCAACTTCTGATGAATAATGGAATTAAATAAAACAAAAATAAAATATATATATTCCAGTGTGATTTCAGCAATCAGTATTCACCCCCCAAAAATATCACCTGTGCTTTTCAGACAATGTAGCACCAATGCATTTAAAGGAGTGTCGCACCGGTGTGCTTATAAGAACAAAGTCCTGGTGCAACAGAATACTCATTGCATGCATTGGGGATTTTTCTATTATCACGCCCCGGTGCACTACTGTATATTAACTACATTGTTAATTTTAAAAATATAGCAATACTCACCATCCTAGACAACTTTACCGGTGCGTTTTTCTTCAATTATCGCACCAGTGATTTTTTAATAGTTCATAAGCACCGATGCTTTTTAATAGTTCGTAGTGACCGATGTGACATTTGATGTAAAGAGTTGGTTATTATATTATTATAAGGTACCGGTGTGTTTTAATAGTTTGTAAGAACCGATGCTACATTTAATATAAAGCACTGGTGCATATATTGTTATAAAGTGCCCGGTGCGCTTTAATAGTTCATAAGCGTCAGTGCAACATTTAGTATAAAGCACCGATAAATATAATACTTTTATAAAGCACTGGTTCCAGTTAAGGTTTTTGTGTGCACCGGTGCTATATGTATTTTAAAGCACCAATGCACAAATTTTTATGTGTATCGGTGCATGTATTGGTTTAAAAAGCACCAGTGTGTTTTATATGAGTTAGCACCGGTGCGTTTGCATCAATAAAGCGCATCGAAAATAAAACATACGCAAAAGACTTCGGATGCCGATTTTTTTTAGTTATACTACATTTCCATAAAATCCTCTGCTAAATCATCCAGTACCATTTGTGGAGGTTGTAACGGAGTATTTTTTTAGAATTTTGATCAATCTTGTAACACTAAAAACCTCCGCTATAACCTACACTACAGGTCATTTTACTTGTAGTGTTTTAGTCATGGAATTCCCAAAGATAATTATTAAATCCATCAGAAATATTTAATGGAAATTTTTATGGAACAAAACTCAGCACCATCACAAATGGGCTCTAGTTAGTTGGGAGAAACTCTGTTTACCCAAGTGGTAGGGGGGCTTGGCCTAAGAGATCTAGAAACTAGCAGTGCAGTATTAGGGACAAATATTTGGTGGTGTTGGATAAATCAAGATCGGGAACCATGAAATCAACTATGGAACCTCAAATATGCCTCCGATGTGCCAAGATAAAGTCTAAATAGCCTAATGGGTACTTAAACTAGATCCCTAATATAGAATATTACATAGAAAAACAAAGAATTAATACAAGAGAATTTATTTTGGGAAATTAAAGATGGTAAAACAACCTTGTTTTCAGACAATTCATGGAATCAACTCCCCAAACTTGGAAACACTTACCCCTTCCCAAAATTTGAGAATCCCTCTCTAATATATCGCTCTACGATGTCAGTGAATCCTAGATCACAATGCTCCAAAATTAGCTTATCAGTCCTGGTTCCCGCTTGATCGATGACCAATAACCTTACAAGGGGAATATCCCTTAGTGCTATGGGGGGAATTGCAACAAATAAAATTCTAGTGAAATCATGTCATGATAGATTGCATTGAGGCTACAGATCCACATATAATTTTTCTCTCAAGGTTTCCTACCAATTATCTATATGCAACAAGACTTTCCTAGAGATCATGTATGGACTCAAATTTCCTGACTCATCTCTGTTATATCATCTCTTTAGAAAATACGATAGGGAAATGGGAAATGTATGCCACACCTTTAATAAATGGTGAGAAAATACATTCTCCAACCTCTTTTAAACAAAATATGAAAATTTTTCCTTGGGTTTCTGGTTTGGGCAATTTGGAAGGAATGGATCATTGACTCTTCAAATACCAACACAAAGATATTTAACATATTTGGGCTATGATAAAGATTTACATCAAATAAACTATTCAATTCTGGATATGGATAGATCAAGGCTTCTGGTTGAATGACAAGGAGTAGCTAATTCCAAAATTGGGACTTATTTCCTTTTCAATCTCTTCTCCCACCTCACCTCAAGAAGATTATGTTGTTGAGCCTTGAAAGATGGTCACCCCCGCTAGAGGGGTTCACCAAACTCAATTTGGATGGGGCTTCCAAGGGTAATCCAGGGCCTATAGTATTTGGAGGAGGATTATGCGATGATCAAGGGTTCCTTTTATGGATTTACTATGGCTATGTGGGGGTAGATAACAATCATGCAACAAAAATTTCAGCCCTAGTGCAAGGCCTAGCCATTTCCAAGAGGAATGGATACTCCTAACTCATCATTAATGGAGACTCACAAATTGTCATAGGTATGGAAAAGACTTTATTGAATGAAACTCTTATAAGGAAACTGATGCACAATTGGATACTGGAAGACAACGTGTTTCCGTTATCCTCCCTCCTCTCTTGGATAGCATACATTATTCCTCAACATGTCTACATATCAACAAATTCCTTGGTAGATCAACTAGCAAACAAGGGAGTCAAAATTTATATCCAAGTGGTAGAAATTCATGGGACAATTTGGCATAGGTAGAAATTTAAAAAAATTGCAGGGATATACTTCACAAGGATCTCCTCCCCCCGGATGCAAGTGTTAGCATGCCTCAACTCCACATGATAGGGGATGCATCTGGAAATGATGATGGGATGGGTGTTTGAATTGGAATGATAGGTGGCTAGGTCCTCCATGATGGTGGTCATGAGAGTTAAGGAGGGGAGCCTTGAGGAATCCCCTCATTGTTTAGGTTTGCATGGGAGAGTGAATTCACTAGCTAATGCAGTTATGGCTTAAGAAAACACATACTACTATGGAATTAGGTGTGTAAAGGGATATGGAAAACCAGTTCAATGGCTTGCATTGCTTGTATGGTGGGTTTACATTTTATAGTAGGGTGTAGTGGACTTGGCATGGTGTCAAAGAGTAGTGATATTGGATAGGTGCACTGTATCACTCAGATATCCCAGCCATGGAACCGAGGAAAATGAAAAGATGTAGAAGAAGAGGAAGCATTCACCAAGGCCATTACTATGAGGACTCTTTCAATAGGAAAATTCCATTTCTTATCTTCCAGGAAATTGTGGGAATGAAGGACCGGATGGTAGCGCTTTCCTTAGAGAATCAATCCTCTAACAAAGATATGGACCTATACTAGTTGATAAATACTATGTTGGGAAAATATCTAATGGAGTGGGATTTCCTGCAAGAAGGGATCAGGATGTTTATTCAGGAAATGAGGGAAGATCTCAACACCCTCAACACCAAGTTGGACCTCCTAGTGGATGCGATAGGCACCCCAATTTAGCTGAAGGAACAAATTACCATAAAACATCTAACCTTACCCTTTTGTACACTAATGAAATTCAACATGTTTAAATTGGACCTTTCATGTACTATTTATCTACAATTATCTAGTAGTATTGTTGTAGCTAAAGACTAGTTATTTTTGTTTTGAAATAGGTAATGCATGGAGGGAGAGATAATGGTTTCCATTTATTGAGGGAAGGTCTCTCCCTCCAAGACAAATTCAGTACTATTATGGATTCTAGACTATCAAACTAACTGAGCTCCTAATGGTTGGCATGGTTTACCATGTGGAAGGCCAACCATAGGTCATTTGTGTACAATATGTATATTTTTTTAGCAATGGAAGGTTAACTTAGCTAGCTTACAATACACACTCACACATGCTCTCTCTCTCTCTCTATCTCACACACACACACACACACACACACACAATTATTTAATATTTTTTTATAATTGAAAATTTAAAGAATTATATTGTTGAAAGAAGAATTTTCATATTATTATTATTGTTTTATTAGTTTTAGTTTTGAATATTTTTAGTTGTATAAATAAATATTTCAATTCAAAATTTCAATATTCAATTTTGAATTTTGAATAATTTAAATGAAAATTTACATACATCATTTTATTTGGGGTTTTATATTCACATTTTTTACTTCTACAAATTTAAATTTAATGTCTAATATTCAACTTCTCAACATTTTTATCAACTTTAAATGATTAATTAGAACTATGCTTAGTTTGGCCTAAAGGTGGACCAAAGTGGTGTACACAACCTTGACCAACGTGTTATACTTCTTTGAATTATAATTGTTCCCATACATCAAAATTTCTCTACAATAAAATATTATACTAGATTATTGTAAAGATTTTTCATAAATATGTGTAAATACATATATAGCATAGATATTTATACTATTATGATTGATTTATGGAGCCACTAATTATCGATAGTGGTTGAGGTCACTAATTTTCAATATTACAAAGGAAGACAAGGCAGTTTGACCCATAATAGGATTGTTATTATAGATTTTTCACTAGGGTTGAAGATACGTTAACATAGAGGGGAGGGAGGTGCAGGAGGGGTCATCTTCGATCCCAGAGGAAACAAGATACAATCCTTTGCATGGGGCTTGGGAAAAATAAAAAACAACCAGGCAGAGTGGGTTGCACTAATTCAAGGAATAGAAACAATGGCAAATATGAATATAACAAGTTTTCAAGTTTTTGGAGACTCTCGAATAGTCATACAAAAGACGTTAAACCTCCAGTTTGGAAAAGATAAAGGGGTTGGGAGATTGCATGAGAAAGTCTTGGCATTTCTCTAGGACATCTCAAAGGTTCAATCCTTCCATGTAATGCGACATCTCAACAATGAAGTTGATTGTTTTGCCAGCATAGGCTCTAGACTTAGACAAGGTGAATTAAAGATAAACAAATCCTACTCATTCACCAAATGGAATTCTTGCTTTCTAATTTAACTAGGGTCCTCCAATTTTGGTGGACTTGGGCCCAATTTGGGGGAAACCTAGCCAACTTGGATCCCCTTTCTAGCGATCTTTTCAGACTTTCCTTTCATGACGGAGTGGCGTGCCATTGGATGTTAAAGTGGTGGAAGAGGTGGGCACTTAATAGCTCATACTACTTCTGTCCAGGGAATTTAACTCATGCCTCCATCATATTCATTTCATTCTCTCACTCCCATGCAAACTTCTGGCATATGGGAATGGGAGACCCTTCGCATGTTCCAGTTCTGGATTATATCGGAAGCGTCGAGAAACAAATCAGTATTTTGAGCATCCATGGGAGAGAAAGCAGGAACTAGTATTTGGAGGACCATAAGGAAAGCAAGCTTGTCGAATTTGGAAGCTCCTTTCCCATGACCGTAGAGGAGAGTGTTGTGGATAATATGATGCGGTAGATAAGGGACCTGAAAAATATTATAATAGATTACAAGAAAATGTTGATGTGCATCTTTGAGGTCTCAACAACTGTTATGGAAGAAGACAGAAGAATTTTTGTAGACATTTCATGCATTGACTCTCGCATTGATGATATAGAAGGAAGATCTTGGGTTCAGGATGGTGAGGTTGAATATATTTAGCACAAGATCTAGGAAATGGAAAGGACTCAGTCATCTCAACATAAAGAGATATGGAAGGCCATTGTTGACATGAACATAAGGTTTAAGGAGAAAAGCACGACAACAAATGAAAGGAATGAGGCTCGATTTGTCTAGCTGAAAGATATGCTTGGAAAAATTCAGACCGATATGGAAGGTTTAGGAAAGGGAAATAATGACCCATAGATCGGGCAAGAAGAATCCTACCCGATGGAATAAATATTCTTTGTTCAACCATAAATGGTAGGTGAGCAGCTCCCGGAATGAAGCTTTCATCCCCCCCTGTTAAATTTTTCCATGTTTTTGTGTCAATATGTATGTGGTCAGTTTATTAGGATTTTCAGTGTTAGAGGAAGCAATATAAGACCTGGTAGAAACAATTTTTTTGATAATATGTATGAGCAGGAAGTAGCATAATCTTATGAACTATTATGTTCTGCTCTAGTTTTGGTTTTCCTTTAATGGCTTGCAAGCGGTGTATACTTTTGTTTATATATATATATATAATCCTTTTCTCATTTTCGTTAAAAAAAAGATAAGTTAACATAGGTCCACAACTAAGTTTATGTGTTTTTGGAGAGATCTTAAAGACATATTTCAATAAAATGTTAATTAACCCAAACGAACCAATTTATTTTGATGAAATCTAAATTTTAATTAAATTTAATATATTGTTACTAAATTAATGAAGGAAGAGATTGGAATTAAAAATCAATATTTGATCAAACATTATATGACACATATTTAATTTAAATCACTGATACATCTCAAATTTGATTTTGAAATAGAGAAATCAATAATAATTTTAATCATTAACATACACAACAAATTTATAAACAACATCAACACTAAGGTGACATGAAAAGACATAATGTACATGCATTCTCGTCTCTCTCTCTCTCTCTCTCTCTATATATATATATATATATATATTTCAATGTGGTTCACAACCCTGGAGAGGAGTTGCTACATCCACAGGAAGAATTCACAGGGGGCCTACCTGAAGGGGCCTCACCCCGCCAACTCTGATTATGGAGCCTAACCCAGTGGGGACATCAAGTGAGACCCTTATATATCTATGCATAGCACCTGGGGATTTGGTCCTGAGACCTTCTACTTACAACTCACATCTCTCAACCACTTGAGCTAACCCATCGGGCTATATATATATATATATATATATATATATATATATATATATATATATATATATATATCAAATATCAAATATACATATCAAGTCATAAATAAAAGTAAAATAAAGTTGTAAAATATACATCTAATCAAATATAATTTCTATAAGATATGTGGCCCACCAATGGAGGCAGAGGCATAAATACCTCCACCATTAGATCCAAAGACATGCGTAATGCCTGTGCACTACAGCTAGAGGAAATATCAATACCTTTGCGAGTTGACAATGTAGTAACCACTATCTGGTATACCTCTCCATGAAGAGTCATATGACCTGATGCGACCATCTTGTTTATAGAAGCAATGACTAAATTGGGTGTCACACCTGGTGGGTTAGCTACTGGAAGAGGAGAGGGTGGTTGGCCAGCTAATGGAGGAGGATATGGTAGTCGATCAGCCTATGGAGGTGGGTTAGACTATGGAGGTGGGTTAGGTTATGGAGGAGGATATGGTGGTCAGTCGACCTGTGGAGGTGAGTAGGCCCATGGAAGAGATGGTGGTAGGTTAACATGTGGAGGTGGATTGGCCTATGGAGGAGAGGGTAGTCGGTTGGGTTGTGGAGGAGGAAGTGGAGGTGGAGGATCACTATCCAAAGGAGATGAATTGAATGAAGAAGACTAGCTATGATGATGACCCCTCATCCTCTTGAGTAGGATAATTTGCACCAACAACATGACACATCAATAACAACATATCAAGTGGAAGGGTCATCCATATTTGTGAGAGCTCCGGGCCTCATTTGATATTGATAGCACATATTAGGTGCACTCCATGTTGAATCATCAATCCACATAAATGATCGACCACCTCGTGATGGAATATACGACCTAGCCCTCTAACACAAGCCTAGCCTTTGTAACTGAAATATCTCATCAACCTCAACCATCTCCTCATTAGGTTGTGGAGGAACCTCCCAACCATATGTGTCAATATTTGCAAAGTAGTAGACAATGATAATTAGACATTTTAAATAAAATGTTACAATAAATCACATGTGCATTAAATAAGATAATAAAATTCAACTAGAATAATCAAAACCTAATGATAATATTACCTCTATCATCTACTGGATCATCTTGGGTAAATTTTATGTTCATACATCCTTGCTAGTCCATCCATACATACATGTACTAAAAAAGGTCCATGGTATGATCATTCTCATTGAAGAGCATTTACAATACCTCTGTAGTGGTCCTACGTGGGAACGTAGACTGCCCCCTCTTAGGAAATATCTGCCAGCCCCCACATGCACATACACAAATTGGTCCTTAACCTAGGAGGGTTGCAATCAAATGAGAGCCTAATTGTTGGAAACCTCTCAAAATATAAGAAAAAAAATATGAATCAAGTGGGAATACCACCGTCCCATCAAACATAGCGCGACAACAATCCAAAGAAAAATAAAACTGTCACAAAAAATGGAAAACCACCTAATACATCTAGGTGTCTACACTAAAGAATCTACATAATTCAAAAGGGGGAAACTGATGCACTACCCATCAGAGGTGTGGTGAAACACTATCATGATCTAAATTTAGAGGAACCTAACCTCCTCTTCACCGAATGTGAGTAAATCCAACTAGCCACCAATAACCTAGTGATGGAATCGATTTAATACTGAGAGGGGGGGGTGAATCAGTATTACCGCAGTTATCAACATTTTTTTATCTTCTTTAACATATTAATCTTACTTTAATATTAATCTTTTAATTATGCATCCAACATGAATAAAACATTCATCCACATATGCACCAAGACAAAGAACATAGAACACATAGGATATTTACATGGAAACCCAATCGGGAGAAAACCACAAAATGCTCTTTTGTAATGAAAAGAATACATTCAAGGAAGCAATGAATTCCTGTTTTTACCAAAATTAACTGGAAGGAGGCACCGAACTCCTGGTTTTACATGCATTGACCTGAAGGAAGCACCAACTCCTCGTGTTCTCCAGGACCAATTGGAATGAGGCTACAACCTCCTACTCTTTTCCCCATTCTGCCACCCATATATACAAAATAATATTCTGCCTTACTGAACTTTCAACTCATGCACACTTTTGATCTTCTGTAGTTCGTTCTACTGTGTGCTACCTTTGTACGCAGACAATTCACTATCACTATGTTGCATACATCACTTGACTTCTCGTTCCACTCAATTCTTCACTTTTGCTGATGACTCACTTCATATGTCGTGTGCTACTTCATCTACTGCAATCTGCGCCACTAGATAGCTGTGTTGTTCTACTTCTGCGGAACTCCACTTCACCAACTAATACTGTGCTTCAATTGATAGCTTGCTGTTATGAAATAATGCACCAGTATCAGATGGAACTACGCACTTACTTAGATATGTCCATTCGGTTTAAGTGCTACAGTCTTTTATACAATATGCAACATGTTTTGCATCATATGATTCGTCCTTTTGGTTTAACACACTTTCCTTAGATCATCCTCATAATGACGCGCATACAAGGTTATGATGCTGCTTCTCTCGTCACGCATCATATGGACTTATTTGCTTCACACACTTCACTTCAACATTCATGCATCAATTAAAATTATGCACATATTATGATATACTTCAATTCTGTCTTCATGCTTCTGTCTTACCACATTTGTGACTATCTACCTGCTGCCAACAATACTATCATTTGGTCCTCACACAATTGCACATTCTTATGTGATTCTACCTTTTAGTATTTGTGCATCCGTCACATATCTATAACATCATCCTGTGCACCATCAATATGTCATTTTGTTGCATGTGCACACTCGGCTCCTCGCTAGATCATACTATTTTTTCCTCGATTCCTTGATGCCCCGAATATAAATCTATTTCTTCCACTTGAATCTCTATAGAATTGCCATCAAGCTTACTTCAAATCTCCAATTTTCATCTCTATTTATACATGTCCTGCATGGATTGTATGTCCACAAGTTGGTTGTGGCATCCCTTCTTCCTTGCTTCACATATTGTGCTTTTTCCACATGTCATCTTCTGCGTTACTGATGTGTCATCCTTTATGAGGCTTGTGGATCCATGGTCCATGACTTGGTGGAACTTACACCTCAGTGGTGTAGTATTGCGCTGTCGATGTACCAATACTTTGTGGTATGTGAATAAACATGGTCCTAGACTTAGTGGGACTTTCACCCTTGCTGTACCATCACTTGTGGGTCTTGCACACTTGCTGTATTAATGCTTTGAGGAACCTACGCATATGTGATCTTCAACCTGGTGGGACTTTGACCGTTGTAGTACCATTACTTGTGGGTATTGCGCACATGCTTACTTCAACCGCCACACCTTTCTTGGAACTTGTGCATGCTCAATAGCTAAAAGCATCTTATGATTGGTGAGACTTGCACATTTTCAGGATTGTTCAACCATAATCCATTTCATATTGCTTGTGCACTCCCATTCTATGACCATACAATGTTTAGTATTTCTTGCGCATTCCATAATCTTCTCTAGCCTTGCTTGCACATTTGTAGCTTTACTTAACCAACTCCTTGGTTGCTTGTGCACATGTACTTTTGTCCAACCAATTATTTGGCTGCTACCTTGATAGAGTATGAATTGGTGGACTTGATATCTGTGCAGGAACCACTTGTAGTAGGATACATTACTTATGTACTTATTTGAACTAGATCTACATGATGTATCCTTGGACACACATCTTCAGATTGGATGCAAATTTTAGATATACTTCTTCACATTGGCATCCATATCCTTGTGCATATACAGCTTCAAAGTGGCTTCCATATACAAGTCTTCAAACTGCTGTAGGAATACTGTAGCCACTTTGACATCAATTAACATCAATGACTCAAACTGAATCAATTGACATCCTCTTTGACATTATTTGACATCAATGACAACGAAAGTCCAATAATATCCCCCTTTGGAATTGATGTCAACACCTTATGAAGTTGTGTATAATTGGCTTGAACTGTACGCTTCATCTCTACTTGTCGCAGTGCTCCCCTTGAGTTCTTTGGGATTTTGAATTCTAGACATTCTGCTATCAATACTTTGCTTTCCGTTTCTTCTGTGCAGACCATTGATCTACTTCACGCTATTTCACGTCTGCTACATCTACATGTTGTCTCTTCAATAATATGCTTCACACTCTTTCACGTATGCTACATCTGCATGTTGTCTCTTCAATAATATGCTTCACGCTCTTTCATGTATGCTACATTTGCATGTTGTCTCTTCAATAATATGCTTCACGCTCTTTCACGTCTTCTCTCTCATGTTCTCATTGCTTCCTGACTTCGTCCTTCTTCTACAATCGGATTTGCACTCATGATTTTCTTTATGTTGGTTCTTCTCAACTGCATTCAATTTTATGTGTGCAATCAATGTACAATCAACTTCATGCTTTTCTCCCCCTTTGAAATCAATGGAAAAGAGGTGCCATTATTTTCTCAATCTAGGTTCTTCTTTCATTTTTTTTTATGCACGCTTCTACCTCAACTGTTTTCAGGTATGACTCCCCCTGTCTTCATGCTTCACTGTTCTTTTGCTAATATTATGCACTGATATCCTACAATCTGAATATTTCCTTCATAATATATTTGATTACTTTTCTTTATTAGGTGCCATTTTCCTTTTGCATATTGATCTCATGTTCCTATCACAACAGTTCATCATTCTTTGAGCAGTGATTCATGCAAACATCCTTTCGTTCCAACTGCACAGAGCCAAAACTCGTCTGGATTGATGCTTCTTTATTTGGGTTCTCACTATGTTGTGGATTGAGAACCACGCCCAATTTTTCCCTGAGATATTCAAATGTAATTCGTGGAAGAGGTTTTGTAAATATATCCGCAATTTGTTCCTTGGTGTCAACATATTCTAGTTTGATAACATTATCGGCAACTTGCTCTGTCACAAAGTGATACTTGATGGGAATGTTCTTAGTTTTGCAGTGCATAACAAAATTTTTGGAGATACTAATTGCGCTTGTGTTGTTGCATATAATTTGTATTGGCTGATTTGAACCACACCCAATTTTTCCCTGAGATATTCAAATGTAATTTGTGGAAGAGGTTTCGTAAATATATCCTCAATTTGTTCCTTGGTGTCAACATATTCTAGTTTGATAACATTATCGGCAACTTGCTCTGTCACAAAGTGATACTTGATGGGAATGTTCTTAGTTTTGCAGCGCATAACAGGATTTTTGGAGATATTAACTGTGCTTGTGTTGTCGCATATAATTTGTATTGGCTGATTTATATTTACTTGGAGATCCTTTAGGGTTTGTTTCATCCATAAAACTTGTGAACAACAGGAAACCGCTGCAATATATTCAGCTTCTGATGTGGATAACGCGACTGATGGTTGTTTTTTCCTGATCCACGACACAAGACAATTTCCTAAGAAAAATGCAGCTCTGCTAGTACTTCTTCTATCATCTATACTTCCTTCCTAGTCTGCATCAGTGTATGCTACCATGTCTATATTTTTTCTTTCTTGATATCATAATCCAATATTCATGGTCCCTTTCAAGTACCTGAAAATTCGCTTGACTGCTTGAACATATGTTTCCTTGGGTGATTCCTGAAATCTTGCGACAATTCCAACAGCTTGCATGATATCTAGTATTGAGGTAGTTACATATAGTAGGATTCCAATCATAGATTTGTAGAGTCTCTGATCAACTTCCTTATCTTCATCCTCTTTACTCAACTTGCATCCAGTGACCATAGGTGTACAAACTGACTTGCAGTATTCCATGTTGAATTTATTCAACATCTCCTTCACATGCTTAGATTGATAGATGAAAATGCCATTATCTAATTGAGATATTTTCAATCCAAGGAAAAAGGATAGTTCTCCAAGAATTGACATTTCAAATTCCTTCAACATATCTTTGGCAAATTGTTGGCTCATCCTATCATCATTGCTTCCAAAAATAATGTCATCAACATAGACTTCAACAACTATCATTTTTTCATTTTCAATTTTTATGTAAAGATTGTTGTCTACACTTCCCTTTCTGAATCCTTGTTGTTGCAGATATTTGTCCAATATTGAATACTAGGCCCTTAGAGCTTGCTTAATTCTATATAAATATTTCTTTATTTTGCAAACATAATCTTTGTTGCATGAGAGTGAAAAACCTTCTGGTTGTTCAATGTATACTTCTTCTTCAATATCCCCATTTAAAAATGCCCATTTCACATCCACTTGATACACTTTGATATCTTCTGCACAAACATAGGCCAAGAATAATCTGATTGCTTCCATTCGCATAACAAAAAAAAACATTTCTTCAAAGTCCATTCCCTCAATCTGCACATAACCTTTGCACACCAGTATTTCCTTATTTATAACAACCTGTCATTCTTTGTTCAATTTGTTTCTTAATACCCATTTTGTGCCTATAACATTCTTATTTTTTGGTTTTTGGAACCAATTCCTAGGTTTCATTCCTTTTAATTTGTCCTAACTCTTCATTCATGGCCTTCATCCAACTTCCATCAGCCTTGGATTCTTCAACTCCTTCTAGTTATATTTGAGATAATAGCAAAAACTGAACTTCATCGGTAGGATCCCTTAGGATTCTTCTTGTTCTTACTCCATCATTTTTGTCTCCAATGATCAAGTTTTCGAATGATTATTCTAGACATACCTGGAGGGGGCCATTGTATCCTGTCTTCCTTCTTCCAATCCGCGTTGATATATTTCCTCCTGTGGAAATTATGTTTCTTGATTTTCTAGTAGCTCCTCATAAGGATGCTTTAGCATGGGTAAATCATCATCTTCTTCTATTCTCCTATGAGTTAGTACTTCATCAACTCTTACATCTAGACTTTCAACCATCTTTCTGAGTCGCATATTATAGCACTTGTAGGATTTACTCCTGGATGAATAACCAAGGAAAATTCCTTTGTCTGATATAGAATCAAATTTTCCAAGAGTTTCATCATTTCTTTTGATGTAGCATTTTCTTCCGAATATCCTGAAATGCTTAATTGTAGCTGGTCTTCCTTTCCAGAGTTGATACGGTGTTGAACAATTATTTGTTCTAATCAGACATCTGTTGAGAATATGTACAACTGTATGAATGGCATGTGTCCAAAACATATCTGAAAAATTTGATTCGTTCAACATTGTCCTGGCCATTTGTTGAACAATTTTGTTTTTCCTTTCTGCTACCCAATTTTGCTGTGGCGTTTTGGCCGTTAAAAAGTATCTTATGATTCCATGTTTGTCGCAGTAGTTGTCAACCTTGTTCAAAGTGTATTCTCCTCCATTGTCGGATCTCAAAAACTTTATTCTTAGATCGGTTTCATTTTCAACCACATCTTTAAATGTTTTAAAACATTCGAATGTTTATGACTTTTATTTAAGAAAGAACACCCGCGTCATCCAAGTGTAATCATGAATGAAAAGAAGAAAGTAAGACTCACCATTCATTCCTCTGGTTCTCATTGGACTGCAAGGATCTGAGTGAACAATTTCCAAGGGTTTTGAAGTAGTGTACTCTTTTGTTTTGAATTTGATCATTGCTTGTTTCCCATGTTCGTAGTGTTTACATAATGAATTTGATGGTTTAGTAATTCTTGGGATGTCCCTTACTGCTTGCTTATTATTGATTTTGACCAGGTTGCCGAAATTGATGTGTCCCAAAATTCTATGCCAGAGCCAAATTTCATCGGTTTTCCCCATGTAGCATTTCTCTTCCCTTTCCTCATCCAGAATATAAACATTGTTAGGAGTCCTGGAGGATGTTGCTACTATTCTACTTGTATCCATGTTTTTAATTTTACATTTTTTTGAATCAAAAGTGAGAGTGTGCTCTTGATCACACATTTGGATGACACTCAGAAGATTGTGTTTCATGTTCTCGACTAGTAGGACATTTTATGCCTTGGTCCTTTTGTTTCCCAGGCTTGCCAAGCCTTTACACAAGATTTTGGCCAATCCATTATCTCCAAAGTAGACGCTTCCTCCCTTTTTTTCCTTTAAACTTTAGAAAGGTGTTTTTATCTTCTTTCATGTGCTTAGAGCATCTGCTATCTATGTACCATTGCCCCTTTTTACTTTGTGGATGTAAATCTAGGCTACAGGCTTCCTGATAGACTTGATCCTTCTGATCTTCAGTTGTTTCAGTGGATAGAGAAGGTTGCAACTGATTTTTGTAGTTCTAATTGTTGTGACCATGATTGTGACATTCACTACACTCATTTTCTAAGCTCAAAATACTAAATGGATTGAGATATTCTATTGAGACTTCGATCGGCTTTCTGAGGTTGCTTTGTTTAGAATTTATCTGATTTCACTAACCATTCACTCTAACATATGTTAGCACACGAGCTCCGCAGTTTATTGCTTTATGACCAAAATTGTGACAGTAATAGAAATTTCCAAAAAATAGATTTTGGTATATGATTGGATAGACTCTTCGGAAGTGTGCAGACTCTTTTCTCAAATGACTTGGCTTCCTGTCCACTTCTTCACACTTTTAATCTACTTTTGAGAGTGGATTCTTGAGCATGTCAATGTATTTCTTAAAAAAATAAGATTCTTCATCAATGTTGTTTCTATATTTTTTTCATTCTTCAGCCGAAAATTTACTTTTTGCATTTCGTCTTTCAGAGAGGAAATTTTGGTTTCCAATCTTTCTCACTTGCCTTCTTCCAGTTTCAACTGCTTGGTGGTATTGGATTCCAACCTCAAAAGTGATTCCTATAGGAGATTTATTTTCTTCCTTGACTTCTTCAATTCATCCAGAGCACTGATCAGTTCCCATTCAAAGTCTACTTCAACCATCTGTTCATATTTTGAATCCATATCTGTTGAGTTCTGCGTAGGGATCCGTGTTGAAGAAATGTAACTGCAGAAGATATTCAAGATGTATTTTTCTATTGTATTATTGTATTCCTCCTTCATGAGATGTCATTGATAATGTAAGAGTCAATGTAAGCCCTAGGTCTTGTGTCAGCCTAGAAGAATCCATAAAATATTATTATATTATGTATTTGACAAGTTGGTCCAGTCAGTTAGGAGAAGTCAACCCAGTTGGGGAAAATTCACCTTAACAGAAGAATATAAATAGAGGATGAGTTGCTCATTTGTATTCACTCATCTCACTCACTCAAGTTTGCACAGGAGAGAGAAAAAATCTTGCACAAGAAGGAGAGAAGTTGATTTTGTCTTGGGGTTTTATCTTGTACTTTGTGAATTCTATATTGAGGAATTTTTTTCGAGGTTTTCTCCCTTGTGGTTTCCCCGAGAGAAATATTGTGTTCATTGTGTATGTTGTGCTTGTCTTTCTTTCAGTGATATATTGTTTAATGTTATTATGCTAAACAAGTAAGAAAATCTAACATGGTATCAGAGCAGGCCTGAAAGAAAACATTGTGCAGCCTCCGCAACTGCAGAAACTAGGGCTTCTTATTCCGAGAGATCTCTCCATAGACCAGATGAAAAAGAGGGTGCATATAAATCCCCTCACTAGGGTGCATCTTTCTGTCGAAGCAGAATTCAATTATGAGAATTTTCATTTTTGGGTCCCCCACTACAGCTCGAAGAAACTAGGGCATCAACTTTTTGGATCATCTGCTCACAGAAATAGGAGAAGGAGTACTTTGCTCAACTCGCCTTGAGGAGGCGAATTTGCTCATCCAAATAGTTTTCCAAAATTCCGAAGTTGGAAAATCAGGGTTTCTCTAACAAACCCTAGGTCAAGGTAGAAGCAATTTTCAAAAGGACAAATTTGTCGGTAAGTCCTACATATATTCTATTTTCGTTTGAGGTTCTCATTCTATCACATTAACACTCAATACCAAGCTTGATAAGAAGCTTGAAGGAGCTGAGAAATTCAGGCCATGGAAGTATAGGGTCATGCTCATTCTTGAAGAACATGACCTAGAAGGGTTTATAAAGGAAGGACTTACAGAACCAGAAGGACATGAGGGCAAAGAATTAACAAAAAGAATAAGATCAAAGCTAAGAGGATCATAGCAGATTCTATCAAAGATCACTTGATCCCTCAAGTATCCTCAAAGAAGACCCTGAAATAAATATTTGATGCTTTTACCAGCCTGTGTGAAGGAAAGAATATCAATAAGAAGATGACCTTGAGAAATCAACTCAAGGGAGTGAAAATCCAAAAGTCTGATACCATGCACTCATAAATCTCCAGAGTGTCCTAGATCAAAGAACAATCAGAAGCTATTGGAGATATGGTGGAAGATGCTGAAGTTGTGACGACCACTTTGAATGGTCTTCCTAGAGATTGGGAACCCTTTGTTCATGGAATATGTGCTAGGAAGAAATTGATCCAGTTCATACAACTATGGAAAGAGTGTGTGTAGGAGGAAGAAATAATAGTAGTAAGAGAGGATAAACTAAATGACAATGAAGATCAAGCTTTGGCAACTCATGCCAAAGGTGGAAGGAAAAGGAAGAGTGATGTATGAAGATCTAAAATATCTTAAAAGAACAATAGGTTCAAGAAAGACCTCTCCTCTATTGAATGTTACTCTTGTCACAAGACATGACACCTAGCAAGAAATTGTCCATCCAAATATGGACAACCTAAGAAGCAAAACAAGATATTTCATGCTCATGTAGCAGAATATAGTGAGTATGATGACGAAGACAAAACCAAAGAAGATGAAGACTCTAGTGAAGAATATGTGCTAATCTCAGCACTTACTGGTTCAGTCTCTCATGGGAGTGATACTTAGCTAGTGGATAGTGGAGTCTCAAAACATATGATGGGATATAAAGAATCTCTTGTACATCTCATGCAGAAAGATTCTCCACACAAAGTAAAACTTGGAGATGACTACCAATATCCCATCAAAGGAATGGGAGAGGCCACTTACAAATTGGACTCTGGAAAGTCCATGAACATGAAGGAAGTGCTATATGTTCTAGGTTTGAAGAAGAACCTTCTATCTATTTCAGCATTAGATAAGAAAGGTCTTAGAATTGCATTTGTAGATGGTGAAGTTCTTATGTGGCCAAAGGGGAAGACTATCGATGGTGCAATCATTATTGGAGTAGAAGAAGGAGGACTCTATAAGGTTAAGGGTCATGCAGATTCAACACTAGTGACCAGTACCATGAGCCCCTGTGAACTATGGAATAGAATACTAGATCAATTTACACTACAAAGCCTTACCAATAGTGAGTAAGGTGGTGAATGGATTACCAGAAATCCAGGTTGATCATGAAGGAGTGTGCAAAGGATTTGCACAAGGGAAAGGTACAAAGAATCCATTTCCAACCAGTGACAACAAAGCTAAAGGTATATTGGACATTATTCATTCCGATATTTGTGGACCTATGTCTACCACTTCATTAAGAGGGTATGTATATTATGATTCCTTTATTGATGATTACTCCCTCAAAACATGGATTTATTTTCTAAAGAGTAAAGGTGAAGTTTTTGGAAATTTTAAAGAGTTTAAGGCTCTTGTACAAAACCGCTCTGATAAGAATATAAAGATTCTAAGGACAGATAATGGAGGGGAATAGACTTCAGGTGATTTCAAATATTTCTGTAAACAAGTAGAGATTAAGAGGGAGCTTACTATTCCCTATAATCCACAACATAATGGTGTAGTTGAAAGGAAGAACAAAACTATCATTGAAGCAGTAAAGGCCATGATCCATGATCAAGACCTACCCAAGCACCTATGGGAAGAAGCAGTTAGAACCGCATTCTATGTACAAAATAGAATATCTCATAGTCCTCTTGGCAACAAGACCCTAGAAGAGATGTTCACCGGTACAAAACCCGAAGTCAGTCATATAAAGATATTTGGATGTACAATATTTATCCACATTCCAAATGAGAAGAGATCTAAGTTGGCACCTTCAGGTAAGAAGGGAATATTTTTGGGTTACTTGAGCAATAAATGGCTTACCGTATCTACATCCTAGGATTCTTCTAGATCGAGCTCATCCGGGATGTTACATTTGATGAAGACACAACTTTCAACAAGTCTAAGAATACTTGTGAGGATGTAGAGGAGCATGAAGCTCCTAGAGTTGCATATACTAATAAAGTACCAGACATAAACATTGAAGAGGAACCTATTCTAGAGGATCATGACATGGAAGAACCTGAGAAACCTGAGGAGACACCTCATGAGAATAATTCTCAAAATAGAAGATCAACTTGGGAACGAGAATTGATACAAGATGCAGGAAGATATGGTGCCCCAGAAGGAACCAATAGAGAAATCAAAAGACCAAGGCCATACTCCATCTATGTAGCCTTGTTGTGTAACCTTGTTGAAGAAGAACCTACATGTTTTGAAGATGAAGTAAAGAAGTAGGAATGGTTGGATGCTATGAATGAAGAATAGAATTCCATAATCAAGAATGATGTTTGGGATGTGGTACCAAGACCGAAGGACAAGTCAGTCGTTTCATCAAAGTGGATATTCAAAACAAAACACTCAGTGGACGGAAGTATTGAAAAGTAAAAGGCAAGGTTCGTAGCTCGGGGGTTCTCTTCGAAGGAAGGAATTGATTATGAGGAGACCTTTTCTCCTGTGGCCAGATATACCTCAATTAGAACCATTCTTTCCTAAGTTGGCAACCAAGATGAAATGGATGCTACATCAGATGGATGTAAATACAATGTTCCTTAATGGGAAGATAGAAGAAGAAGTATATATCTAGCAACGAGAAGGATTCGAAATAGGATATAGAAAGTCACATGTATGCAAACTGAAGAAATCATTGTACGGGTTGAAGTAAGCACCCATAGAATGGTATGGAAGAATTGATAGCTTCCTGATGAGCTTGGGATTTACCAAGAGTAAAGCATATTCTAATCTTTATTATAAGATTATGGATGATGAACCTATGATACTACTATTTTGTGTGGATGATTTGTTCTTGACAGGAGAAGACAGGCCCATCACTGAATGTAAGAAAAGGCTTGCAACATAATTTGAGATGAAAGACCTTGGTATGATGCATTATTTTTTAGGTCTTGAAGTATGGAAATTTCCAGATGATATTTTCCCGAGTCAAGGAAAATACACAGTTGAGATCCTAAACATATTTGGGATGTTGGATTGTAAGGCCATGACTACTCCGATGGTGACAAATTTTAAGCTCTTGAATGACGCTTCATCAGAGATAGTAGATGTCATGATGTATAGACATATTATTGGGTCATTGATGTACTTGACCAATACCAGACCAGAAATATGTTTTGTTGTGAACACCTTAAGTCAGTATATGGTGGAGCCCAGGAATGCTTACCTGATTGCAGCAAAACATGTGATGAGGTACCTAAAAGGTACGATAGACTTTGGACTTAGATATGCTTCTGATAGTGAGTTCAGACTGTACAGATACACAGACTTGAATTGGGATGGAAGTGTTGAAGATAGAAAAAGCACTTCAGGATGTTGCTTTAGTTTGGGATCAGGTATGATCTCATGGATCAGTAGAAAGCATCCCTGTGTTTCTCTCAGCACAACATAAGATGAATACATAGAAACATGTTTAGCTTGTAGCGAAGTAGTGTGGATTCGCAAGATGTTGGATGGATTGTTCAATGCAGAGATAGATGTGACTGATATTCTTTGTGATAACCAAAGTTGCATCAAGATTACAGAGAATACAATGTTCCACAACAGATCAAAACACATCGAGATCAAGTTTCACTATATCTGGGATATGGTGCAGAAGGGAGCTGTAAAGATCAAGTATGTTCCTACATAGGAACAAGTTTCTGATGTGTTGAATAAGCCTCTGTCTCGCATAAAGTTTGAATACTTTCAAGACAAGCCTGGTGTGGTTCGAAAGGACCTCCCTCGAAAGAGGGAGTGATGATGATTCTAGTCCTTAGAGGACTGATGCCATTCCTGGGTGACTGAAGATTAGTATTGGCTGACTGATAGAGTTCCGGTCCTTAGGGACTGTTGCCACCCTTGGGTGACTGAAGATTACTACTGGCTGACCGATAGAGTTCCAATCCTTAGGGAATGATGCCAATCCCGGGTGACTGAATATCAGTACTAGTTGACTGATAGAATTTCAGTCCTTAGGGACTGATTCCAGTCCTGGGTGACTGAAGATCAATACTGGTTGACTGATAGAGTTCCAGTCTTGGGTGACTGAATATTAGTACTGGATGACTGATAGAGTTCTAGTCCTTAGGATTGATTCCAGTCCTGGGGACTGAATATCATTACTAGCTGACTGATAGAGTTCCAGTCCTTAGGGACTAATTCCAGTCCTGGGTGACTGAAGATCAGTACTGGCTGACTGATATATTTCCAGCAGATGATGTTGTTGATGATGATGTTCCAACAGATGATGTTTTTGATGATGATGTTCCAACAGAGGATGTTTCTAATGATGTTCCAGTAGAGGATGTTGTTGATGATGATGTTCCAACAGAGGATGTTGCTGATGATGTTCCAACAAAGGATGTTGTTGATGATGATGATGTTCCACCAGATGATGTCGATGCTGCTGATGATGTTCGAGCAGACGATGTCTATGTTGATGATGATGTTCCAGTAGATGATGCCGATGCTGATGATGATGTTACAGTAGACGATGCTGATGCTGATGATGATGTTCCAATAGACGATGATGATGCTGATGGTGATGATGATGATGATGATGATGATGATATTCCATCATGTGATACCCCAGACAGATGATGATCCAAAAAATTCCTATGACATATAGAGATTCACAAGTCAGTTGTGCAGATGTTGATGTTTCCCGTAGAATACTCCATGTTGATGTTTCCTAGTTAAGATGGAGTGTTGAATAAATGTAACTGCAGAAGAAATTCAAGATGTATTTTTTTATTACATTATTGTATTCCTCCTTCGGGAGATGTCATTGATGTAATTGATAATGTAAGTGTCATTGAAAGATTCAATGTAAACCCTAGGTCTTGTGTCGGCCTAAAATAACCTAGAAAATATTATTATATTATGTATTTGACAAGTCGGCCCAGTCAGTTAGGAGAAGTCGTCCTAGTTGGGGAAAATTCACCTCAACGGAATAATATAAATAGAGGATGAGTTGCTCATTTGTATTCACTCATCTCACTCACTCAAATTCGCATATGAGAGAGAGAGATGCTCGCACAAGAAGGAGATAAGTTGATTTTGTATTGGGGTTTTATCTTGTACTTTGTGAATTCTATATTGGGGAATTTTTTCTGGGGTTTTCTCCCTTGTGGTTTCCCTGAAAGAAATATTGTGTTCATTGTATATGTTGTGCTTGTATTTCTTTCAGTGATAGATTGTTTAATGATATTATGCTAAACAAGTAAGAAAATCTAACAATCCGTCTTCCAAATGTTAAATTGTTACTAAAGACACCTGCTCTGATACCAATTGATGCAATCAATTTAATACTGAGAGGGGGGGTGAATCAATATTAGCGCAGTTATCAATAGTTTTTACCTTCTTTAACAGAGTAGTCTTAAATTTAATCTTGATATTTTAATTATGCATCTAACATAAATAAAACATTCATCCACATATGCACCAAGATAAAGAACACAAAACACACAATATTTTGACGTGGAAACCCAATCGGGAGAAAACCATGGAATGATATTTTGTAATGAAAAGAATACATTCAAGGAAGCACCGACTTCCTGTGTTTACCAACAACAACTGGAAGGAGGCACCGATCCCCTGGTTTTATAGGCACCGACTTGAAGGAAGCACCAAATCCTTGTGTTCTCCAGCACCAACTGGAAGGAGGCTACAACCTCTTTCTCCTTTCCCCATCCTACAACCCATATATAAAAAATAATATTATGCCTTACTGGACTTTCAACTTGCACACACTTCTGATCTTTTGTAGTTCGTTCTACTGTGCGCTACCTTAATATGCAGATGATTCACTCTCACTGTGGTGCATACATCACATGACTTGTCGTTCCACTCAATTCTTCACTTTTGCTTATGAATCACTTCATATGTCGTGTGCTACTTCATCTGCTGCACTTTTCACCACTGAATAGGTGCATTGTTCTACTTCTGCGCAACTGCACTTCACCAACTAATAATGTGCCTCAATTGATAGCTTGTTTTTTTGAAATTATGCGCCAGTATTAGATGGAACTGTGCACTTACTTAGATGTGTTCGTTCGGTTTAAGTGCTACGGTCTTTTAGACAATCTGTGACATGTTGTTCATGATATGATTCGTCCTTTCGATTTAACGGACTTGCCTCATATCCTCCTCATCATGACATGCATACAAGGTTCTGATGTTGCTTCTGTCATTGCACATTAGATGTACTTCTTTGCTTCACACACTTCACTTCAACATTCATGCATCAACCAAAATTTTGCGCATCTTCTTATATACTTCGGTTCTATCTCTGCGCTTTTGTCTTACCACATCTGTGACTATTTGCATGCTTCCAGCAATACTGTCATTCGGCCCTCATGCAATTGCTCATTCTTTTGCGATTCTACCTTTCATTATTTGCGCATCCATCACACATATATAGCATCATTCTGCGCATCATCAGTATGTCATTCTGTTGCATGTGCGCACTTGGCTCCTCGCTAGATCATATTGTTCTATCCTTGATCCCTTGTTGCCCCGAATATAAATCTGTATCTTCCACTTGAAGCTATATAGCCTTGCCATCAAGCTTACTTCAAATATCCAACTTGCATCCCTTCTTCCTTGCTTCACGAATTGTGCTTTTACCACATGTCATATTCTGCGCTATTGATGTGTCATCCTTTATGAGTCTTGTGCATCCATGGTCCACGACTTGGTGGAACTTACACCTCAACGATGTAGTCTTGTGCTCTCTATGTACCAATTCTTTGTGTTATGTGCACAAACATGGTCCTCAACTTAGTGGGAATTTCACCCTTATTGTACCATCACTTGTGGGTCTTGTGCACTTGCTGTATTAATGCTTTGCGGAACTTGCGCATATGTTGTCTTTGACTTTGTCGGACTTTGACCCTTGCGGTACCCTTACTTGTGGGTATTGCGCACATGCTTACTTTAATCGTTGCACCTTTCTTGGATCTTGTGCATTCTCAATAGCTGAAAGCATCTTCTGATTGGTGAGACTTGCACATTTTCAGGACTGTTCAACCATAATCCGTTTCATACTACTTGTGCACTCCCAATATTTGACCATACAGTGTTCTGGCTTGCTTGTGCATTCTAGAATATTCTCTTGTCTTGTTTGAGCATTTGTATCTTTGTTTAAAAAACTCCTTGGCTGCTTGTGCACATGTACCTTTGTTTAACCAATTCTTTGGTTGCTACCTTGAGAGAGTATGACTTGGTGGACTTGATATCTGCGCAGGAACCACTTGTAGTAGGATACATTACTTACGTACTTCTTTGAACTGGATTTTCATGATGTATCATTGAACACACATCTTCAGATTGGATGCAAATTGTAGATATACTTCTTCACACTGGAATCCATATCCTTGCGCATATACTACTTCAAAGTGGATTCCATATACTTATTCAAACTGTTGTAGGAATACTCTATCCACTTTGACATCAGTTGACATCAATGAATCAAATTGAATCAATTGACATCCTCTTTGACATTAGTTGACATCAATGACAACCAAAGTTCAACACCTAGAAGCTAAAAGGGGTTGTGATGTCTTGACTGACATATCTCTGAACATATGCCAACTGACTCTCTCTCCCAATACCAGGTGGGATATTGGGGAATTGGGGAAAAATACCCCCTTCTCCTGGACAACCCATTAAGAAAATATATGTCCTCCTCTGTTGTCTATAACCACAAATCAGGTCCAACTCTAAATGCCTTCCTAGCATGATCCCATTACCAGATCGATTGTCTCAATATTTTTGTCTTCCCCCTTGGGGATGTCACCTACTCATAAAAATTGAGGAGGACAACAATATACAAGATCTTATGAGTTTGAGTTGTAATAGGGAGAGGGTACATATCCCTCTCCCTGTCTCCAGCCTCCCACTATAGTACAACATTGTATTGGTCGATCTGGACCTGTTTTTACTGATGTTGCTATTGTCTCTGATTAACATACAACATTAATGTATTAGGAACTTACACATACACACACATCATTAAAAAAAGGTTTTAAATGACTAGTTTTTGTTTATCTAAATACAAATTATTTTTTTTTCAAAAAATGTAAAAATATTATTTGGTGTGCGTTAAAAACATTAGTGCACCATCAACGATGCATAACAATCCTTCTCGCACTACACACAATGTGTCAAAACTCATAAGGCATCGATAATGGTGCACCTATAATAAAAAAGTTCATTGTAATCGGTGTGACCCTACTGGTCCGCACCGACAACGTCTGATTAATTTTAAAAAAAAAATCTAATGTGCCTATAAAACAATAAAACACCACTAACGACTTGTATCAATAATTAATGCATCGTACAACACACATACCCCTATGAAAATTGAATCCATTAGAACATGCAACATGACTATATATATATATATATATATCCAACAATTCATGCCACCTATAAATATTTATGTCTCTTTAAAAGCCATCTAAATCAATTAGAAAATTAAATAGATGTAATTTAAAAATTACTAAATGTTATTAGCTCTCAAAAAATCAATTTAATAAAACCTTAACATCCACATAAAAAAACATACTCCCTAATGTATGTACGTTAGGGATTATATAAAATTAAATAGATGTAATTTAAAAATGACTAAATGTTATTAGTTCTCAAAAAATCAATTTAATAAAACCTCATAAAAAATTATATTGTGGATAAGAAAATGTATTTTAACATCCACATAAAAAAACATACTCCCTAATGTATGTACGTTAGGGATTATATAAAATATTGTATTTCTTAACAAGTTATTGCATTAAAAAATTTCCACAGTGTTGTGTAGAAGTTGTCAAACCTACTATGGTTCGCTCGGTTCTTGTGGGAATCCATTTCTATTGGTTTTCGTTGATCAAAATTCCTCAAACAATCATTAGCCATATTAGACAAAAGCTTTTTAATTTCCTCTGGGGAAGTGATGAGAAG